>OY728167.1:277561169-278811169 GCA_963277665.1 Viscum album | reverse complement strand
TTAAAAATCACATATGAAAAAAATTTCTTTAAAAATTAATATTATAAACATGGAATGTCTGTTTCAATGAAATAAAGGTAGGGAAATCCTTACATTCCATAAGAGGTAAAGAGAAAATCCCCTTTTCACTGTAAAAAAGGATATAAAAATTTATTATTTGGAAAGGGAAAAGATGATTCCTATGAATACATTGGTAAAATAAAATAGGGTATAAATTTCATTATTATATAATTTTGATAAGGTTAAAAATTTTCTTGATAACATTTTAATAAAACATGCTTTTTATAAGAAAACTGGTTCTCCGACGAAAGAGAGAATTGTAGTTTGGTTTTCTTAAAATAATTTTATATAATATTTTTAGTACCAAAGAGTGGGAAATGGTATAATTACATGATAAATGTCATGGGTAAATATAGGAGAGGAAAATTAATGGGTTTATAGAAAAATGTTCCAAACATTTCCATGAATGTAAATACCATGGAAATATCATTATAATTATTTTAGAGGAAAATAATATTTAAACATTCTAAAGTGTTCCATACCACATTGAATAATTTTATATCAAAATAAAAATGAAGGAATAAAATTGAATTACGGTTTTAAATTCCAAGAATTAAAAGAACTCATGATAAAATATATCAATATGGACAATATACACACTACCCAAAATATGTAAGTGGTTAACATATAATTTATCTCGCAGATGTAATAAGTGAGATGAAAATCTATTACCATGTGTTTCCTCTTGGGAATAAATCATTTACCAACCTGTATAAGGGGTTTAAACATGTTCATAACATATACCATAACTATAATAATATTTGTAAAATCTTATATAATCTTCTTTTAATTTTTTATTACCCATTTGTTAAGAACCTTTCATTATTTAAATATTTTGGGTGTTAATTTATTAGATTTCTCAAGTATGTTTTGGCTTGTTATCTATTGTTCATATTAACTAGATCATGGTTTAATACTATCCAAAATGTAAACAATGATATAATTATAAAATATATATTAAATACATAAGTATTTATAATAATTTATAATGTTTGGAGATAAGAATTGAAATGCACCATTCAAGGGGATCATAGGTAGCAGGTACGCATGAACGCTAATTTCATTTGTTTGTCATATAAAAAATGAAAAGTAAATTATAAATACTTTTTTTATAATTTATGTTTCATTTATATAATTGATATATGTTTTTTATTAAAATACTCCTTAATATGTTCAATGTAAGGCACGAACAAATCACATCGATTTGAGGAGGTAGTAGTCCACAATTCTAAAAATGATGTTATCATATTCCCAGAAGATGGAAATCATAAAGTTATGTCCTATATAAAAAATATAGAAGCATAAAGACATTTTAAATATCATATATATATAATATCAATATAATATATATCATAATTACATCCATGAGAGGCGGTAAATGTAGAATTTACAATCATTATTTCTTGAGGGGGTAGTCATCCTTTCACATAAACCGTATGTTCATTATGAATTATATGGAAGGGTGTGTATGTTTAGGTCTAAACCATAACAAGACAACATAATAGTATATTTATGAATTGGTTTTGCTAAATAATCATTGAATAAGGATGTTTATGTAGTACCCTCATTTTTTGGTACGTAACCCATTATGATTATCATGAATATAAATTTTAAGGATGAAGCTTGGGAGTTTGGAGAATGTTTATAGTGAACCGAGGTAAACATGAAGGTATACAAGATGTGCATAGTTTGTCTTAACTGTGAAGAATATAATGATAAAATTTCCATAGTTGCATATATTGGATAGTTGATTCAGCTCAGTGGGCACATAGTTAAGGAGGACATGCGTGGAGGTCGTGAAAGTGTCATCTTAGGTAGTAGCTAACACTCGGTTAGCACATGGTTTCCCTAACCATGCAAACTAGCCATGCGTGGGGTTAAAGTGGGATCCTAATAAATTTGATCTCGTAAGTGTTTTTATCTAACACCCACATTTATGATTTTATTCATCCCAAACTCGAGATTCTTCTCAATTGAAGTTTGTAGAACCTCCCCCATGAAAATTGGGATAAATCTAGAGCCTTTCCTTGGCGTTTAGAAGCTGATTTCTTGAGGTATGTAATTGTCCTTCTTTTTATATGTCATACTTTTATAGATCAACTTAGATCTACTTATCCCATCGTCTAATATTATTATATATACACCCATTATGGGAAGGTCTATGATTTCAAATTCCAAATATGATGAATTTTGGTCACTTTGTTGATAAGAGAAGAGATATAAGGTGGTGTCATGGATTTATTACTTGATTTCTTGAGAATTATTCATATATTTTCATTTTACATCAAAACAGTTTAGGTAGGAGGATTCACTATCAACACCTCTCAGTAGAACTGATTATAATTCTTTTAAATTGATTATATTGTGTGGGTTTTATTTTTAACTGTTTGATTTATGATTTTTAGAAACCCTCATCCATGACGGTTTGTGGAAATAAAGAAAAATTTTGTTCTTGAATATATTGTTTGATTCTTGATTTCAAAATGTAATTTTTCTAGAAATATCATAATTAGATTTGAATTATTTTTAAATAAAAGGAATGATTTTGTTGAAAAGAAATGGTTGATTAGAAGTGTTTTGTTTAATAGGTTTCAATAATAGAACAATTTTATTGAAATTGACTGAATTGGATTATTTGAAAAGTTTTTGGCATATATGGGTTGTGTGGGTTCATGTTCTATATGCCCCTAATTATGGGATTTGTACCAGTGGGGTACAAGGTGTGTGACCCTTGATTGGGAGTAGGTGTCAGTGGTACACATGGTAATTGGATGAGAGAATACACACGATTGAGGAACTTTAAAAAAGCATGAATGTGTGGGTGTGTGGTGATCAATAGAATGGTTATGCCCAAATGATATTGAGAAATGGTTTTAAGACATTGTTTGGTTGATTTTCTAAAAATGTGACTTACTTGAAAATTGGTTAAAATATCACATGTGTTCTTTTGGTTATAAATGGTTTTTAAAACATGTTTATATTTATTTGAAAAGTGTTTTGGGAAATTTATTTATTATATATATTTTATATAAATATTGATAGCATTTCTATCCTAGTGGAATGATTAGGGAAGTAATTGGAGATAACATAATAAGTTTTATACTCACCATTGATTTGGTGATTCGGTGCTGCGGTGCTTTTGCAGATGTTATTCTACAAGTCATGGGAAAAGGTAAATTAGAAAACTAATTTAGTACCACCTCATGATACATGGTCTGTTTGGTGATTGGAGCATAGAGCTTGTGGAGCATGGATTTCAGTTGTCATCATAATCTTATTAGTTTTCATTACACTGTTTACTTTGATAGTTTCATTGTCTTCTGTTTTAGTACACTTTGTTGTTATTTTGATATAAATGAAGTGGTTGAGTTGTATTTTATTTATTAATTCATTATATATTGAGTTTTTTTGTCATTTTTCTCTGGGTTAATGGTTTTAGTTCTTAAATGGTAAATCATTCCCCACTTGAATTTGAAACCTTTTAGTATTTATTTTTATCCTTTGGCATTGTGGGGATGTAATTTAAGGCCATGTAGAACTCCAAATCTCTCTCAATCACCGTCCTCTCAAACCAATGATATGGTGAATGATGTTATAATTGAGGGGGTGTAGAATGAAAATAAAATAATAGAACTTCAGTAAAAATGATTTCTCTTATTTCAGTAACTCTTTTTTGTTTGAACAAATGGGCTTCCTTGGATGGATTTCTACCCAAGGGTTGGATTCTAAGATGATGGGAATTATTTTTTGGAGCTATTTTTGTATATATTAGTAGAATCAAAGTGTCTTAAGAGGTGTGGGGAAGTGGGAGGGATTAAAGTATTTTTATACTCGAGGAGGAGTGGAAATTTTGTAAATTTTGGGAAATGTAATACCACCCACATCATTTACATGGAAAGAGGCTCCCATAATAGCGAATTTTAGAAAACAAAGGGAGGATAGGTTCTAAATATGGCCATCTCATGTCTCTTGTACATGAGTCTAGTCCATTTGGGACTTTAAGATTATGGTTTTTTCCGCTTATTATGCTGAATTATACATTAATCACTCTTATTAATTTTAATTATATTCACTATTTTTTTAAACTAAGATGGAAATATTATTAATTATAAATTATGGTTATTCCAAATATGGAATAATTTTTTTAAAATTCCATTAATATAAGTGGCATAAATTAATTTAAATTTAATCTCGTAGAAAAGACGACTATGCGGGGTTTCAATGTAAATGTGTTCAGAGTTTGCTACGTTTTTTTGTCAATTTCATTTTGAAATTGCTTAAAATAACCTAAATTGGATTTATTTATAAAATATTTATATAATTAAAATTAAAAAATAATTTTAAATATTAATAAACCATAAAAAATGAAAAGGTAGTTTTGAATTAAAATATATTATTTTTCAATATTCATTAAAAAATGAAACTTCACAGAAAAATGAAAAATATTCTCTATAGAATATTATATATATATATATATATATATTTAAACTAAGATGTTTTTTTTGAAATATTTAATCTATAAAAGTAATAAAATTTGATTTAAAATGGTTTCTACATTAAAAAGATTTAAAAAGGCCTTAATTAAAATAAAGGGTTTTATATGTAAAATTGGGTTTGTTCTTATCTTATACTTATCAAATTTATTGGATGAATATAAAAAATATTATATTGAATATATAATAAGCATATATAATACATTAATATAACTTACTAACTGTAATTAATTTAATTTATTAGGGTAAGATATCTTATTAATCATCAGAATAGTTTTCTATGGAAATATATTTTTTATGTTCAATTATTTATTATATTAATTTCGAGTTAATTTTTAACCAATGAAATGGTTTTATTCAAAATATTTCAATAATTTATGTAATACTATTCATATCAACTATTTTATTTTTATTATATGAAATAATAATATTTTAATAATATATAATTTTTATGAAAAACTCGATCATGCGTATAACACAAGACATTGAAGAAACTTGTTGTTGTGTGCGACGTACGATAACTTAGTGTCATGTGAATTTCAATCTATAAAGTAAATTTAATTTATTTAAAATATTTAATATCTTATAAATACTTAGAATATTATAATCCCTTATGCACTTGGTGATGCATGTTATATATTCCATGGAATATAACGTTTATACTTTAGAATTTTGGGGCTTTACAAAAAGGATACACAGTACTGTGCATTTGTTATTTTACAATGAACTAAAAAATTCGTTTGGAGAATTACATGCAATAATTATATTAATATGATGATTAGAACTACAAGCATGAAAACCGCATAGTGTTTATGTGTGTAATAATTGAGTTGTTCAAAAGAAATATTTTTCAGTGAAGTAATGAACAAGACACGATGTAGGTTATTGATAAATATTCAGTTTGTTATTCTATTGTAAAAATGATTTGAATTTGATGTTTTATCTTCAAAAATTCAGATGAGTATAATGAGCCGATGTTCATACACATTTTATGATTATATTAAGTGGAAATTTTAGAGTTTCATATGAAGAGAGAAAGTGAAGAATTAGTTTATTTCATTTGGTCGAAGAGGAAGATCAGATTTGTTTTTCAGTGGAATCTGCATGTCCTTGTGAGCTTTATCATTTTTTTAGTGTGGTATTTTTTGATAAAATAGTAGAATTATATTATAAATAACACTGGTGGGATACCATTATAATTTGGTAAAAGGATCATACCTACCCACTATAGGTTTCTAGGTGATACCTTACAAACCCACTTGTAATTGGTGATTCATTATTAGGGAATAATATTTGTCTTAGATCCTCCCAAACATAGCACATACATAGTCATCCCCATTTGGGGAAATCCATTTAAAAATACCATGTATTGTTCTTCATTTACTTTATATCTTTCAATTGGTTGAAACATTAGTAAAGAAAAGAAATATGCAAGAATTATGAGAAAAAATTAAATGAATAAAGAGGATTCATCAAAATAGGAATATAGTTAGAGTTGTATTCTATTATAAGTGTCTATTAAATTAGTTAATAAATATCCTTTTGATGAGCACAGTTCCATTGATGATGATGAATAATTTATTGAATCACTCGTGGGTTTTTATTTAGATATAAAAAATATCTAAAAAAAAATTCATACTGAAATTTTCAGTTATATGATTTCTTTTATCAAGGGACTATATTAATAAAAGTTACCACATGAAAAAGAACATGAAGATATATAGAAAGCTTTATTAAAGAAGTTTAAATGGTGTGAACTTCTATAAAAACTTATTGATTCCATAGAAGAAAATATATCAAATTTCAATGAAATTCTTTCCTATAATGAAAAAGAATTGGAAATAAATGTGTGTCCAAAATTAGTTACAGAGAAGGTCCTAACTGAGATGATTCACACACATGTAGAATCTCATAAAGCTATAATGAATATTAAGGACTCTCAGTTGGAAAATGAAAACATGGAAGACACATTCATCCTAGATGATGTATAAAATGAACAGTCTATATTGAATTGTAATGAATGTATTCCTTGGATAGAAGATGAATTACCAAGGAATGTTTTTGAGAGGGATATTATTGAGATTTCTTATATAGAAGTGATATGTACAATAGAGAAACTATAAAGAAACTATATAAATGATAAATAATCTCAACCATAGGTTAAAAAAAATATAATTAAAGACTTGAATAATTCTATACTGTACTTAAGTCAAATTCATGATGATCAAGTTTAGAAAATGAGTAATCAATGGGAATAAAAAATATATGTTGTTGAAGATGATAAACATTTCCTTAACATTAAGTGTCTTGAAAAGGAATTTAAGTTAATTTTTTTTTTTTGAAGAAACCAAATTATTGTTTACCAAAAAATGAATGTGAATATATTGTGAAATCAGTTGAAGACTAGACGAACTCTCTAATTCTAAAATATATTGAGTTGGATGTCTTGTTTAGAAATCTTGAGAACATTCAATCTGAATCTTCACAAGATTATGAGATCATAAAAGCTATCTAGTGTCATTTTGAAAATATTATTACTTATGGAAAGAATAATTCAAGTGGAAAGAAGAGATTGGGATTATCAAAAGATAAATTTTTTTAAATATCATTGAAAGATGTAACCTTTATTCCACAATATTTTGATAATAATAATATTGTTTCATCTATAATTATATCTTCCAAATATAATTCTGGTCAAAAATTGGGGAATAAAACTCATGATAAATCCACCATATCATCAATGATGGATATGAAGAAAATTTTGAATTCTTGTTTTCAATAAATAACTCTGTTGAATACCCATATTATCCAATACAAACAATTTTTCAAAACTAGAAAAGGTGTAGACATAGATGAATTTAATATTTGTTAGATATTTTTGGTGCGGATAGAAATTTGGGAATCAATCCATTGATTATTGGCATAATACCTCAATGCATGATAATTAAAAAAAGGCCATTATTATGGGGATATTTTATATAAGGAGTACTCCTACAATGGAGAAGCATTATCCACAGATGAAGAAGAATTTTTTTGGAAAGAATAAATTTGATTCTCTTAAAAAATTCTGTGATTATTTCAACATTTGTGGTCACAATTATAATGAGTTATTGTATGAACCAACTATGCACTATGAAAATTCTAATATAAACACAAGACCATAACAAATGAAGGTGAAAATAAAAAATTATAAAAGTATTCCTTATTGTATAAATAAGATATGGAAGATATGAAAATAGTGAAGCAAGCTACACCTTAGACGAATAGTGATATGAATGTCACACAATTGAAAAAATGCATCTACTATGGAAGAAAAGGTTACATAATGGACCTTTGAAAATAGTTTATAAATACCAATTCTAGTGGAAGTATGCTGAAACAAAAAAGAAATTAATCTTAGAATCTAAGAAAACGGTTTATTCGGTGTATCATTGTCAGGATGAGAATTTTGATTTTTAGGAGAGTTTTTCTAAAAATGATAAAACTATTATTACTGATGATTTGTTAGAAGGCTAAAATTGGTAGGGCATAATAATGATAAATTAATGAAATTGTTTCATGAACATATAGAACTAGTGAAGAACCAAGGAGAAGCATTAATGTATTTTAGTGATAATAATTCTACTGTAATGAGTCTACACATAAGAATAAGTAAGATCATGTACCAATGTAATTCCCAGGAAATTATGTGTATTTTTTTTAAATTATATGGAATTATTTTGAGACCACATGCATTGACAATACGTGATTCTAAGGCCTGGTGAGCCCGGAATAGAATTTTGATCTTTTTTTAGTTAACTAAAGTAAATATGAGAGTTGGTTTTTCTAACTTTTGAACATGTACTCGGATAAAAAATTTGAGGGCACCATAGAACTCAGAATTATGAGATTCGCCTAGAAAGGAAATAACATCTACTACCAAGGGATGGATGTAAAATTAAATTTTCATAATTTTTGGGAAAAAATAACATAAAATGTTATTTTAATTTTATTTTAACTGTTGAGCAGCAGACGACAACACTACGGTACGACGACAAGGTCCATTAATGGAAGCTCATTAATGGCCCATTAATTGTAGTGTAATGACGCTTTATGTGAAGCATAACAGATATGCTCTATCATAAATGAATTAGCATACTTGAAACATTGCGACATGTTTCATTTTTACGGAATAATGATTTGGGGGGAAAACAGAATTAAATAGCTTACAATTCTATGATGAACCACTGGCGTGTTTTCTCTCTAACGAAGAACGATGAATGCTGGTGGAATGTTAACTAATTTGACACACCTCGGAGAATGAAGATGGTAAGAAAAGACGCCTACAACTTGTTGAATCTTCACAGGAAGACCCCTTCAATGCCAAACTACTTCAAGTTAAGAGTTTGTATTTGTTTATTTTTAACCGTTCTTTATTGTAAATAAAGAACGAGGATCAAACCAAGAACAGGTTGATCTGCAGATTGTATGATCTTGTGGGTGGGTGATGTTTCTGGGATTTCTATTCAGGATTTAATTTTGGTGATAGAACATCCTTCTCGCTCCTCACTTGTTTTAACTTCTAAGATAGAGGGAGTGTGTCGATAGAAACAATGACTGACCCCCGCCTCCTTGTGCATTCTAGGTGGAAAATTTTTCGAAATGGCGGCAAGGGAATTTCAAAGCCTTTGTAGGGAAGAAGATACCCCATGGAATTCGGAGGCATAATCGGTGTGAATAATGGTCCACCGGTGCAGACCTGGTGGTCCGCGGGTTGGAGACAACATGATGGGTAGAGCCGCTAGCTAGGCCAACAACGGCTGACAAAGACGTGACCCCTCAGCCGCGTCAGTGTAGGGGCCCACAGTCGCAGGCTACAGGTCTCAGAGGCATGTAGTCTGCAACCGTCTGTGGGAATATATGTCGGATGGATTGGTCATCCACGTCGCAGCATAGCCATGGTCTCTTGATTGTGGCAGAGAAACAACCCCATGACGAACCGCAGGTTGTGAAGGGAGCCGGACGTGGCTTCTAGTCGGGTCCCTAATAGGCAGATTGGGTGGGGTGTGGGCAGCCCCAGCGGTCTGAACCCATCAGAGTGGGTTGGGATTGACCCATGGCCCAACATGATGGACCTGTAGCCCAAAAATATGAAACCAGGCTGCTCTGGGTTCGGGTCGGGTTAGCAAACCTGAGTCAGGTCGGGTCAGTTCACCCATGATAGATCAAACTCGGACCCAACAGACCCATTTTTGGGAGAACGATAATATCATTCAAACAGGGAGACCGATTGATGATCCATTTATGGCATTGGAACCCTCATGCTAATATGGACCTTTTAAAAAACTCTATATGGTATTTTAGAGAAGCTGAAAGTCAATGAATGGATAGAGTAGTGGTTCTACTAAGATTCTACTTTTGGCGTGGGGAAACCCTATGGCTGGTTGTGACCTAAATACTATTGATGAGTGACCCTGTGTGGATCAGAGACTATGGCATCATGTGAAGTGACTTTGGTGTGACCAGACATGCCCATGGTGGGGAGTGAATTCTGTGTGACCCAAAAGACCCACTGTACTCGACATGAGGAGTACCTTAGTAGGTCATAGGTGGGAATTAGTTTCTGTGTGACCCAACATGCCCACAGTGGGGTGTGTCTTCTATGTAACCTAGCGTACCCATGATACTCATCAGGGATGAGAACCAAATCAGTCCTAAGGTAAGTGGGAAGTGGCTTCTGCGTGACCCGGCATGCCCACTACACTCATAGAAGAGGAGTTCTCGTGTAGCCCAAGGTGTTCGCGGACGTGATTAATGGTTCAACTATCCTACTCTATAATATACTTGCCGTGAGCTGTCTTGCTTCATGATCACGCTTTGCGATCATTTAATTTTTTTTGTTTGTGGACTTTTTTTATCTTTTTTGTTGTATTTAGGGGTCCACTACTGAGTATTTTATTACTCACCCCCACATGGGCTTCGACAACACATGTTGTGTATGGTGCATACAATCGATTCATTGACGGATGTCTTGGTGGACTTGGACTAGTTAGGGCCTAGTGAGATCAGACAGGAATGGCATACTCCTATGGATTCCAGTAGCAAAACTACTCTTACTATTAGTAGTGCTTTTCAGTGGTTGGCTATCCATAATTTCGTTTGTACTATCCTGTTTTCCAGTTAGTCTCTATTTGGGTTTGTATTTTGGTCCAGTTTGACATTCAGTTGTATATGTATTCGGTGGTTGTTTAGTGGGATGCTTGTTCACATTTCTAGCTTTGGTAAGGGGTTTTGTGTGTATGAGTAAAACTATTCTGGAAAATACCTCGCACTTTCAGATTGACACCTTCAGCGCTAGTCTCCAACCCCTGGCTATCAGGTGGTGGGCTTGGGGTATGTCACGACATGGGCCCCGAGTGATGGGTCCTGAAAATGTTGTATCGGAGGTCATTGGTTCTACCTCATGGAATGATAGTCTGTTGTTTTTTTGAAAGTGTTGAATCTTTCAAGTTTGACTTTCAGATTTGGGGAGTCTAGTGTTGGTGCGGCAGTCGACATATCCATACACAGGAATCTTGAATTATGCGTTTTGGCTCTCTACATGAAAACACTTGTTGCATAATTGTATCCTTATGATATTATTGAATAAGAGTCAACTTATTTTGTATAAATATTTTGATAGTGGTACATCTTGATCTATTATAGGATTCCTCCACGCAGACAACCATATCAGATTTTGATGCCTAACCATGGGGACATCACGCCTAGCGATGAGGTGTCGGTTCAAGGACCAGTGCTAGAGATGGCCATATCAGGTGGTGCATCGGTGTTTACACAACCTGTTGATTTGTAGTTACTGTCAGAGTTATCGGTAGAGGGTGCATGAAGGCTCATCACCTTGCATGACTTCTAGATACAAAGACCTCCCTAGTTTAGTGGAGATAATGATCCTCAGGTCGCTCAGGAATGAATGGAGGGAGCGACGTGGGCCATATGCTTAGTGAGAAAACCACTTGACTAGATGGAAATCTTGGCCCTAGGACTTCTTCAGGGCATGGCATGGAGATGGTGGAGATTGACCATCTAGACGCATGATATGGCAACCCTCACCTGGATAGACTTCAACTGAATTCTCTAGGAGGAGGTTTTTCCCAAGACCATGTGATTTGTGTTCATACAAGAGATTCTTCGTCTAAAAAATGGTGGTGTTTTAGTGGTTGAGTACTCTGCGAGGTTTAAATACCTCTCTCTCTACACTATAGACAAGGTGTGGGGTACTTTTTTAGGGCCCAAACCATTGATCATTGACTCAGACGGGAGATCAAGGCCTCCATGTTGTCACTCAGTATCCCCCCTCAGGCTGATGTTCTTGAGTGATCCCTTATGGTGGAGAGTTTCATAGTGGAGCAGACACTGACCGCTGGAGCCACCAGGAGACCTCAGGTGGAAGAGTCATCAGGGGTGAGCAGCAGGCAGCAGATGAGGGGGCCAAAGTAGGCTAGGTTTTTCTGTGGGCGATCCCAAGACTCTGGGTAAGTAGTGCGGGGCTCCTAGATAAGAAGGAGTTAGTAGGGGAATAGGATGTGCTTCACGTCTTATAGTTTGGGACACATGGATCGTGAATACCTGAACCTCCATACAGGAAATCAGTAGACAGTCGAGGGAACTTCACAATAGAGGCATAGTTTCAAGCGAGGATCTCCATATGGTGGTGGATGTTTTAGGGGAGCATACTGAGTGGTTGACGATGGACGAAGGTTCATGGTACTACCGCCACCACCCCCAGGTGGTCCACCATGGGATCAGGGAGCCGAAAGACAAGAGCAAGGCTAGCTTCAGGTGATAGATACCTATGAACATAGCACTCCAGAGATGATTAGAGGAATGATCTGTTTCTTCTCCACCATAGATGAAATTATTATTGACATATGTTTCATTCACTCTTTCCTTTCCATATACCCTGTTTGAGTCATGATTATTCTTGTTGGAGTCGTTGCCTCAATCCTTATGATTAGATACTCCTTCGGGAGATGATTCCACGATTACACACTGGTGCCAGAAGTCTGAGCATACTCTTGGAGGTGAGAGCATCAGATGGGATCTCTTAGTAGCAGCCTCAAGGCCTTACGACTTCATCATGGGTATGGAATGGTTATCTACAGTACATGCTCAAATCGACTATTTTAGGTGTAATGTGTGGTGTATATGTGAGTATGGGACCATGTTTTCCTTCACCTGTGAGAAGGGAACCTTTGCAGAACAATATCGACTTTATCAGAAGGGGTTGTAGCTAATCACTCACAAGTTGGCTAGCCTCACCCTCAGTTCTATGGATGAGTGTTGTCTGAGATTTCCTGTAGTGTGGGGCGAGTATGGGGATGTCATTCATGAGGATGTTCTGGGACTGCCTCCTCATATGGTGGTAGACTTCTTAATTGACATGTTCCCCGGGACAACATTGATATCCACACTAGAATATTAGATGGAACCTGTAGAGATATGTAAGTTGAGGGTATAGATGGAGGAAATTTAGGATTAGGGGTCAGTAAGGCCATTTGATTCATCATGGGAATCCCTAGTGTTGTTTTCCAATAAGGGATTAGGGAGCCTGAGGCTATACATGGACTTTCGGAACCTGAACCAGGTGACCGTGAAGAACAAGTATCCATTGTCGTGGATTGATGACCTCTTCGATTAGATAAAGGGAGAGAGAGGTGGTTCATGAAGATAGACCTCATATTAGGCTATCACCATCTTCAGGTACGGGATGAGGATGTACTAAATACATCATTTAGATGATTTTATAGCCACTATGTGTTTTGGTGATTCCTTTCAGTGTAACCAATGCCCCAACAGTGTTCATGAGACTCATGAACGTGATCTTCTAGCCTTACCTTGATCGTTTTGTGGTATTCTTCATTGATGACAACTTCATTTACTCAGTGATGGAGGATGATCACGCTACCCACCTACATATAGGCATGGATACACTTTAAGAGCACCAGCTTTATGGTAAGCTCTTGAAGTGATAGTTCTAGATTAGGGAGGTCCACCTTCTAGGACACGTCATCTCAGAGGCCAGAGTTGCAGTGGATCCGGAGAAGATAGAGGTAGTGCTTTTTGGGAACCACATAGAAGCGTGAATGAGCTGCGGAGTTTCATTGTATTGGCTAGATACTACCATAGGTTCATGCCTGACTTTTCTAGAGTAGAATCACCTTTATCTGCCTTGACACAGAAGGGACATCCCTTCATGTGGATAGGGAAATCCCAACATAGAATCTAGGAGATGATGCAGAGACTGTAGAGTGCCCCCATCATGATACTACTAGAAGAGGGCATTGGGTATGTAGTATTATGTGACTCGTCAGGGGCCATATTGGGTTGTGTCCCAATGCAGTAGTGAGTGGTGATCGCATAAGTCTCATGACAGTTGAGGTAGCAAGAGAATAACTACGTGACCCATGACATAGAGTTAGCAGTAGTGGGTTTTCCTTGAAGCTGTGGAAGTATTAAATGATGGGTGAATGGTTTACCATCTACTCTGACCACAAGTGTATCAGGTATATATTATCATATAAGTAACTAAACATGAGACAATGGTGATGGTTGGAGTTCCTCCAGGACTATGAATTTGAGATACTATATACTAATGGGAAGTGGAATATTGTGAAAGATGTGCTCAGTTGGAGGTCTAGTTTACTTCTACTGGTTGAGGTGATGGAGCAGTTATCCACAATGATTATATCCTTCATGCATGATGATGGAGCAGCTTACCTACTGTTAATGATTGTCACTCCCCCACTCATAAAGAAATTTAGGGAGGCACCACTTGTGGATGTTGGATTTGAGGCCTGATTTTCTCCATTATCCTTTGGATAGGCTCCTAATGGATTGTCGATAGGTGGGGAGCACGTCCTCCTTTTAAGAGGATGCACCACAGTATCAATGATGTTTATAGGAGTATGTATTGAGAGAGTTCCATACATCCCTTTTGGCAGTACATCCTGGTGTGGAGAAGATATACCAGAACCGCTGTTGACAGTACTGGTGGCCAGGGATGAAAAATATAATGGCATTGTTTGTTTTACAAGGCCTCACATTTCATCAATTGAAGGCTTAGTATTAGGCCCCAGTAGGCATGGAACAACCACTTGAGGTTCCAAAATGAAAGTGGGATGGTATCTCCATGGAAATTGTGATGGGTTTACCACGCATGTCTCAGGGCCACGATTCTATCTGGGTGATCATTGATAGACTCACCAAGTTGGCTCACTTCCTACCCATCCTAGAGTAGTGATCGGTAGAGGGATTTGGACAAATCTATGTCCAAGAGATAGGGAGACATCATGGGATTATATCTATGCTCATCTCTGACCATGATGCACACTTTACATCATCGTTGTGGAATGGATTGAAGGAGGAGTTTTGGACTCAGCTATGCTTGAACACATCTTTTCACCCCCAGAAAGATTTTCAGAGGGAGCGTACCATACAGACCTTGGAAGACATTATTTGTTCTTGTTTTCTTTTATTTTGTTCACATTTGGGAGGACCACCTACCCATGGTGTAGTTTTCATACAATAATATCTATCGCACCACCATCGACATGGCACCATTGGAGGCCTTGTACAGGGAGCCATGCAGATCATCTCTACGCTGGACAGACCTTGAGGAGGCCACACTCATGGGTCTAGAGATAGTAAGAGATACCACTGAGAAGGTGCAGATCATCCAAGATCGGATGAGGACTGCACAAAGTAGGAAGAAATTGTATGCTCTCAAGAGGTGGATACCCTTGGAGTTTGAAGAGGGAGACCATGTTTTACTTTTGGTCTCACCTCGACAAGGATTGCGTAGAATTGGATGGGGTGGAAAGTTAGCTACGAGCTTCATCAGACCTTTATATATTTTTAGCAGAGTTGGCGAGGTGGTGTACCTCCTAGGTCTTCCCCCCAAAGATGTACTAGGTGCATAATGTTTTTCACGTGTCGCTACTGAAGAGGTATGTGCATGATCCATCAAACGTCATCAACTAGGGAGAGCGTGAGATTGACGATGGGGCGATGTTTTCTGAATTTATGGTGGAGATTGAGGATCTGCAGGCACAGTTCCTTTAGGGATAGTCGATTCCTCTATTGCACGTTCGGTGGAAGCACAAGAATCTCTAAGAGTGCACAAGGGAATCAGAGGCCTAGATTCATGCTATGTACCCCCTTTTGGGTGATTGGCCTTTGTTTTGGCTTTCGGGGACGTAAATCCCTAAGGTGGGGAGAATGTAATGTCATGTAATTTTTGTGAATTATTTTTTTTAAATTTTATGGAATTATTTCAAGACCACATACTTTGAAATCCAATGATTCTGAGGCCTGGAGGGCACAAAATATTTTTTAACTTTTTTTAGTTCACTTAATTAAACGTGTGAGCATGTTTTTATAAATATTAATAAAATGCTCAGATCAAAAATACAAGGGCACCATTGAACTCGAAAATCCATGATTCGCCTAGAAAGTACTAAACTTCGATCGGAAAGGGTCAGATAGAAAAGTAATTTTTTAATGTTTTTAGAAAATAATAAAATAACATAAAAAGTTATTTTTTTCTTTTCTCACCATTTAGAGGTGGATGAAGATGCTATGGTGTGATGATGAGGCATATTAATGGAAGATAATTAATGGATCATTAGTTGTAGTGAAACGACGCTTTATTTGAAGCCTAAAAACTATACTGTTTCATAAATTAAACAATGTAACGATGCAACGTCGCAGCGTAACAGAAACATTGCGCCATGTTTCCTTTTTATGTAATAACATGTTGGGAGAAATAATAATTAAAGATTAGAAAATTATATAGTGAACCACCAGATATTTTCTCTCCAATTAAGAATAAATAATTCTGGTGAAATGTTAACAACTTAGACGCACCTTGAAGAGTGGATCCAGGAACCAATGAATGCCATTGATTGCCGGAGTCTTCATGGGTGGACTGCTTCAACGTTGAACTTCTTCGAGGTAGGGGTTTGTTTTGGTTGATGTTTTCCCCATTCATCATTTTAAATGACGAACACTGACTAACCCAAAAAAAGCTTGATTCGTGGATCGCCCATTTTTGCGGGATGGTGATGTTTATGGGTTTTCTATTCGGGATTGAATTTTGTTAATAGAAAATACTTCCCAAGCCTCCCTTGTTGTAACATCTATAATGGAGGGCGTGTGCGAACACAAACAAGGCCCGACCCCCCTCCACCTTGTGCATTCATGGTGGTTGAATTTTTAAAATAGTGTGAAGGAGTGTTTGGGGCCTTTGTGTGGAAGGTGAAACCCCGCAGAAGTCAAAGGAATAATCGTTGCGAAGAACATACCCTTCATGAAGACCCAGTGGTCAACAGTGATGGTTACTTACTGGAGGTGGTGCCCCACGATGGCGCTCTAGGAAGAGCCACTGGCAGGGCCGATGACCATCAGTAGACACGCGGCCTGACAGCTGCGTCAGTTGAGTGGCCTGTTGTAGCAGGTCGTGGGTCTCAGAGGCACACGCTCTTCCACTACGTGTGGAAATCTTGGCCAATAGCATCGCATCAAGGATGCAGTCACTGTGTAGTGGTGGAGAAATTGACCTACATCAAAGCACAGGGTTAGGAGGGAGCTGGACGCGGCTTCCTGCCTCATCCCGGCCAGGCGGGATGGGTATGGCGCGGGCCATCCTAGTGGGTCGGACCAACACTGTCAAGCCAAACCCATTTCACAATAGACCAAACACAGGTCAGTCTAGGTCTGTGTCAGGTCGATGGACCCCATACATTTTCTGGTCAGGTTGATCCGACCGGGTCGGACCGATCTTGGACCTGACCGTCCCCTTTTTGAAAAAAAATCAATATCTTGAAAACCAGGCATTCGATAGATGAGACGTTTGCGGTGTTGGAACCCTCTTGACAAGAAAGATAACTAGGAATACTCTATACAAGATTTCATGGAACATGAAATTAGATGAATGTCTTGAGGAGCGGTTCTCCCGAGAATATGTGTACGGTGTGCAGAGACCCTATGGATGCCTAAGACCTAAAGACTAATGATAGGAGACCCGATTTGGATCGGATACTATAGAGAATTGGGAATCGTCTTCTATGTGACGTGCAATCCCATGGTGGGGAGAATCTTCTGTGTGACCCGACAGACCCACGGTACTCGACATGAGGTGTACATCAGTATGCCATAGGTGGGAAGCATCTTCGTTGTGACCCTGAATGACCATGGTGGGTAGCGTCTTCTATGTGAACCAGCATACCTACTTTACACATCAAGGATGAGTGACAAAGCAGTCCTAAGTGTAGTGGGATGTGGCTTCTGTGTGACCGGCAGGCCCTGTGTACTCATTGAGGAGGCTTTCACCAGTATCCCAATGTGTTCGATTATGTGACTAATGGTTCAACTATCCTTCTCTAGAATATACCTGGTGTGAGCTATGTTAGATCGTGATCACTCTTGGGGATCTTGCATTGTGGTTTGTTAAACGGTCTGAAATGATCATCCTTGGAACTCCAAGAAGTCTCACAACCTCCTCCAGATACTACCTCGACAAAACATCCACTGATCCTAACTCCTTGTTCACTATGAAGTGGGGAGATTTTGTTAAATGGTCCACTACCACCAAAATAGCATCATGTCCTCATAGAGCACGCGGTTAACCAGTAACAAAGTCCATTGAGATGTCCTCCCACTCCCACTAAGAAATATCTAATGGCTGGAGAAAACCACTGGCAACGCGGTGCTCAGCCTTGACCTTCTGGCAGACTAAACATCGAGACACAAACTCTGCAACTGCATGCTTAAGTCCAACCACCAAAACTGAATCCTAAAGGCTCGGTACATCTTTGTCACACCAGGATGCACCACTAAAGGAGATCTATGGAACACTATGAGGTCCTTCTATCACATCATCAATAGAACAAAAATAATTGCATGATACAATAGTTGGTGTTGTTCACCCTCATTCCAACCATCAGGGGCCTTTCCAAAAACAACTCAGTCTCTCCAGACCTCTACCTCATGATTCCCCAACTGGGACTCTTCCACCTGCTGCAATAGAGATTACTGCACCCTCATCTGGAACCTCTGCCCCCCAACATCTCCATATCAAGATGTAATGCTGAGAGTTATTCCATTACTCTCTAAGAATCACCAGATTCACGCACAACATCACTAGATGACATTAGACTCAGTTAATTAGCTACAACATTCAACTTTCTATGTGTATACGATATTTTGAAGTCAAATTCCTATAAGAACTCCATCCACCGATGCAGTCGTATGTTCAGGTCAAGATAGGAGATAACATACCTCAGGCTCTTCTAATCGGTGAAAACCACAAAGCACTCACCAATTAGGTAATGTCTCCACAACATCATAGAAAACACCACGGCTGCCAACTCAAGATCATGGGTGGCATAGTTATGTTCATGAGGATACAACTGAAGGAACCCATAAGAAAAAACTAATAAATGCTACATCAGAACATAACCTAACCCCTAATGCGAAGCATCGTAGAAAACATCAAACCGAACTCCCTCAGCTTGGAGAAAAAGAACTGGAGCACTTACTAACCTCTCCTTTAGATACTAAAAAGCTGACTGACACTGATCAGTCCATATGAACATCTGACCCCTCTTGGTCAAAGCTGTCAGAGGAGTTGCAACTTGAGAGAAATCGGCTCCGAACCTCAGGTTGTAGCCTGCGAGACCAAAGAAACTTCACACTTATGACACTATCTTGGGGACTTCCCAAGACAAAAATGCTTCTATCTTGGATGGTTTCAAAGATACCCCCCACTGGGACACAACATGCCCAACGAAACGGACATCTTGGGCCCAAAACTCACACTTCGACATCTTCCCAAACAACTGATGTTGACTAAAAACTCCCAAAATGCCGTGTAGATTCTCTGCATGCTCCTCCTCAGACGTGGATTACACAAGGATTTCATTAATGAAAACAATCAAAAACTTGTCCAGGAACTTACAAAACATAGTTTTCATCCATCCCATGAACACAGCTGTGGAATTCGTCACATCGAACGACATTATGACAAACTCATAATGCGCATGACGAAAAAACATAGCAGTCTTCGGGATATCTTCATCCTTCACACGCATTTGATGATATCCTAACTGAAAATTGATCTTTGAGAACCAACTTGCACCATTCAGTTGATCGAATAAGGAATCAATCCGTGGAATAGTACAGTGATTATTTACTATCACTTTGTTTAAGTGATGATAATCGTCAAACAACCACAAGTTGTAGGTATCCTTCTTCATGAACAAAGTCGTTGCACCCCATGGTGTCACACTCATCCAAACAAAAAAACACTATAATAGACCATGAAGCCATATAAATAACTCTATCAACTCATATAGGGTCATCCTATATGTGGACATAGAGATAGGAGACGCTCCTAGTTGTTGCTCGAACCCAAACTCAATCTCTCATCGAGGGGGTAATGCTAGAACCTCTTCGGGAAAGACATCAGGGTACTCTTCCATGACCCTAGGAAACGCCAACTGCTAAACCTCTGAAGAACTCAGCATCATATTAGACATCATGGATGATAAGGATGGAACACACCTATGACCCATCCGAGGGTCTCACTCACCAAAGAACACCACTGGCTCTCCATCTGCATCGAAGAACACAACCTTCAACCTGAAGCAAAACATGATAGCCTACAATGAATAAAACCAATCCATGCCAAGGATGACAACATCTGGTTGTATTCATAAACATAGGGAATATCCCCAAGAGCGGTGCTTCCCCAACACTACCTCACAGTTTCTACATACATCAAAAAAGGCAGCTCGACCTCCAACTGGTGTAGTAAACACCAAGGGGACTGGAAGCCTATCTACTTCAAGTCCCATATCATGGAAAAAGGTTGGTGATATGAAGAAGTGTGTCTCTATTGAATCAAACAAGGCATACACCATGGTATAAAATAAGAAAAGGGTACCTCAAACAACGTCTGGCTCACCTGGTACTGGAACTGATAAAGCATGAAGCTAAAAATGACCTCATCCATGAACTCTTTGACCCTGATGATGACCACCCCCACGACCGCGTTCTGCTCTCTGAGGATGGGGAGTGTCATAGGGCTTTCCTCTAGCTACCTCATCTACCCTCTACGGATCTGTAGCTAGTGCAACCTGCTGCCGCTACCTCGGATAGAACTGCCTCAACGAAGGAACCTGTAGTGGAAACACTGGTGCATAATGACTGCTCAGAAAGGCCGGGCAGTCTCGCTACTAATGACCTGGACCAAAAAAATAAAGAAAGTGCATGATCCATTGGGAAAGGCCTGAGAGATTCTTCCCCAAGAGAAACGTGATGCTGAGGGTTGTGACCTACCCTAGCCAAACGAAAACTCTTCTTCCCTGAAAAACGGGAACCCCAGACCACAGATCTACTTCGCGAGGAATCATGATGACTCCCCTATCCTAATTATCCGGTTCCGTCCAAGGTCCTATCGCAACCTCTACCCTTTCTAGTACCTCACGAGATGTCTTCAGAAAAAATGGGGTGTCCTAATGTTGGATCTCTGGACGCAAAGCCTCCTAGAAATGCCCCGCCCTGGCCTCCTCAACCAGCAATAGGTCCGAAGCATATCGTAAAAGGTTCCTAAAAAGGATTCCAAACTCTTGCACACTGGAGCTCCCCGGTCGAAGGGTAAGAAGCTCCTGGTGACTGGATTCCTTTGTAGTCAAATAAACAAAATCAAATCTAAACTTTTCTTGGAACTCCTCCCATGTGATCGTTGATCCTCGTGATCCCTGAGGAACAAGAACCACCACTGCCTTGCTGCTCCACGCAGCATCGTCAAAAACAAGGACACCCAGTGCTCCATCCAAGCGCGGATCGAAATGAAGCCTATCTCAACATCCTTCAACCAATCCACTATGATTTCATCTGAAGCGGCTCCCTCATACTTATGAAGACATTGGTGCTGAAACACTCAGAGTTTCTTCCTCCAAGTGTCATCATTGTCGAACTCTACCCGGTGGTGATATGCTTGCACAGCTTGCTGGACGTCTTCTATGGGATCCAGATAAGGATGTCGACCTGGAGCCATACCTTGAAAATAAAAAAGAGTTAGAGCTCCTAAACATGGAATATTGGAGACTCATCATTAATTAATTACTTAATTGGTTTCTTTTACTCATTTTCGGTTAACCTATCCCAATGTATACCCATTAAAACACATTCACAAAGAAGAATGATGCATGATCCTTTCCTAGGTCTCTACCCTGCAACTAGTACCACATTGTTTAGTAGCCATTGTAAACATAATGGTACGTAAATCAGATCATATGCGGCCCTAAATGCCTATGTCTAGTCGGTCTACAGTGTTAACATCACTTGATAAACATGAATGACATCGTTGCCCTACCAACCCATGCAACCTCAGTTGTGCCTAACTCCAAACTCCATCCTATATCTCAACATGAACCTTCGATAACACTCTGTCACGACCCCCTCCCCACAATGTGTACCCCTCATGGGCCAGCAATGTGAGAAGGGAGATAATGACCCCCATGTCTCTCCTCCAGTAGCCCCAGGTTGGAGACTACCACCGAGGGTATAGAGAACACACGAATGGTAGGCATTACCCTCTTAGAGAACAAATGCGGAAGAGATAGATAAGATAGACACAAAAAAACTCTAACTCAAACATTAAGATAAAATAAATCCCAAGTACACATATGAAATTTTATGCAAAACTACTACAACTGAGGGTAAAAACTGCAAGTACCCAAAAGAAAGTAAAATAACAACAACCACAATATGGGCATAACATAGTCTTAGACTCAACTGCAGCTAACGTCTCCCGGACTCTGGGATGCTACATCTTAGACTAGTTATCTTATAGGCACACGACCATTTAATGAGATTTAATACATTACATCATTCCCTTTTTATTAGTTTCACTTTATGTCAATTAATTATTTAATCATTTATTAACCAATAATAATTCCATATTAAATTTCATTAGCATCACACCCAAAGTACAATGTTCCTTCAAATCACAACCACATCATTGTGCCCCAGCAAGCTCCAAACCCCATGGGTTAACATAATTTATTCAATTATTTATTTACAGTAATACTTTCCCATATTCCCATGAATTCTAGAAAAAGAATCTATGCTTCTAAACATAAGGCGCTCAACACGGTGAGTAGATGAACTACCCATCGAGTCTTTGTCACCAATAGCAAGAGTGTAGACCCATCCTCCCTTAAGAAGCTAAACACAGAAAGCACGTGGCATACCCCATTTGTCTTGACCCCTTTCAGACGAAGGGTAAAAAGACCAGCAACCTAGATCTTTGGGGAATTTAAAACAGATAAACAACCAAGAAGAATCATCATAAAACCAAAAATTCACATCCAACCCATTTCATCATCCCTGGTGTCCTCCCAGACCCCCACATGCATAAACTGATCCATCTCACCACTCTAGGTGGCAACTACTACAACAAAAAGTAGGCCTCCATGCCCCCACATATCCCAACATCCATCCAAGATCACATCACAACACAAGTAGCAGGAAAACAACAATAATATCTGTTGGGATCTTGTCCCTTGAACAAGAATGAGGGTAACTCCAAACCCTTCAATGAATTATCAAACAACCAGTTCTTTAATCCATCTTGAATTAACCGATTTATTATTCATAGGTTCCATATTCGTGAATCCAAAATAGTAAGTTGTCAAAAATAAATTAAACATTTTTACTGCACCAATTTGACTAACAACAAAAAAATACAATAATAAGAACAAGATTCATTTACATGCCTATTTATGTTTATCCAAATAATTATCATTTAATTCTGGTTTATGTTCTTTACGAATTTCCATCATGAATGAATAGCTAACAAAATCAGGCATAGATATCACACTATCTAGAAAAAACAATAGGCAGAACCATACAATTGATATCAATTTATTTATACGGTTCAAATATTTATTGTGTCAATTCAAT
This sequence comes from Viscum album, assembly GCA_963277665.1. Taxonomy (NCBI): domain Eukaryota; kingdom Viridiplantae; phylum Streptophyta; class Magnoliopsida; order Santalales; family Viscaceae; genus Viscum; species Viscum album. The sequence continues at coordinate 278,787,608 of OY728167.1, read as the reverse complement.
TGTGATCCAGTGGCTAAGTCATGATAACTCTATAGTTTCACATAAAAATTAAAAGAGAAGCAATGAATCCCCTACCAAAAAAGGTTCTTCAGGACCCTTAAACAAGAACGATCCACACAATGGATCACGATCGCCTCCTCCCATGACAACTGCATCCACCTGAGGATGTCATGACATGATCACAGAAACTGAAACCCATGAAACTCCATTAGAATCATGGAGATCACATACCTTAATATGTAAAGGAGAAATAGGAGAAGGTGAAGCCAAAATAACGATGATATGTCATAACTTATATCAATGATTGATGGATACTTCTTGGTTGCACCAAAACAGGGGGCACATGGAGTTAGAAGAACTTCTAGGTAACCCAATCCCTAGGGAAATGTTTGATCTCATGACTCCTATAGAATTTAATGAAATATTCAAACATCTCACAGCTGAGAAAAAGGAGGAATAACAAGGGAGGAAGATATCTTGTCCCAAGAGAAGATTTAATGGAGCTATGATTTATGATATAGTGGATTATCCATTAAAATCGTATTGCATTAAACCATGAATTTTGACCATGAAAATGCATCCTGGGCCTTAGGAAAATAAATATAGGATTTATGGGATTTAATTTGGCCTTCAATCCCTTAAAAAGGCCATAAATGTGTTTTACGTCAAAGAATACGTTAAATTGGCGAAACTAGAAAACATTTTTAAATGTGGCATTGGAAATATGGAACTGTTCGGGAAACACTGTTCATTAGCTATCTCACCATCTCTGTCTCATCATTTCTAACTCACCATTTTTTACTCACTGTTTCTTACTCACCGTTTGTATCTCACCATTTCTAACTCACCGTTTATGTCTCACTGTTTATGTCTCACCGTTTATGTCTCACCATTTCTGTGATACCATTTCTGACTCACTATTTTTGACTCACCATTTATGTCTAACCATTTCTAACTCACCGTTTCTAACTCACCGTTTCTATCTCACCGTTTTGTCTCACCGTTTCCATCTCACCATTTCTGACTCCCTGTTTCTGTCTCACAGTTTCTTACTCACCGTTTCTATGACACGATTTCTATATCACCATTTCAGACACACCATTTCTGTGACACCATTTCTGTCTCACCATTTCTAACTGACTGTGACACTATTCATAAAACTGGAATCACTGTTCACAAAACCGGAAATTTGGAAAAGTGTTGGGGATGAGTCAGATTTTCCTCCCATAACACCTCAAACACCAAATTTCAGTGAAAGGATGGACCAGAGAGGTCTGATCCATTACATATACACCATATAAAATATATTATGTGAATTACATTTCAGTATTCCTCAATAAAGGGAAATTGAGAAGAAGTACCTTACCTCATGCTTCATTTTGGTTAAACATGCTTTAAACACTTTTTTAATGTTTCTCATATTGTTATTATTTTCATAAAGAATAATATTCATAAATATAATATCATATATGATCCTATTATAACATCTTATCATATTTTTCATAATGACTATTCAATATTTTCATTGTTTCAGGTGTTAATTGCCTCATATTATAATGCTTGTTTTGCATTAAATGTTCTAGTTATTATGTATAGAATATAGATCAATCATCTCCAAAATGATATTAATGTTATATACCTAATTTTTAATTATATACATTTTTAGAATCAATAGTGAAATTTGAAAATATTGAATGGATCCCATCTCTTCATGGAGATGGAATGTAATATGTACGCTTGAGCGACGTTACTATTACATTAATGGATGAAATGGAAAGGAATTAGGTGATATAATTATTTTAATGAATAATTATTATTTCATATATATCGATATATTCATTAATTGTATCATTATTACATTCCTTATAATGTGTATTGGAAAAAAGAATCTCTTCACTTTGTAAGGCGGTAGTTCACCGTACACACGAGCAATGCTATCGTAATTTAAAAAAAGAAGTTACATGTGATGATATAAATGCAGAATTAAAATTATATAATAAATATCATATTCATTTGATAAACCATAATTATATATATTCTTAAAATGTGGTGATGGAAAACGATTAACATCAGTTTTCAAGGTAGTAGTTCACCATACACAACTGCAAAGGTTTCATTTCCCACTAAATGGATGGGCATATTCATATATGTAATTACATTAAAAAAATGTCTTATTAGTATATTTAATATAATAAGTTATTTATATAATAAAATTTTACTAATATTTGATATCTTTTTAAGAATAAAAAAATTACCATTTAAGAACGTTATCTCTTCTTCAGGTAACTTCTTTATATTTGTTCCAAGATCCTTCCCTAGTTAGAATTATGATCAATAGAATGTATCAAGGATGTTTTAAGGGTATTAAAAATGTTATTTGGGTGGGGATTAGGAAAAACAATCAATTTATAAGTGTTAATAGGGGAATGGGTGGCCATTTATAAATGTGGATGTGGACGCACATGGGATTTTTTTAAAAGGATTTAATTACACCCATATTTTCATCACTCCCAATGTAACACCCAAAAAATTCTACAACAATAAATTTTAATTCAATAGAGTTTGTTATAGACATAAAAATTTTTAAAATGGAGTATAATAACCCATGAGATCATAATATATTTACTATTTTAAACCTATGATATAGATTGGAATGAACACAACACTGAGTTATCATTCATTACACACAACAACTACATTTATTGATAGATTGGGTTACACACAAGACAGAGTAATACAAAATACTATAATTGTTACTATATAAAATTAATATTATCTATTTACTCTAAAATTGGTGGTTATAAATAGTATAAACTAACTATTGAAAATATATGGTGGAATTCACTAGTTACTAATTAATTAGAAATAAATATAAAAACTAATTGAATAAAAAGGAAATGTTCTTATGAAAAACTATTTTTATGAACTCAAAGATGTTTTACACTAATAAATTAAATTAATTACTATCATAGAATGATATTAATTAAATTTATACATTATATATTATGACAAATCTTTTTACATTCATCTAATATATTTTATAGGCATAAGATAAATACAAATCTAAATTTACCCATAATGCTTATTTTTCTAGGGGTAGTCTTTCCATATTTTAATGGAAAACTTGTCTTAAAAATATAAATTTGATAATATATATATTTTAATTTAAAAAATATAATTTATTTTTGATATTGGAATTTAAAAATAATCTTAGAGTGTATTTTTTGTATTTTTTTGTAAAATTTATGTTTTGATGAATTTTTAAAAATAATAATATTTAATTGAAAATCTTTTTATATATAAATATTTTATAATTATAAATTTTTGTATAAATTTTTTTGAGGTAAAATTATATAAATTATATATATATTAATATAATTGTTCTCATTATAATCATTATATAATTATTTTATATGTAAAAACTCGGTAAACTTTTGATCATTTTCACATTAATAACCTCCATTCTCATCCCGTCTATGGGATTAATTTTAAATTAATGTCTTCCACTTCTATGATTATAATTTTTAGAAATGTATTAACTATTTGGAATAATAATAATTTATACTTCTTAATTTTGAAAACATAATTTCTATCCAAAATAATTAGTGACATCAGTTAAAACTAATTAAAATGATTAAAGAAAAACTATATTACTCAATGATTCAATATATAAAATAAGGTGTAAAAATGAACCATATCTTTTATAAAACCAATTTATGTCCATATTTGGACCTTAAAACATCATTTATAGGCTTTTATTATGTTATGGACGCTTCTATTTAGGGAAACAAATGTGGGTACTAATATCTTCTTTTAAAAAATACCATATGTGTCCTCCCACCTACTTTTAAATGGCCACCCACATTCCCTGATTTTGCACACTCTCAAGACACTTTAAAAAAATATTTCTACCCAAATAACACCCTAACATCCCTTACCTCATACTATAATCCTTTTAGTTGTCCTAAATAATACTTAAGAATGTATTAGTTCTATCCAAAAATGATACACAAAGAAGAGGTAATGTTTTTTTAAAATCATTTTTATTTTATTTCTACCATGTAGTCCATCAATTATTATTATATATTTATTTTATAATAACTTATTTCTCTAAAATATACTAATATGGTGTTATTTTTATGATATTCTATACATGTTCAACATAATTCATTCAAATGGGCTAAAAATCATCGTTTCTGTGTACTGTGGACTACCGCCACCAAAACCGATGTCATTTGTTTTTCCAGTACACCGTTCATGGTTTGGAATAAACATGTTAATGATATTAATAGATGATATAAATTATTTTTATGATTTATTTATACTTTTATAACTAATATAGAACATGTACCTTTATGCTTTTCATTTTATGGGAATATGATAATTTGTTTGTGTCTATGATGGATTGCCGCCTCACGAAACATTGTGATTCATTCACGATTTACATGGAATGTATGATGGATGGTTTTAATAAAAATATGTGATATATATGAAATAGTAATGATACATTAATGAAAATATTAACACATAGATATATATATATATATATCATTTACATTTATTTCATTCAATACGATAAGAAAATGGAAACAGTGTCCATGTGTACGTATGGCCGACCATCTCAATGAATGAAGCACATCATTTCCAATCACCAAATTTTATTGATTAAAATAAATTTATATATGTTGAATATATATGATATTTATATCCGGGTTTACCTATTTTTATAATTAAATTTTGATATATGTAAGAGGATTGAAGAATAAATTATTAAAACACACTCAAAAGACAAGGAAATAAACACCGAAAATAGTGAAAATAATTAAAGATTATTAAAAAATAAATGATAAGATGTTATAAAAGGATCTTATATGATAATATAAATAGTAATATTATTCTATTATATCATAGTTTCATAATTTAAACCATTATTCAATAGTTTAAATGGATTTCAACCAAAAGGGAGCTCAATGTAATGGATTTCATCTCAATTTACATTCAATTAAGTCTTATTTGTTATTATATACCATTTCTTATTTATATGGATTATATACTTCCCATTTGACATGAAATATCAATAATACATCATTATACATGGTATTTTATATATATATTTTAATTATTTCATCCAAAGGGATTTGATTTGAAACTACAATGAAAAAAAACATTTAATTTTTTTTGTAATTGTGACAATTATCTAGAAACAATCACTATATTTTAATAATTTATATATTTCTCATTAAATTTATCATAATTATAAAACTTATTCTATGGAAGATATGATTTTTTGTATTTCATATACACATATTGTGTCTTCATTGATTTTTTTTATTTAGGGAAATACTGATAAATCTATATCAATTACCTAATATAGATATTTGATAAGGAACATTGTTCATGAATTTAAATTTATTATTAGATATATGAGGAAGTTTGATAGAAGATGGGTACTGGTTATTGCAACCCCCTCAATGCATCAATAAAAGCATGAGAAAAATAATTTGGCCAAATCACATTGACTTTTAGCCAATACATTTTAAAATGCCTTGATGATATATGATGATGGATAAGGTATTATGTTACTGGGAAACATGACATCTTATAATTAATAATTTCATTAATTTAATATTATTTAATTATTATACATGATATTTATTTATTCTACATTAGCTGTGTACGTATTTCAATCTTAGTTCATTGATTAAATGGATCCTATTTCAATTATTTACCTTTCACTATTGATTATTCATTGGTATGATATTTATGTGGAGTTTGTGTTTAGTTTTCTACCATTACATATTTTTTATGATTATTGATTAATTATGGAATCCTCTATAGATAACCCTTATTGAGAACATGATTTCACCCTTATTTTGTAATCTTTTCCTTGGTTATGATGAAGAGATATTTGAATGAGTTTCAAGGATGAAATTTATATGGTGTTGTCATATATTCTTTTTTATTTTATTTTCCAAATGTAATATGGTACATTGTATGTAATTTTTCTTCCAAATCAAATAAGATATTCAGTCCTTCAGGATTTAAATCTCATATCTATTCCAATGTAAAAAAAGTGAGGTATAAACTCTTGGCTACTCAGGACGAGGTCGTTACAAATGGTATTGTATAATGATTAGTAGAAAATTTTAGAACATGATTTAGAAAAATATAGATTATGAAAAATAACCCTATTATATAATTTTAGGAATAATATAGAATAAATTACTTGAATTTTTATAAGGTATATATTATGTTGGATTTACTAGAAATACATCCCTATATGGATAACACAATTGGATGTGGCTATGGAGCAGATGTACCTAGGGGTAATCACATTGAAAAGTGAATGTAGGTATTGACTAATGAATAACCTAGTACATGGAAACATTATTAATTATGAGGTTAAACCTTAGACCATGGAATTTACTAAGTAGAATTAAAACCGATGGAGTATTTTTTTGGGATTCAATATTAAAATTGTAGAAGTATTTTTTATAATGGTATTTTGGTTATAGGAATCGTGAACCATATGATGATTTTGTTAATTATTATAATCATTTATCAATTCATTAACATGAGAGTTATTAATACCATCATGATTTTTTTGAGATAAGATAGATCATAATTTAAAAGCCTTAAACATCTATTTTAGCATTTATGGGATGAGAGTTTACCAAATTTAAGGATATTTTGGTATAAATTTATGGATTGTATGTCATAGTGGAAATTTTATTAGAGTAATATTGACTTTAAATTTTATTGAAATATGATTAATTATATTTAAATCCTTTATGGATGATTTTATTTTCAATAAAATTAAAATAATTGTAATATAATATCCTTAGACTTCGTAAAATATAATTCCTTCATAAAAAGGTTATATATGAATAAAATTATTTCATATATGTCCATAAAACATTTTGGGAATGTTATATGAATTATATTAATGTAGTTTAGAGGAAGGAAAACCCACACGTATTGTGATAACATATTGTGTCTCGTATGGCGGGGGGCTTGAACCCCTGAACAGAAGGATGATAAGAGTTTCCTGTCAACCACTGGAATACATGATTTCTTTGTTAATATGTCAATATTTTTAGTCACACAACATGATATATAAATATTAATGATGAAACAGTAGTATTACTTTTTATATTTTGAGTTAAATTTATTAACTATATAGGTTTTGTAAAAATATTTAGATTGGTATTGTAATACTTGTGACTTTTTATAGATATTACATTTCATTAAATGTATAATTTTAATCTTCTGAATTAAAAAATACATTTATGGATATTCACCCTTTTAGAATGAGATTAAATCAAAACTAAGGGATGAAATTGGGTTTTTATAAAAGTATCATGTAATTATATTCCATTATATTCTATGATTTAAAAATAATTCATCAACATTAGGAAAATGATCATGAAAAAATGGTACACTATTAAATTCATATCAAATTAAGTAGATGATATTTTAAATCATATAGATTTATGGTTTTGAGTCCCTTAACTTTATATTAGTCATTTAATTATTTTTTATTAATAACTGCAATCACTTTATTAATATTTATTTTTTCCTCCATGTCTATATGTCCACTTTCCACCAATGTTATCCTATGTAGAAACATGGTTTTTTTTTAATATGAACATTGGATATCCATTTCTATTTAATTAAGAGTATATTATATTAACCCTTTTATGGTGTGGGTTTTTAAACAAAGGAATCATAAAATATCAAACCGTTGATTACCGATATCATGTTTAAATTGGGAGGACATGATTTTTTTAAGGTGGGGAGAATGTAACTCCCTGAAAATTCTAAAATAATTTTTTTTTACTAAATACTGTCTATGAAACAAAAAAAATATATTATAAGGGAATATAAAATCCCAACACTATAAAATATATTTAATCTTGTAAATATTTGATATATCTTTTAATGAACTCAATATGGAGTAAACTTGTGTTTCTCATAATGATTTTTTTCAATAGTTTTTGTTACACGCATGATTGAATTATAACAATTCTATAAATATAACTATTTTAAAAAATAATTATATCAAAGGAATTAATCACTTGGTTATGAATATTATTAACTATCTTATGAAAATATATTGTTGAATTCATTGGTTACAAATTAATTATAAACGAAAATAAAAACCAATTGAATATAAATGATTTGTTTTTTACAAAAATAATTTTGAACCCAAAGATATTTTATGATAATGAATTGAATTAATTAATATTATTGATTTATAATAATGAAATATAAATTTTATTTATTCATTAAAATGGTTTCATGATCATTGTTCATGTCTATTTTAGACTACCACCTCACAAATCGATGTCGGTCTTTTTTCCATTACCACATTTTAAGGATGAGAATAATTATGGAAGTAATGTATATATATATATTATATATAATATTTAAATGAAGAATTCATGATTCTGAAATTATTATATAAGACATACATTCAAGAATTCTGCTCTGTGTGAATTCGATAATGGCGTTCCTGTGTACGGCGGACAACCGCCTCCTTAAATGATGTGATTGATTCATTATTTAAATGGAATGTATTAAGTATGGTTTTAATAATCATACATAAGATACATTTCATAATAATGGTACAATAAATATAATATTTATCTATATATCACATTTACATTTGTTTCTTTCATCATGACATGAAATTAGAAATAATGTTCAGGCGTACATACGACCTGAAGTATCCCGGAATGGTGTATTTCATTGCCTATAACCATAATTTTTTTATTACTATAAAAGTATATATTCTGAATTTATATGATATATATATCATTATTTATCTTCTAAAGATAATTAAATAATTTTCTGAGTAAGAGGAATAAAAATAGGAAGTCTAAACAGACTTGAAACAGGGGAACGAACACTCAAAAAATGAAAATAATGAATGAGGGTTCACAAATCTAGGATAAAATATTGCAAAAGGATCATATATGATATTATAAATAATAATATGGTCTTTTTATAAGTTAATGACATTCTTAAACACATTATTCATGAGGTTAAAGGCATTCAACCAAAAGTGAGCATAAGGTAAGAGATTTTATTACTATTTACATTCCATCGATACTTATTTGTTGTTATGAACCAATTAGGGTTTATGTGGTGTATATACTACCCCTTTGACATTTAATTTCTTGAATAATTAATTATTCCTGGTATTTAAAGATTCAAATTGAATTAGTTCATTAACATGGATTTGATTTTCAAATTACCATATAATAAAAGATAATTCAAAATCTTTTGTGATTGATAAATTTCTCTCAAAATAATCACTTTACTAAAATCATTTTAACCAGTCATTACATTTCTATTTGATATCCATATTATTGTGTGATGGATATTATTATTGAATAAATATATAAAAATTTTACAAAGGTTTTTTTATTTGAATGTTATTTGCTTAACTAGGGAAATATTGATAATTCAGTATCCTTTATTCCATACAAATATTTGAAAAGGTGAATTGTTAGGGAATTTAAATCATTTATTTGATATATGTGGAATATATTAGACATGCATGACATAGGTTGGGGACCAGTGAATGTAGTCCCCTCAATGCGTCGGTGGCCTCATGAGATAAATCAATTGGCCAAATTAGATAAGATATTAACCAATATGTTTTAAGCCATCATGATGATTGATCATGATGGTGAATGTACCATGGTAATGGGAGACATGATGTCCCATAATTAATAATTTCCTTCATTTAGTATTCAGTTATTATTTTCCAAGAGATTCTGTAACATCCCACGTAAATAAAGAATAAAACACTTTTTGTATGTATATTTGTGAATTAAATAATAATTTTACTTTAAAGGATATGCCATGTTAGATGGAATACCTGATATGAAAAAATGAGTTTCATTGAAATCTTACATTGCACACAACATTGAGTTGTACTGAAAAATATTAATATAATTTAATTATATTAAATTGTAGTTAACACATAGCCTTTGTATTGGAGAGACTGAAAAGAACTTTCTATAATATTATTACACAGGTTTGTTAACTGTTTTTACATTTACCCAATAAATTTTAGAGGCTTAAAATGATAATGAATCCAATATTAAGCATGAAATACTATAATATTCATTAAAAGGTCGTTTTACCGCCTTTTGATGGGGAACCCTTTTTAAATTTAGTTTTTTCACATTTATATGTTCTATTTGAAAAAATAAAATTCTTCTTTAGAATCGGGACAACACAATTTACTGTGAATGAAAATTTTGTATTTTTCTGATAGTGTTCATTTTTTAATGATTATTGAAAAATACTATATTTTTATTCAAAACTTCTTTTTAATCTAATTTATTTATATGGATATATTATATTTCTAATTTTTTATAAAGTTTATTTAGATTATATTTTTTTCAATTAATGCAATTTTTGTTATCGGAAGTAATTTCACATTGAAATTGGACATAAACAAATATCAATCTTTTGATAGTTATTATTACTTAAAAACACACTTCTTGTTTTGACAATGGGAAATAATTTTAAATTAATTTCTACCACTTCTATTTTTGATTTTAGAAATATTGATTTCATATTTGGAATTAGGAGGCCCAAATTTTGTAAATATTTAACATTTAATTTTAGACATTATGAATATTTACTTCAGTAAATATTTTATTTACCATGTTTAAAGGGTAAATCCGGTAAATAAGGGATAAAATATTATAATAATAATATTAAATTAGCCTAAAACATTTACTAATTTAATTTGTTGATACATTTCCATCCATGTGAATCCTTGGGTCGATTTTGGGACCCCATGGAACCACTTGGAAGTGATAATAACACTTTACATTAATTGATTTAATGTAAAGACAAAAATGAAAAAACATATATATTTTAATAATCAATTTATACATGGGGTTATATAAGTTATCAATTTGACTATAAATATTAAATTGAAATCTAAAATGATTTCAAACATCATGACAATTTATTTATAATTTTTAGACATCAAAATAATAAAATTATTTATGACACAATGACGATCCAATGATTACAATATTAATTAATGATTTAAATAAATGAGATTATAAAATTTAAAAAAATATGAAAAAATTGTCCAATTAATATTGGTTGATTTTATTTCTAACAATAGACACCTTATATTCTAATTTAATGAGTTTGTGACCTTTTCAAACAGAGGATACGTTTATAATAAAATAATATTTTCAAACATTCCTAAAGAGTCCCTCCTCCCCCTTATAAAAATCCACCACCTCTAACCAATTAATCACACCTCTCAATCCCCTTGGATAGTCCAAACTCTACCAAATCAACCTCCCTAAATACATCTATTCCTAATATAAGCCTTACCTTAGGCAGAACACCCTTCAAGAAAGCCTTTTGTTTCTCACCAAAGGGAGTTAACCGATTTAAAGGTAATGTCTTCCCTCAAGTTCTCTTATTTTATTTTACTTCTTCACAAAATAAGATATTTTTATTACTTTTATACATAATAATATAAGTATACTCAATTCTAATAGGTTGTTTTTATGAGAATTATTTGATCTAAAATTACACACACCACCATCTAATGGGTAAAGAACATATTCTTTCTGTGGACGACGAACTACTGCCTCATGAAGCGATATTTGGTCAATCTTATCCTACCACCTCGCAAGGTGGACATTATGATGGAGCTGTATTAATATATGTTTTTTATAAGGCAATGTCCTGGTCAATGACCACGACAAATTTTATTAAAGACAAGCAAGAAATTTACAAAAGTCTGAGAGAGGGAATTTTGTTACAATCTTTAGCATAGAGAGGGAGGAGATCATCCAGAACTCATCAGACCACGTAATGGCCAAGCTGATACCTTTGTTGGAAAGACCCTCTACCACCACATTAGCTTCACAGTATATATGGGTGGCAATATATCTAATTTCTGAAAGTGAGTTCAGGCAGATCTTCCAACTCGTAGTAAGACGCCAAGAGAGGTGAACGTCCCCATTCCAAATTACCTGAACAATAGTGGTGGAGTCTTTTTCAATCTAGATGTTGTTCCATCCATTATACATAAAAAATAAGATGGCATGGATGAGATCCAACATCTCATTTTTTTCATTCCATTAAATATGAAATAGAAATGAAATTAGTGTTAATGCGTATGTACGACGTACTGTCTCCATGAATGGTCCATTTCATTTCTTATCTCCGAATGTTCTGTAATATTATAAATACATATATATTCTTGATATATATTATATATATGATATTTAAATCATTAATATGATTCTGGAGATAATATACTTTTTACCACTTGGAAAATTTGTAATTATAACACGTTCATTTTTTTCTTAGTTCTGAACATCAACAAAATGTCTGATATAAACTCAGTTAATTAACTAATTATTATAGAAAAGTAATAAGTGAAATAAAAAGAATAATAAATTTAAAAAAGTTTCTTAATCATTAATAAATTGACATACATTAATTATTTTTTAAGAAAAAGGAACATACAAGAGATGTCGTACTTGTGGTAATGGGTTTTCATCTCATTTTTTATTCATGTGAGATTCTTGCTATATTTTACACTATTTCATTTTGTGTGGTGAATATATTTCCCATGAGTGTATTCTTTGAATAATATAATTTAATTTATGGGCATTTAAATATTCATTGAAAGATCATTCTTTCATGGGGTGAATGTTTCATAAGTTACCAAATCGGTCAGGGAACTATTCACCGTACTCTTTTAGTCAAAGACTTCTTTTATGTTATGTATTTAAATCTCAATTTTCAAATGTTGGGATATGTTATTATATATCTTTATTGATTTAAATTTAATTTTCATGTGATGATAGACCCCTTTTCTCTCATCAAATTATTTAATGAATTTTTAATTGACGTCGTTAGGTTGCTCAATTTTAATAAGGGAACTTCTTAACCCAATTTCCATTCTTTGGGTTAATCTTATACATATTGATTATTTAATGATATGATTATGTGTGGAATAAATATTTACTTCTTTATATAGTAATTTTTTCTCCACTTTATGTGGATATAATTTTGATACACATAATCACTCCATTTATAATTTCTCAAGTCATTGATATGAACTTGATAAAGGTAATCTTAACTCAATTTCCATTTATTGAGTTAAACATCCAAGTCATTGGTTTTAATTTAAAAAGAACATGTGGGAATGTCTTCAGAATTAACTACAAAGAATATCAGATAATATTGAGTGTATTTATATTTTTCGCTCATAATTATGTAATTTTTTTACCCTTAATATAAGGATGTCGTCTTTATAAGGGATTTCATCTCAATTTACATTCCATTGAGACTTCATTGTTGTTATGGGAAAATTCACTTTTATATGGTGTATATACTATATTTTGTCATATTATATCATTAATACCATTATTCTAATCATATGATAAAGTTTTTTAAAATTTATTCTTTAATTATCTGTATTCAAGAATCTCTCATTTGGTTAAGAACTCATTAACTAATATATTTTTTTTAATGATTTATTCTAATAAATTTTTATCATTAATGTCTATATTTTTAGAATGGTTTTAAGGATTTATTTATATGGATATAGATGTTTTAAAATGTTAATACCTTTAAAAATTTCAAACTTTCATGGGAACCTCTGTTTTAAATATCTCTTTGTTAAATGTTTTAAATGGTTTTTAAAATGGTTTTGATAAAGCATTGATTACATCAATATCTTGAAGAGATATATTGTGATTGCATTATGGAAATTTAATCTTTATTTCATGATTGTTTTGTGTGTTATGATTTATAATGGTACTTGGACATTTGACAAGTGGTTGCATGATAAACCAAATGACAGGTGGTGTTGTGATAAACTAGTATGGGTTGTTACGTTATAACCTCCAATCCATTGGGTATGTAAGTCGATTGTATGAATATTCCATTTAGTGATATGTGTGGAAGTCGAGAATATGGTTATTCCATTTAAGTATGATTATATCCCAAGTTACTTATATATGTTATGGGTAATTTCTATGGATTTTTTTGTAATATTTTTGTTACAGAAGGGTATGAAATGATATTTTATTTAGTGAAAAGTATTTACTACTTCATAGTGGTGAACATTATTACTTATGATAAGGTATTCATGGTTTACTTGTTTTTTTGAAAAACTAACTCTTTTCCTTCTTTGTGTATCCCTTACTAAGCTTTTTATCCTCATCCGAAGTTTTTCAAATGTTTTTTACATGACATAATGTGTAATAGGGTTAGGGATGAGATCAAGGATAAGGCATACTATATATAACATGGAACTAGGCATGACACTTTTTTTAGAGAGTTTTAATTTTCTGAAAAAATGGATACTAACTATAAGTGTCTACATGTAATATTCAAGTTGTTATGTATATGTTATCACCTAATTCTCTAAAGCTGTAAACTTGAAAATATCCTCAATGTGAATTATTAACTTGATTCAAGATTATGCAATCTTTAAGGCTGGGTCCTTATTTTTGGTATCAGAGGTTAGTTTAGACAACTTTGGGGATTAAGAGTTTTCATTAAACACACGGTTAGTCACTATGTCTATTATTTTTATTTAATCATTGTTTTATAACCTTTTCAGATCAAGGAAAGTCTTTTAAAAATGGAATTAGGAGGATATTAAACAACATTTCTATATCTTCTTGATGACATGCTTGAAAAAATTATTTCAAAGTCATGTTCAAATGATTGTGAAACATTTTCTAGCATAGATCTCACTTGCATGTAGTTGTTTGAGATATCGAACACCTCCACTATACCTCGATACCATTGATGTATCATTGGATGTATTTAATCAAATAATATTTACAAAATATTCCCATATTTTCAAGAAAGGTAAATATTATCAAGTCATTTTCAAATATTTTACATTATATCAATATTTTGAAGCATATTATGATATTAAAAAGGTGCTGAAGAAGGATACCCTTGAACAACCTATTTATATATTCTTTTACAATATAGTATCTCAGTACATACTTATGGTATTTTAAAAGGACCATTTAATGAAAATCTCAACTCAAATTAGGTCTGATTGTTTTATAAAAATCATATTTTATCAGATGTTTTGAATTATATGTCATACGTGATTATTTTTTGAAACTATTTTTTTTCAAACACCCATATGACACAAGTTTTATAAGGTTTAATTGGATTAAGGATGAAAATGATTTTTATGGATCTCTAAATCTTTTTTACAATACATAGAGCTTTTACCTACGTGAACAAGATGACGATGAAACCATATAGACCCAATGATAAAGGTATGATGTCATTTCTATTAGGAATATTTTTATTTTATCATATGGAGGTGAAAAAAAGGACAATATATATAAGGCCTCATGAATTAAGTTGTTGAGGTCTTAATGTGTTGGGATGAAAATGAAAGGTATAAGAAAACCTTAGAGGATGAAACATGTTAGTGTTATTTTTTGGATTTATAAAAAGAAAAACCCATATGATGGGTGAAAACCCGTGGCGTCCGGCAAGGTCATGGTAATTGAACCCACAACTGAAGGGCAACAAGGGTACATCGCCTACCACTTTCCTAGGTAAAGTCCTTGGTTAGTGTGACTAATTCGTTTTAGTTAAATTAAATCTTTGGATCAAGAATAAGTTAATTTTTGGAACTTATGTTTTATTAAATGGATATCATTATTATAGGAAAATGATTTTGTGATTATGTGATAAATGTTATTTTGGAATATTTTTTCTTCTTTGGACCATTATATACTTAAGGGAAATATAATACTATGAGATCTCATTTGTGGAGTAATGGTTGATATTTTATTTTGAAAAAATATATGTTTTTATTGCGGACATATGGTGATTTGGGTTATTTATGTAAATGATTAACATATCATAAAGAATATTTGATTAGGTTAATTACACATTACTAGGCGTCTTTAAGAGTAGTCTATGTTATTTGGAGATAAATTTTTAGATTTACTATCGAAGAATATATGATTAAATTTTGAAGATTTTTGGGTTTGAAACATAGATTGGATTATTTTGAATAATTTTAAGGGAAATTGTGTATTTAATGGAATTTATTGAACCTTGGGTATTGTTTGTTTAATTTTGGATATTAAGAGTAGTATTTCTTTTTATAAAGTATTATCCTTTTTGGGGATTATCTGATCTCATACTAATAATTTTGGTTTTGGTTGACGTCTAAAGACATGAGAAATATACATTTCATCTTATTTGAATTATGTGATAATCTAGATGTTGATTCTAGAGTGTTTAATGTGACCATGTTTGTTTGAATACTCATCGTTTGGAGAATATATGAGTGTTTTGTAGAAATTCAGTAAAGGATGAATGTCTCCATGACATGTAAGTATGTTTGCTAATGTTTTTACATAATATCATAAATACTTTCCTCATCTCTATGAAGGGTAACTTAAAACAAAATCTTTGTCCGTTTAATTTTACTAATATGGGATCGAACAACCTTTAACCCATCATTTGTTTGTGTTTTTCATATTGTTTACTTTCTCCAGATCATGTTTTCTATCACTCTCTATCAGAATATGATGGTTAGTTTCTTTTTATGTCCATGTTTTCATGGAATCCTAGTATGTGATATCTTAGGTGACCTTTTTTACTTATGTTTATTTATTTTAAAGCGATTTTTATTGACTCTTTTCCAATTTGGGACATTCAATGATGTTTCCATGCCCAATTTTAAAATTGCGACATAATTTTCAAAAGTTGTGAAATATGTAACATCACAGGTAAATAAAAAATATGAAATTTTTAAAATTTATATTTGGTAATTAAATATTAATTTTTACTTTAAAAAGGATGTTATTTTCGATGGAGTACCCGATACACAACAACAGGTTTTTTTGTAATCTTGATTTTCACACAACATTGAGTTATACCGAAAAAATATTATTATAATATTCATATTTTAAATGGTAGTTAACGCATAGTAATTGTATTGGTGGGAATGAATAGAACTAACTAAAATATGTTTACACATTTTTTTAAATGTTTATACATTTACCCAATAAATTTTAGTGGCTTAAAATGATAATGAATCAAATATTAAGCATTAAATACTTTAATATTCTTTAAAAGGTTGTTTTACAACTTTTTGATGAAGAACCCTTTTTAAATCTAGTTTTTATCACATTTATATGTTCTATTTTAAAAATAAAATTGTTATTTAGAATCAGTACATCAAATTTTACTTTGGATAAAATTTCAGTATTCTTCGGTTAATGTTCATTTTTAATGAATAGTGAAAAATAATATATTTTAATTCACAAATTAATTTAATATAATTTATTTATAAGGTTATATTATCTTTCTAATTGGTTATAAAGTGTAATTAGATTATATTTTTACCAATTAACACAATGATTGTCATTGGATGTAATTTCACTTTGAAAGTGGACGTAAACAAGCGTCAATCATTTGATAATTATTATCACTTAAAAACATGGTCTTTGTTTTGACAACAGGAATTAATTTTGAATTATTTTCTTCCACTTCTGTTTTTTGAATTTTAAAAAGTGGATTCCATATTTGTAATTATGTGTAAAAAAAATTGTAAATAGGTTACTTTTATTTTATTTCATTATGAATATTTCTTTCAGAAATTATTTTATTTACTATGGTTAAAGGGTAAATATCGTAAATAAGTGTAAAAAAATATTATTATAATAATATAAGATTACCCTAAAATGTGTCTTAATCCTATTGGTTGATACATTTCTGATCATGGGCATCCTTGTGTCGATTTTGGGACCCCATGGAGCTACTTGGGAGTGAAAATGACATTTTATATTATTTAATTTAAATTAAAGACAAAAATGACTTAAACATATGTCTTTTAGTAAATAAATTTTACATGGGGTTTCATAAGATATCTCTTAGAATATAAATTTTCATTTGAAATATAAAAATATTTCATATATAATGATAATTTAATTATAATTTTTAGACATCAAATGAATAAAACTGTTTATGATACAATGATGATGTAGTGATAACCTTGTTAATGAATGATTTAAATAAATGAGATTATAAAATTTAAAAAACTATCCAAATGCTGTCCAATTATTATTGGATGATTTTATTTTGAACAAGAGTCTTATTATATTCTAATTTAATGAGTTTGGGACCTTTTCGCACTAAATATAAGTTTATAATAAAATAATATTTTCAAACATTCCCAAAGAGCCCCTATTAAAAGCCACCACCTCTAACCCATTACTCACACCTCTCAAGCCCTTTTTCTCATCGAAAATATTCCCAATTAAGCACCATACATCCATTTATTCCTCCTATAATCCTTATCTTAGGTATAAGGCACTTCAAGAATGACTTTCTGTTCAAACCAAAGGGAGTTACCCGATTTAAAGGTAACATCTTACCTCAAGTTATCTTCTATTATTTTACTTCTTCACTCCCTATGATATTTTTATTCTTTGTTTACATAAAAAAAATTATCCTCAATATATTAGTATGATGTTATGAGAAGTATTAGAACTAACCTTACACACACCTCCTTCTTAATGGGTAAAGAACACACTGTTTCTGTGGATGGCGAAATACTGCCTCACGAAACGATGATTGTTCAATCTTCTCCTACCACCTCTTAGGGTGGACATTATGATGGAACTATATTTATATATGATATATATTATGTTTATATTTCCCTATGATTCTGTTATTTATTATTTAAAAACATACCTCTATGCTTTGCAATATGTGTGAACATCATAATTTCATTTGAGGAAGTGCGGACTACCGCCCCCTCAAGGTGATATGATTCGTTCATGACATATATGGAACATATAAAGTATGGTGTTATGAAATTATATAAAATATATAATATTATAGTATAGTATAATTATAATATACCTATTAATCATTATTTTTTCATTCCATTAAATATGAAATATAAATGAATGAAGCATTCATGCGTACGTACGACATACCGTCTCCATGAACAGTGCAATTCATTTATTATCCCCAAATGTTATTTAATATTATAAATACACACATATATATATAATGGAAATATATGATATAGATGAAATTTAAATAATTAATATGATTCTGGAGATAATAGAATTTTGACCACATGGACAATTTGTAATTATACCAAGTTCATTTTTTGACTCAAGTTCTAAATATTGAAAAAATGAACGATATAAACTAAAATACTTAACTAATTGTTATAGAGAGGTATTATGTAATATAAAAGGAATAATAAATTTGAAAAATTTTATTATGAAATTAGAAATTAACTTTTGTTTATTATTAAGGAAAAATAAGGAACATACAAGACAAGTCAGACATGAGGTAAGGGGTTTTCATCTCACTCTTTATTCCCATGAGATTCATACTATATTTTCCACTATTTCATTTTCTATGGTGTATGTAATTCACATGATTGAATTATTTGTATAATATACTTTAATTTATTTGTATTTACATCTTAATTGTATGATCCTTATTTCATGTGGTGAATGTTTTGTTAGTTTCCAAATCATTAAGGAACCTTCCACCATAATCTTTTAGTCCAAGACATCTTTTATGTTATGTATTTAAATTTAAATTTTCAAATGTTGGTAGATGTTCTTATATATCGTTATTGGTGTATATTTTATGCCCATGTTATGAGAGACCCCTTTTCAATCATCAACTGATCTTTTAATTTTTAATTGATGTCATTAGGCTGCTGAATTTTCGTAAGGGTACTTCTTAACCCAATTTATATTCTTTGGGTTAATATTATACTTATTGATTATGTCATGATATGATTTTGTGTGGAATCACTATATATTTATTTATGTAATAATTTCCACTCCTCTTTTTGTGGATATAATTTTGATACATATAATCACTCGATTGATAATTTCTCAAGTCATTAATATGAACCTGATAAGGGAAATGTTAACTCAATATTCATTCATTGAGTTAAACATTAAAGCCATTGGTTTTTTTAAAATAACATGTGTGAATTTCCTCTGATTGATTTACACTAAATATCCAATCATATTGAGTGTATTTTTTTTATTCACTCATAATTATGTAATTTATTTATCCTTAATCAAAGGATACCGTCTTTATAAGTGATTTCATCTCAATTTACATTCCATTGAGACTTAATTATTTTTATGTTACAATTCACTTTTATATGTTGTATATAATGTCATTTTGGAATATTATATCATGAATAACTTTATTATCATGATATTATAATGTTTTGATTAAATGTTATTTCTAAATTTTTTGTATTCAAGCATATATCATTTGGTTAAGAACTCCCTAACTAAATAATTGTTTTTAATGATTTAGTCTTATAAATATTTCTAAATAATGTCCATAATTTGAAAATGTTTTTAAGGATTTATTTATATGGAAATTAAAGTTTTAAAATTTTAATACTTATAAAAGTTTCAAAGTGGCATGGGACACTTTGATTCAAAAATATCTTTTTTAAATATTATAAATTGTTTTGAAAATGGTTTTGATAACCATTGATTATGTCAATATCTTGAAATAATATATTGCAATTGAAATTTTGATATGTTATCTTTCATTCATGCTTGTTTTTGTGTTATTATTTATAATGGCACTTAGACTTTTGACGGGTGGTTATGTGATAAACCAAATGACGTTTGGTGCCATGATAAACTAGGATAGGTGGTTACGTTATAACCTCCAATGAATTGGGTATGGAAGTCGGCCGTATGGATATTCCATTTAGTGATATGTGTGGAAGTGGACCGTATGGTTATTCCATTTAAGTATAATTATGTCCCAAGTTACCTATATATGTTATTTGTGATTTCTATGGGTTTTACTGTAATTTTTGGGTTACAAAAGGGTATGTAATGATCTTTTATTCATTGAAGTGTATTTACTACATCATAAAGTTGAAAATTATTACTTATGATAAGGTATTAATGTTGTACTTGTTATCATGAAAAACTAACAATTCTCCTTCTTTCTGTATCCCTTACTAAGCTTTTTATACTCATCCCATGTTTTTGAATTGTTTTTTATAGGACATAAAGTGGAATACGGTTAAGGATGGGATCAAGTAAAAATCATGCTATCAAAAACCTGGAACCAGATATGACTCTTTTTTTAAAATGTTTTTATTTAATGGAAAAATGGATAATGAGTAGAAGTGTCATCATGTAATATTCAAGTTGTTATGTATATGTTATGACATAAATCACTAAAGCTCTAAACTTGACAAGATCCTCAATGTGAACTATTAACTTAATTCAAGATTATAAAATGTTTAAGGCCGGTTCCTTATAGATTCTTTATATGATTTATCTATTGATGCATTTCATTATTAGTTCATTGATTCAATGAGATGTGTTTTAGTTATCTATCATTCCATATTGATCATTCTATATCCTGATATTTATAGGGAATTATTTTTTAGTTATCTATCAATCTATAATTAATATTATTATTGATCAATCATTTCTCCTACAACACTAAACCTTACTAAGTATTTGATCTCATCCTTATTTTTTTTCCTTTTCCTAGGTTATGAAGAAGAAATCATTGCATGAGTTTCATAGATGTGGTTTATTATTTTTTATTTTTTATTGTGTTTTAATTTATTTTCCCAATTTAATATGGGTACCATATAGATACTCTAGTTTTCCAAAACTGCTAAACAGTATGGTCCTTTGAGATTTTAATCTTGTATCAATGCTCAGGTAATACCGTAAGTTAGTGGATATTGGCTACTCTATTCGGAGTCATTAAATAAAAAGCCTTTAAAAATAGATAGTATATTTTCCTTAGAAATTATAAGATCAATATATGGCCATAAAATTCATGTTGGAAACGTTTTTAGGTCATTTTATTTAATATCATTTTAATTTAACCCCCCGTAAATCTATTCTTTCCTTTGTGAAGTTAATAATTGTTTACTGATTATTCTGTTAATAATGATAAAAAATAATGTTGAAAATTCTATATAATACAAATTATTCTGATTCCAAATATGTAATCCATTTTTCAGAATTTAATTCATATAAGTGGATAAATCCAATTCATGATTATACCTATAGACTCGATGAAAAAAGTGGGTTTCAAATAATATTATTCTCATACATATAGAAGGTTTTAATATCAAAATTAATTGTTAAATTTATTCCACTGACATAAATTAGTTAGAAAATAATATATCTAAATTAATTTAATTTTTAAAAAAAATTAATGAAATTTCAACACTATAAATAAATGGAATGAACAGACAAAATTCAAAATATATATATATATATATATATCACTATTCCTCAAAAAATGAATCTTTTAATAAATATAATAAACATTCACTATAAGATAATTTTTATTTTCCAATTTTAAGATAAGAATATGATTTTATAAAATAAATTTTCCATGAGTGGAAAATAATTATTTTAAGTTATGTTTGTAATTCCCAAATACATTGTTTTTTAATCAATATACTCCTTATCAAAAAACAATTATTTTTTTATTTTAAACGATTCATTTCTTATTTATAATGAATGATTAACAATAATTTTCATAATTTATATAGTACTATTAATACTATCAAATTTAATATGTATGTTAAAATATTGTACAATACTATTGTTCATTTTGGCTTAGGGATGCCTATTTTACAAGCTATCGAAGAGATTAAATTTAATGAAATATATTTTTTGGGTTGTATAGAACCATTGTTTCATGTCACGTATTCTATTTAATTAAATGATATTCTATTGAAAATTTGGGGTGTTTCATTATCCCCACCATAAATAAATTTTATCCTCATTATTTAAACTTGATGTTGGAATTCTAGGGTTTGACCTTGGGAAAAACCATTGTTGAAAAAACCACAACATAAAAGTGTTTAAGAAACATCATATTGATAAAGGAGAATGAAAAATATGAATTTAATATGTAATAACTCCTAAATATGATTCAATGTAGCAGAACCCTGGTGGAATGTGATGATATAGACTTGAAATAAAACCAAAATTATTTATAGAGTGCTAAAAATATCATTGATCATAAGAAAGTGAATATTCATTGTAATGTTAAGGAACTAAAAACTATAAATATGTAATAATTTAAAGACAATGTTATTCATCACAAGTGAATATAATAGGATTAATTTTTTTCAAGATTATTTTCCAAATGTTAATAATTTTTTTTAATTTATATGAATATATGGAAATATATATACTTTATATGTTTCTATTTCACATCACAATTCCATCCTTTGATTGTTCTTTGTAAAATTTCCACTTAATCACTTACCGTATTAAATTAAAATAAAAAACCATTGTTTTTATGCCATGAGAAACAAATTTAACTTTTAATTTATATTATGATTCAAAAAATAGTGAAATTTTTTTACATATGTCTCAAACTATTTTACAAAACTATTATGGTTTCACAAGTTATCCAATATAAAAAATTGATCCCTAAAAATTAATAGTAACACCATATGTCCATCATTAATATTTATTCATCAAATTGAATATGTATAAAACAAGGAAATATTACCCAGAACATCACATATTCAAGTGTTTGGCACTAAACCCTTGTCACCCATCATTTATAGTTTGATACCACACAACCATTCCAAATGTGATGTCTTGTCACCCGACATGTGAGTTTTCCTAATTATAAAAGCAAATTAATAAAAGTCCTATAACATTCCAAAACTATAAAAACCAAAATTATCTCAAAATAAATGACATGATAAACCCTTTAGTATACCAATGCATTTAAACTTATGCACAAAATAGTAAGGGAATTATTCCTTAAATTACTTTTCCTCTAAAACATATATTAATCCTATGGGTTGTATTACGATAAATTTTTCCCAAAATATCAATAATCATAGTCGACTCCCATGACATAAAACCTAAAAAGGGTGTAATTAAGACTTTGAAGATACGATCAATCTTAAAATAGAGAATCCATGATGGTGAACATAAATCATTAGTTAACGAAGATATATATGATTCTAAAATTTAACATAATAATTTAAGGATTAATGACTCTTATAACCCAAATACCATTGCTGAAAAAAATTTGTACGATATATGTTTATAATCTCAATACGTTAATACTTCAATTATTTTATTTCAACACAGTCCCTTCTTTGTTAAAGGGTTTATCATTTTGAAGAGGAAATTGTCTCAGATAATTCCTAGTTTCACCAAATTTAATATAATGGACATTAAATAGATCCCATGGATTATATTTAACTCATATCATGTTAATATAGATTTTTTCCAAGAAATTCATCACGTTATGTGTTTTTTTCACTAATAAATTTGTTTTCTATACCATTGAGTCACTTCTATAGGTGTCTTAGTCCACATTAATGACATGAAGGAAATCAAAAATTATTTCCTCCTTGGAATCCCTTACTTTATCTATTAGTAAACACCATTCATCTTTTCTATAATGAGTCTGATAGTTTGGCATGTTAAAGGATTTTAATTATATTTCAAGATAAATGATTACACATAATCATGACATCATTAACTTCAGTCATCATACCATTTTATTTCTCTTAGTCAAAAAAATTTCCTTCATATTCAAGGTTAATATGAATCCTTCTCTTTCCATCCATATACTAAATCCAAAAAATCATAGTGTTTAAAACAATAAAAATTGGGTGAAAACCATATAATATTTTATAGTATGTGTAAACGATGACAACTTATTTTCAATATAAATCACCAAAGTTTTAACCTAGCTTAATCATTCTCATCATCAATTCTAATCCTGAATAATGGTTGGTAAAGAAATTGTGATTTACCGAAAGAATATCTCCAAAGAGTGTCAAAATAGATGCACAGTATTTCCTGTTATTGTGTACCAGGTAATGATCAAGTCGTGCCTGATGGAACTTTTTAATTTCATTACCCCTAGGTATATCTGTTACATACCCATGTTCACTTGTAGAATCTAGATGAGGATGTATTCCTAGGAAAATAAACATCATATCTAACATACTATAACATTAGAATGTTCATCAAAACCTATCCTCAATGTTTTTATAGGGTAACATTCTCTAATCTATGTTTTCATAATATATTTCTGACGGATTATAATATATTTCATCTGATAACAACTGTAATGACCCTAAATCTGGTAAGTCGGATCTACTGTTTTCATTACAACATTTCTATAAAATACTAGTAAGTGTGTCTCGAAGGGAAAAAATGTTTATCTCTCTTGGTAAATTATATACATACATGATTCCCATTTTACATTTGAATATACAAATAACAACTTAATTTTCAATAATGAATATAATTATTACCTTTATTATGTCCTTTCATATCATTCATATTTACCATGATAGATTCATAGAAAGGGAAACAAAATACAGATGATGTGAAATATAAGTAATAGTTACATAGAGAAGATATTATCATGAATAGATATAGAGTAATAAATATAAAAAAGTAAATAAATATACACACATTCTATTTAAATAAATTTAATATCATGAATAGAGAAGGAGTAATCAATTAGGGAATGTATATAATTGAATACACATTCAATATAAATAACATTAAAATAAATAATATATAAGGAGTCATCAATATGAAAAGGAAAATAACTAAAAACACATTCTATTTGAATAACAGGATTATCATGAATTTATAGCGTGTAATCAATATGGAAAGGTAAATAACTGAAAAAAAGTTCCATTTAAATAAAATTACTATCATGAATATATAAGGAATTGTAACGCCCCGACCCCAGCTACCCAGAGTCGGTGCATTACTTCGTAACATTGGCATGATCACAAAAGATCAAGTCTCGAAAGACCGATTAGTTTAGTAGCCTTGGAAACACTAGATACATTCATAAGTCTTTCATTACATCAAAATTAAAAAAAAACTACAATAACATGGTCTTCATAGTCCACACTCATATCTTCACTGACTATCCTTGCAAGTCAGTCATAATACACTTCTTCACATCCTGGAAAATATTTAAACATTGAAAGGGGTGAGCTCAGATGCTCAGTAAGGATAACAATATTGCGGAAGCTTTTATAAGAAAACATAAGCATTTAAGGCAATGTATAACTAAAACAAAAGCCTTATTGAACTTGAACTTCAGCATAATATGGCAAAAGTAAAATAAAATAATGCCATTACTTACTCACATGGATATTCTACTAGACGAATAATCACATGAAATATCAATAACCACTTTCATAATGAGGGAATGTATAATGCCAGACATTCTGAAACATTTTGTCAAGGCCTCGGCCAAGACGTCTAAAATGATTAAGGCCTCGGCCAAAACCAAAAATAAGATTGGGAAAGGGCCTCGGCCAATTCCACGTCTAGTTGTCTCATGAGACCTACCGATGCATCGAGGAGCTATAGCGGGCTCCACCCATCACATATTAAGTCCAATACATTCCTCATATGAATAGGTTTAAACATAACATAAATATTCGTAATAAAACTAGCATACGAAATGTCAAAAATTTATCCATAAACTATGGATGGTATAAAATAACACATCCACAGTCAAATATTTCACAAAATGTTCAATGGAAGTTTTGTATCATAAATCAATTTCAATTAAACTTAAAACCCAACAAAGGATGTTGACATGGATGAAATCAAAGCTATTTGAGAGAAATATCTCTCCTTTTTGAAATCATTTAAAAGTACCATAATTATAAAATAATACATTTAATTTGAAAATATTCTTATAATCTTGTTAGGGAAGCTTCGACGAAGTTATAATGGCGGAAAATAGCCGCACCCGCCGTATAAGTAAAAAAAACATTCTTACCTTAAATTTGTCAAAAAGGTCAAAAAGTACATTGTTTGGAAAACGACGGTAAGATTCCTTTCAAAAAAGTATAAGGGTATAAATTACTTTAAACCATTTTCCATTTAATAGTAAAAATGTTTTGAAAGACATTTTTAAGAAACATGGATGTGGATGATAACGAGGTCCCAGTAGATAATTATGTATAAACAACCTTGGATAATGAAGAGGTTGTGAAGTAAACCCTTACCTTGTACTTTTCCTTGGTTGGGGTAGGTTAACCTCCTGTATAATGGTGAAATAATTGTTATTAAATTATACAAGAATCATATACATTCATATGATATCATATATGATCTTTTAACACTGCTTTGTTAACAATATCTTAGCTTTATCGTTGTTTCGGGTGTTAACTTACTCATTTTCTTTTATATGTTTTGTTACGTAAGTCGTGTTTTTCATGGATAGGTTGTATCTTATTCATATCCAGAATGATATCATGTCCTTAAACATTATTTTTAAATCATCAAATGATAATTATACTTGAATGGATACGACGGAGAATGAATATCATCGCGTTCGTGGAGACGGTAGTCCGTACGTACGCACGAGCGACAATATCATTATTTTGATATTAAAATAATATATAATTGGATAGTATATCATATATACAGAATAATTATAATGTTATATTTATTATTTACATGAATTACATATCATTATTATACCCATCTAAATAATAATATATTGAATAACAATTACACCACGACGTGGAGACGGTAAGCCGTACGTACGCACGTATGGTGACATGTCATTCAAATGATGGGTAGAATACTGAATATGGTTGTTCCATATTTATAATAACATCACAGTATATAGAATATACTGGAGTTATAATTTTATAATTGAAATAATAAACAAAGAGGGAGTGGAAGAAGAAAGAAACTTGAAAGAGGGTGATGAAAATGTTACCTCTTCTTCGGGTTCTTCCTTTTGATTTGATCAAAAGGAATCCTTATGATGTCTTTCTGACTAAAGTAAAGATTCTAGGATGAAGTGAGAGAAGTTGGGAGAGTATTTGGGCAGGGTTTGGCCGAACCAAAAGGCTTGGAAGTGTGAATAAGGTGGTAGAGGTGGGGGCCTTTTATAAGAGGAGAGGAGGGGCACTTTTGGAAAGATTGAAATGTTACATTATTTCACAATGCTTTTCGGATTCTAAAGGTCCCACATTTATATAATTCGAGGCTAAGGTGATAAGGTCTCTAAATCGCCTCATCCAATAGGCTTTGGACAAGTGTAAGCCTTGGATTTTGCATTATCTTCTCATTTTATTTAAATCGTTAAATAATGAGGTCATCGCTGCATCATAATGATGTCATAAATAATTTAATTTATTTAATGTCTAAAAATTATAAAAAAAATATTATGATGTAGGAAATATTTTTATCTTTCTAATGGATATTTATAGTCAAAATTTGGACTTGTGTAACCCCACTTAAAAACTGTTTTAGTAAAATAACTCATGTTTGTGTCAATTTAATTTTAACTTTAAATAAATATATATTAATGTCATTTTCCAACTAAAGTGGCTCCATGGGGTCCCCAAGTTGACCCATGGGTTGTCTTGGTCGGCCATGACTCATCCAATAGGAGTAGGACAAGTGTCATGCTCATCTCATATTATTAAAACATCATTTGTACCTTAAACTACATTAATTACCTCTAATCGCGATTAAGAACTTAAAAGTTACTATTCACCAAAAAATTATTTTAATCTCATTGAACCACATTTTACTTCTTAATGACAACCATGTATGTTGGATTTTTGAAAATCAAATCACAGAAGTGTTAATATTTCATTTTAACGAAAAATCAGTTTTTAACAACCACTTAGTGGTTTCACTATTCATCAAATATTGAAGTTTTTCAGAATAAGGCCAAAATTTCACCCTAAGCTATAATTGATATTCCGAATTCAAAAATGATGTCTATTTTACAAAATTCCAAACATATAAGTTGTATTAATTAATTTTATAATTAATTCCCGCTGTTACAACAAATAGCGTGTTTTTAAGAAACAATTTATATCAAAAGTTTGGCAATTGTTTATGTCCAATTTCAATGTTAAATTAATTCTAATGACCACCATTGGATAAAATGCTAAAAATATATTCTAATAATACTTTAAAACCACTAAATATTATAATTTATCACTATAAATTATTTTGATTAAAAAAGTTGTTTTAAGTATTTTTCACTATTCATAAAAATTTAGAAGTTCTCAGAAAAATACCAAAAATTCAACATAGGCTAATTTCAATATTCCGAATCCAAAAATGAAGTCCATTTTGATTTATAAAATTTCAAAAGGTAGGTATTACTATTCACAACGGCTAGTTTAATTAGTTGTGGTGTGTGTTAGAGCTCGAGGTTGCGTACAACACACGTTATTGCATTATTCGAAGGGAAACGTACAGTGGAAGCTTGGGGTGTTACATTCTCCCCTCCTTCAAATAATTGCGTCCTCGCAATTTCTAGGGTATTACTGCATAAAAAGACTCGGGTGGTTTTTCATCATAAATTCCTCAGGTTCCCACATTGCCTCTTCCATTTTATGATTTCTCCACAAAACTTTCACCAGAAGAGTCGTTCGGTTTCTCAGCACCTGCTCCCTCACATCAAGAATCTTGACGGGCTCTTCACAATAGGAAAGATCAGGTTCCAGTTCTAATTCCTCATAGGTGAGTACATGCGTTGGGTCAGGCATATATTTCCTTAACAGAGATACGTGGAACACATCGTGAACTTTGGAGAGACTTGGCGGCATTGCCAAACGGTAAGCTACAGCCCCAATTCGTTCTAGAATTTCGAAAGGTCCGATGTACCTGGGACTCAATTTACCTTTCTTACCAAAACGTATGACTCCCTTCCATGGAGATACCTTCAGGAAAAGATGATCACTGACTTGAAATTCCAAATCCTTCCTTCGATTATCGGCATAGCTCTTCTGCCTACTTTGAGCTGCTTTGATGTGATTTTGGATTACTTTCACCTTTTCCACCGTTTCCTCCACCAGTTCTGGGCCTACAAGTTTTCTTTCACCAACGTCATCCCAACAGGTTGGTGTATGACATCTCTTTCCGTATAACACTTCATATGGTGCCATCTGAATACTCGAATGGAAGCTATTGTTATAGGAAAATTCTACCAGTGGTAAATATTGATCCCACATACCCTGAAAGTCAAGAGAGCATGATCTCAACATGTCTTCTAAGGTTTGAATAGTCCGTTCTGATTGTCCATCTGTTTGAGGGTGATAGGCAGTGCTCAAACGAAGTTCAGTATCCAAGGCCTTTTGAAGACTTTTCCAGAATCTTGAAGTAAAACGAGGATCACGATCAGAAACAATCGATAGGGGTACTCCATGAAGTCTTACAACTTCATTAATATATAGTCTTGCTAGACGTTCAAGTGGTAGATCCTCCCGTATAGCCAGAAAATGTGCTGACTTAGTAAGTCGATCAACAATGACCCATATTGCATCATTCCTTCTAGGAGTCTTTGGTAGTCCCATGACAAAGTCCATCGTAATATTATCCCATTTCCACTCAGGTATGGGAAGAGGTTGCAATACTCCACCAGGATGTTGCCTTCCAGCTTTCACTTGTTGACAAACCATACACCTCGACACAAAATCAGCAATCTCCCTCTTCATATTGTCCCACCAAAAATGTTCCTTCAAATCTCTATACATTTTGGTGCTCCCAGGGTGTATAGAGAAGTTGGAACTATGAGCATCATCCAGCAATTCCCTTTTTAGATCAGGTATATCAGGAACACAAAGTCTCTTCCCGAATTTCAAAATTCCATCCTTATACACAAAGTCCCTCAATCTTCCATCATTCACACCTTTAATCTTCTTCTGAAATTCTTCATCATTGGTCTGAGAACTCTTAATCCTTTCTAGTAATGATGGTTTGGCAACCATTTGAAAAAGCATTGATGTTTCACCTTCCCTAGTTATTCCCATGTCCATATTCAATAGATCCAAGAAAATTGGATCCCTTTCAATTCTCATCACATTCAAAACTCCATGGTCTTTTCTACTCAAAGCATCTGCCACCTTGTTTGCCTTCCCCGGGTGGTAATGTATCGTGCAATCATAATCCTTGAGTAGTTCAAGCCATCGCCTTTGCCTCATGTTGAGTTCTTTTTGTGTGAAAATATACTTCAAACTCTTGTGATCAGTATAAATCTCACATTTTTCACCATAGAGGTAATGTCTCCATATCTTTAAAGCAAAGATCATAGCTGCTAACTCAAGATCATGAGTAGGATAGTTTTTCTCATGAATTTTTAGCTGTCGTGATGCATAGGCAATGACCTTATCATTCTGCATAAGGACACAACCGAGTCCTTTCTTCGATGCATCACTATAAATAACAAACCCATCATTCCCCGATGGTAGAGTCAATACAGGGGCATTGACTAATATTCTCTTTAGTTCTTCAAAACATTCTTCACACTCTTTTGTCCAGACAAATTTAATCCCTTTACGTGTGAGCTTTGTCAATGGGTTAGCCAATCTGGCAAAATTCTGGACGAAACGTCGATAATAACCTGCTAAACCAATAAAACTGTGTACCTCAGTTATACTTGTCGGTGCTGGACATTCTTGGATTGCCTTGGTTTTAGAAGGATAAATGGAAATTCCATCCTTAGAGACAATATGGCCAAGAAAAGAAATCTCATGAAGCCAGAATTCACACTTGCTAAATTTCCCATATAATTCATGTCTTCTAAGAGTCTTCAGGATAATGCGTAAGTGATTTTCATGATCTTCGTGGATTTTGGAGTATACCAAGATATCATCAATAAATACCACTACAAAGTCATCAATATATTCCTTGAAAACTCTATTCATTAGATCCATGAAAACAGAGGGTGCATTAGTCAATCCAAAAGGCATTACTGTAAACTCGTAATGCCCGTACCTTGTTCGAAATGCTGTCTTTGGAACGTCTTCCTTCTTCACACACAACTGATGGTATCCAGACCGAAGGTCAATCTTTGAAAAGTATTGAGCTCCATGCAGTTGGTCAAACAAATCATCAATGCAAGGTAGGGGATACTTATTCTTTATTGTTATAGCATTGATCTCTCTATAATCAATGCACAACCTCATAGATCCATCTTTATTCTTAACAAAAAGAACAGGGGCTCCCCAAGGAGAAACACTAGGGCGAATAAATCCCTTATTACTCAATTCCTCTAGTTGTTTCTTTAGTTCAACTAATTCCACAGTGGCCATTCTATAAGGGGTCTTCGATATGGGCCTTGATCCAGGAATTAAATCAATGGAAAACTCAACTTCTCGTTCTGGAGGATGTCCAGGTAAATCTTCCGTAAACACATCAACATATTCTCTCACAATAGGTACATCCTCTATTTGAATATTCCTTTCCTCATCCTCAGTAATTTCCTTCTCTTCCTCCCCAATAATTGAATTTAGTTGAGCTACTGGGGGTGGATCTAGATAAGAATTATGTGGCGATGATTCTGCTCTAAAGATAAGGTGTTCCTTATCATCATCATCAAGAATCGTAACCTCTTTCCCCTTACAATAAATTTTTGCATCATGGTCCGAAAGCCAATCCATACCGAGGATTATATCAAATTCAATCATGGGTATGACGATGAGATCAGTAGGTAAAGAACATTTAGGTGCTCTAATGGGAACTAATCGACAAAACTTTGTTGCAACAATACTTCCCTTAGGGGTTTTGACTGACAATTCCCTTGTTAAATCAAATTGGAAATATCTAATTTTCTTAGCAAACTGGGAAGATATGAAACAATGCGATGATCCAGAATCAAATAATGCATTTGCTAAACTTGAGGAAACCATTAAATTACCTGCCACCATGTCTTTCGGAGCTTCCACCTCAGCAGTAGTGATAGCATAAGCCTGGCCTTGATCCCTTGGCCTCTTCTGAGGTAAGTTCCCCTGACGCTTAGGACATTCATTTTCATAATGTCCCTTCTCTCTACAATTATAGCATTCCACGTTGACAGCCGCTTTCTTTCCCTTGCATTCATGAGCTTGGTGGCCTTTTTCACCACACTTGTAACATACTCCTTTTCCTTTTAGACAGGCACCAGGGTGCTTCCTACCACAATTATCACAGGGTGGAAATTCATTTCTACCCTTATTCCCTGTTTCCTTATTTCCTTTCCCAGAGTTTTCAGCGGATCTCTTCTTATCTTGCTTTGATTTAAAGTCATAAGACTTAGAGAATTCCTTTTCCGTCTTGATAGCGCACGAGACAATACCTTCGTATGAAGAGAAGGTTTGTGATACTAAAGCTCGACGGAGAAATGGTTTCAACCCATCAAAGAAACGATCAGTCTTACTTCTTGGGTTACGTATGTAATCTGCAGCATACCTTGCTAACCTTGTAAAGTTAGCCTCATACTTTGCGACATTCTCATCCTCCTTCTGCCTCAGACTCAGAAATTGCCTTTCCATATCCGCTCGATGGTCTCGAGGAAAGTATTTTTCTAAGAACAACTCTTTGAACTCCTGCCATTCCATGTTTGTTAATTCATCATCCTCCTTTGTGTTTTGAATTAGTGACCACCATTGATCGGCATCTCCAGTGAGGCGGTAAACTGCCATGACAACATTCTCCCTTTCACTACTCCCCAAGGCATGGAATATTTTCTCTAAGGAATTTATCCATTGCTCAGCTACTATATGATTTGTACTCCCATTGAAGGTTGGCGGTTGTTGCCTCATGAAACGGTCTAGCATTGATCCTCCACGTTGCGGATCAGGGTGCTCCATACGAGTAAGGTTGTTATTCATAACCTGCGTGAGTTATCCCAGTACGGTGAGAAGCTGATCAGCACCAGTTGTATCACTAGCTCCACCATAATTATCCTGAGCAGGAGGGAAATCCCTACACGGAGTGCGTGCATTGATACGGTTTCCATTCCTTCCACTAGGCGCTATTTCTAAATAATGGCATAAACTAGATTAGTTCATGAATCAAAATACATAATTCCATACTTGTAAAACACTTAACATAAATTGAACTAATTAGGGATATAATCCATAATTATAAAAATGTTTTCTTTGAGGAAGTATATACTCGTAACCCTTCATAGTGGTTTGTAAAGAAAATGGGAATTATCCAAAGCATATCCCCCGGGAGTGTCGTAACCAAGAGTGCAGCAAGGCCCGTTGTCGTGCACCAGTTCCCGTTCGAGTCTAGCTCAAAGCGGTGTTTTCGGGTTTTACCCCTAGGTACATCTGTGCCAGAGCCGCCTCTACCTGCTCGTATCCAGACAGGGATGTATTGCTCGGAAAACTCACAACATCTCTACAATACCAAAATTCTAGGAAGTTCTTCTATACTAATCCTCAAATTCTATCTTCGGGATATGTGCTCTAATCAGAGTTTATCTAAATCTATCTTCCAAGGTTAGTACTAAACTGCCTCTGATACCAACTGTAACGCCCCGACCCCAGCTACCCAGAGTCGGTGCATTACTTCGTAACATTGGCATGATCACAAAAGATCAAGTCTCGAAAGACCGATTAGTTTAGTAGCCTTGGAAACACTAGATACATTCATAAGTATTTCATTACATCAAAATTAAAAAAACTACAATAACATGGTCTTCATAGTCCACACTCATATCTTCACTGACTATCCTTGAAAGTCAGTCATAATACACTTCTTCACATCCTGGAAAATATTTAAACATTGTAAGGGGTGAGCTCAGATGCTCAGTAAGGATAACAATATTGTGGAAGCTTTTATAAGAAAACATAAGCATTTAAGGCAATGTATAACTAAAACAAAAGCCTTATTGAACTTGAACTTCAGCATAATATGGAAAAAGTAAAATAAAATAATGCCATTACTTACTCACATGGATATTCTACTAGACGAATAATCACATGAAATATCAATAACCACTTTCATAATGAGGGAATGTATAATGCCAGACATTCTGAAACATTTTGTCAAGGCCTCGGCCAAGACGTCTAAAATGATTAAGGCCTCGGCCAAAACCACAAATAAGATTGGGAAAGGGCCTCGGCCAATTCCACGTCTAGTTGTCTCATGAGACCTACCGATGCATCGAGGAGCTATAGCGGGCTCCACCCGTCACATATTAAGTCCAATACATTCCTCATATGAATAGGTTTAAACATAACATAAATATTCGTATTAAAACTAGCATACGAAATGTCAAAAATTTATCCATAAACTATGGATGGTATAAAATAACACATCCACAGTCAAATATTTCACAAAATGTTCAATGGAAGTTTTGTATCATAAATCAATTTCAATTAAACTTAAAACCCATCAAAGGATGTTGACATGGATGAAATCAAAGCTATTTGAGAGAAATATATCTCCTTTTTGAAATCATTTAAAAGTACCATAATTATAAAATAATACATTTACTTTGAAAATATTCTTATAATCTTGTTGGGGAAGCTTCGACGAAGTTATAATGGCGGAAAATAGCCGCACCCGCCGTATAAGTAAAAAACATTCTTACCTTAAATTTGTCAAAAAGGTCAAAAAGTACATTGTTTGGAAAACGACGGTAAGATTCCTTTCAAAAACGTATAAGGGTATAAATTACTTTAAACCATTTTCCATTTAATAGTAAAAATGTTTTGAAAGACATTTTTAAGAAACATGGATGTGGATGATAACGAGGTCCCAGTAGATAATTATGTATAAACAACCTTGGATAACGAAGAGGTTGTGAAGTAAACCCTTACCTTGTACTTTTCCTTGGTTGGGGTAGGTTAACCTCCTGTATAATGGTGAAATAATTGTTATTAAATTATACAAGAATCATATACATTCATATGATATCATATATGATCTTTTAACACTGCTTTGTTAACAATATCTTAGCTTTATCGTTGTTTCGGGTGTTAACTTACTCATTTTCTTTTATATGTTTTGTTACGTAAGTCGTGTTTTTCATGGATAGGTTGTATCTTATTCATATCCAGAATGATATCATGTCCTTAAACATTATTTTTAAATCATCAAATGATAATTATACTTGAATGGATACGACGGAGAATGAATATCATCGCGTTCGTGGAGACGGTAGTCCGTACGTACGCACGAGCGACAATATCATTATTTTGATATTAAAATAATATATAATTGGATAGTATATCATATATACAGAATCATTATCATGTTATATTTATTATTTACATGAATTACATATCATTATTATACCCATCTAAATAATAATATATTGAATAACAATTACACCACGACGTGGAGACGGTAAGCCGTACGTACGCACGTATGGTGACATGTCATTCAAATGATGGGTAGAATACTGAATATGGTTGTTCCATATTTATAATAACATCACAGTATATAGAATATACTGGAGTTATAATTTTAGAATTGAAATAATAAACAAAGAGGGAGTGGAAGAAGAAAGAAACTTGAAAGAGGGTGATGAAAATGTTACCTCTTCTTCGGGTTCTTCCTTTTGATTTGATCAAAAGGACTCCTTATGATGTCTTTCTGACTAAAGTAAAGATTCTAGGATGAAGGGAGAGAAGTTGGGAGAGTATTTGGGCAGGGTTTGGCCGAACCAAAAGGCTTGGAAGTGTGAATAAGGTGGTAGAGGTGGGGGCCTTTTATAAGAGGAGAGGAGGGGCACTTTTGGAAAGATTGAAATGTTACATTATTTCACAATGCTTTTCGGATTCTAAAGGTCCCACACTTATATAATTCAAGGATAAGGTGATAAGGTTTCTAAATCTCCTCATCCAATAGGCTTTGGACAAGTGTAAGCCTTGGATTTTGCATTATCTTCTCATTTTATTTAAATCGTTAAATAATGAGGTCATCGCTGCATCATAATGATGTCATAAATAATTTAATTTATTTAATGTCTAAAAATTATAAAAAAAATACTATGATGTAGGAAATCTTTTTATATTTCTAATGGATATTTATAGTCAAAATATGGACTTGTGTAACCCCACTTAAAAATTGTTTTAGTAAAATAACTCATGTTTGTGTCAATTTAATTTTAACTTTAAATAAATATATATTAATGTCATTTTCCAACTAAAGTGGCTCCATGGGGTCCCCAAGTTGACCCATGGGTTGTCTTGGTCGGCCATGACTCATCCAATAGGAGTAGGACAAGTGTCATGCTCATCTCATATTATTAAAACATCATTTGTACCTTAAACTACATTAATTACCTCTAATCGCGATTAAGAACTTAAAAGTTACTATTCACCAAAAAATTATTTTAATCTCATTGAACCACATTTTACTTCTTAATGACAACCATGTATGTCGGATTTTTTAAAATCAAATCACAGAAGTGGTAATATTTCATTTTAACGAAAAATCTGTTTTTAACAACCACTTAGTGGTTTCACTATTCATCAAAAATTGAAGTTTTTCAGAATAAGGCCAAAATTTCACCCTAAGCTATAATTGATATTCCGAATTCAAAAATGATGTCTATTTTACAAAATTCCAAACATATAAGTTGTATTAATTAATTTTATAATTAATTCCCGCTGTTACAACAAATAGCGTGTTTTTAAGAAACAATTTATATCAAAAGTTTGGCAATTGTTTATGTCCAATTTCAATGTTAAATTAATTCTAATGACCACCATTGGATAAAATGCTAAAAATATATTCTAATTATACTTTAAAACCACTAAATATTATAATTTATCAATATAAATTATTTTGATTAAAAAAGTTGTTTTAAGTATTTTTCACTATTCATAAAAATTTAGAAGTTCTCAGAAAAATACCAAAAATTCAACATAGGCTAATTTCAATATTCCGAATCCAAAAATGAAGTCCATTTTGATTTATAAAATTTCAAAAGGTAGGTATTACTATTCAAAACGGCTAGTTTAATTAGTTGTGGTGTGTGTTAGAGCTCGAGGTTGCGTACAACACACGCTATTGCATTATTCAAAGGGAAACGTATAGTGGAAGCTTGGGGTGTTACAGGAATAATTAATATGGAAAGTCTATGATTGAACACACATTATATTTAAATAAAATGACTATCTTGAATTGATATGGAATAATTGATCCGGAAAGGTAAATAATGGAAAAATATTCCATTTAACCAATAATAAAAAATGAAAGGAATATGAAGATAATATCAATTTAAAAATATCATTGATAACAATAACTAAATTATTAATGTTAGAGATAATTAATTAGTGGACTTCATGATCCCAGGCATCATGATAAATCTACTGTCAAGACCATTAACAAGAAAATTTAAAACTATATGTTGAAACCCATTTAGTTATAGAATACTTATTCACCTCATGAAACTTATGATACGTCGATGGTTTATTTAATTTTGGTCCACAACCATTAGTGAATGTCCAAAAAATTATTCATATAATGAAAGATCAATTTAATTCATTAACAATGTGAATTATCATCCAATTAATGTATTGAGTAAAGAATAGAGATTCTAAATTTTTCCCCAAATGAAAAAATAACTTTCAATGTAGAGAAAATTATATATAAATGATATAATGTTTATTCAATATACATATACGTGATAAATAATGTGGACAATTTGGGGAGACAAAATGTCCAATGATCATAGGAAATTGAATATTTCAATGGAAGGTTAATGGCTACAAAATGAATCAATAAAGATAATGTCAATATTTTCCTTGGTCATAATGATCACAGAACATCCATATAAATCATAAGTATGGTATCAATACAACATATCACCAGTTGAGTATAAGTAAAATAAGGGGTTTTTTCATCCATTAGTGTAAATTACATAAAAAGATATTTAAAAAAATTCTCACGAAAGATATTCTTTTGACTTTGAAAATATATATTTGAAAAAAATAAAATTTCACAATACAGTTTTAAAATATTATTCACTAAAAAATTACTTTGAGACTTATAATGTAATATTGAAAAAATTGAGTGGTAATGATAATATAAATTCCTCACATTCAATATATATGAAAATAATGATATGTTTCACATTTTTTGGAAAAATCCAAACATGCTTTGTTTGGAAAATTGTATAATTATTTAATTGATAATTTTTCATAAGATATCAAAAATTGGTAAAAATTTCGTTAATAATTAAATTTTAAAATAATAATAAAATTATTATTTTAAAAAAATTGTTTTGGAATAAAAAACATTTTCAACTAATTGTAGAAATGAAGTTGAATTTTATTTTAAAAAATTTCCCAATCATTTTAATTAACAAAGATTATAAAAATAAAATATTACATAGAAGATTCATTAATTATCATATTATACTAAAATAAGTGGTATTTTTTATACCATGAAAAAATAATTTCCATCTATTGAAATTGAAGGATAAACAAACCCGATTAAAAAGAGATTGTGAAATAAACCTTTATATAGATCACAACATTGATGTGATATTTAAAAAATTAAAGGATTTTATATATCAAATGTAAATAATATACTGAAAATGTAAATAAAACATAATATTGTATAAATTCATTACACACATAATCCTAGAATATCAAAGACAATGAAGAAGTAATACAACCCAATGAAAATAAATTGAGTTATGGAAGTCTTTACCACATGGTAAATATTATGTAAAATTACCTTGGACGAAATAATTAAAATTGAAACATAAAATAACATTATTTAAAAATTAATCATTATATTTCATTTTAAATGGGTAGTAATTAAACCATATAAATGAAATTAGGTGTATAACATTTAAATATGAATCAATTAATGGAAATTTCTATATAGTCCAATAATTCACGATCTATTTTTGTTGAATACGAATAAAAATATTGTGAAATGGTTTCATTCATGTTATTAATTTATAACATAATATTATTCTTATTTAAAATATCATATATGATACAATTATAAACTTTTATCACACTCTTTTTAATGATTTTTCATTATTTTCATTGTTTTGGTTGTTATTTTTATTTTTTCTCATGCATGTTTTTCCATGATTGTTTTAGTTTTTGTGTATAGGATTCATATAAATCTTCTGCATAATTATATTAATATTATATATTTTTTAATTTGAGCCTTTTTTTAATATTATTTAAATTTTAAC
Source organism: Viscum album (assembly GCA_963277665.1). Taxonomy (NCBI): domain Eukaryota; kingdom Viridiplantae; phylum Streptophyta; class Magnoliopsida; order Santalales; family Viscaceae; genus Viscum; species Viscum album. The sequence goes on along the minus strand of OY728167.1, from coordinate 278,747,600 downwards.
ATGAATAATGGATCACATCACCCCGTGGAGATGCTAGGTAGTACATATGCACAAGCGATGTTATTATTCCATTAACTGATGAATGGGTTATAAAGTGGGTGATATTTTAAACATAAATAATTAATACCATGCCATATATATTAAAATATATTAATTTAATTTAACCTTATTACATTACATATAATGTATAAGTGAAAAATGAATAACATCGCTTCACGAGGTGGTAGTCTGTCGTACACATATGCAACATTATCATAATTTAATCAACATAGAATGTAATAATGAATCTATGATATTATATTTATAGAAGAATAATAATTTCATAATTTTCATATTTATTAGTTAAATAGACTAATATATCAATCCTTGAATATTTTTTAACGAAAAACAAGTTACATCGATTTTCTAGGTTGTAGTCCGCTGTAAAAAAGATAGACGGTTTCATTAATCATTTGATGGAAGAAGAGATGGAGATATAAAAAAAATTATAAATAGAGTCATATTATATGTATTATTCTTATTATATAATATTATAATTGTTTAATAATATTATAAGATAGTTGAAGAAGAAAAATTTAAATTCTTCTTTAAGAACACAACATCATATTTAGAAAACTTCTTTAGATTTGTGCCAAAAATCATTATTATGATGTATTTTTATGAAAAAATTAGATGTAAAGTGTAAATAGGGGAGTACGTATTTTATTTGTATAGGTATTGGGTGATCCAATTTTATTTTTAAGGGTGAATTTGGGAGGATAGTAGGTGTCCTTTTATGTGTGAGGGAGAGGATATACATAGATTTTTCTTGAAATGATTCAATTAGATAAATGTTTTTACAATTCCAAGATCAAATAAAATGATTCATTACAGACCCTTAAATTTTTAATTTCCTCAATATTTCCATAATATGGGTTATGGAAATGTTATTTTTCCATATTACCCCTTATATTTTTATTTTACCCTCCCTAAATATTCATTTTTTACCTTAACCCCAGTAATTAATTTTTTCAGTTTTTACATTTCATAATTATCATAAAATAAGTTGAAATTATTTTATATTATAAATGATTATTATTTAAAATAAGTACCTATTTTTCAAAATTTAATTCATATAATTTTAAAAAAACAATTGAAAATTATACCTGTAGATGTGGTGAAAATGCAAGCTTCAAAAGAGAATGTTCTCATAAGTATATAAGGTTTTAATATAAAAAAGTAAATATAAAATTGATTCCAATAACCTAAATTAGTTAAATATTCATATTATTTATCTAATTTTATGTTATAACTAATTAAAAGTATAATTTATCATTTTTTAAAATTTTAATTGAAAAATCACCTTCATGTACAAATCATTATTTTTCACTATTCATCAAAAAATTAAAATTTTCTAAAAAAAACCCAAAAATTCAGAAAAATTGAATTCTGATAATATGATTCCGAATAATAAATTATATTTTATATAATAAATTTTCTATTATTAGAAAGAGTTAATTTTTAAATTATGCTTAAAAATCATGACTAAAGCGTTTTTTAAAATAATAGACCTTTTCAGTAAAACATTTCTTTCTTAAATTTAAATGATTCTGATATTATTTATATTCAGTAGATTAATAAAATTTAATAATCTATTTTTTTACTTTTTATAACATACAATTTAAATTTTAGGTTATAATTATATAATATATTACAGTTCTTTTAGGCTTGGGGGTGCATGTTCCGGAAGCTATCCATGGGATTAAATTTAACGAAATATATTTCATGGGTTATAAAAAAATGTTTTTTCATGTCACAAATGATATATATTAAAATGTTAAACTTTTAATTTTTGGGGTGTTAGAGGTTTTTCTTTCAAACCATAAAAATAAAATGAAATTATATGAATAATTTACTAATTCCGATTTTTTTTTCAAAAGAATTTCATTCCTTGGGTATATTGTTTATAAGGATGGATAACCACTTGATCCTATCAAACTATAATTTTTTTAAAATTTATCATCACCTAAAAATATAAAATATTTTTATAGTTTTCTTGGATTATATGATTCTTACAATCAGTTTATTGAAAACATTTCTCTGTTATCTACCCACTAACACAGTTAACCTAAATTGGAGTTAAATTAATTTGAATGTAATTGTGTGAAGATTTAAAATTATAACTAAAAATAATTATAGATAATGGACAAAATCTTCCCGTCATTATTGAAATGATAAATTGTTCAATTAAAATGATACTTCATTGAAACTACATGGTTGTGTACTGATCCAAAATGATTATGTAATTCTTTAAGCTTCATGTTATCTAAAACCTATTAACTGAAACCTCATCAGTTAAAATATAATAAACATGATCTATGATTAGATAATGTAATTTTTTATTTTAAAAATTTTGGAGAATAATTTATATGGAGTAAATTGTGGGATATATATTAATCATAAAATTTTAAAGAATATATTATCTTAGAAAGAGTTGAGCATGGTGCAATGAAAATTACCAGAACTAATTATGTATTATGAGTGCATGGTTTATTAACATCTTGGAAATGGAAAAAAGTAGTTGATTCTTTGGTTAGAATAATAATACTAAAATAACCATGTTACAGTTGGAACTAGACCATTTGGATAATGTTTTGATGAATTTTATCTTATGAATTGTGCATGAAAAGGACTTACTATATATTGCTTTATGTTTTTGTATACCCTTCTATATTGAAAATCATTAAGAAATATCTGAAAATTGATAAGGGTTAAAAGAAAACATTGAATGTATTTGTAAGGATTCATTTCCATAGATAAATGTTGATGAATAATGTGTTATAAGTGTTGTAAATAGATTATGCGAGCCCTGTGATTCTTAGTGTAAGAGATAATTATTGAGTGAAGATAATAGTTCCACGTTTTCCATTAATCCAATAAGGACTATGATGTACAAAGACATTTTAGTGTATTACAGATGGGCTAAAATTAAAGTAGATATATCTAACATTATAATTAAATTATTGACATGTAAAATGGTTAATGATGATTATAACTGTCGAAGGGGAATCTTAATCCATTATTAGTGATAGATTGGAAATGTGAAAAATAGAAGTGGTTTTCCTGGGGGTATTATCAAATAAATCTTGAGTTAATAAGGAGATTTTGTGTATTTTTTATCAAAGGATGAAATCATAACATTTACTACTAATTTTGGATAGAATATAATTAGATGAAATTTAGTGAATGTAACTCTAGGATATATTAAGGGTGTATAGAGTAACTATCTCCATTGTACCCTACCATCATCATGGGTTCACTTCTAATTTTTGGAAATGCGTTTAGAAGTGATTGGAAAGTAAATGAAATTTTAGTACATCATTTCATCCTTAATCATATAGAAAATGAGAGGAAATGATAAAATCCATAGAATACAAACATTTATATTATTAAAATGATTACTAGGGTAGTTTGGATCGAAATATTTCACTAGTATAATTTTTAAACAATGATATGTTTCATTATAATATACAGATGGCACTATTTTCATAATATTATCCAAAGAGGTGTCCGACTCCAACTTGATGGGATGAGGTAGGCCAAAAATTATTTTTGAGACAAATTTTTGTATAACAAATGGATCCAAATTTGATGAGGATTCATTAAAACTGGTTGACTACAAAGAACAAGTAGAAATTTGTTTCAACAAACTAGAGGAATCGTCATTCTTTTAAATTTTGTGGATTAGTTTTTCTTAAAGAATATCTATGTAAAACTGTTAACCCTTTTGGTAAAAAGTTGATGTTGTTTTCATAATTCATTGTTCGGCCTTAAATATTGTAAAATGACCCATTGGTTTCCTACTAACTAGACATTACTCTTAGTTTATGCTAGGTACATGATGTATTTCATGTTTCTCTGTTGAGAAAATATATTACAAATGAATCTCATGTTTTGAGACCTCATGTAGTTTAGTTGAGAGAAAAGAAATATTATTAGGAAACTCTATTATATATTAATTATTATAGAGAGAAAGTGTTCTAAAACAATTTAACACATCATGTTCAAATTTTTCTAAATAATCATATGGTTGAAGAAGAAACAATGAAATTTTAAAATGCTTGGATGGAATGATACCATAAAATTTTTAAGTAATAAATAAAATTGAAACAATTTAATTTACAAAAATGAGAATAATTTAAGAACCTAGTTAATATATATAATTAATTCCATCCCTAATTAGTATTCATCTGTTATATAGTTATATTCATTATTGTATAATATTATGTATTTTTTATAAATCAAAAAATTAAATAGATATAATCATAATATAATTCATTTATTGTATGGTTCAATTAAAAATTTTAATTTATACGCATTAGCATTCAAATTTGAAAAAATGATACTCTATGGGGATAATAGTGAATCAAAATTTTATTTTCTTAAAATATCTGATTTTTTTAAAAGATTAATTTTTTAAATGAATAGTGAAAACCCAAGTTTGGTGAAATTGTTATTTCTTTTAATTAAATAATTTAATTAAAAATTCCCATTGTGAATTATGTTTTTCCTCAAAGTAACATAACAATTAATTAGTTCGATATAATCTAATTAATTACATTTGAATAATCTTTATAATAAAGTTTTATATTATTATATATTTGGCTTATGAAAAAAATTTCCCAAAGAAAAATATGTTTCATTTTGTGTTTTAATCTTAAAATAATTTCTTCCACTTATAAAAAATGAATAATTAATAATTTATTTCATATTTTGAATTATATTCCCTTAATTTTGTATATATGACCCTCTTATTTCTAGACAATATAAATATTAACTATAGTAAATATTTTTCACCTCAATAAGGGTAAATCGAGTAATTGAGGTTAAAAACCATATGATAATGACTAAATATAACATTATAATATCCCCATAAAATATTTTATGATTGGGATTCCACCATCCTCATATATAATTCAAAATTATCTAAATTTTCCTATTTTTATTTTGAAATTTACTTTTTTATTATTTTAAGTAAATATAATTTAAAAAAATTTACCCTCTTTATTTTAATAAATATAATACTTTGTGAAAGAGATAATTTTTATATTAAGTCATAAAAACAATGTTAAAAGATGTATTATTATCTTTATTCATGGGAATTTAGTTTTATTTTTTATTGATAAAACATTTTACTTAATTTAACACACAACACCAACCAAGTGCAAGGGAATGTAGAAGAAGAATCATGTAAATAGTGTTATAAAACAAAACTAAAAGTAATATTTTTTGGAAGAGAAATTGTGTCCTATTAATTTTAATGATATGTATATTTAATTAGATATATGTAATTTGATTACAATGGAATTAATTTTAGTACTTGTTGTTTTTGAAATCAAATTAAGCGAATAGTTCCAAAAATGAATTTAATATTTATTTAGAATAAACAATATATTATTATATAATTTAAAAATAAAAAAACATAACCTCAGAAAAATGAATGGTATATGGATTCAGATATGTACCATGGTCTATTTATAGTTCATTATGAATTTTATAGTAATTGTCATTACACATTTAGTGTAAAAAACATTGATACAAATATAATAGATAAAATGGTTAATGAGGGGTTAAAACAAAATGATAATGTTAAAAGAATTGCATAAACATGTCAAAGTTTTATTGTATGAGACTATTTGGACCCTTGATTATCTTATATTCTAATTATATCATATTGGATCCATTTTTTGTTGAGAAATAAATTATATTAATTTGATACTTTAAGTAATTCCAAATTTGCCCCTCCCCTCTCATATAGAATGGATTCTCCTCTCCTATTTTCCTCACACATTATGAGCACTCTATGATATCAACAAAAAACCCTTGTCTCTCAAAAACATTAATATCTATATATTAGATTCTTTATTTGTTATATATATATCTTATGAATTATTTGGGTGTATCCCTAAATAGGTTGTTTGAAGAAGAGGAATAGTTCATAGCCACACAATTTCATTTTATTTCTTCTTTACCTACCTATTTTTTTAAGAATTGTGAAAAATAAAAATCATTATATTACATATTTGCATATTTTATTATGTTAATGGTATAATCCATATCCATCTCATCTTCCATAAAATAAGAAATGAAACCATCATTCATATGTACGACAAACTACCAACTTACGAACTGATTTAATTAATTTTCATTATCACCACTCATGGATTTTTATAATGATGGATTTACTATATATTTATTACATTAATGAAATAAGTATCATTTTAGTAAAAAATATTTTTTTTCGAGCCTTTAACTTAATTGAGAAATGGTAATTTCATTCATTAGTACATGTGGACTACATCCTCCAAGAAGTGATAAGATTTTTTCCATCATCACATCACATGGATGATGTATATAAGTTTATTTAAATAATTAATATGTCATTAATTCTATAGTGATCAAAATTTTAATAAAAAATAATAATTTTTTAATTTCAATCGTGATTATTGAAATTGGGAAACATTAATCATTCATGTGTACAACATACTTTCTCCATCATTATAACATAGATCATTTTTAATTAGAAATTTTATGGTCTGTTTAAAATTATAATTAATATGTAAAATATTTTATTGTGTCAAGATTGTTATTTTCAAATAATGTAATAACATATAATTATATTACATTCTACTAACCAATGTGTTTAAATACATACGAACATGATATCATCAAAACATCTATCGTTATCTTTCACTATTAATTAATTGTATGTAACATGGTATTAAGTAAAATAAATGTCTTAATAGACATGAAAAAAGTTCATAAAAATCAATTAATTACCATATTTTTATTATTTTTGTAGATAAAGAACATATTCATAAATTTAGACTCATGATAAGGGACACATTATTATAAAACCTCATTTTAAATGTTTTAAATATTTATTATCTATATCCTTTTATTCAATGCCCATAATAATTAAATTATTACATTGTTTTATTTAAATGGACATAAAAAAATTATAATGGAAATTTTATGTGTTCTTTAAATTTCTTTTATAGGTTTATAATAGAACTCTATTTATATATTTTATAATTAATGCTTTGAATTTCTCTACAAATAGAAATATGGGATATTCAATTTTAATGTGCACAATATCAAATAAAATTCCCACCACTAAAAGGGATATTTTTTGTTTGAATTTCATTAAATGTATTCATTATTTCTTAAACAAAAAACCATGTTTACCTTTATTACTTTTAATTTAGTTCTGAAAATGAGTTCTCAAATGGAAATGTTATTTTGATATCCAAAATTGTTATACATTTGAGTTTAAAAGAGTTTTTCCTGGGATTTATAACGAAATGTTGCTAGAACAAAAATTGTAAATCATGGTGTGGTATTTGAAAAATATAATTCATGGTGGGTGATAATGATAAAACATATACAATGGGATCACCTTATATATCATAATATAAGTGTGATCCAATATTTATATAAAATTAATTAAGAAATGTACCTTACCTTTATAGGAAAGGAGGGATTTTATAGACAATGTTTCTCCTATGGATTTAACACGTATGAACTTTTTTGGAAAAACCTTTACATGAGATATGAATATAGTTCACTATATTTTCATAAGAGGGTTTATATTTTCCTTCTATGTGTTTTAAATTTTATCCTTAATAACAAATTTAGTATTATCATATGATACTGATTAATTTAAAATGCTTATGGAATATTTTTTTAATGGTAATTGTTTTTTTGATTTTAATGTTTTTTACTAGTCTAATAGTTTTTATTTAATAACCCCTACTGATATTTTTCATATTATCCCACATTTGTAAAAGTTTATCACATGGTTGAATGGTGATAAAAAATGGAAAATTCATGTTAAAAGTAGTAAAAATTAAACCTGAAAAGTAAACTGTATGATTGTAAATGTTTTATATGTCGGGAAATATATATAATGAGTAGAAGTTACAATAATATAATATATGGATTTTTATGTATGATTATTTACCTAATTCTAATAAATTAAATTACTAAATGATCATTACAGATGATATAAATAGAATTATATTATAAATACAATAGAGTATACAATGATTAATTTGGATCCTTATATTTGAGTATATTCAAATAGAGAGCATAAATCAAGAATTAAATATGTATAATTGAGAATAAATTTCACTACAAAAATCATTGAGTATTCAATTATTTCAATGGATTTAATTTTCATGAAATATTTTTTGAATTCTTATATATATTATAGGTGAAGAATATGTCTGTTGTCTTAAGGAAATTATTTTAATGTATATATAGTAATGAAGATACTCCATTCTATCAAATAATAATAGTCATATATTTTTTTCACTATAATATTTTATGGGTATTGAAGAATGAAATAATCACTTCATTTCAGAGATATTGTGTAGTGAAAAGGAATATAAAGACAAGTGGCTAATACTAATGTTCAATATATCTTATTTCATTTTGACTATTAAATGATGAGATCCTATATAATTTCAAATCATCATGACATATAGGGTCGAACAATTACAACATTCATGAATAATTATTTATTATATTCTAGAAGTAGAATACATGTTCATAGGTTTAAGGAAAGACCCTTATGGATATTATTTATACCATAAATAACATAATCAACTAGGGGGAGTTGAATTCAATTTGATTTAGTATAATGAACATACCAGTATATATTATAATGAAGTGGGAGATACGTGAAATAATTGTGTATGAATTCACTAAAACATATATTCAGATAAATTTAATATTTGTAAGAGAATAAAATACTCGACAAGATTTGATCCTGATAAGGAGTATTCTCTCACATTGAGGTTACACGTTGTAGAGAACTATATTTCTTTTGATCTTATTTATAAATAATTGTATATCATGGTGATGTTATTACACATGTAGAAATATCCCTGTCTCTTAATAGAATGGTTCATTTATATAGGGGTTAATTAAATGAAATGAATATATTTTTCAAATTTAGTAGCGAAAAATCACTGTCCCACCCAACGCCTCTCTCAGCATCCCTACATGATCCCCTAGACCCATAAAGATCCATTAAAAATGGGTAAATAAATCTGTAAAATAGTGAATTACTGTAAAAACATATGTTACATACATTATTTCAAATGTATTATTAGAATATCTATATTCTTTAATCAAAATTGATGATACCTAGAATAACAATTGATCTTTGAAAAGTATTGGGATCCTTTATGATGAAAAAAAATTCATCATTGTGAGGTAGATAATAATTTCTATTTATTTAATTAGAAATAATTACACAATAATGGATGTACAATATAATATATTCATTTATCTTTATAATAAAAAGAATATTTTCTCTTCATCATGAAACAGCTGTGTAAATAAATCCATTATTACAAAAATCCTAGAGTTGTTACTTTAGTTTCATTAATTCCATTTTGGTAATTCTATAGGGAGTCATAGATAATTATCTTTCATCAGGTCTGTGTCCGATGGGATACTCTAAAACACACATAGGTGGGTTTCAATGTAAATTGTTAGGAAACAAATCAATTTATTCCCTCATAATTGGAATGTCTTCTATTAAAATGTAAAATTTCCAACACATAGGTTGAATAGTCTCTTATTCACTCATTATCTCATTATAGATAAATACCAGAGTTAGATATGAACATTATTTAGACGATGTTTCCTCCCTGAAAAGACAATGTACTCCACAAATTCTGCATGAATCATAACCTCCTTTACATGGAAATAAATTTGTACATTATACACTGAAATCCAATTCATATCATGTGATATATCAAATTCGACGATAGTTATAAAAATAATATTGGAAAATTGGGTGTGTCTATACATCCTAATGCAAACTAACGAGAATATATGTGTTCCAACATGGTACCCCTAAGAGTCTTGATTGAAAACTCCCTTATCAAGGAGACATGGAATCATTTAATGGTCTCAAACAACATAGAAGTAATATAAGAGTAAATATATATGAAATGGAAAAAAATAATTATCTACATTTCAGTTTATGTTTATGGTAGTAGCCACATCAACTATAGGATCATCAACACTAGTTATCAAATTACGAAAAGAATGTCGTTTCCCCATTGGCCTCTCATATGTAAGATTCCCTCGATTCATGAGTCATTGGTCTGAATAATGTCCCATATCTATATAGATGAAGGATTGGATAATAATAGATTCATTTTATCCCATTAATTCATGTTCTATATGGATTCCGTCTCACCAATTTTATCAAACTTTCATTCATTTAAATATTTTCCAATGATGTTTTTTGCATAGTGATCACATTTTAGAATGCCCAATCTTCAATTATTATTCATTGACACATTTTCATTCTTTATTGATTAGAACACCTCTTCCATTATTAATTTCCAATAAAGATGTACAAAATAAAAAATATATTCTCTATCATGATGTCACAGGATAACATGTCATCATATCGTGGAAACATTTTAGAGACCAATTCCAATTTCAGGTTTAGATTAATCCAATAAAAAAATGATGAATCATACTTTACTAATTACATATTTATTCTATAGCATGACTTGTTAACTTTTTCAAGGATGAATCATATTTAGAAAAACATTTTACTTTATTCTACTTTTGGATGAGGATCATCCACTCCATTTAATCTTATTAATCAAGAGAAACATATTTCTTGAATAATATCAAATTAAATCTTTGTCATTCCATAATTTTTTTATTTAATCATATCGTATTGTATTATTGATTAATAAAAACCATCATTATTATCTTACTTTATAAAATTTACATCCAAAATTACCTTTTCCCATTCATTATATAAAAAATCATAGAATATATTTACGATGGAAATGATATATTACTCATCTACCAATGGATTAGTTCATCAATTAATGGAATGTGGCTTTTTCATATAATCTGATCCAATATAATGACTCACACTATATTGAAATAGGTTTCTTCATTCAAAGAATGATTTTTTTATAATCCATGTTAGTTTCCCCAAATTTTCCTTTATTCTATTAGTTCCAACAGATGTTATATTGACATATTCATAAGTTCACTGCATATATTGACTTATAATGTTATAATGAATTCTATTTGTTATACTAGATTTAATTTCAATGTAACGAAATAAATATGTCTATCTCAATAAATTTTAAATATTGAGATATGGAATAAAATTCAATAAAATGTTTTGAAATTTTCTATGGTGTTATCATAATTCTCGAACAAACCATGTTATTCAAAATTTTAGTTCTCATTGTTGATAATAAATTTTATTTTATACCTAGTATAATGACCTCATCTCTAGTAACCGAGATCCCTTTTTTCTATATTATATTTCTACAAGACACATGGGATCATAATATAATGGATTGACCAGTTTAGTGGTCTTTGGATTCTAGATACATATATTATTTCTATATTACATTTATAAAACATATAACATATAATGAAAATAATTCTTTTATCCTTGAAAGTAATTAATGGGTCCCTTCTTTATATCATGTGTAAAAAAACCATAATAATGGTTGATGTCAAATTATAAGCAATTGAAATGTAAAATGAAATATTTCATGTGTAAATTAGTCATTAACAATATTATAGAGTGTAAAATCAATACGTATACCTTTTAATAAATAACATGTTCATTGAAAATGCATCCATGGCTATTGTAACCATTAAAATTAAATGGGTATTAATAAATGAAATCTCCTTGATGTAAATTAAGAGTATTGAATTTCATATTCTTTTTTAAGGCATAATGCCAATATTTCATGGACCTTACCATCATGTCCATTTTCTAAAAAAAATTATTATTGGGAAGGCATGAAATGAATAACAAAATAAATTAGACTTTTTTTGGATCATGAGGCACTTCTATTCATTGTGGGGATATCTATAACCATTTTTCATACATAAGATAATTAAATCCAATGGATGCATAATATGTTAAATTAATAATATAGTTTATTACTAATATATATTATCAATCAATAAATATCTTCAATGACCAAGAATACATAACATATATATTTTCCCAATAAATAATAAAAAATTCATAATAATATTCCTTAAACTATCAAAGTAATTTAAATGGTATATGGTTATGAAAATATATAAGTAGTTAAAATGATAACAAATAATTATGTAATATTGATAATATAGACTCAAAAGTGAAATTAAATATCTAATGAATAATGGAAATTGATAGAGAACAAATTCTTAGGAAACTGAGAGATCATTAAATTCTGTATAATGCATCAATTAGTAAAAGATGATTGAAGATCATCAATTCATAAAAAAATAATGTTTTGAAAAAAAGGAATTAATTTTGATCATTACAGAGGAAATATTATGTTAAACTTTTAAATTAACTTTCCGTAATTCTTTTGTAACATTGTTGTAAAAATGAATTTATAGATAACTTCAAAAATACTATTAAACCATTAAATATTTATTCATTTTTTTAATATTTTAAAAATCATAGAATAATTCAAAAATGATATTCTTTTACAAACCAAAAAACCTATATGGGAATATAAATACTAAATAACACACATGGAGTCTAGAAATGTTTATTATGTCATATACAGTAGAAAGGACACCCCTTTTACACATTTGTGAAATGAATAAATCAACTTCATCAGGAATCATTAAAAACAGTCTATTTAATCTATGGAATAGAATGTAAAAGGATATAAAAATATAACTTTTACAATAATTTAAACATAAATATAAATTATTCCCAATTAAAAAAATAGTGTGTTGTGAAAAAATATTCCTCACCCAAGATATGAAATAACGATAGTTTTAAAAAAAATTTCAATCAAAATTTATGAATACGAGAGTGATAAAAATTTGGAAAAAAATGGGAACCAAACAATTATCTAAAGGATAATAAAATATATATTATTTATTATGGTAATGTACATATAATTATTCCAATATAAATATAAACATGAACAATCCCAAAAATTATTTTGATTGTAAAATGGTCCTTTACTGATTTAATAACATTTAAATCAATACCCATTTAAATTAAACACAAGAACTGAAAATTTATATAACAGGAATAATTAGGAATTAGTAATATAATATGTCATATGTGAAGTATATAGAATATAAAATATTAAATAGGCACAAAATACAAAATATGTATGAATTGAGTGAAATTGAGATGAACAACACTCATCTTGGATTATTTTATTCTTAGAATCTTTATATTCCCATAAATAATTTATTTAAATTAATTATAAACTTTTTAATGACCATTTATATCTATATTCCATTTGATAAGGTCCTTTCACCATCATTTAGAGTCAATTTTAATGAATCATTCTTATGTCAGCCACATAGAGATGTTTGGTCAATTTCTTCAAAATTAATTTGTTATCTTCATCATAGTTAAAGGTGTAATAAAATGGTCACATCATATCCAAAATGTTAATTATGTCATGAATTTAATTTTTTATTCACCATATAGAGTTTCATAATCATCCATTCTAGGTGGTAATGTAAAACAATCCCATAGATTCATCGAGGTGCTAGTCCACACAAAAGAATGTGCTACACTTCTATTTTCCTACATATGGATGAGTGATAATATATATCATATATTATTTTTTATAATCATAATTTTCTCATAAATATCAAATATATTCATTAAATAAATGATTATAAATATACATGCAATATAGAATTACATCAGTACTTGGAGAGAGTAGTTTGTAAGTACAAAGAAACTATTTTTTCATTTTTCAATTAATGGAAACAAGATTGAATATGTAAGAAAAACTAATATAAAAACAACTTTTTAGGTTTAATATATTGAATTAATTATTAGCATATAGTTAAGGAATATTTTTATGAACATTAAGAAAAGGAAGTTGAAAAATCTCAGTAATAACACATACATCTTCTTTTTGTGACCTCGTTTAGATTACACCTTTTGACTTCTTGATGTGTTATTTTGAGAATAAAAGATACATAATAAAATAAAATGAATTTTTAGAAATAATTTGGGTCAGTATTGTTCATTCTAAGTGGCTTAGATAGTGTAAATAAGTCAATGGATTAATTTCCCATTAATAAGTATGGTTTGTGGAAAACATGTAAATATTAGGACCACTAAAATGTAAATGGGTAAATATATGGTAATGTGGCGCAAAATGAGATAAATATAAAAAATCGGATTATATATTCTTTAAATAAATTGAACCAATTGGATTTTTACATGTTGTAAGTTATTTTAATCATTATAAATTGTGTTTTAACACCATGTTAATCATTTTTAATCCTTATCGTAGTGATAAGTTTACATGAGGGTTTCTTTTAACTAGTACAAAATATTAATATGAGAACATTAAAATAATTAATTAATCTTTTTAAAAGTATTTTACCAATTTAAAATGATTCAATTACTTGAATTGGATGAAATTACAGTCAATATAATTTCAAAAAATATAATGATGTTTTTTAGGAAAAGTATTCTCTTTAAAAATAAAAATATGTTATACTAAAATAATGTATAAAATTGATTAATATAGAATTTATTAGATTATTTATATTTAATGGATAGTTATTTTACATTTAAAACAATCTAAAACTAAAAAAACATTATTTGTACTTGATTAAAAGAGAACTATATATTATTTTTATTTTAAAAAAATTATTTAAATTTACAAAAATGTTAAATATATATATCTAATATTAAAATTATATTTATAAATTAATTTTTTTTATTATTTAATACATTTATTGATAGAAAAAAAATTCATAAACTTTAATTTTATTATGTTATCCTAAAAAATTTATAAAAGTTAAATTTTTTGTAAAAATTGTATTTTTTTGTATTCACCCCAAATAAACTATTTTTTAAAATATCAAAAAATCACCCTGATTAAAATTTTATATTATGAATTATATAATTAAATTCATTACAAGAATATGAAAATACAAAATTTTAAAAATTAGGATTCAATCAAAATCATGAATAATGCTCTGTGAATTAGTTTATAATTTCATTATAATGAAAATCCTACTTGTAATAATTGAATCTTTCATGTTAAAATAAGAAACCAAAAGAAATTTTATAATATATTTTACATGAAAAAGAATTTTCATATTGATTTACAACAATAAATTTTTTTAAAAAATCTTCAAGATGTAGTTTTTAAAAATTTAACCAATTTCTAGCCAAAAAATAATCACGATATTTTACAATATACCCCCAAGACACAAATATTTATTAATAAATACATTTTAAATTAACTCATAAACATTCATAATCCACTATGGAAATATGAAATAGTATTAAGAACTTATAACATCCAAATAAAATGAAAAATATTAAATAGTTCTTACCTTGAGAGTAATTGTTGTATTTTATTAATGCAGATAAAAGATTAACCTCTTATAATAATGCCTGATTTGTTGGGTTCTTCCCATTAAAAATACATATATAAGTAAAATATATCATCAATTAGATTCCTAAATTGAGGATCAAAACATTAGACAGTGTAAAATGTGAAAGGATGTTGTAGTGATGGGCCATGACACTGATGGAAGAATTTTTTTTAAAAAAGGATTAGGAGTTTCAAAATTCGCTACCAATGTTAATTTAAGGGGTGAGAATCTTTGTTCGCACAAAAACATGGATGAGGGTTTTTTATTTGGAATTAAAAATAATTTTTTTATCAATATTTGAGTTACCTCCCCTTTAAAAAAAGCTTTTATTTCTCCACTATAACACTCCTAGATATCTTTATATTGTCACATGAGGGGTTCAATTTCATAATTAGCACATGTGTATTGTACATTCATTCCTACGTGAAAAATGTATAGAATGGTTATTTATCTTATTATAGGAGAAACCTTAGTTTGTAAAAGTTACCATACACCCTTATAAGATCGCTTTTATCAATAGAGAATATTATTTTTAATGTCTTTGAATGAAAAAATGTTGTTGGACCACTATGAATTTCATGAATTATTTGACCCAACTGATGATATTATGATATTTCTGAATTATATTTGGTTAATATAAGGATTTGTGAAAATGTCAAAGCATACATAACAATTAGAGACCCCATTATTTCCCAAATAAACAGTAACATTAACTGAGTTTTAAATTTTAGTTTTAGGAATAAGTCCTCAAATTTTAATTTAAAAATATTTTAATTCATTTGGACCAAATTCAAAATCTCCAATAAGACTTTTACTGGTTAATAAATTAGTTTCTCTGGAACTTGTATCAATTATATAATTCATGGGAGTGTTTTCATTATGAATATTATTATATAAATTGTTCCAACATCCTTAAAAATGAGTTATCAATAATGAACTTCAATTTTTAATAGAAAAAATAAAACGAACAACATAACAAAACATTAAAATCCATGTTTTATTGATGAGTATTTTATTCCGTAAAAATGCCTATGTTAAATAATTATCATCATTAACACCCTCTAAATAACAATTTAATTCTAATCCAAAAAAGTGTGATCAATAACCGGTTTATGATAAAATATAAAAAAATTCCATTTCTAAATAAATATTAAAATTAATTAAGTGTTATAATTACTATTCAAGGATGAAAATTCAGTTCAATTTTATGAATATTAGAATCTAGAAATTCCATATATAGGATCAAAAAATATTTCCATTTATTTTAGTGGATATTTAGTGAAATCATGGGCGGGAGGACATAGAAATGATTATTAAATAACTAATTCTTCATTAAATTTTATATTTTCCTGCTCTTAAGTAATAAGAAATTGTAAAATAATTTTATTTAAACATTGAAAATTTCAAATATCCCATTGAACTATATTTTCATAAATTAGAAAGTCCAGAATTTATATATTATTTTTGTTTTCCTGGAATTCCACAAATTTTATATTTATCAAAGTAGTCACATTTTATAGAATATAATATGATTTGTTTTGCAATGTTAAATGAATACATTAACATTTAATCATCAATATAAGTTATTTTAGCCTCAAAATTTCTAAATTAGAATATATATTTAGGTTTATTTATAATGATAGAAATATTATTATTTTTTTTCAAAAGACTCTAACTATTTATCATTATCACATTTATTGAATTCATCCCTCTTTCGGATCATATCATATTTATGATATTTGATTTGTTCATTTTTTAAGATGATCTTTAGTGAAAAACTAATTATAATCATTTTGAAACACTTCTAATTTAGTATTTATTCCATTAATTTCTCCTTCACATTACACTATACTCATTTTCAATGTCACCCAATTATATTTCCTTTACAATATTTTTTATGTTTTCTTGTCTGTTTATTTGATTTTGAATCTCCCAAATTTATACATCTATCCTAGATATTCTAGATTCATTAAATATTTTTTCAGTTTTATCATTCATTTCCATTATCAGTTGTTTTAGACATAAATCATGTGTAGCTCTAGGATTAAAATATTTTTGGGATTTTAAATTTATTATGGTTTACATGGAATTATATAGACACATTACCATTAAATATTCCCATAAAAGAAACAAACAAAATCACAAGTTCCCACTTTTTTCATTCCAACCATCACTTTTTTCAATATCAAATCAGAGAAAAATGTATTATTCATTTTAAGATCTTAAAATAATTTAAACATCAATAAATACTAGTGATTTCAAGATTAATCACACAACAAAACGGAAACTTATTTTAAACCTCTAGTCATTGAAATAGTAATAATGACTTGTGTTTTAGTATATATTTTAGTTTTATTTGAATTTTTTCGAGTCTAATGAAAAATTAAATAAATACAATATAAGAAAAATCATTTAAATTTGATAGGGGAGGTTCGAAAACATTATTATGAAATTGAAATAAAATATGGATTTATTAAAACATATATTACAAAAATATGGAAAATATATAAATTGATGGTGATTTGGATGTGCATGTTCCAAATTAAAAAAATAAGGTGTCTGTGTGGGATTATAGTGATTAAAAAGTTAGATACTACTATTATGGGTTGTAATGTCCCAAAATATTATTTCATATATATATATATATATATATATATATATATTCTTTTGTAATTCATAGTAATGTAGCATTAATACATATTAATGATGAAAAAAATGCATTATTTCATTATTTGATACCATTATAATAATACCTAATAAAATACCCAATATTACAATAAATGATATATATATATATATAAGAATAAATAAGTCATGCATAAATGCAGATTGGTAAAACTGAGAAAAATATTACTATATACACATATAATAAAAGAAAAATTCTATAAATTGAAATCCATATTCTTTAATTACACCAAAAATTCCACTCCTACATTAATTACTCTAAAATCAAAGAGATTCATTTGGAAAATTATTTATATTATCAAAGGAGGTTCCATTATATGCAGTGTAGTGAAATATAAGGCGACAATGGTGGTGTATTTATAGATAAATTTTTCATTTTGGAATTAGAAAATATTTCCAATATTATTGATTAGGATTATGAACATTCTTCAATAATACAGTTGGAAATTATTATTACTAGTCCAGTTAATTAATATCTGGTGTTATTTTATAATTGAATTTTTGGAAATTTTAAAAATATTTAGTTTCCATTAAAATTATTTTTTATGATAAAAGTTATTTTTTATGAAATTTCCCTATGAAATAGTTTTATAAGATAACCTAAATTAATTATGTCTATGATAATTATGAAAATGGCCAATTAGTTTACAATGTCAAAAAACAGCTATGTATCAATAAATAAAGTGTTTTTATTAAAATTTAAAATTATGATACATGGAGTATTATTTTGGAAAAAAATATATCATTATTGGATTCATCACATCTAAATATTATCTGGTTGAATTTATGGAAATCTTCTACAAAATTATATGTTTGGGGTAAAAAGTCAAAATACTATTTTTTAAGAAATACCATATATCTCAAGACATTATAATGATATGATAATAATTTAATCTATCAAATTAATTCTTCATGATTAATATTTATTTTAATAATAACATATTAAAAAAATTCACTAAATTTAGAAACAGGTGATTAACATTTTGAAAAACATGATTTTATATTTTCTAAAAAATTATTTTTTGGGTTATATGTGTATCAGATTAGAATTATTTTGTATCACATTTATAAATTGGGTCATTTAAATTTGAATTTATTTTTTAATTATAAGTTCCCAATTATAAAATATTTGTATTTTCAATTTTATGGAAAATGATTTCATTGTAAATCAAAGAGGTAATGAATATGTAAAATTACTTTAAAGGCTAAAATAAAAATTTAAATACATAAGAAATATGAATATGAAAACATAAAATGGGTGGTTGAGTTTTAGAACCTAAATAAACATAAATTAAACCATTAATTATCAAAAAAATCATTGAAATTAATTCTACCCAGAAGCCTTAACCCTAAAAACAAAATAATAATGATTAAATCACTTAAAAGAATACCTCTTCAAGTATAAATACCAACCCATTCCCCCCTCACTCTCCACCCAAAATACATTGGGCCTAAATAATCTCTCATTTTCCATCTAAATATTCTCCATAATTTGTTTATAGGGTACTAATGAGTCTCTCTCTATGTTTATGATGCTACCTCCCAAGTTAACGGTCTTCATTTCTCCAATTTGCTTTCATGTTCATTACATTTTTTATAGTTCAGTTTAAAATTTCTTTTAATTATAATAACAATCCTCTAATTTAATGAAATTATCTAAAATATTATATTTTTTAAATGAGTATTCATTTTTTTCTCCATAATTATATCATTTTCATAAGCTGTTACTATATAAAGTTAATGGTTTCAGAAGCTCACCCGTTTAATTTTCAATTGTAATTCCATTTTTATATTGTATTTAATGATTCATTATAATATCAAATATAATTTTAATTCCATTATATTATATTTAATTTCAATTATTTTAATTTATATATCACTTACCTCAACTCATAATAGATATTTTAAATCCATTAGAATGCTTGAACTATCACACAACTAAAAAAACCAGCCATAAATTTCCAAAAAGTAATGTGTTTTTTATTTAATAGATAAATGAAATATTTTTCTACATACTATAAGTGTATTTTGTTTTGGATCAGATTTACATAGGTCTTGTTACATTTAAAATAGTTGGTTGTGTATATCCGGGTAATCATCTTGATACAATGAATTGGCATTTACTGCACCCCTGGTTTTAATGCCCAAGAGGATATGTGTGGATAATATATACTAAATTAAAAATAAATTATAAAGAATTTACCTATCATTTCAATTATATCATACCTTTTCAATTGCATGTTACCAGATTCCTATACTACTTGAATACAATAGTCCTTATGAACATCCAGTTACTACAATCTCTTATCTATCACATGTTAGGGGTGTTTGTTCATACGTCATGAAATCCTGTGCTATTATTTAAGTGACTTATCCAAGGTATCATTATTTTTGTTGTATTGGGTAAAATAATTTCATACCATATAATTCATTCATATATATATGGTAAAATCATGAATTATATTCCTCATTAATCAATTGTTCTATGCATTTATATTGATCATTCCATGAACAATAATTCATGTAAAAAAATTTATATGAAGGAAATAATCATTCTATTTTGCAATGGGTTGGGCTGAGAATTATATAGACCCTCATTTCATTTGTTAGTCTCATGAGACAACTATAATAGGGTAACAAGGGAATCCTTATCCATTATGTAATATATCTTGGAATAAGGCCTTAATGGTATGTTTAAGATATCTTGTTATAAGACCATAAAAGTATGTTTAAGATGTCTGACATTGTGTATTTCCATCACTGTATGATCAATTATTAATATCCTAGAATCTATTAATTATTAGCATATTCATGAATATCTTTTTTCTCTCAGTTATTTATATCCTATAATCTATTCATTGTAAAATTTTCCATGAATTTATTCATTCTCTCAGTTGGATTTGATATTGAATAGCTCGGTTTAATTACTCAAGCTTCCATTCCGTTCATATTTATTTATTGATTTCCGAGTATAAATTATTTTTTATGTCAGTCAGAAATTTATTTATTCTCTCATTTTCATTTGATTTGTCATGACATAGTTTATTTATTCATTTATCTCATCACTATAAGATCAGTTATTTTATCATGGTATTTAGTAATTATTATGTTATATGTAGATTTATTTACTATCTTGTTTTCATTTTATATATAATAAATAATTTTATTTATTCATTCCTTGCATTCCCTACATGTCCCTCAATTTAAATCCTTGCATCTACTCATTGATATGTTTTCCATTGATTTATTTATGATCTCAATTTTAATTGATATGGGATAAATTAGTTGATTTATCCATTTCTCTATTCACTTAATGTTAAATTATTTATAACCTCGAATCTATTCATTATTATGTTGTCCATGGATTTATTTATTCTCTATGTTTCATTTTTTTATAGAACAATTTTTTTATTTATTCATGATATTATAACTTATGTTATATTATATTCCATTAAAAATCAACTGATGTCACCCTTCATATTGTCTCCCATTTCCCCAGGTAACAAATGGGTGTAATTATTATTAAAAATTAGATGTAATGATATAAATATAATTTTTCAATGATTTTATAGGATTTAATTTTAGTTTGAATGTCATTAAAAAATAATTTTGGTATCTACTTTACAAATATTAAATAAATTTGGGATCATATGTATTGTGATTTTTGTAGCAAAGAAATAATGTAACCACTGACTCTAGGGTAATGGAGCTATGGCTTCTATAGTTCATATCAAATAGAGGTTTAATATAAACATTAATTACTTGATTCAAAAGTACATAATTAAAAAAACATATTAAAATGATAATGGATAACATATATTTGAATATAGAGATTCTAAAATTATGCAATATATTATATGAACATATATAGAATGTTGATATTTTTAATTTTATGATCATATATTTTTTTGAGTTTTGGGAAGGTTCATGATAATTTTGGGATAATTATTTATTGAATTATGTTAAGAGTATGAGAAACCCCCTTAAAAATAAACATATATTGTTATAAGAGTGACATTAGTCTAACTAAAAATATAGTAGCCTAATATTTGGGTAACTTAGACATTCATAAGATGGATCATCTAAAATTTATATACATTTATTCTCTTTAGATATTATTGATCATTCATGTTTGATATTTATGTTCTATTTGATGACTGGAAATAAGAGGTACCTAATTACATTATAATTAGGTTTTAAGTTAATATATTAATGTATTGATAATGTTTTTGAAATAGATTAAATATATTTTTCTCATGATGGAAGAAATTAGATCTCTCACAACACTCCTATCCCTCCTTGATGATTTAATTCCAATAATAATATCAATATCAATTTTCATGTGATCCGGAAAAAAATTCTCAAATTCAGATCACTTGAATGTTATTTTAAAAAATTTCCAACTCTACCAATATTATGTAAACACCTGGAAATTCTATGATTTTTTTTAATTATATTTATGGGATTTTTATGATTCTGTGAAAATTTACAGTGCTTGATTCCGAGGTCCGGTGTGCCCGGAATCAATTTCTGATGATTTGTTCTGATATGTTCAGTAAACATACGAGCGGGATTTTATAACTTTTGAACTGGTGCTCAGAACTGAAATCTGAGGGCACTGTTGAACTCGTCGAGTCAGTGATTGTGTACTGAGACATTCACCGCAATTGCATTTTAACGAGAATAGAAGTTAGTTTTTTGGGGTTTTTAAATAAATTAAATAAAAATAAGAGTGAAATTTATTTTTATTGTGGTGGTTATAACCTCCAAGTTGTGGTTGGGGTGGGGGCCACCACACCCTAACCTCCCATGGGAGGTTATGGTGGTGGGGCCCACCCGAGCATAACCTCCCTTGGGAGGATAATTAAGGTGGGGGCCACACGAGCATCCAACCCCTTCAACATGCCATTTAAGTGGTGAAACCTTTAAAATTCCATGGTTTAGTTCATTCCAACTCTATTTATTTAATTAATTGGAATCTTTTGAATTCATGGCAACAATTAAATAATAGACAAGCTATTATTTTATTTTATTTGGAATAATCTTTTGATAGGAGAACTATAGAGAGGAGGAGTTATTGGAGAACTACATCTTCCAATGAAAATACCCCCTTCCACCGAAGAACGAAGAACATCGTCTTCGATCTTCAACCGTGCCAAAAGAGAAGGAGTCGACCTTGAATAACACTATCTTCGACTTTGTCACCTCTGAACACTTTCCGATGCACGAGCGTGAGAATTGGGAGTGCATGACAAACACGGGGAATGACGAATCGACATCCGCCCTTTTCCCGACATAATCAACGAACGACAACTACAAGGTAGGGGGTTGAGTTGATTTTGTACCCATTGTAAATCCTACAATTACGGATTGAGAAATTCCATTTGTTATCACCATAATGAAGAGGGATTAGATTGTACTAACATGGCATGACCACCCCCCTTTGATTGATCACTTTTTTTGACGACGACGACGGTGCAATGGCACCGCCTGAAGGATGAACCATGGTGGAGCAACGCGACCAGCGTCGGGCCGGCTGTGAAGAAAACCTTCGGATCAAGGTCCACTGGGTTTCTAGAGGGGAGTGGGGCTGTCGCGCCACGTGGGAGGAAGGGTTACGACGAGGAGGGTCGTAGCGGTCAGATGTTGGGCACGGCGCCATCGTGCCGCGGGGAGAAGCTGGAGGCCACGGCCTGGCCGGGCCGCGGTGGAGGTGGTGCGGTGCTAGTGCGCCACGTGGAGGGCAGCAGGAGGCTGCAGCATGGTCGGGCCACGGAGGAGGGGCGTGGCACCATCGCGCCACGCCGATGGTGCGAGCGGTGGGCCGCTCGACCAGCTGGGAAGAGCGATACCCCGTCAGGTCCTGCTTGTGTTGTACCCATGCCACCTAGGTGCGGCTAGGTGGACCCTCGAGCTGCCAGCCGGCCAGGCTACCGGGTCAGGCCGCCCTCAGTCCGGGCCGCCCATCCGAGTCGGGCCGCAGGGCCGGGCCGCCCTCAGGTCGGGCCACCCACTCGGGTCGGGCCGCAATCGGGCTGAGCCGCCCCATCGGACCGTGTCGCGCCCTCAGGCTAGGCCGCTCAATCATATCAGGTTGGACCTAGGGACCGGGTCAGGCTGGGTCGGTCCGACTGGGTCGGATCGGACTGGGACCCGTTCGGTCATTTTACACCTTTTTGTCCATAACATGGGCTACGGTTGTCCAATCGACGAACTGCCTATGTCGACGGAAGGCTTAGAGTGAGGTAGTTATTTTTCAATATTCCACATGAGGTTTGGACATAGTTGGGATATTTTCGAGTTGGTTTAAACCTAAAAATGAAATGATCCCCTAAAACAAAAATGCCAATAACTCACAGACCTGATGTCCGATTGATGCACCGTTTATTGCGTTGAGATCTTTAAGACGATTCAGAACATTGAGATACTTCTACTTGGGACTTTGTGAAAGTTGTTGTATCGACCAGTAGCTCGTGGAGCGTATCCTCTTAGAGATTAGCGTACGGAGTACGGAGACCTAATAGCTGGTTGAGACCTAACGACTACCGACCTATTGATTAGGAGTGTTTCGACTTGCCCAGTGGGGAGCGCCTCTATGTGACGCAGGAGACCCACAGTGGGGAGTGCCTCTGTGTGACGTAGCTGACCCATGGTACTCGACAGGAGGAGTACCACATCATGCTATGAGGGGGAGCGCCTCTATGTGACGCGGAAACCCACAGTGGGGAGCACCTCTGTGTGAAACAACAGACCCCATGTACTCGACAAGAGGAGTACTACAACATTCCAGAACAGTGGGAAGTGCCTCTGTGTGACACGGCAGGCCCATAGTACTCTATAGAGGAGGATTACACCAATAGCCAAGGTTTCGACAGTTTGACTGGGAGTGTTACATGTTACCAACCTAGATAAATTTCATGGTTTGGAGATGAGTCAATGACTCTTTTTACCTCACAAATGAGATTTGTTACTAGATTACTTAGGTATATGTATGGGTATATAACTAAGTTATGGGTATCCATTGATTTCATATTTTTTGGTTTATCCTTGTCAGATTTTGATAGACCTTGAGGGTCTCGGGGTCCCTACTGAGTATCGTTATACTCACTCCTTCACGGGCTACGCTTGCACCTTGTTGTCTTGGTTTTAGAGGACGAACAACACTGATCGGGGCAGAGGGTTGCAGGATTGGATGATACCTGGAGGTGGACCACTTGGTGAGACGTACACGAGGTGGAAGGATGGACGTGGAGTGTTGAGGAGGCCATATGTACCTACCCTTCAAGTAGGAACCCCGGAGGATGGCCCGTTAGTATCTTTACTTATTTTCTTAAGTTGTACTAGCATTTCAGTTGTATCATAGTTTACCATTGGGCTTGTATTTCTGGCCCCTTTACTTTCAGAAAAATTTTTTGTTTACAGTTTTACATAGCGTTTTACTTCCAGTTGTGTACTCTATTGTGTTTGTTTACAATTATAAAGGAAATTCCTCCCCAGTTTAGGGATTTATGCCTTTGGTGCTAGTCGCTAGCCACTGGCCAATGGAAGGCGAGTTTGGGGTAGTCACGATACGGGCCCCGGGGGACGGGTCATGAAAAATTGGTATCAGATCTGTCGGTTCTACCGCAGTACTTAGGACTCTGGTCATTATTTTCCGTGAAGCAATAGTGTTAAGGGTAATGAGTGTGCTTTCCAGTTTCGGGAGTCCAGTTTTGGTGTGGGCGGCCGACATATCCATACACCAGGACCCTGACTACTGATTTCTGACTTAGTAAACGAAAACACTAATTGTGTGTGTGTTTTCAAAAGTTTTCTTATTTCAGTTCAACCCGGTCAACTCACCATGTATAAATCTTTTGATTGTGTCACATCTGTTTATTTCAGGATGCCTCCCCACAGAGCCCCGAGTGTCATACACTCTGACAGCCCACCGAGCAATGAGGCTTTGGTGTAGGTCCGCTTTCCAGTGGAGTCACTAGCGGTACCATTTTCCATTGGGCCACAAATGGCACCAACCCCAGTAGAAGACGATGCATGCAGCTTGAGCGCATTGCATGAGTTCCAGCGTCAGAGGACACCCAGGTTCTGTAAAGGGACGGACCCACAGGCGGCTGAGGATTGGATGGAGGTTGTGGTGAGATTATTCAGGCTGGTAGGGACACCAACATACCTTATAATTATCCTTGATGTGAGTCTCCTTCAGGCGGAAGTAGGCAGATGGTGGATCCTGATGCTCCAGGTCCACGACGAGGTGACATTACTCTGGACAGACTTCGAGAGCCTGTTCCGAGTGGATTTTATTCCATCCACCCTTTGAGCGGTGCGGATAAAGGGGCCACTTCTTATGCAGTAGGGCAACATGAACATAACACAATACTCAGTGAGGTTCACCGACCTCTCGTGTTATTCCACAGATATGGTATGGGACCCATTCTTCAGGGCATGGACCTTTGAGCATGGGATCAGGTGAGAGATCAGAGCCTCGATGATCTCCCTCAACATCCTAACGCAAGCTGGGGAGTTAGAGAGAACACCCCTATTGGAGAGTTTCCTTTTTGATAAGTCACCAGCAGCGAGACACACCCCTAGTCGACTTGCAGCGGAGTCTTCTGCAGCTTGCAGTTGACAGATGACGCAGAGGTCCAAGAGGACCAGACCCACGGGTGGACGACCGCATGACTTAGGATTAGTTGTTTGGGGCACCCGGGGCAGTGACATATATGCTAGGAGAAGACAGTGTTACTCATGTGGTGGGCTGGGTCACATGGCTCATGACTGTCTGACCCGCCATTCAGATGATAAAAAGAAAGTTGAGGGACCTCCCAGGTAGAGGCAAAGGTTCGATCGACGGTCCATAGGGCACATGCGGACGTGGTAGAGGAGTAGGCCTAGTAGCTGGCAGGGGACAACATTATGAGTTATTACCACCACCACCACCAGGGGGTCCACCCCGACCGAAGGGAGCATGTGGACAGGAGAGAGATCACCTTCAGGAAGTTGAGGCATAATACCATAGCGCTCGGGAAATTATTCGAGGTACTATCTGTGTCTACTCCACCTTAGCTTTAGTTCTTATAGACACAGGTACCAATCAATCTTTCATTTCCAATGCCCTTGTTCGGAGCTCAGAGATTCCGACAGAGCAGTTGTCTCGATCATTATGGCTAGAGGCTCCTATGAGAGTTGACTCGACGATTATGCACTGGTGCCGGTAGTGTGAGATTACTCTAGGAGATGAGAGCTTCGGATGAGATCTCCTCATAGCAGTGTCGAGGTCTTACGACGTAATCTTGGGTATGGACTGGTTATCTACAATCCATGCTCAGATCTACTGTATTATGCACAAAGTGTGGTGTGTCTTCATGGATGGGACCAGATTTACCTTCACCGGAGAGAAGGGAACCTTTTCATCATAGGATGGACTTACTCAGAGGAGGGTGCAGTTGATCACTCACTAGTTGGATTGCCTTACTGTCAGAGCAGTTGATGTGGAGAGTCTGACTTATCCTGTAGTGGTGGATCAGTATGCAGATGTTTTCCCTGACAATGTACCAGGACTACCTCCTCATAGAGTGAAGGACTTTTACATTGACATGTACCCAAGGACGACACCGATATCTACTCCACCATATCAGATGGCTCTCGCTGAGCTTCGTGAGCTGTGGGTACAGCTAGAGGACTTGCAGGGGAAGGGATTCAACTGGCCCATTGTTTCTCCCTAGGCAGCCCCGATTCTATTCACCAAGAAGTCAGATGGGAGCTTGAGGCTCTGTGTTGACTATCATCTCCTAAACCAGGTGAACATGAAGAAAAAGTACACAATCTCGAGGATTGACTACTCCTTTGATCAGCTCAAGGGATCACGAGGGTTCTCATAGATAGACGTCAGATCAGGCTATCAACAACTCAGATTTCGAGACGAAGATGTGAAGAATGCGACATTTAGATGTTGGTACGACCACTATGAGTTCTTGGTTATGCCCATTGGAGTAACCAATGCTCCAGCAGTGTTAATGTGCCTCATGAACAGGATCTTCTAGCCATACCTCGATCACTTTGTCATGGTCTTCATCGACGACATACTGATCTACTCAACTACTTAGGAGGAGCATGCCTACCATTTACAAGTAGTACTGGACACACTCTGAGAGCACCAGCATTATGTTAAGCTCTAGAAGTGCCATTTTTGGAATTGAGAGGTTCATTTCTTGGGAAACGTCATCTCAGTGGCTAGATTTGTAGGGGATCCAGCAAAGATTGAGGCAGTACTTGCTTGGGAGCCACCCAGGAGTGTGACAGAGGTACCAAGTTTCCTGGGTTTGGCTGGATACTATAAGAGATTCGTTCCAGACTTATCCAGAGTTACAACACCACTATATTCCTTGACAAAGAAGGGGAACCCATCGTGTGGTCAGAGAGATGCCAGTAGAGCTTTTAGGAGCTTAGGCAGAGGTAGGCTAGCACCCCCATCTTGTGGCTTCCAGGGGAAGGCGTAAGGTACGTAGTATACTGCGACACATCAGGGATGAGACTCGGGTGTTTCCTGATGCAGGAGCGAGCTGTGATCGCTTATGGTTCTCAACAGTTGAGAAAACATGAGAAAAACTACGCTACCCATGACCTGGAGTTTGCAGCAGTGGTCTTCACCATGAAGATGTGGCGACACTATTTGGTGTGAAAACATTTTATATTCTACTCTGATCACAAGAGCCTCAGGTATATCTTCTCTCATAAGGACATGAACCTGATACAACAGTGTTGGCTTGTGTTCCTCCAGGATTTTGACTTCAAGATAGTCTATACTTTTATAAAGGGGAACGTTGTTGCAGATGCACTCAGTTGGAGGACAGTTATTCAGCTACTAGGAGAGGAGACAGATCAGCTGGTTGCATTGAAGATATCCTTTGTAGATAGGGATGAAGAAACCATTTTAAATTCTCTCACAGTCACTCATCCACTTCTTCAGAAAGTCAGGGAGGCACAACATGGAAATGCTGACTGTGAGATGCGACATGCTCATATATTCACAGGGTTGGAACCTGATGGATTTTCTGATGTTAGGGTGCATGTCATCCTCTTTATAAGACGTACTAGGGTACCAGTTTCACCTAAGGAGGATGTGTTGAGGGAGATCCTCACTTCCCCTCTAGCGGTACATCCAGGAGTGGAGAAGATGTACTAGGACCTTCAATGACAGTACTGTCGGCCATGTATGAAGAATGCAGTAGCAGAGTTCGTCTCACAGGGCCTCACTTGTCAGCATGTGAAGGTAGATCACTAGGTACCAGCAGGCTTGGTTCATCCCTTAGAGGTCCCAGAGTGGATGTGGAATGGGATATCCATGGACTTCGTGACGGGTCTTCCACATACATCCAGGAGTCACGATTTGATATGGGTGATCATTGACTAACTCACCATGTCATCCCACTTCATACCGATCATAGAGCAGGGCTCAGTAGAGAGATTGGGGCGCCTCTACGTGTAAGAGATTGTGCGTTTTCATGGAGTACCTTCTTCTATTGTCTCCAATCATGACACACGATTTACTTCTCGGCTATGGGAGGGGTTTCAGGAGGCTTTCAAGATGTAGCTATGTTTGAGCACCGCATTCCATCCTCAAACGGATGGCCAGACTGAGAGGACCATTCGAACTCTTGTGGACATGCTACATGCTTGTGTCCTCGACATCGGTCGCATCTGGAAGGACCGCATACCTTTGATGGATTTTTCCTACAATAACAGTTATCACTCCACTATCTGTATGGCACCTTTTGAGGCCTTCTATAATTGACCTTGAAAATCGCCACTATGCTGGACAGACCCAGGGGAGTCATCACTAGTGGGACCAGTGATGGTACGGGCTACCACAGAGAAGGTGTAGATCATCCAGGAACAGATGAAGATTGCCCAATGTATGGAGAAGTCATATGAAGACAGGATACAGAGGCCTCTGGAGTTCCAGGATGGCGATCACGTCTTTCAACAGGTCTCACCTCGATGAGGTCTATAGATAATTGTCTGAGGTGGAAAGTTATCTCTACGATTCATTAGACCTTTTCAGGTCCTCAGTAGAGTAGGTGAGGTAGATTACCACTTAGATTTTCCACCTCAGTTGCACCGGGTGCAAGACCTCTTCCACATATCTCAGCTGAGAAGATATGTGCATGACCCATCCCACATCATCGACCATGGGGAGATAGACATCGACGATGGGGAGACATTCAATGATGTTCCAGTGGAGATTGAGGATCGAATGGAGTGGGTCTTACATGGATGATCGATACTTCTTGTGCGCATTCGTTGGTAGCATGCGAACCTCCAGGAGAGCACATGGGAGCTGGAGGCGCATATGTGTGCTCAGTACCCCCATTTGTTCCCTTAGTTTGAGTTGTAACTTATGGGGACGTAAAGCCCCGATGTGGGGAAAATGTAATGACCTGAAATTTTCATTTAAATTTTTTTCTTAAATTCATGTTATTTTTACGAATTCGGGAATATTTAAGGCGCTTAATTCCGAGGCCCGGTGTGCCCAGAATCAATTTCTAATGTTTTTTTCTGGTACGTTCAGTAAATGTACGAGTGGGATTTTATAACTTTTGAACCGGTGCTCGGAAATGAAATTCTAGGGCACTGTTGAACTCACAGCGTCAGTGATTTCTTAGTGAGACCTTCACCACAGTTGCGTTCTAACAAGAATGGAAGTTAGTTTTTTGGGTTTTAAATAAATTAAATAAAAATAAGAGTGAAACTTATTTTCATTGTGGTGGTTAAAATCTCCAAGTCTAGGTTTTGGGTAGAGGCCAGCACACCCTAACCTCCCATGGGAGGTTATGGTGGTGGGGCCCACCCAAGCATAACCTCCCTTGGGAGGATAATTAAGTTGGAGGCCACCCAAGCATCTAACCCCTTTAACACCCCATTTAAGTGGTGAATCCTTTAAACTTCCATTGTTTAATTCTTTCCAACTCTATTCATTTAATTAATTGGCACATTTCAAAATCATCCCAACAATTAAATAATAAACAAAAAATTATTTTACTTGAGTTTCCATAATC
Organism: Viscum album; assembly: GCA_963277665.1. Taxonomy (NCBI): domain Eukaryota; kingdom Viridiplantae; phylum Streptophyta; class Magnoliopsida; order Santalales; family Viscaceae; genus Viscum; species Viscum album. Next base: position 278,716,431 of record OY728167.1, on the reverse strand, counting down.
TTTTATTGGAAGAATTATGGAGAGGAGTAGTTCTTGGAGAACTAAATCTTCCAACAAAGAACACCCCCATCCACCGAAGAACTAAGAACACCATATTTGATTTAAACCATTCCAAAAAAGAAGGATTCGAATGCGAAGAACACCATATTCGACTTCATCACCTTCAAACAATTTCCGACGCACGAGCGTGATAATTGGGAGTGTGTGATGAAAGAGGCGAACGACAAATCGATGTCTGCCCTTTCTCTGACATCGTCAACGAACGACAAAGACATGATTGGGGTTTGAAATGATTTTGTACCTGTTCTAAATCATGCAATTAGGGATTGCGAAATGCCATTTGTTATCTCCCTAACGATGAGGGATCGGACTGCATGAACATGGCCTGACCCCCCCCCCCCCTTGATTGATCACATTTGTTGATGACGACGATAGTGCAACGGCACCACCGGAAGGATGAACCGCGGCAGAGCAACACGGCCGGCGTCGGGCCGACCGTGAAGAAAACAGGTGGTGCAAGGGCTGCTGGTTCATCAGAGGGGAGTGGTGTCATCGCTCTATGCATGTAGAAGGGTCGCGGCTAGGAGGGACGCGATGGTCGGACGTTGGGCGCGGCGCCATCGTGCCACACGGAGGAGCTGGAGGCTGTAGACAGGCCGGGCCGCAGCGGAGGTGTCGCGGTGCCATCACACCTTGCGGAGGGTAGCAAGAGGCTGCGGCCAGGCCGGGCCGTGCTGGAGGGGTGCGGCGTCGTCGCGTCACACTGGTGGGTTGAGCGGCTGGCCGCTCGGCCATCCGGGAGGAGTGGGACCCCGTTGGGTCCCGTGTGTGCTGGACCGGCACCACCTGGCGCCGGTTTCGGCTCACACCCGAACGGCTGAGCCGTTCGGGAGCCAAGGGTGCGCAGTAACCCCCCCTGGGCGTGGCCAGCCGGCCGGGCCGCCGGGCCAGGCCGCCCTCAGGCCAGGCGGCCCATCCTAGCCGGGCTGCCCACTCGGGCCGGGCCGCCATGGAGCTAGGCTACCCATCGGACTAGGCTACCTGCTTGGGCCGGGCCGCTCCCTCGGACCAGGTCGGACCTGCAGATCGGGTCGGTCCGGGACGATCCGACTCGATCGGACCAGACCCATACCCGTTTGGTCAGTTTACACCTTTTCGCCCATACCTTGGGCTACGAGTGTTCTATCGAAGAACCTCCATCAGTGACATAAGTATTAGAGAGAGACGGTTCATTTGGAATATTTCACTTGAGGTTTGGACATAGTTGGGATACAGTTGGGTGGTTTTGAACCTAAAAACCAACCAGGCCCCTGAAACGGAAATGCCAATAACTCACAGACAGGGCGTCTGATTGACGCGTTGTCTGTTGCATTGAGATCCCTAAAACGAGGTAGACCTTTGAGATACTTATAATGGGACTTTGTGACAGTTGGAGTATCGACCAATAGCTCGTGGAGCAGATCCTACGAGAGACGAGCATACAAAGTATAGAGACCTAATAGCTGGCTGAGACCTGACGAGTGCTGACCTATCGATTATGATTGTTTCGACTAGCCCAGTGGGGAGAGTCTCTGTGTGACATAGCAAACCCACAGTGGGAAGTGACTCTGTGTAACACAACAGACCCACAATAATCGATTGGAGGATTACATCAGCAGGATACGAGGGGGAGCGCCTCTGTGTGACGCGGCAGACCCACAGTGGGTAGTGCCTCTGTGTAACACTACAGACCCATGGTACTTCACAGGAGTACTACAACAGTCCAGGATAGTGGGAAGCGCCTCTTTGTGATGCGACAGGCCCACAATACTCGATAGAGGAGGAGTACACCAACATCTGAGGTTTCGATAGTTTGACTGGGAGTGTTACATGTTACCACCTTAGAATAAAATCCTAGTTTTTATTTGAGTCAATGACTCTTTTTACCTCATGAATGAGATGAGTTACTAGATAGCTTAGTTATATGTATGGTCATATTCATTAGTGATGGGTATCCGTTTATTTCATACTTTTTTGTTTATCCTTGTTGGATTTTTAGAGACCTTGATGGTCTCAGGGTCCCTACTAAGTATCGTTATACTCACCCCTGCACAGGCTTTTCCCGGACCTCGTTGTGTAGGTTGCAGACGATGGACAACGTTGACCAGGGAAGAAAGTAGCAGGATTGGATGGTACCCAGAGGTGGACCACTCGGCAAGGCGTACATGGGGCGGACGGACAGACGTGGAGTGCTGAGGAGGCCATCTATACCTACCCTTCAGGTAGGAACCCCAAAGGACAACCGAATAGCTTCTTTACTTATTTTCATCAGTTGTACTAGAATTTCAATTGTATCATACTTTACTATTGGGCTTGTATTTCCGTCACCTTTACATTCAGCACACTCTTTTGTATACAGTTTTACTAAGCATTTTACTTCCAGTTGCATACTCTGTTGTGTTTTTCTACTGTTATAAAGGAAATGCCTTTCCAGTTTAGGGATTTATGCCTTTGGTGCTAGTCACATATGAAAGTCCTATAGAAGGCGAGCTTGGGGTTGTCACGATACGGGCCCCATGGGATGGGTTGTGAAAAATTATTAGTCAATATGATGGTTCATAAAATTGTATTATTCATATTTTAATACAAAACATTATCATATTAATCAATTTTGGTGAAATCATAACGGACATTACCTATAATTTACAATGTCAAAACCAAAAAGGAGATCTTACCATACTTTATAAATGTGTAGAGTATGATTATCATTTGGAAGAAGATATCTATATTATTTTAAAAAATAATTAGTATTTTTTACATATTTTTTCCACCCACAATTTTTTCAACCAATAAAATCATATCATGTCGGAATGTATTATGGATGACACGATACAAATGAAATTTCCATAACAATATCTTGAAGATCCATGACTACATGAATTTATTTATCAATTCTCACACTCATTTAAACTAGTTTGTCTCCTAATTTCTTGGTCATAATAATTTATTCAATTTATAAATCATATGATTCACTTGTCAGCTCGTTGATACGACATGATACACCATTGATATTCCAAATGTGACAACATATTGAAGTACATGGTGATAATTAATTTAATTGAGTATGCTTCTAGAAAATCATATGAATCATAATCATATAGGGAATAATTTTTTTATTTAATAGATGATAATTTTTTTATGTTCATTTTATGCATGAAAATATATGTATCATATTCTTCTATAGGAAAGTATGGTTGGAACCTCTTTTGAAGCAATACTTTTTGTCATGATTATAGCTTAGATACACCTAGTTATCATTATATGTAACTGATAATTTATATTTCAAGGAATAATTTCGACAAATGGTTATATTTTGTTGTTATCATATGTTATTATAAACCATCATGGAAGGATGTATAGAAATTGTACCATTTAAAAATATATTCATGAATATGATCCAAAAATCATTATTTCTAAAAAAACATGAGTACTAAACTCTACATTGGAATTTGATATATTAATTATTCATAAATTATAATTCTTCGTATTCATGTTTTTAAAGTAAATAGATATAAATAGGAGGTAACTAAACTTGTTAATTATTCATGTTCTAATTTAGTCGTAGATAATTAATATCATGATTTATCAATTCCACTTCAGTAGATCAACGATCACTCATAATATAGAAGAAAAAAACATTTTAAACATTATTATCTCTTCTAGATGATTTAATAAAAAATATTATTTCAAAATATAGTTCGAATGATTGAGATTTTTCTTCAAATACTCAACTCTCCAAAAAGAAATTTTTTGATCTACCTAACACACTTTCATTTCTCCAAAATTTCTATTGATCATGTAGACTATTCGATTTGATTTAAAACTATCAATTACATCATCCCTTTAGAAAAGGGTTACATAACCAAGGACATGAAAATATCCATATTCTATTTTCAAATATATTAGTGATAAAAAAATAAATAACTAAAATATTATTGGAAACCTGATTACTTGAATAAAAGGTATGAATTACATGTTATCAATCAATAAAAAAATTATGAGGACAAAAATAAATTAAGATGGAATGAATATAATGGACCATAAATATGTTTATTCAATATATATATATTCTTCAATGATTCTTATTAATTTAGTATTATATAAGAAACATTATATAATATAACATATTATTTTTATTATTTGATAACGTTAAAATATTACCAAATAGAATAAGTTTTGTTAAAATTGAAATAAATTTACATAATAATGAATCCCATAATTCATAACTATAAACAAGTAAAAATAGAATAAAAGGTAAATAACCTTGTAAGAATAGTATATTCACTAAAATGATCTTTATCAGTCTTAATTACACAAAAAAAAATTCACAGACTATAATTATTGTGAAAATAATGAGAGGTTTTAGGAAAATGATTTTCATTTTCTAAGGACATGTATGAAAATTTGAAACATATGTAATTAATGATGAAGAGATAATGATGGCGTATTTATAGAGAAATGTGTCATGCTGGAATTAAGAACACTGGACAACTTGGATAATCGGAATTATGGCCATTATTGATTTCACGACCCATCCCCAGGGGCCCGTATCGTAACTACCCCAAGCCCGACTTCCATAGGCTACGGGTTGGCGACTAGAACCAAATGCATAAATCCCTTAACTGGGAAGGCATTGCCTTTATAACTGTAAAAAAACACATCAGAGTACACAACAGGAAGTAAAACACTAAGTAAAACTATATAAAAACGAATTGTTGGAAAGAAAAAAGTGACCGAAAATGCAAGCCAAACATGAAAGTACACTTAAAAATGATAGCAAGTACAAGTGACGAAAAGTAAAGCAGCTACTGGGTCTTCCTCCGGGGTTCCTACCAGAAGGGTAGGTACAGATTGCCTCCTTAGCATTCTCGTCCATCCGTCTCCTCCATGTACCGTCACACCTTGTGGTCCACATCCGGGTACCATCCAGTCCTGCTACTCTCTGCATCAGTCAGCGCTGTCCTTCATCTGCAACCAACACAATGAGGTGCGGACACAACCTGTGTAAGGGTGAGTATAACAATACTCAGTAGGGACCCCTAAAACCTCAAGGTCTCATGAAATCCAACAAGGATATTCCACAAAGTATGAAATCAATGTAAAAACATTACATTGGTATATGACAATACATATACCTACGTTATCTAGTAACCCATCTCAATCATGAGGAAAAACAACAAAGTCATTGAATCAACTCAAAACGGGATTTTTATTAATCTGAACCCTTGACTACTAGATAAATCCTCCTCTATCGAGTGCAGTCGTCCTGCCGCATCACATAGAGGAACATCCCAGTAACATGGACTAATGAGGTACTCCTCCTCTCTAGTGTCGTGGATCTGCTACGCTTACACAAAGGAGCTATCCATTGTAGGTCTGTTGTTCTCAAACAGAGGAGCTCCCTTGGTAGCCTGCTGTGGTACTCCACATGTCGAGTACCGTGGGTCTGCCACACTCACATAGAGGTGCTCCCCACTGGGCTAGTCGAATCACTCCAAGTCGAATCGTCCAGGAGTCGTCAAGTCTCATCCAGCTACTAGGTTCTTGCACAAATTCCTGCTTGTCTCTGGATGATCTACTCGACAAGATATTTTTCGATACTCCATATATCATGAAGTCCCACGTAGAAGTATCTCAACGGTCTGCCACATCATAGGGGTCTCAACGTAGCAGAAAACACATCAATCGGACGTCCGGTCTGTTAGTTATTATCCTCTTAGACCTGGGGTCCCATTTGGATTCGTGTACGATCCAAACTGACCATATCTCAACTATACCCCGAACTCTAGTGGGGTATTCTAAATGGGACAACTTCACTCCAAGAATACTGGCTCCGCTGATAGTTCGTCAAATAGCCATCCAGTGCCAAAGATATGTCCCATGATGGTAAAGGTTCAGTAATGTTCTAGGGTCCAATCTGACCCGATCGGACTGACTCAGTCCAACCCAGTCTGGGTCGACCCGGTCAGACTCGCTGGGTCTGGCCCGGCCCATTGGTTGGGTCATCTTGTTATGTTTTGGCCCGATCCACAGGGCCCGACCCGGCGGACTGCGAGGGCGGTTCGGCCTAGAGGTCGCCACGTAGGAGACTTTGCCAGAAGGTCCTGGCCGTTTCGGCCAGTGCCGTGAGGGACACGGCTCAGGCGACATGGCCTGGGAGGTCAGGAGGGTTGGGAGACCAGAGCGCAGGCCGCGCAGAGTGCAGGCTACCCACGGGTGCGCCAAGTAGGGCGTGGTAGGGGCCAGGCAGGCCGCGGGGGTGTCGGGCAGGCACCGGGCAGGGCGCGAGGGGGCCGGGCAGCCCGCGGTAGGGGCCGGGCCGGCCTCGGGGGTGCGAGGACAGAAGAAGGTGGGTCACGCGCCCTACAGGGTTACGAGAGGCCGCACACTGGGCTGGGCACTGGGAGGCCGCGATTATGTGGGTCGGGCGCTGCCCGGGCTAACGGTGTTCGGCCAGAAGCATCAGTGCGCCGTGGGGGCGGCACGATTCGCGGAGCCCATGGGTAGTGCGACCTTCGTCATTACCTTCTTCCTCATCGTCGCCTCGTCTCCATGCCGAGGTTCATCATAGACAAGATTGGCAGAGGTGTCGGGCCATGTTTGTTTGGAGCGTACCCTCCGCGTTTAGGTTGGTAACGATCATCTCATCAAGAAGTAAGAAGATGATTTTCAATTGTTATTTTCAATCTCCACAACGTTTCCATTCCAACCAAAGGTGTGAAAAATAAAAAGTATATTACTCAAAGTAAACCCTCCTACCATTGATTCTTTGATTGACGTTCATCGTTCGTTGACGGTGTTTCGAAAATAAGACAATGAAGTTCGTCATTCTCTACGTTCATCACACACTCCCAACCTGGGGCTGTGTCGGCCGTGGAAGAAACTCCATGTCGGTAGGATCCAAGGGAGGTAGTCGAAGATGGTTGTTGGAAGCGTTCTTCATGTTCTTCTTTCTTCGTTGGGAGAACTTCTTTTCACCCAAGCTCTACTCTCAAGCTCCCACCAAATGATAATTTCCAGGCCAAAAATAATATAAGTTATCTATTATTTTATTGGCACAACAATTTCAAAATGGAGAAATAAATTAAGTGGATCCCCTTAATAAATTATATGCGTAGGTGCAATTAATTAAAAGGTAAAGGTGTCACCAATTAATGGTAGAGGAGGTCAAGGGACTACCCCCTCTTTAATGAGGGGAGTTGGGAGATTTTCCACCCGCCCATTAATTGGGGTGTCTTAGTCTCGTGTGGTCCCCACAATGTAACCTCTCACGGGAGGTTATTTTTGGGTGGGACCCACCACCATAACCTCTCATGGGAGGTTAGGGTGTAGCGGTATCACCTCCAACTCCCATGTGGAGGTTTTAACCAATAACCATTCACACTCATGGATTCTCAAAAATAAAATAATGTGTTGTACACTTTATTTTATTATTATTTTTTATTATAAAAAGCCAAAAACTATCTTTTATTCTCGACCATCCGCCATTGAGGTGAAAGTCTTCGGAAGAAAATACCAGCACTGCGAGTTCAACGGTGCCCTCTAATTTCAATTCTGTGCAACGGTTCAAAACTTATAAAAACCTGCTCGTATATTTACTGAATGTACCTGGAAAAAAACTTTAGCATTTGATTCCAGACACACCGGGAATCGAAATCAAGAACTGTAAATTTTCACTGAATCGTAGAAATCCCTTGTATTTAAGAAAAAAATTTCCATGGAATTTCTGGGTCTTCCCATTCTCCCCACCTCAGGGATTTACGTCCCCGTAAGATACAATTCGAACTATGGAAAAAAATGGGGGTACTAAGCACGCATCTGAGCCTCCTGCTCCCATGTGCTCTCCTTGAGGTTACCGTGTTACTAGAATACGCACACTATAGGTATCGACTGTCCACATAGGACCCGCTCCTGTCGATCCTCAATCTCCACTGGAATATCCATAAAATTCACCCCATCATCGACGTCTAGCTCTCCATGGTTGATGATGTGGGAAGGGTCTTCCACGTATATCCCCAGGTGATATATGTGGAAGACTACGTGCACCCTATGCAACTGAGGTTGAAGAGCTAAGCAGTAATCCACCTCGCCTACTCTTCTAAGGACCTGGAAAGGTCCAATTTATCTCAGAGGTAACCTACCGCCTTAGCCAAATCTCTGTAGACCTCATCGAGGTGAGACCCGTAGAAAGACGTGGTCTCCATCCTCGAATTATATAGGTCTCTTCCTCATATCAGCATACGACTTATGCTTGCTTTTTACAGTCTTCATCCACTTCTGGATGTTCTGCACCTTCTCCGTAGTAGCTCGTACCATCTCTGGTCTCACTAGTGATGACTCTATAGGGTCATTCCAGCACAAGGGTGATCTGCAAGGTCGCCCGTACAATGCCTCAAAAGGTGTCATCCCTATGGTGGAGTGATATCTGTTGTTGTAAGAAAAACACCCCAAAGGAAAGTGATCCTCCTATCTACGACCAAAGTCGAGGAAACATGCACATAACATGTCCTTGAGGGTCTGAATGTTCCCCTCAGTCTGACCATCAGCTTGGGGATGGATGGCGGTGCTAAGGAGAAGCTGTGTCGCAAAATCTTCCTGCAACCCCTTCCATAGCCAGGAAATAAATTGTGTGTCACAGTAGGAGACAATATAGGAAGTTACTCCATGTAAATGCAATATCTCCTTCACATAAGGCGTCCCAAGATCTCTACTAAACCCTACTCTTTGATCAGTAGGAAGTGGGACGACTTGGTAAGTCGGTCTAAGATCACCCAAATCGAGTCATGACCCCTGGATGTACGTGGAAGAACCATCCCGAAGTCCATGGATATCCCATCCCACTTCTACTCTGGGACCTCAAAACACAGAACCAAGCTAGCCGGTACCTAGTGCTCTGCCTTCACTTGCAGACAAGTGAGGCACCATGAGACAAATTCTACTACTCACTTCTTCATACTTGGCCACCAGTGCTGTCATTGTAGGTCCTGGTACATCTTCACCACTTCTGGATGTACTGCTAGAGGGGATGTGTGAAACTCCCACAACACTTCCTCCTGAAGTGCCACTGGTACCATGGTACGTCCTCGGAAAAAGATGACATGCTCCCCACCTTTAGAAAATCCATCAAGTAACTGCCCTGTGGATATCTGAGCATGTCGTGTCTCGCAGTCAGTGTCCCCATTCTGTGCCTCTCTAACTCGCTGAAGAAGTGGGTGAGTGACCGTAAGAGACTTAAGGAAGGTTTCTATGACTTTATCTACAAAGGATATCTGTAAAGCAGCTAGCTTCTCTTTCACCTCTCCTAGTAGTTATATACCGGTCCTCCTGCTGAGTGCATCTGCAACAATGTTCCACTTCCTAGGAGTATAGACTCATCTCGAAGTCATTGTCCTAGAAGAACTCAAGCTAACATCGTTGTCTCTGGTTCAGGTCATTATGAGAGAAAATATACCTAAGACTCTAGTGATCAGAGTACACGGTAAAACGCTCGCCCATCAGATAGTGCCTCCACATCTTAAAGGCAAAGACCACTGCTTCTAACTCTAGGTCATGGGTAGCATAGTTCTGCACGTGTTGTCTCAGCTGCCGAGAACCATATGTGATCAATACTTGCTCCCGCATCAGGACACACCCATGTCTATCCCCTGATGTGTTGCAGTAAACTACTTAACCTACGCCCTCCTCTGGAAGCCTCAAGATGGAGGCACTAGTCAGCCTCTGCCTCTGCCCCTGAAAGCTCTGTTGGAAATGTCTTCGACCACACAAAGTGTTTCCCCTTCTTAATCAAGGCTGATTGTGGTGCTGCAACTCTGGAGAAGTCTGGAATGAACCTTCGGTAGTACCCAGGAAAACCCAGGAAACTATGTACCTCCGTCACACTTCTGGGTGGCTCCCTAGCAAGCACCGCCTCGATCTTCGCTGGATCCACTGCATCTCCATCCTCTGAGATGACATGTCCCATGAAGGGAACCTCTCGAATCCAAAACTAAAACTTCGAGATCTTACCATAATGCTGGTGCTCTCGAAGTGTGTTCAGTACTACCCGCAATTGGTAGGCATGATCCTCCTCAGTAGTTTAATAAATCAGAATTTCGTCGATGAAGACTATGACAAAAATACCGAGTTATGTCGGGAAGATCCTGTTAATGAGTTCCATGAACACTTCTAGAGCGTTGGTTACACCGAAATGCATAACCAAGAACTTGTAGTGGTCGTAACAACACCTGAAGTTCGTCTTCTGCACATCCTCTTCTCAAACTCTGAGCTGGTGATAACATTATCAGAGGTCTATCTTCGAGAACCACTATACTCCCTTCAGATGAACAAAGAGGTAGTAATTCCTTGGGAGTGGGTACTTGTTCTTCACGGTCACCTGGTTCAGGTGACGTTAGTCATAAAAAAGTCTCAATCTCCCATCCACATTCTTGGAGAACATAATCGGGGCTGCCTAGGGAAAAACACTGGGTCAGATGAATCCCTTCCTCTGCAAGTCCTCTAGTTGTACCCGCAGCTCACGAAGCTCAACAGGAGCCATCCGATATGCTGGAGTAGTTATCGGTGTCGTCTCGGAGTACAGGTCAATGTAGAAGTCCACCTCTCTATGAGGAGATTGTCCTAGAACATCATAAGGGTAAAAATACGCATACTGGTCCACCACTACAAGATAAGTCGGACTCTCCACATCAGCTGCTCCGAGGGTAAGGCAAGCCAAATGGTGAGTGATCGGCTGCACCCTCCTCCAATTGTGTCCGTCCTATGCTGTAAGGGATCCCTTCTCGCCAGTGAAGGTAAACCTGGTCCCATCTGTGCGTACACACCACACATTTCGCCTAATACAGTCCATCTGAGCATGGACTGTAGATAAACAATCCATACCCAAGATGATGTTGTAAGGCCTTGACGCTGCTGCTAGGAGATCCCAACTAAAGCTCTTGCATCCTAGAGTAATCTCACACTACTGGCAGTAGTGCGTAATCATCATGTCTACTTTAGTACGAGTCTCTAGCCATAAGGATCGAGCCAATGGCTCCGTCGGAATCTCAGAGCTCCGAACGAGGGTAGTGGCAATGAAATACTGACAGACACATCTGTCTATAAGAAATGAAACTGAGGTAGAGTGGACACAGATTGTACCTCAAATCATCTCTGGAGAACCGTGATTTTAGGCCTCAGCTGCTTGAAGATGACCCCTTTCTTGTCCACCCACTCCCTGTGGTCATGGTGGACCTCCTCATGGTGGTGGTGGTAACACCTTGTAACATCATTCACTGCCAGCTGCTCGTCCACCTCCTCTTCCATGTCTGCCTACTCCCTACTGACTGCCTTGTTCGAACCTCTGCCTATGCCTGGGAGGTCTCTAAACTATCTGCTGATCATCGGTACGGCGGGTCGGACATTCACGATCCATGTGACCCAGCCCGCCGCTTGAGTAACACTGTCCGATAATGGCATGTCTGGCTCTGTATCCACTCCGGGTGCCCCGCACAACCGATTATGAGTCATGTGGTCATCCACCTATAGGTATGGTCCTCATAGACCTATAAGAAATTTTTTACTTCCAGCTGTAGAAGACTCTGTTGCGTGTCAGCTAGTAGTTGGTCTCGCTACTGATGACTGCTCAGTAAGGAAACTCTCCATTAGGAGGGATCTATCTAACACCCTTGCCTGCATTGGGATGCTGAGTGAGATCATCCACGCTCTAATCTCCCGTCTAAGCCCCTTCTTGAATGTCTAGGCCCTAAATAATTGGTCATGTACCATATATGTGGATTAGCGTGCGAGGTCGGTGAACCTCACTGAGTATTGTGCTACTATCATGCTGCCCTACTGCAGATGAAGTAGATCTTGTATCTGCAATGCACGAAAGGTGGCTGGTACAAACTCCGCATGGAACAGGCTCTCGATGTCTTCCCAGAGTAGGGTTGCCTCATCATGAACTTGGAGAATCAGGCTCCACCATCTACCTGCTACTTCCTAAAGGAAACTCACGGAAAGGATCACCATGAAGTGTTCTGGTGTCCCTACTAGCCTAAAGACTCTCACCACAGCCTTCAGACATTCCTCATCCACTTTTTGGTCCATATCTCCCCTGAACCTGGGTGGCCTCTAGTACTGGAACTTGTGCAATGCGATCAAGCGTCATGCATCATATGCTGCTGAAGCTGGTGGCATCAGTGGCCCAACAAGAAGTAGTACCACTAGTGCCTCCGCTGGGAAAGGGCCCTACACCGAGGCCTCATCACTCGGTGGGCTATCAGTATGTACGACTCTCGAGGCTCTAACCAGTCGTCCATGGGGAGGCATCCTGAAAGAAATAGATGCGACATAGTCAAAAGATTATACCTGGATAGCTGACCTAGTTGGGTTAACATAAAGAAAACTTTTGAAAACACGAACGCAATTAGTGTTTTCTTGCACTAAGTCGGAAATCATAAGTCAGGGTCTTGGTGTATGGATACGTCAGCCGCTCACACCAACACTGAAATCCCTGAAGTGAAAACCAAACTTAGTACCCTTAACACTATTTCTTTATAGAAACAAATGCTCAGAGTTCTAGGATTTGTTGTAGAACTGACTCCTCTAATACCAATTTTTCACGACCCATCCCCAGGGGCCCATATCGTGACTACACCAAGCTCGCCTTCCATAGGAAAGGAGTTTGAAACTAGCACCAAAGATGTAAATACCTAAACTGGGAAGAAATTTCCTTTATAAATGTAAAAAAACACTTCAGAGTACACAATTAGAAGCAAAACACTAAGTAAAACTGTATACAAAAGAATTGATGGAAAGTAAAAAGGGGCCAGAAATACAATCCCAACAGTAATGTACAATAACAATTGAAAGAAAGTACAACTGATGAAAAGTAAATTAGCTACTGGGTCATCCTCCGGGGTTCCTACCTGAAGGGTTGGTACAGATGGCCTCCTCAGTACTCTTGTGAAACCCTCTCCTCCATGTACCATTACACCGTGTGGTCACCCTACAGTTACAGTCCAGTCCTGCTATTCTCTGCCTCAGTCAGTATTGTCTATCATCTGCAACCTACACAATGTGGTACGGGAACAACCTATATAGGGGTGAGTATAACGATACATAGTAGGGACCCCTAGACCCTCAAGGTCACCCAAAATCAACAAGGATAAACCACAAAGTATGAAATCAACGGATAACCATTACTTAGGTATTTCCCCATACATATACCTATGTTATATAGTAACCCAGCTCAATCATGAGGAAAAACACAAAAGCCATTGACTCAGCTCAGACCAGGATTTTTATTAATCTGAACCCTCGGCAGCTGGATAACTCCTCCTATATCGAGTACATGTGGTCCTACCGCATCAAAAATAGGCACTTCCCACTAACTTGGACTGCTGACGTACTCCTCTTATTGAGTATCGTGGATCTATTGAGCTCACACAAAGGCACTCTCCACTGTGGGTTTTCTGCACTCACACAGAGGCATTCCCCTAGTAGCTTCCTAAGGTACTCCACATTTCGAGTACTATGGGTTTTCTATGCTCTCACAGAGGCGCTCCCCACCGTGGTTCTGTCGTGCTCACACAGAGGCTTTCCCCACTAGGCTATTTGAATCCCTCCGAGTGGAATCTGTCAGTATTCATCAAGTCTCACCAAGCTACTAGGTTCCTTCACAAATGCATGCTCGTCTCTGTATGATCTGCTCCACAAGCTACTGGTCGATACTCCAACTATCACGAAGTACCATGTAGAAGTATCTCAAAGATCAGCCACGTCATAGGGGTCTTAACACAGCAGACGACCTGTCAAACAGACGCCCGATTTGTTAGTTTTTATCCTTTTATTCCCGGGGGCCCGGTTGGATTCATGTACAATCCAACCTGACCGTATATCAACTATACCCCGAACTCCAGTGGGTTATTCTCAAACAAACGGATTCACTCCATGAATACCAGCTCCAGTGACGGTTTGTCAAACGGATGTCCGCTGCCAACGATATGGCCCAAAAAGTTAAAGGTTCCGTAATGGGCCCGGGTCCGATCTGACCTGGTCGGACTCGCTGGGTCTAACCTGGCCCATTGCGCAGCGGACTGCGAAGGCGGATCGGCCTGAGAGTTTGGGTCGGTCGGGAGACCGGCAGGCAGGCTGTGTGGAGCATGGGCTGGCCGCAGGTGTGATGGGTAGGGTGAAGTAGGGGTCGGGCAGGCCGTGGGGGCACCAAAAGGGCGCCGAGCAAGGCACGACGGTGCTGGCCAGGACGCAACAGGGGGCGGGGAGGCCTCGGGGGAGCCAGGCAGGGCATGAGGGTGCCGCAAGGTGGACCACGTGCCGGGTAGGGAGATGGGAGGCCGCGCATCAAGTAGGGTGCTCAGAAGCCGCGGGTATACAGGCCGGAAGCCGCCCAGGCCGTCAGTGTTCGGCAGGAAGCATCGGTGCACTGTGGGGGCGACACGATTCGTGGAGGTCGCGGGTAGCGCAGAGTTAATCATTGTCTTCCTCACCGTCGTCACCTCATCGCCATGCCGAGGTTCATCATAAACAATATCGGCGGAGGGGTCGGGCCATGTTGGTTTGGCCCGCACCCTCGGCGTTTAGGTTTGTATCAATCGGCTCATAAATAAGATGATTTTCAATTTTTATTTTCAATCTCTGCAACGTTTCTATTCCAACCGAAGGAGAGAAAAAGAAAACGGATATTAATTGAAGTAAACCCCCTACCATTGATTCGTCGATCGACGTTCGTCGTCCATTGACAGTGTTTCGGAAAGAAGAAGATGAAGTTCGTCATTCGCTACGTTTGTCACACACTCCCAAACCCGAGCTGTGTCGGCCGTGGAAGACATTCCACATTCGTAGGATATGAGGGAGGAAATAGAAGAAGGTTGTTGGTGGCATTCTTCGTGTTCTTTGTTCTTTGTTAGAAGAACTTCTTTTCTCCCAATCTCTCCTCTCAAGCTCCCACCAAATGTGAATTTCCAAGACAAAAATAATATATGTTATCTATAATTTTATTGGCACAAAAATTTCAAAATGGAGAAATAAATTAAGAGGCTCCCTTTAATAAATTACATGTGTTAGCACCATTAATTAAAAGGGAAAGGTGGCACCAATTAATGGTAGGGGAGGTCAAGGGACATCCCCCTCATTAATGAGGGGAGTTGGGAGATTTTCCACCCTCCCATTAATTGGGGGGTTTTAGTCTCGTGTGGTCCCCACGACGTAACCTCTCACGGGAGGTTATGTTTGGGTGGGCCCCACCACCATAACCTCGCATGGGAGGTTGGGGTGTTGCAGTCCCACCTCCAACTCCCAAGTGGAGGTTTTAACCAACAACCACTCACACTCATGGTGGCTCAAAAATAACATAACGTGTTGTACACTATATTTTATTTTATTTTTATAAAAAGCCAAAAAATAAAATTTATTCTCGACCATCTGTCGTCGAGGTGAAAGTCTTCATAAGAAAATACCGACACTACGAGTTCAATGGTGCCCTCAGATTTCAGTTCCGAGCAATGGTTCAAAAGTTATAAAAACTCGCTAGTACGTTTACTGAACGTACCCGAACGAAACATCATAAATTTATTCCAGGCACACCAGGCCTCAGAATCAAGCACTGTAAATTTTCACATACTTGTAAAAATCCCATGTATTTAAGAAAAAAATTTCCTCCGAATTTCCGGTTCTTTACAATTGAATAATATCATTAGTCATTACTGATGGTGAAAATAAGTTATCATTGAGGATTATTTTTTAATTAATTTTTTTTTAAAATATATAATTAATGAAAATCCAATTCATGTTTTTATGATACATTTATGTGTTTTTTGTAAAAAATGTTGTAAAACACTTTTAGATG
Source organism: Viscum album (assembly GCA_963277665.1). NCBI lineage: Eukaryota > Viridiplantae > Streptophyta > Magnoliopsida > Santalales > Viscaceae > Viscum > Viscum album. Next base: position 278,700,551 of record OY728167.1, on the reverse strand, counting down.
ATACTAAAAATTTGTTAAGTCCTATGTTATTTTTATAAAGGTAAGATATTTTACTATGTCATAATAAATGTTAATTTTCAATAAATAATAATTTCATTTAAATGATAAAATATTAATATTTAGAGTATTATTTTGATAAAAAAAATGTTTTAATCAGTAAAATGAAATTTTATTTTGGTGAATTTTAAGCAATTTAATTGAAAAGTATACTTTTTGGGTGAAAAGTAAAAATATTATTTTATTACGAAATAACCCAACTATTATGATATAATCCTATTATGATAAAAAAAATTACATCAAAATCCTTATTCATGATAAGGAATCATTTAGGAAATAACATAAAACATAATTCATGTCATTAAGAGACACTTTATTATCATTATTATTACCATGATTTTACCATTATTATATATTTTTTAGTCATACATGTATCGTATTAGAATTAAATTTTATCACATTTTTAAATTTAATTTGGAAAAATGGATATTATTTTTTTCTTAATAATGTCAAAATTATGTTATAATGGTAATTTCATTTTTAGACCCAAAAAAGTTACTATGATAAAAAGTAGTTACCAATGTATTGCTAAATTACATTAAATGGTTAAAAATAAATGGTAAATACAATAGAAAACAAAAAAAAAGTAAAATTTAAATGGATAGATATGTTTTGAACATCCTTAATAATACCATCCAATATTTATTATAAAAAATTTTAATTAAAATTATTTCAACCCAAATGTGGTTAACCTTAAATTCAAAATAATCAGTATTTAATCACATTAAACCTATCCCCCTCAAGTATAAATGTCTACCCATTCCATCCAAAATCACCAAAAAAATAAATAAATAATGTATGAAACCGATCACCATATATATCTAAAGTGTCACTACAAGGTTTTCATATGTTTATAATGTGTGTCTATCTAAAAGTATATGGCTTCCTCCCAAGGTAAGGGCCCTGAATACTCATCTTTCAATGTAAATTTCATTACCTTTTTTATATTGAAATTTTAAATTTAGTTTTATTATACTATCATGGGTTTTAATACATGTTATGACAAAAAAATCTTATATTATGTACATGATTTTATGTTTATCCCCTCTCAATATAGCCTTTTCCTATGTTGTTACTATACCATAGTATGTGTTTCCCCAATCCTACCCTTTTATTTTATATTTCAATTACTTTGTTATATTTTAATGGAATATTCTTCTTCATATATAGAAACGATTTTAAATCAATTTTATTTCCTACCATTATAATATTTTATAATGGAAGATTACTTACGTTGACTAATTATATCCGTAGTTATGTTTTCTTAATGATTTAACTATCCCATTACTATAAAAAGAGTCATAAAGTTTTTGTGAAGTTGTATCATCCTAACCAGAACCACTAAGCCTGATCTAGAATTCCACATAACCTCATGCATACCACCCCATATTCAAGAGGCTACCAACAATCATTGAGGGTCTCTGTCTGTCATTAGGGAGACTCTAACCTCAATATCATGTCATAGGATCAATAATAAATAAGAAATTAAAATAAATAAATAATTGATGTAATCACAATGAATGTATATAATATAAATTTCATTATAAAAAAGGAATCTCCCAATGTGGAAATCATGTCTAGAATGAATAAAATAAATGCTAAAAAAGAATTTCATGGTCCTCTAGTGTCCTCCTTGGTCCACTCAAGCTCCATGCTTGACCTACTCAGTCATCCACCGTAGGGCCCTTTCCCTTCCCTATGTATCTCAAGAAATCTACAATCACATTGATATTACCAAGTAGGGTGTGATTAGAAGACACAGTAAGACACAACCATTGCATCCTTAAACTGATTTTCTCTAGCATACAAGTGTATGTTTTAATAATAATAAATGTTGAAAGCACCGAAATACACAATCCAAAATAGAGAGGTAGTGAACTAACCAAGATGCCACAACCCTTTTCAGTTCCTGTATTGGATCCACACTGAAAGACAAATGAATGAGTCAAACGAAATAACAATCCCTTGTATGGTGACCTAACAATGTCATGGAGGTGATACCCCACATCATCTATCCCCCAGGTGGATCTTTTCAACCAGATCCTCCAGAAGAGATGATTATGCTATATCATGGTCAATGGAACATGGAATCAAACAATCCTCAAGTAAACTCTCAACATGACACTATGGAGTCCTTTTAACTCCACCAATTTCCCAGGTCCCTCTTCACTATGGTTTCATTCACTTATTCTCCCCCACTAGGGAATTAATAGATTTTGATGGTCCGCCTATCTCAAATACCACTAACCACCAACAAAGCATGCAATACATATACATGGAAAGCACACAAGTTGGCATATTATATCAACATGAGTATATTATAGTATAAACAATGACATGTGATTATAATCAATCAAAGAAAAAATCTATACTAATATCACCTATGTAATCACAACAATTTTTATTGGAAACAAGGACACACATATGTGCCTTCACAATCAAGTGCGATCAATAAATATTCAAAAAAAAATTAATCAACAAGGAAAAAATTGTAAATGCGAGCATAATAACGTAATGAAAATTCTAATTCAATGTCGTCATCATCAGAGGAAAGGATAAACCACATTGTGTGGTTCAGGAAACATTATCACGACCATATTATCAAATTTTCAAGTGATCAATGATTGATGTTATTCACAAGTTACTGGTGCATGATAGGGGAAAAATCTCCCAATCCAGGCTGAAGGAATACAATACTCATATTAGTGAGACCACTCTGATCATGCGTAGAGGAGACTCAGGGCTGCACAGACTTAATTAGATTAATCAACAGAATGATGAAGGCATTCAACAATTTAAATACCATAAAATTGGATCATTTAAAACCACAATTTTTGACTGTAAGAACCCGGTTTTTGCTGAGAAAGACTTTGGAATATTCTTGATAATATTCCAGAGCAGTGCCTTCAGACGGCGTGCGATTCCGAGCCCCGGAGTGGCCGGAATTAAATTTTCAGTACGTTCACACTGGAAATGCCAAATAAATGAGATAACTCCTAAACGGAGTTCCGGATCAGGGATCCGAGTGTACGGATGGGTCCGGAATGGGGTGTTTACCCTAGTAAATACATAAAACTTGTCGGCGCGGGATGTTTGGATCCCTCGCCCGCTTCTGGAACGTTAAACGGATTAATTAATTAATTAATTAATTCGTTTAATGGCGAAACGCTAGTATCTCTTAAATGGTGGCTCGGATTGGAAAACCGAGGGCACCGTTGAGTTCGGAGCATGTCGTTTACCCTAAGAGGGGTATAAGTTTCGCGAGGGCAGGCCGTTTGTGAAAAAATGGCCCCGGGGGCGTTTTCGTAATTTGGCGGCCTCGGGCGCTATGTTTAGTAACTTTTGAACGGGGTCTCGGAATAAAATTCCGAGACCGCCGTTGCGCTCAGAACGTGGTTCTTAGCCTAGGGGAGGCTAAATCCCGACCCCGTCGGGAGTTCGGGTTCGGGGCCATCGGGCGGGCGTTTAAGTGTTTTGTACTTAAACATCCCCCCCCCCTTCTTCTTCTTCCTCTTCTTCCTCAAACCCTCCTCCCCCTCCTTCACCTCCGGCAAGGAGAGCTCCGGCGAGGCGACTCCGGCAAGGCGGCGGTTCGGCGGCGAAGCTCCGGGCAACACCCGCGAGGTAGGGTTGTGTATTTGAGTTTTAATTCCCGAATCCCCCTTTGAACCCCGATTTTAGCATTGTTTTGTTGGTTTATGTTCGAGAAAATTTTCTGGTACTGTAGTACACATTTTACTCTTTCCATCGCTTCTTTCGGAATTGGACACGGAGTTTGGAGGAGACCGCAATACCTCGCCGAAGTTTGCGGGTTTTTGGAGGTTTTCCGGCCGTTTTGAGGAGCTCCGGCGGTAGGAGGCGCGGTGGCGCGGCTTCGGTCCGAGGAGGCGGCTGCGGGGCGTCGCGGCGGTTCGGTGGCCAGGCGGAGCGGCTCTGGTTGGTGGAGGCTGCTGCGGACGGCGGCGGTTGGCTGGTCTCGGTCGGCGCCGGCGCAGCGCAAGGAGGGGAGGCCGCGGGGTGCGCGACCCCGCGTGCGGCGACTGCGACCCGCGCGACGCGGGTCGCTGCTGGGAGAGAAGACCGGCCTAACTGGCCGGTCGAAGAGGTTGACCGCGGCCAGCTGGCCGCGGAAGACGGAACCGGGCCCGCGGCTGGGCCGCGGGCCGGCTGAGGGCGGACCGGTCGGACCGGGCCGGTCCGGGCCTAGGGAGTGCCCTCCCCCTTCTAAAATTTCGGACGCCCGTAACTTTCGTTACGGGCGTCCGATTTGCGCGCCGTCAGCGGCAGCGCGGACCTTGCGTCGAGGGGAATGCTTTGAGGTAGTTTTGGGAATTTTTAATTCCCGAAACGAGGGGCCTCGGTGGCGCGACACATATGTCGAGGGATTTGTCAGTTCGTCAACGGATCTTGTTTTGGACGGCGCGGATGCGTCCGACGTCTGATTTAAGCGCCGTCAGTGGCATTGGAACCCTGGCGTCGAGGCGGAGATTTCCAGGGTGGTTCCGGGCGTTGAGGCTAGAGTTGAGGCGCGGGCCCCACGACCCGTCATTTGAGCTGCGTGCCGCTTTTAGCGACTTTTTCCTCGGTCGTCCGTTCGGGGCATGCGAGCAGTCATTGTTGGGTGTTTTTCCGAGGGCGTCGCATAGGCGCAGTCTGCCCGCCCTAATTCGGCACGATGGTGCGGGGCCCATGAGGGCCGTTTCGGGAGTTGACGGTGGTTTCCAGTTTTATCACCGGGCGACCGTTTTGGACGAATGAGTAGTCCATCTCGTGTTCTTTTTCGAGAGGATCGCAACAGTGCGATCCGTTCATGGAGTTTCGGGACCGGGTTGCGGGTCCCACGTGGAGCCGCTCGTGTGCGGTGTGCCAGAACGCACCTTTATCTCCGGATACCCATTCTACTCAAGCGAGTAGTGCTTTCGACGTGTTTTTCCGAGAGCATCGCGATGGCGCAGTCCGCCCGACCTATTTCGGAGATGTGGTGTGGGCCCCACCCGACCGGGCTACGGTGAATAGTGCCTTTTTCACCGGGTAGCCTTTTTGGGTGATTGAGTAGTCAATCCCGTGTATTTTTCCGAGGGGATCGCAGTGGCCTGATCCGTTGGTTCAGTTTCGGGATTCTGGGGTGGGCCCCACGCGGGTTGGTCACGGTGAATAGTACATTTTCCACCTGTTGACCGTTTCGGGCGAGTGAGTAGTCTAACTCACGTGTTTTTTCGCAAGGATTACAACGGTGTGATCCGTTTGGCTGTACGGAGCCTCTTGCGCGATCTTGAGGAATGTGGAAGCACGGAAGGTGCTCCAGTGGTGGTTCGCCCTACTTTGCTTGTAGCGGGCCTTTGGCGAGTGATCGCGTGCACTCCCGTGTGAGTGACGTAAATGCTTGAGGTGACGTGGTTGGTCGTGCCTGGGCCTTTGAGGTGGAGTTGTTACATCACGCCTTCGCGCTGACGATGGGTGCCGGGTGCACGACAGCCTTGGGCTGGAGACGAGGTATACTCTGGGAGTATACGAGAGCGCTTGGAGGTACGTGTGGTTTGTACCTGAGACGTTTGTGCGCTCAGTTGGGGTTGACTTGGGGCCACACGTCGTGTGGGCCCCATGTGCGTGCCGTGTTCTTCCTTACGTACTTTGACCTCTCACGACGTAGAGGGTCCCTCGGTGTGTTTGTTGACCAGCAGGGTTGAGTGGTCTCCCCCTGGTTTCATTCTCGATGGATCGTCCAGTAGCACTGCTAGTGGCACCCTGTGATGGAACAGACGTTGAACCCCCTTTGGGTGAGTTGTTCTGGAGTTGGGTGGTTGCACGATACCCACTTCGCGTCTGGTTGGCCAGTGTTGTACCCTTCAATGGCCAGAGCAGTTCTGAGTTTTACCCTCCAGTGGGGCTGGGTAGTGGGTTACTCATTGGATTCCAGGGTCTACCCTCCAGCAGAGACTGGGCAGTGGGTCACCCGACACTTAGGGTCTACCCTCCAGCAGAGACTGGGCAGTGGGTTACCCGACGACCTCTTAGGGCCTACCCTCCAGCAGGGCTGGGCAGTGGGTCGCCCGTCCTCTAGTTCCAGGTCTACCCTCCAGCAAGGCTGGGCAGTGGGTCGCCTGTCGACTTATCCCAGGTCTACCCTCCAGCGGGGCTGGGCAGTGGGTTGCCTGATGATGTGTTATGGTTTACCCTCCAGCAGGGTTGGGCAGTGGGTCGCCTGATGATGTGATATGGTTTACCCTCCAGCAAGGCTGGGCAGTGGGTCGCCTGACGATGTATTAAGGTTTACCCTCCAGCAGGGCTAGGCAGTGGGTCACCCGACATTCGTACTAGGGTTTACCCTTCAGCAGGGCTGGGCAGTGGGTCACCTGATATTTGGTTATGAATTACCCTCCAGCAGGGCTGGGCAGTGGGACACCAGTTAGCGTTCTGGGCTCATTCCTTCTACTAGGCTAGCCTGTGGCTTTCCTCCGTGATTACCGGAGCGGGACCCTTGGTTGTACGGGTCAGTGATGGAACAGCTTGACTTTGAGGAGACCTCTCGACTGCGGGGCAGTGACGAGGTGTAGTTTGACTTTCCCTAGAACTCTCAAGTTCGAGGGGAACTTTCCCCACCGAGACGCGTTCTTGTGACGCGATCTAAAACCGTGTGGACGAGTCAGTGCCGCCCAAAGCGGATAGTATCGAGGTGCGGTGATTGAGCCCCTTGGCTTGCGGTTCAGGGCAGACATGCGGGATGCTGGGCATCGATGGAGTTTCTTCTGGGACTGTTGTCGACTCTTCCTTGGGCTGAGCTACGGGACGAATATCCCCTTACGACGTTGTTCGGGCTTCTTCTTGAGAATACAGATACGTATATACCTTGTTTCCGGTACCCACTTCTTGGGTTTGGTTACTCTCCTTCCAGGAGAGGCGAAGACGCACGGGGTATGCCACGTGCTTTCCGTGTCTAGCTTCTCAAGGTTGGACGAGTCTACTCTCCTGCTATAGGCAGCGAAAGCTCAACGAGAAGTGCACCTTCTCACCGTTCCTAGCTCCTTGCGTTAGGATGAGTCTTCTATGTTTCTCTTGTTGGGTTGAGCTGGACTCTTACTTCACTTTCAGTTGTACTCCTCTACTTTTCCTGTTCGCTCTACCGCTCACCCTTCGGTACCTCCTTTGTTGCTCCCTCGAGCCTTCGGGGTATCCTACTGAGTATTTTTATACTCACCCCTGCTTGGGCTTTGCCCGCACTTGGTGTGCCCTTGCAGACGACGGACAGGTTGGTCGTGACTTCGGTGGAGCGTAGGAGCTTGGGAGCTTGGACCGCGTGCGGTGGTTGTGGTCGGGTTCCAGGTGGCAGACCCGTCAGCTGTTTCTTTTTGTTTACCTATTGCCGGGTTGTGGCACTTTTGATTGGGCGCGTGTTTTGCCCTTTTTCTTTTCAGCTTGTACTGTGTACTGTTAGAGGTCGATGCACTTTGTGGTTTATTTATAGCAGTTGCCCTTTCCTTTTCTTTGCTTGTCTTTACTTTTACTCTGCACTTTTTCATTGAGTGTGCTTCGTGTGTGTGTACAGGTTCTTAGGCAAAGGCCTCCCCGAGTTATTGTGCCTTCGGTGCTGGTCGCCAGCCCCTGGCCTATGGAGGCGGGCCTAGGGTAGTTGCGGCTCGAGCCGGGTAGGGTCGGGTCGTGACAAAGTGGTATCATAGGTGGTTCATTCCTTGGGGCGTTGTGCGGACATCCCTAAAAGAGGAATTGGTTGGGATATAGGGCAATAGTGTTAACGTCTCTCGAGTGCGGCTCTCAGGCCAGGGAGTCCAGTGATGGTGCGGCGGCCGACGTATCCATTCACCAGGACCTTGATAACCCGCTTGTCGACTCGGCATGCTGAGACACTTGTTGCAAGGAAAATTGGTTTGTGCATCACATAGGATCGAGTATTTGACCGTCCTTCTTGAGTCATCTCCCCATCGTTGTCGTTGTATTGGTATATACATATATGCTCATCTGACCACGGCACTCCTTGATAATGTTCAGGATGTCTCCGTGAAGACAGCCAGCCCAGATACTAGCTTTGGGTGCATGACGATGACCATGTGAGCTATGAGGCCACAGTCCAGAACCCATCATGCGAGCCCTTTCTCCGAGTGGGTTGGTAGCAGCACCCCCACCTGTTGAGCAGCAGGTAGTTTCAGCAGAGTAGGCTGAGTTTGAGCGTAGGTTGAGCACGCTCCGTGAGTTCCAGCGGCAGAGACCGCTGAGGTTCAGTGGTGAGCCAGACCCTCAAGTAGCAGAGGCTTGGCTCGGGACAGTGGTTAGCCTTTTCAGGCTTGTGCAGACACCGACAGATCAGAGAGTGGCTTTGGCATCCACCCTTTTTCGTGGAGCATCTCGGCGTTGGTGGAGTCTGGTGAATCAGCTTCTTGACAAGTCGTCGCTTTCGTGGGATGACTTCCAGTTGTTGCTCCATGAGGAGTTTTGCCCCTCCTCCTTGCACTCCATTCGGATTCAGGAGCTCCTGCAGTTTCAGCAGGGAGGGATGACGGTGGCTGAGTACGCGGCTAGTTTTGCAGACCGTGCACGCTTTTACCCGGACTTGGTCCATGACGGCAACTTCCGAGCGCGGAAGTTTGAGCAGGGTCTCCGCCGAGAGATTCGTTATTTATTAGTACCCTTGGGAATTTCCACATATGTCGGGGTGCTAGAGCATGTGCTGGTGACAGAGGGCTTCCTGTCGCATTCTAGCGTTGGTGGTGGCAGTAGGAACGTTGGAGCCGAGACGTCTGCCACAGCTAGTGGGCGTCGGCAAGAAGAACCTCGATGCAGGTGGCCTTTCCACTGACGGTTTCGGAGACGTGGTTGTACACCACAGTGGCGCCAAAGGGAACCAGGGCAACCCAGAGAGCGCTGATGCTATGCTTGTGACGGGCGAGGTCACTTGACACGAGACTGCCCGACCCGAGTTGCTGAGAGCTTCGGGCAGGCAGCAGGCGCACCCCCAAGGCAGAGGCAGCGCCGTGATCGGAGTAGTACCCAGGGAGGTGGTACTAGTAAAGGAGCGGGAGGAGCTGGTAGTGGAGGAAGACGTTACGAGATCTCCCCATCACCACTAGGGGGTCCACGTCAGGCTCTGGGAGCTGACGGTTGGGACCGTAGGTAGCCGCGAGCTTTGGATGTCTACGATCCTGCAGAGCACGGGATGGTGAGAGGTACCCCTTACAACTTCTACTTCTTGCAGTAGAATTTTAGGCTCTGTGTGTGAAAGGCGTTTCTCCCTGCTCCTTGTTTGAGGTGTTACCAGGGTGACGCAGGGCGTCGGGTGTGACCCTGTGGTGGTAAGGAGAAAGGCGCGAGACCTTTTCCTTTAGTCGATGGTGTTGGCTTTTTCGCCTTTTGAGCGTGTAAGAGAGCATCGACTGTGGAGCCTCTAGCGTGACCAGATATCCTTGGGTGTTTCACCATATGGATATTCTGAAGAAGGGAATCACCGGGCCTTGTTTCAGGTTCGGGCGGTGATTCCAGTCGTGGCATGCGACGTAGAGGTTTAGCCGGGGAGGTGAGCTACCCCCGAGGGCCTTCGGGTCGTTTGAGACCGTGCAAAGGGATGGCGAGGTACCCTACCGCCTTGCCCTAACCCCAAAGTTAGGAGTGGGTGCACGACATCGGAAAGGGCCGACCCTGCATGAACAGATCAATCCTTTGGTCTGTGTGCGGTGGCGCAGAGCTGTGCGTGGGTTCTTTTGGGTACGGGAAAGCCAAGTGTGGGCTTAGTACCATGTGTTGCTCCCTAGTTTTGCTTTTCGAGGACGAAAATCTTGAAGGAGGGAATGATGTAAGAACCTGGTTTTTGATGATAAAAACTTTGGAATATTCTTGATAATATTCCAGAGCAAAGCCTTCAGACGGCGTGCGATTCCGAGCCCCGGAGTGGCCGGAATTAAATTTTTAGTGCGTTCACACTGGAAATGCCAAATAAATGAGATAACTCCTAAACGGAGTTCCGGATCAGGGATCCGAGTGTACGGATGGGTCCGGAATGGGGTGTTTACCCTAGGAAATACATAAAACTTGTCGGCGCGGGATGTTTGGATCCCTCGCCCGCTTCTGGAACGTTAAATGGATTAATTAATTAATTAATTAATTTGTTTAATGGAGAAATGCTAGTATCTCTTAAACAGTGGCTCGGATTGGAAACCCGAGGGCACCGTTGAGTTCAGAGCGTTCCGTTTACCCTAAGAGGGGTATAAGTTTCGCGGGCGCGGGCCGTTTGTGAAAAAATGGCCCCGGGGGCGTTTTCGTAATTTGGCGGCCTCGGGCGCTAAGTTTAGTAACTTTTGAACGGGGTCTCGGAATAAAATTCTGAGATCGCCGTTGCGCTCAGAACGTGGTTCTTAGCCTAGGGGAGGCTAAATCCCGACCCCGTCGGGAGTTCGGGTTCGGGGCCGTCGGGCGGGCGTTTAAGTGTTTTGTACTTAAACACCCCCCCCCCTTCTTCTTCTTCCTCTTCTTCCTCAAACCCTCCTCCCCCTCCTTCACCTCCGGCGAGGCGAGCTCCGGCGAGGCGACTCCGGCAAGGCGGTGGTTCGGCGGCGAAGCTCCGGGCAACGCCCGCGAGGTAGGGTTGTGTATTTGAGTTTTAATTCTCAAACCCCCCTTTGAACCCCGATTTTAGCATTGTTTTGTTGATTTCTTTTCTAGAATATTCTCTGGTAGTGTAGTACACATTTTACTCTTTCCGTCTCTTCTTTCAGAATTGGAAACGGAGTTCGGAGGAGACCGCAATACCTCGCCGAAGTTTGCGGGTTTTTGGAGGTTTTCTAGCCGTTTTGAGGAGCTCCGGCGGTAGGAGGCGCGGATTCGGTCCGAGGAGGAGGCCGTGGGGCGTCGCGGCGGTTCGGTGGCCAGGCAGAGCGGCTCCGTTCGGCGGAGGCTGCTGCGGACGGCGGCGGTCAGCTGGTCTCGGGCAGCGCCGGCGCAGCGCAAGGAGGGGAGGCCGCAGGGTGCGCGACCCCGCGTGCGGCGACCGCGACCCGCGCGACGCGGGTCGCTGCTGGGAGAGGAGACCGGCCTGGCTGGCCGGTTGAGGAGGTTGACCGCGGCCAGCTGGCCGCGGCAGACAGAACCGGGCCCACGGCCGGGCCGCGGGCCGGCTGAGGGCGGACCTGCCGGACCGGGCCGGTCCGGGCCTAGGGAGTGCACTCCCCCTTCTAAAATTTCTGACGCCCGTAACTTTCGTTACGGGCGTCTGATTTGCGCGCCGTCAGCGGCAGCGCGGACCTTGTGTCGAGGGGAATGCTTTGAGGTGGTTTCGGGAATTTTTAATTCCCTAAACGAGGGGCCTCGGTGGTGCGACACGTATGTCGAGGGATTTGTCGGTTCGTCAACAGATCTTGTTTTGGACGGCGCGGACGCGTCCGATGTCTGATTTAAGCGCCGTCAGTGGCATTGGAACCCTGGAGTCGAGGCAGAAGTTTCCAGGGTGGTTCCGGGCGTTGAGGCTGGAGTTGAGGCGCGGGCCCCACGACCCGTCTTTTGAGCTGTGTGCCGCTTTCAGCGACTTTTTCCTCGGTCGTCCGTTCGGGGCATGCGAGCAGTCATTGTTGGGTGTTTTTCCGAGGGCGTCGCATAGGCGCAGTCGGCCCGCCCTAATTTGGCACGATGGTGCGGGGCCCACGAGGGCCGTTTCGGGAGTTGACGGTGGTTTCCAGTTTTATCATCGGGCGACCGTTTTGGACGAATGAGTAGTCCATCTCGTGTGCTTTTTCGAGAGGATCGCAACGGTGCGATCCGTTCGTTGAGTTTCGGGACGGGGTTGCGGGTCCCACGTGGAGACGCTCGTGTGCGGTGTGCCGGAACACACCTTTTTCTCCGGATACCCGTTCTACTCAAGCGAGTAGTGCTTTCGATGTGTTTTTCTGAGAGCATCGCGATGGCGCAGTCCGCCCGACCTCTTTCGGAGATGTGGTGTGGGCCCCACCTGACCGGTCTACGGTGAATAGTACCATTTTCACCGGGTAGCCTTTTTGGGTGATTGAGTAGTCAATCCCGTGTATTTTTCCGAGGGGATCGCAGTGGCGCGATCCGTTGGTTCAGTTTCGGGATTCTGGGGTGGGCCCCACGTGGGTTGGTCACGGTGAATAGTACATTTTCCACCTGTTGACCGTTTCAGGCGAGTGAGTAGTCTAACTCGCGTGTTTTTCCGCAAGGATTACAACGGTGTGATCCGTTTGTCTGTACGGATCCTCTTACGCGATCTTGAGGAATGTGGAAGCACGGAAGGTGCTCTAGTGGTGGTTCGCCCTACTTTGCTTGTAGCGGGACTTTGGCGAGTGATCGCGTCGACTCCCGTGTGAGTGACGTAAATGCTTGAGGTGACGTGGTTGGACATGCCTGGGCCTTTGAGGTGGAGTTTTTACGTCACGCCTTCGCGCTGACGTTGGGTGCCGGGTGCACGACAGCCTTGGGCTGGAGACGAGGTATACTCTGGGAGTATACGAGAGCGCTTGGAGGTACGTGTGGTTTGTACCTGAGATGTTTGTGCGCTCAGTTGGGGTTGACTTGGGGCCACACGTCGTGTGGGCCCCATGTGCGTGACGTGTTCTGCCTTACGTAATTTGACCTCTCGCGACGTAGAGGGTCCCTCGGTGTGTTTGTTGACCAGCAGGGTTGAGTGGTCTCCCCTTGGTTTCGTTCTCGATGGATCGGCCAGTAGCAGTGCTAGTGGCACCCTGTGATGGAACAGACGCTGAACCCCCTTTGGGTGAGTTGTTCTGGAGTTGGGTGGTTGCACGATACCCACTCCGCGTCTGGTTGGCCAGTGTTGTACCCTTCAGTGGCCAGAGCAGTTCTGAGTTTTACCCTCCAGCGGGGCTGGGCAGTGGGTTACTCAATGGCTTCCCGGGTCTACCCTCCAGCAGAGACTGGGCAGTGGGTCACCCGACACTTAGGGTCTACCCTCCAGCAGAGACTGGGCAGTGGGTCACCCGATGACCTCTTAGGGCCTACCCTCCAGCAGGGCTGGGCAGTGGGTCGTCCGTCGTCTAGTTCCAGGTCTACCCTCCAGCAAGGCTGAGCATTGGGTCGCCTGTCGACTTATCCCAGGTCTACCCTCCAGCGGGGCTGGGTAGTGGGTCACCTGATGATGTGTTATGGTTTACCCTCCAGCAGGGCTGGGCAGTGGGTCGCCTGATGATGTGCTATGGTTTACCCTCCAGCAAGGCTGGGCAGTGGGTCGCCTGACGATGTATTAAGGTTTACCCTCCAGCAGGGCTGGGCAGTGGGTCACCCGACATTCGTATTAGGGTTTACCCTTCAGTAGGGCTGGGCAGTGGGTCACCTAATATTTGGTTATGAATTACCCTCCAGCAGGGCTGGGCAATGGGACACCAGTTAGCGTTCTGGGCTCAGTCCTTCTACTAGGCTAGCCTGTGGCTTTCCTCCGTGATTACCGGAGCGGGACCCTTGGTTGTACGGGTTAGTGATGGAACAGCTTGACTTTGAGGAGACCTCTCGACTGCAGGGCAGTGACGAGGTGTAGTTTGACTTTCCCTAGAACTCTCAAGTTCGAGGGGCACTTTCCCCACCGAGACGTGTTCTTGTGATGCGATCTAAAATCGTGCGGATGAGTCAGTGCCGCCCAAAGCGGATAGTATCGAGGTGCGGTGATTGAGCCCCTTGGCTTGCGGTTCAGGGCAGACATGAGGGATGTTGGGCATCGATGGAGTTTCTTCTGGGACTGTTGGCGACTCTTCCTTGGGCTGAGCTACGGGACGGAGATCCCCTTACGACGTTGTTCGGGCTTCTTGTTGAGCATACAGATACGTATATACCTTGTTTCTGGTACCCACTTCTTGGGTTTGGTTACTCTCCTTCCAGGAGAGGCGAAGACGCGCGGGGTATGCCACGTGCTTTCTGTGTCTAGCTTCACATTGTTGGACGAGTCTACTCTCCTTCTATAGGCAGCGAAAGCTCGACGAGAAGTGCACCTTCTCACCGTTCCTAGCTCCTTGCGTTAGGATGAGTCTTCTATGTTTCTCTTGTTGGGTTGAGCTGGAATCTTACTTCACTTTCAGTTGTACTCCTCTACTTTTCATGTTCGCTCTACCGCTCACCCTTCGGTACCTCCTTTGTTTCTCCCTCGAGCCTTCGGGGTATCCTACTGAGAATTTTTATACTCACCCCTGCTTGGGCTTTTCCCGCACTTGGTGTGCCCTTGCAGATGACGGACAGGTTGGTCGTGACTTCGATGGAGCGTAGGAGCTTGGGAGCTTGGACCGCGTGCGGTGGTCGTGGCCGGGTTCCAGGTGGCAGACCCGTCAGCTGTTTCTTTTTGTTTACCTGTTGCCGGGTTGTGGCACTTTTGATTGGGCGTGTGTTTTGCACTTTTTCTTTTCAGCTTGTACTTTGTACTGTTAGAGGTCGATGCACTTTGTGGTTTATTTATAGCAGTTTCCCTTTCCTTTTATTTTCTTGTCTTTACTTTTACTCTGCACTTTTGCATTGAGTGTGCTTCGTGTGTGTGTACAGGTTCTTAGGCAAAGGCCTCCCCGAGTTATTGTGCCTTCGGCGCTGGTCGCCAGCCCCTGGCCTATGGAGGCGGGCCAGGGGTAGTTGCGGCTCGAGCCCGGGTAGGGTCGGGTCGTGACATTGACACTCTATTTAATCCACTATTCAACCCAAAATCCATTACGGAGTCATTAAATTAACTTAATCATTGTGATGATGACAGAAATAGTTGAAAACAATTTAAAATTGATGCTTTAAGAAATTGAATCGGTCATTAGTGATTTTTCAGTTTGGGAAGAATATGTTATTTGAAAAGTATTTATTATTTTATTATTAATTAATTAAATCATATTAATGTAAAAAAAATATTAATAACATAACCAGAAAGGGATAACGAACCATAAACATGTTTCTAATGAATGGTATTCCCTGTATAGGGTACAAACCATATTCCAGTCCCAAAGGTGGTCCAAGATTTCTCATACGACTCACCATTTGGAAAACATTAATGATTCATTATTTAATAATTGGAATTAATAAATAATTAAAAATAAAATGGTTTTCATGTTGAGCGAGTCTGCCAAACATCTGACACATTCAAATGTGATACCCTATTTTGGGCAAACACCATGTTTTGGACCTAATGGTGGTATCTAATTTCACATACGATGCACCAATTTGGTGATATTAAATTATTTTATAAAATAAAATAATTTTTTTTTAAAATAAATTATTAAATAAATTATCTTCACGAGGGAGGTGTCCCAACATCTAACCTTTAAAAATTTTATACCCCACCTAGGGTAAACACTGTATCATGAACAAAACGGTGGTCTCACATTCCTCATTTGATGAACTATTTTGGAGTTATTCAACTATTTTGAATAAATTTCCACCACTTCATAAAATATATTGTATCATTTTATTTCACATTCAACAGGGATTTATGGGCCTCAGATTCTCACACCAACATAGCGTCCAACTTTGATAGTATTAAATTGAGTATTCCAAAGTGTTAACTAGGTTTTAATTCATTTAACACATTTATTATGTTATTCCACTAATAAATATTTGTTATCAGTTAACATATTAATAATGTATCACATGAGGGTTTTTATTACCATTAAAAAAATAAAGATATTATAATTCACCCTCCCTTTTGACTTCTCATCCTTGATAAGTAATTCTAGTAGTCTTTCTCCAATAGATCAGGCCACTAAATTCAAACATCAGACTCACATTCCATATCTCTTCATGGATCTATCTATGCCACCATAAAAACCAAACTATTGGCACCATCTTTCCTCATAATGCCATCTCTCTTCGTTATATGATCCGCACCAGACACTCCTTGTATGATTTTTTTTTGTGTTCAGCTCAACATCCTCATTATCAATAACAAGCACAGGTTCGAGTATGTATGTTTGAAGCTGTAACACATGGAATACGTCACACATACTGTGATAGAATGAAGGGAGTTCAAGATGATATGCCATTACCCTATCCCCTTAATGACTATAAAATGTCCAAAAAACATGGTGTTATATTTCTCTTCATTCTAAGATATATATTCACTAACTGAGGATAAAATCACATGAAAACTTGACCTACCATAGTGTACTCCAAGGGTCTCCTCCTATGGTAGAAATATGATATATGTTTGCTCTGATAGGTGATCAAACGTTTTCATATCAATTTCACTCTCTTGAAGGTCTCTTGAACCATATTGGTTCCATCAACAACTACCTCACCCGCCTCATGGAAACAAATGGGAGAACACCATGGCAACCATAAATACTATCATAAGGTGCCATCTGAATCGACGATAGAATAATATTATTATATTTGATCTCAACCAAGTCTAGGTGGTCATCCCATGCTCCAAAAAATCAAGCACCCAATCTTAATATATATTCTATAATATGTGTATAGTCTACTCAAACTATACATCGATATGAGGATGATATGACACATTGAATCTCAAATGAGTCCCTAGGGATTAATGTATTCCCTACCAAAAAGATGATGTAAAATATGCATATCCATCTGAAGAGATTATAAAATAAACTCTACAATGGTACATGATATCTCAGATACATATCTTTCCCACCTCCTCTAGAGATCAAGTCTTTCTGACTGGTAAAAAGTGAGAAGACTTCTTTAACCAATCAAAAAACACCTATACCACATCATGAGTCCTCAGGGTTCTATGTAACCCCATCCCAATGTCCATCGTGAAGTATTTTCCTTTCCACATAGGTATCATGAGTTGGTATGACAAGCCACCCAAATAATAATGCTAAATCATCACCCTCTGACAGGTAATGCATCGGGAGACAAAACTGGAATTCTCTCTTCTCATCCCTTGACCCCATAACTATCACCTATATTCATGATATGTCATGATAATACCAGGATGTATTGACCTTATAGAGGTGTATTTATTCCTCATCATGTCCTCTACGATAGAAGCAATCATGAACACTCTTCCATTTAATATGATCGCATCATTAGTGTCCATCAACCATCCGGGTATCATGTCACCTCCAGATAGATATTATCTCATCATAGAACACTCTGGTTCAGACTCTTGAATAGTCTATATCCAAACCACTTGATAATAAATAATCAAAAAGGGGAAAATTTGATAGAACTATGATCTCGTGAAGTATTGAATCAATAATCATCAAAAAGTCTCATCAAACTCCACTTTTCATCTGAAGTCCTCTCACCAATCTAATTCGTAGGATGTGTCATGAAAATAAATGAATATGAAATTACATTACCATTACAAGTTTCATATTCCATCTCAAAGTCCGACATCTACATATACTCAACCGAACTCATCTGCATCAGATTCTGGTCCCTCTGTGTGAAGATATAGAGAAGGATCTTGTTGTATGTGTAAAAATTAATCCTTTCTTTGAAGAGATAGTTCCTCCATAATATTAAATAATAGACCAACACTTGAAAATACATTTTAAGAATAAGTTAGTTCTACATATGGGGTATTAGCTGAAAGGAACAATATGGAAATACCTTTACTTTTTGCATCATCACCACTCCAAGACCAACGCCTGATGCATCACAGTACACTATATAACCAATCCCATTCACATGGAGTGTTAGTATTAGAGATGTGATCAACCATTTCAGTAGATAAAAGAATGCCTCTTCACACTACTATGACTAGAGGAACTTCACTCCAATCTTTTTCAGTGATACCAAGGGTGTTGATGGTTAGGATAAGTCTTGGATAATCCACTGTTAATACCACGTTAAACCCAGAAACCTACTAATATCAAAACATTATAGGGAATTTTCAAGGAAATGAATTATTCAAATTTCTCAAGGATTATAGATATACCTTTTTGAAACAAAACATTTCCTTGAAAATTCACCTCTCGAATTAGAAGTTTCACTTCAACAGCTTTGTGTAAAGCCTGTGTTCTTGAAGCATACTCTAGACTATCTCTATGTTCCAAGAATTTTGATTTGATGTCGGCGAGTAGATAAGAATATCATCACATAATAATAGTATAAATGAATACATGTATGAATGAATGATCTAGTTCCTGAGGTCCATAAACACTTATGGTGCATTCATTTTCCTAAAAAACATCACCGATTATTCATATAGTCTACATATACCCAAAAACTAAATGCAGAAAATGTACCCTCCCAAACTCACAACTACTAGAATCATGATCGAAGATCAATCTTGTTGAAACACTGGTATTCTTGTAACTGATCAAAAATATCATCGATACAATGAAACGAATATTGATTCTTCACGCCACCAAGTAAAATTTTCGGTAATCAATGCAATGTCAAAGACTAGGGTCCACCTTCTCGGAAAACAGCATAGGCGAACCCCATGGTGAAGTACATGGATTTTTAATTCGTATCTCTTCAAGTTATACATTTTAACATTGAACTCTTTAAGATCAATTGGAACCTTAAAATATAGTTATTGAATGGCATTTACTCCCCACAAGAGATAAATCTCAACTAAATGTGTAAATCCTTGAGAAAATCTACTAGATTGATGATTCCCAAAAAATATCATATCCCATTATTCAGCATCATAAGAGCCTCTTATGCCCTATAAGGATGAAGAATGATAGATTTGAAAGTCATGACATATTCAGAATTAGTTATGATCTCTTATTCTTTGGACATTCACTGTGTCAATGTATTATTGTTGGAGAATCCCTACTACCTATACTAGAAAGAAAGTACAAGAGAAGGTTCAACAGCATTCTAATACTTTTCTGGTGTTAATGATGGAACATGTTACTTTAAAAAAGTATTTAAGCCTACTTCCCTAGTATTTCAATAAACTATGTCAATGATATATCTTCTGTAAAGAGAATGAAAAAATTTTGGAATGAGAAAAATCATTTGGAGACACCGTAAACAGTCTACAGGATCACACAATGTTTATACAAAGAGTCTAACATCACCTCATTGTATAAATCTCCTAAAAATAAAAAAAAATTGTCCATAGATGTTGGTCACAATCATAATATATATAATAACACACCATCATTCTATATTCAACTAATTAATTTCAATAAAAATATATCACACAAAAAAAACATTGATATATCACTTACCCAAAACATTATCGGAGAGATAACACAATTCAGGGAATTTAATTAATGAAATACTATATATCCCAACACTAGATATATATATATGACATGGGATCCTACATGCTTATTCCTGATGCATGGTCAAATGAAATATTTTATAAATCACATATCAACATCATGTTCATCGCCTGAGTTGAGTTTAATCAATAGTTAAAATAGAACATAAGTTCCCCACATTATCGAAACTCGGAGGTGCACTATAAAGTGATATCCAGGCACTGACATAGTTCCCATACCTGAGTCCCAGCCATCCTGACTCTAGTCTACCTAGTTCCAAACAAAGATAAGAGATGATACAATTCATTGATTCCTAGTACATAATACAATTTTGTAACACCCCGACCCGAACCACTGAGTGTGATCCAAAATGGAAAATCTCCTCATGTGTGCCTTACCATATTTAAGAGGCCGAAAACTAGAAGTGAGGGTCTTTTTCCCTAACTGGGGAGACAATACAATTATTATCACGTCATAGGATCAATAATAATGGCGACAATATAATAAATATATAATCCGAGTAATCATGAAAAAAGTAAGTCACAAACATTTCATTCTAATGAAAGAAACTCCTAATGTGTAAAGCACACCCATAATGAATAAAAAAATGATAAAAAGTACCTAAAGGTCATCCAATGTCCTCCCTAATCCTCTCCAGCGCCATGCTCCCCCTACACAGTCATCCAACATAGCGACCTTTCGCATCACTAGGTCTCTCAAGAAATATACATTTTCATTGAAATGTCCCAATAGGGTGTGAGTACAAGACTCCAAAGAACACCCCCAATGTTTCTTTAACCTGATGTTCTCATGTATTCTAGTTTATTTCATAATAATAATAAATTTAGTAGAAAAATAAACATCCAATCAAAAAATGAGTGCTAGGGTACTAACCAAGATGGAACAACCCCTAGTGCTACCTTATTGGGATCCATGCTAGAAGATAACTAAATGAGTCAGAGGAAACAACTATCCCTTTTATGGCGTCCTCATAGTTCTATGGAGGTGATACCTAGAGTTTTTTATCCCTCAAGTGGACCATGTCACCCAGATCTTCTTGATGAGAATTATTAGTACTCACATCGACTAGTCTATATCATGGATAATGGAACTTGGCATCAAGGAATCCTCGAGCACACCCTTGTCCCAACACCAAGGAATCCTAATACCTCCACCATGTACTTAGGTTCCTCATCACTATTGTTGGATTCAGAAATTATCCCTCATTAGGTAATAAATACTTCACCACGATCCACATGTCTTAACTACTACTAAAAATGAAGAAGGTATGGTAATACATATATATGTAAATCACACAATTAGGCATATTATATCAACATGAGAATGTAACAACATACACAACAACTTGTAATTAAAGAAAACATGTCAAAAATCAACACTAATATATCTCATGGAATCAAAAAAAAAATTATGGGCTTCATAGACACACAGACTGCCAAAATGAAGAACATATATTCAATATTCCAAAAATTATAATCATTAAGGAAACAAGTGTAAAATGAATTCCTAATAAGTTAATGAACTACCTACCTAAAATTCAACATCTTCAATGGAAAGGATAAACCACAATGTGTGGTTCGATACACCTCATTATGGCCTTATTATCTTATTTGTTGACTCATCAGTTCCCAATGGTCATCATGGTTTCCTAGTGTGTTGTTGGTGGAACTGTCGCCCATGCCTACCTTAAGGAATACGCTGATAAGTGTAGAGAGAAAACTCTGATCATGCACTGAGGAGACTGAGGGCTATCCGAACTCAAAAAAAATGATCAACATAAAAACTAAGGAATTTGTAAATCCAATTAACCAAAATTTAGATCATTGAAACCCCCAATTTCTCGCACCCTATTTAATCAACTATTCAACCCAAAATCCATTATAGTGTCATTAATTTGACATAATCATTCTTTGTTTACTAGAACTGATGAAAATAGTTGAAAAATGAAGATTTTTTAAATTAAATCGATCAACAATTGTGTTTTTTGTTTGGGGAATAAGATGTGGTGTGAAAGTTATTTTTTATTATTTTTAATAATCAATATAATCAAATTAATGTAATTAAATTATTAATAACATAACCAGAAAGAGTGATTTGACAAATCACATGTTGATCCTAAATGTTATTCCTCAAATAGGCTAAACAGCGCCTTACAGACCCGAAAATGGTCTTTTATTTCTCATATACCAAACCGTTTGAATGAAATTAATGATATATTATTTATAAACCAGAATAAATATATAATTAATAATAAAAAGATTTTTATCGTGCACGAGACATCCAAATGTCCGGTGGATACAAATATTATACCCCTTATAGGGTAGAAATCACATTCTGGACCTAACAGTGGTCTCAGATTTCTCAATGGTTGCACTATTTTGGTGATATTTAATTATTTTCAAAAATCATATAATAAAAATTATTAAATAAATTATCCTCATGAGTGAGGTGTCTGAACATCTGATGCATACAAATATTAAACCCCACCTAGGGTAAACATCACAACTTGGACATAAAGAGAGTATTATATTTCTCATTTGAAGCACTGTTTATGGGTTATTCAATAATTTTATATAAATTAAACCATATTAATATAATATATTTAGAAATATTATTCAATATCCTCTGAGGATTTACAGGACTTGGAATACCATAACAACATAGTGTATAAATATAAAAATATTTGAATGAAAATTTTAAAATATTAATTGGGTTTTAAGGGCACTAACACATTTATTTTGGTATTTCACTCATAACTCATTTTTTCTCACTTAATATTTTAATAATTTATCAAGAGAGTTTTTTTATTATCATTGAAAAAATAGGATATTACAGAAGTAATGTGTGTGCAGTTTTCGAAACAATGAAACCCCAATACATATTCTAAATGTGGATGTTATTTTTTCTCATATTCACAAAGGTATTATTACCCTAAAATTTGTTTGTCAGTAATATCTCTATCATCATCCTAGTGCATGGTGAATCGGGCCATAATTTGAACCTGGTTTGAAATCAGGGGGTATATACTTATATAATCTTTATGCTATTTAAAAATCATTTTAATATAATTATGTGTCATTTAATTGGCCTCTTATCATTGAATATTCTTGTATCCATCTAACTAAACACCTTAAAACCATATTAGTTGTGAAAATGGTATGATTATAATCACTTATCCTTCACACGTTAAGGGTATTTGATCACACATTGTGAAATCCCAAGATTATTGTTAAGGTACTTAACCTAGATATTTTATTTATTTTATTAATGTGGAAAATAATTTCATGAAAAATAATTTATTCTTTTATATATTAATATCATATATGATACGATTTATTGAACAATTAGTCACTGTATATTTTTTCCTTGAATGTTATACCATATATTATTTTTTATGTAATGGAATGCATTAGATTATAATTTAATAGGCGGGGCGTAGAATTATGTATCCCCTCACTGAACTGTTAGGTCATATAAAATAAATGAGATAGGGTAATTCGAACTTCAAACCCCATTATATAAGATGTCTTAGAACAATCCCTATATTTTATTATTAAGATTTCATTGAACAAGCCATGAAGGTATGATTATAATTTCCATCAATAGGAATTTCTTTCTCTATAGGATAAATTATTGATATCAAGCCATGTATTCGTAATTATGTTATAAAGGGATTTATTTATTATCTCGGTTATTGATGTCATTGAATCAATTCATTGTTATGTTCTTTATGGATTTATTTATTTTATGAATTTCATTTGATATGGAATAACTATATTTAATTATTCAGTACTCCAATAAATACAGGTTCAATGATTGATATCCTAAAATCATTTCATTATTATGATGTCTATATATATTTTTATTCTATTAGTATCATTTGATATTGCATAACTCAGATTATTTTTCATGCATATCTTTACTAGATAATTAGTTTTTGTTATCCAAAAATTTATTTATTTTCATATAGGCCATTTATTTTATTTAACTCTCAGTTTCAATTGATATTATATTGCATAATTTATTTAATCAATCCACCCATTCAATACATGTTTTGTTGTTAATATCCTGGAATCTATGAATTGATATGTTATCAAGGGATTTATTTATTTATTCATTTTCATTTGATATATAATAACATGGTTTATTTGTTAACGTTCCCATTTACTACATGTTTAATTATATATATTATGGTGTTTATTCATTTTTAAGTTGTAATGGGATTTTTTATGCTCTCACATTCTTTTATTGTGGGATATGTCTATTTCATTATTCATAATCTAATAACTTATGTTGTATGTTATTCAAATATTTAGTGTTTGAGCTCACCCTTAATATAGTTTCCCATTTTCATTAGGAAACGAAGAGGATTAATTGTATGAATGATGTATAGAAAAGGTAATAATAAATTTTTTCAAGAATTCAAATGATTTTTTTATATTCTAATGTTAAACTAATTTATGCATTTCATTTCCTGATACTACTAAAATATTAGCTCATCTATGTAGTGATTTTTGTACTAATGTATTAAAATAATGAAATCCTCTATGGAATTTGGGTTGGGGTTTTTATATAGGATAAGGAATAGATATGTTAAAATATTGGATAGGAAAGTGATTAATACAAACTTTTTTGATTGTATTTAATTCATGAAAATATGTTCAGTCCAACCATGAAAATAAGATGATTATTTTATAGTTTAAACTATCATTTAAAATTGAATGATCATTATTCTAACTCTATTAATCAATATATCAATTAGTAAAAATGGATAACATGAACACATAAGAGTCTCAATTTTAATTTTAATCTATTGAAACATGAATCAAAATAATGAACTATATTAATGGGAAATTCCCATGAATAATGAGATTTGATTTTAAATGTAAGAAATAATGAAATTTAATGAAAAACAAATTGTGTAACAAATTCCATTTATTGATTTTAGTTAATGGAAGTTTTTTTGGAGATATGATAACATAAAAAATTATAATTAGAAGTACAGATAAAAAATAATAACGGATAGAAGACCATTCTATACCATGTTCACAAAAGTCCCCTAATTATATTTTTCTTTATTTTTTCTTGAAAAAATGATAGAACCTCCCAGTTATTTTCATCTACTCTATCTTGTTGGTCCAATTTATTTTTATATACATGAATGAATTTTAGTTTTCTCATTTTATAAAAATTATTTCATTTTCCTCACTAATTTACACTTTTAAATATTTTTTCCACCAATATTTCCAACCACTTTAATTATTAAATTTGGAATCTCTTGATGCATGCATATGACTATATGTCCTATATTTTATTCTCCAGTATGTTATTTTTAATAAACCTAAAATCTAGGCTTATATTGAAATATTCTATAGTCTTCTTATTTGTAAGTATCAATGCCCCATTTTCCATTGATAAAATTTCTTTTAACTGGAAATCACCTTATATCGTCTTTGGAATACTTCCACATATTATAATAATACTTGTATAGATGAAATAATAATGAACAAATGTTGGCATACTAAAATAGAAAAAATAATAAACATGTGTAAATAGAAATCCAATGTGCATCCTAGTTTAACAAGAGAGTGAGTGTTCCTTCGTCATCTTTGAATAATATTTTCACATATCATTCATTTTTACCTCTTCTAGTTTTCACATCAAACCCCATTTACATTCAATGATATAACATTCAGTTTTTTAACTCAATCTTTGGTAGTCTTAATATAAAATTAATTCATTATTAGAGGTTAATCACATCCAATTCCATTAAGTGTGACTCCCTTGTTCATTTAGAATCATAAAAATCCCTTCACTCCTTTATCAATCACCCACACAATCGACCAAAAAATATCAATTTAGTTAGAAGTTCATTAAATACTTCATCATTTATCTTGAACATAGTTTTATTTGAACTAATTTATGATTTCATGGAAGTTTATGGTGCATATTCAACCATTTCCTTGTTGTCGTAGAAATTGGATTCATCAGGGTCGCTTCCATGTTCATTAAGAGGACATGCAAACAAAGTGAATATAGTAATCACATGTATTCATATTTAATGAATTTTGGATCATTAAAATAAATTATAGATGTAAATTTATCTCATTCAAGTGCATGTAATTGAACAGTTATATTAATCAATCTCATCCAACAACATATCTTTTTTCCTATTTTTCTTTGAATAGGTCGTGGTTCATCAAACACTTCTATCAACCAATACAAATGTATGTTGAAAAAATAATACCAAAATTTCCTCTGGAATGATCATTTATAGATTTAAAAAAATTTAAATTAGAAATATATTGCATTTCTCATATTATATAGACATGGATTATATTCAACCCTGATTCTTTTTTACCTATGGTCCCTTTATGTTATCCTTTATTCTTAGCCAATGCTCTTATTTACATTCAAAGGTATTAATATTTTTATCATAATTAAGTAACCAATTAGAATAATTGATCATATATTGTTGAAAACATCATTATTCTTACATTTCAACTCATATTTACCTTCTATGTTCATCTGATCTTAGAATACAGTTGACCTATTATGGCTCAATAGTGCATCCGACTTCGATATCAGCACAATGTTCAAATGTGTAACAAATGAGAAAAAATTATAATAAATGATGATTATAATTTAATAAAACTATAACTCAATAAACAATTTAATATTTCAGGAAATAAAATTCTAATTTTACAGGATGAATATTAATTTTGAACCAAATTGGTCAAAATAAGCCTAGAATGACTTTTTGAGATTTTACTTTAGAAATATGATTTTATAAATAATTGGAAATGTTGTATTTAAACATTCATCCATATTTTTATAATAATGTGTAATAATATTTGGTATTTACAATTTATTGGCTATAAATTTTATAAAAACAATGATAAAATCAATTTAATATAAAAAGCTATATTTTTTAGAAAAATGTTTTTAAGAATAATGTTTTTAAATTTAATTTAATTTAAATAATATATAATGAAGAGTTATTTGAATGGTAAATATTTATTTTATATATGTCTATATGACTTTAAATCCATATAATAATTATTTCTACTAATATAATTATTGTAAGATCATCTAATGCTTGAGAAATTCATTTCTTTGAAAAATATATTTTAACACATTTTGTGGGTTTATTTGTTAATTAAATTCTCCCACTTATTTGAATTTAATTTTATAATACTTATTAAATATTTATAATAATAATAATTCATACCAGGAAATAAGTTCTACTTATTTTTTTGTCATAATGAATAGTAAATATAGTAGATATTAATTACCACTGTTAATGCTAAAATGGGATTAATGGGGATTTTATCCAAATAGATAAGGTATAAATGATAAAAAAACTAGATAAACCCCCATTATATGAATGAATATAACCCATGACCTTAAAAAATTCTAATATGAGTTTTTATGGAGGAATTGTGTCATCAATGTTACTTGACAGTATTTTAACTCATTGAAAATTGACAAGTGTGTCACTCACCTAAATTAAAAAGGGAAACAACATCCCTCACATAGTAACACCTAATTATACATTTAGATAAATGAAACCACTAAAAATATCTATACAATATACTTACCCAAGTTATATTGATTCCCATATTCCCAAAATGAGAACCCTAGGGATCTTGATAAGAGATGCAATGGAGGTTATTCTATGAAAATTTTATCGTCTTCACCAAACTCCCCTATTTAAAATATTCTTTTACCACCTTTATTATGTATTTTTAATTAAAATATTATAACAAGATTATCACCAATATTATTTTTTTAATATTTATGGAATAAAAGTTTTCAATTTCCTTCTTTATAAAAAACAAAACCACCCCTAGTGCGTTGGGTGGACTCCTACCTCACGCACCGATGTAATTTGTTTTCCATCACCAACTCATGTGTGTGGAGATAATAATGGAAATAGTGAATATATATGATACCTATAAAAACATATTGACATTATAAAATTAATATATATCCAAATTCCTTAACCTTTCACACATTAAGGAAATGATAACATCAATCATGTTTAAATATGGAATTCAATCTCTACGACGAAATTTGATTCAGTTTCAATGTACAGAATTCAAAAATGATACCAAAAATTTAGAATTATGATTAAATATTATATTTATAAGATTAGAAAATTCTATTCATGATGAAACTATATCCGAAGTACAAGAATCAAAACATCTGTGACAAAATATGCATGAAAAAACGAAGTAGTTAACACCCAAAACAACTGTAAAAATGATATAATACTAATGACTGAGTGCTAAAATGTTATAAAATGATCATATAATATATTATAATTATAAATATCATTATTATATATAATAATATAATTTTTAAAACCGTTTTATAGTATGTTAAATCACGTTTTATATAAGGGAAGCATGAGGTAAGAGATTTCGCGTCAATTTCCACTCCATTGAGACATATTCGATATTATGAACCAATTTACTTTTATGTTGTGTATATACTAACCCTTTGAAGTATTTAGCATTAATAAATAGGTATTCATTAATATTAATGTTTCAATTGATCTTTATTCATCCAATTTATTACAACATTAATGTTACTGATGATGTAAGGATTGATTATGAAATCTCACTTGATTTGTGATTGACATAATTTTCAATGAAGGAATCATATAAACCATCATTCATATAATAAATCTATATTATCATACTTTATATTGTTTTGGAGTTTCATTATTATAATCATACACTTCCAATATTTGTAACATGAATCACTCAATGAAATGTTTAAAATAAAATGAAAGCATTCTTCTCTTTTTGAACTCATATATTTTTCTTTCAGGACAATATTTTTCTAAAAATATCTATTTCATTACTAAAATGTTTAATTAAGGGAATTTTTGGATATCATTTAATTTTCAACAATGTTTCAAAGTATAATTTCTATTTATTTTTCAAAAATAGTCATTTAAAATTTTCATTAGAAAATGAAAAAATAAATTTTTTAATGTACATGAAGTTAAAATTCATTCCCGTTATCGTAACCATTTTACAATATTTTTCTTCTTATACATGTTTTAAATTAGTTTACAAATTAAAATCTAAAACAAAATTCTATTTTAATAAATCACATCCAATTTCATTATTTTCTCCATGAAAATTCTTTTATTATAAAACCTATATTTTTTGATGAATAGATGGTTATCTCTTAACTCTTATTAATTTTATCGTTATCTACTTTATCATCAAAAATAAAAATTCATATGATAATCATACATTATATTTCTCTTAAACAGCCATATTCATTGTAACAAGTATATTATTATTTGTTAAACATTATTACTCTTTAACATACTATTTTTTAAAATGAATGTTATTTGATTTACTAGGGAAAATCATGATAAATACATATTATTTTTATAATTATTAGTATTTATGGATATGTAATAATTTTTATCAATAGAAATAAATAGTAAATTTATGAGAAATTCATTGTAAATAGTTAATAGTTGTGATCTGTAATATATATCCTCTTTGTGGATTGATTGGTCTCACAAGACCAACAACTAGCCGAATTAAATGGGTTTCTGGGGTATAATTAAACATCAATTAAAATGTATTATCATAACCTCTTGATGATATAAATATCATTATTTCTATTATCATGATATCTAATATTATTATTTCTCATTATTTATAATTCATTTATTATTATCCATGAGGTAATTGCATTTATATTATACATGGGTTCATTTATTATCATCTTATCGATTGAACAACAGGTGTTTACTATTATATACCTAAAAATATTGATTATTCCTTATTTAATCACTATATATTCCACTAAACGTAACCTTTACTAAGGTATCTGAGCCCAACCATATTTTTTCCATTCCACAGGATATGAATAATGAATATTTGAATGTGTTCAATAATGTAGAGTGTGTAGATTCACTATGTTTTTTTCATTTTCAAATGTAATGTGGGATTCAAGTATTAGTTGAGATTACCAAGGATACTAAACTATTCATTATGTTAGGATAAAATTCCTTTTTTATATTTTTAATATATTAATTAAACCACTGGCTCATATCTATTAGGGTGGGTGGCTTTATAGTCGGTCATGTTAGAACCCAATCGGTAAGAGATTTCTCCTTCTAGAGTCGTTATTAGTGATTTTTTCAATTTGATATAGTTATTTATTGTCGAATTATTTACCTATTAGATATACTTCTTTATAGGCTGATTCAAGGGCTGACATCATATTATACCAGTTGTAAAACATTGAGGTAGGTGGTCTCGTGCCTCTCAGTAATTGTCAAGATGGTTATAAGTGTCATTGTGCAGAAAACCAATGTATAGAGTGTCAGATTGAAAGGAATTTGATCCTAATTATTACCTAACGTTGTTTTGGTAATTAATTCAATGAATGAAAACAAGTTTCTCATTATTACATGATTAAGGGACACATTGTGGGTGTTATTTCCTTGGATGACTGTTGTATAGCCTTTTTAGCGTAGGATATCTTTGGACATGCCCTTGGTTTCCCTCTTTGGGTTGTTAAAAATGAACATGGTTATTATCTGGAATTGAAATTTGTAGAAATCATAAGTATATGATTATGGTTTTGGGATTGTGTTTTCCCCCCTTTTTATGCAGTATTTTTTCTTATTAAGCAGGTTGGATTGATTTTATGAATTTTAATTAGGATATGGTAAATAGCATTGGCTGATACATGGGTTTATCTTAGATTGTCATGAATGGAATCAAATGACTATTGTACCTTGAACCATAGGTGATACATGGGTTTAGTTTATAATTACATGGAAAAACTTGTGATGATTTTGATTTATATGTCATTAGTGATAATTGGGATCCCTAGTAGGACCGCCAAGGATGGAACAAATTAAGAGAATCTTATATTGAATATAGATTGATACCATGGTCTCCTTCGTGGGGCCACTGAGGATAGACTCTCTTGAACTTAAACCAACATCGAGAGTGTTACTCGAGGCTACCTAGTAGGACCAATGAGAATGGACTTGTAGGATCTCATTATAATTACACTTTTTGTGATACTTTAATTCCATGTTAGGAATCTCAAGAACAGACTCAGGTTATACTTAAATGATGTAATGGAATGAATTATGACATGTCTGCCAAGGCAATGCACAATCTTGGATTCATAGATTACTTGTTAGAAGGTCTTCTTAGACATATTTTGTTCTTACATTTCTACAGGGAATGTTGGGCTTAGGCCAAATTCCAAGACAACAATACTTCAAGTAAATAAACTAAAAATGAACACAATAAACTCTATAAATGAATACTCGTACATGTCGAATTGTTTACCTCTGAGTACCTAATATTTTAATGCAATAAATTTCTATACACAACTATTTCATATACTCACTGAAATATTGGCAAGGACCATTGGTGGTTTTCTACTAGGATTCATTTGTCACACCCTATTCTGGTAATGCTTTTGGGTCCAAATGGACTATATTGTTGACGGTGTCAATAAGGGAATGACTCCCTATATAGGTACTTGATTGCTACTTAGGAGTAGGAGAGCATGGGACCATACTGAGGCTTGTGATGGTGGTGAGTTCCATTTTGGTTTTTTGTACTTTGGTATTGTATTTTAAATGATTTTATTGTATCCTGTTTTTGCTGTATACTTATAACATGTGACATGATTCATCATTTTAATATTATATTCCTTATGGTTAACATTATCCTTCAGTTTTTAGCTTTTTTACTTCAGTTTATTGTTGTTTACTCCTTCTACTACTTGTTAATATTTATTCTGATGTGTTACACTCTACAGAATGAGGGCATTCTTTCCCCACCTTTAAACCGTAGTCCCTCGCAACTAGTCAGCATCCTTTGGCCTTTAGAGAAATTCGCTTTAGGCCATGTGGCCAAATGGGCATGAGGAATCCTTTACAAGCATCCGGAACATGGACATTACAAATTCATATCAGAGGTTTTTATTTTCTAATTTGTCGTTCTATTTGGATCCAACAAATAGTGATATTATGGAATGAGTATTTGATAATTAGCTATGCTTGGGAGTGGCTACATCGTGTACAGTAAAAATACAAATTTCCTCGAATTGACTTGTGATCTTTGGATGTTGAGCTATTACAGTTTATTCTATTTCACTTTTGGGTAACACACATTATTTTAGATATTACTATTGAGGAAATTGTGATTTTATTTAGTTGAAACCAGATGATATGAGGGTATTCCATCTCATGCATCATATATGCACTTGTTAGAATCATTGGCCATGGATTATGCCATGACATCTAGGATGCACTAGCTATTTCATGTTATTGTAATAGTTGATGTGGTAGTTGTTCCTGGTGTTGTGTTAATTGGGTGCAGTAAATACTATTCTGATATCATATTTCATGCCATGAGATGTTTGGGCCCTTATGAATTGGGAAATGACAATCCAATCACATTTAGGGGTTAAAAAAGCTTATCCCAGCTATGTTTCGAATAGGATGAACATGTTATATCGTTGTTGTGATATTTTATTCTTGGGTTCCAAAAATTGAATCGCAGGGAGTATCAGCCCTCACGGATTGGAATTTGGAATCCAACTAGTTATTTTTTCTTCTAAACAAGAGGTTTTCATTCCAATTTATAGTTGTTTTCCTGAAAAATTCAGTATACACGACATGTAGTCTAGCCTAACATGCCTTGTGTTCTTCCTGTTCGTGGAAGATTGTGCTACACATTTTAAGAATAATATGTCTTATACCCTATGTAGATGTCATGTAGTGCATAATCCATGTGACTAAACATGTGAGAAGATACATGTGGATGGGAAACCATTGTTAGAATATTCTGTGTATTTGGTAGTACACACCGTGTATAAGTCGACTTTGTGTCCGACCGTGTGACTAACGACACAGGTGGATGAAAACATAGTTGTACATGCTGTGTCAAGGGTGAATACACCATGTAGTCCTACACCGACAGAACTATGTAGTTTTAGCTTTGTAGAAGTACATGGGATGGAAGGAAACACAAGTACACATCATGTATCTTGGAGAACATGTCGTGTGTGTGGTGTGTTACACGTCCATGTGTGGAAGAGGTACATGCCCATGTAAAGGCATAGGAGAACACAATGTGTATGTGATTATACCCACCATGTTCACCTATTTTGGGAAATATGAATTATTTACTTTACCTATTCCGTTATTTAACTTCGGACTAACTATTTCCTTTTTAGTTATGTCTGTACGGAGGCATGTTTGCTAGATTTGGTAGAGTCATGCCGCCGCGACTACCACGAGCATTATGCCAGGAGAGAGGCAATGATCATAATCCAAAAATGGTGGTCCATGGGTTACCGATGGATCCTCCAGTTATTCCAGATGCGGAACCCACCATTATACCAAAAATTGGTGTAGATTCATAGTTCAGAGAAGGTTTTGTGAGGTTCATAAAGTCCTTCTAGGGAGCACCGCAGGCTTCCGCATATATGGTCGAGCTGACGCATATATTCAAACAGCAGCATCCACCTACTAGTTTAGGGGATGGGAGACCCCAAGCTATGGAATCATGGCTAGAATTAGTACTGACTATCATCAAGAATCTGGTGGTGACTCTCAAAAGGAGGGTCAAGATCACAACCTATATGCTACTTGATTTTTCCAAAAGATGGTGGGATGTTATCACTAAAGTTTGGCGTTAGTAGGATATTACATGGGAAGAATTTCAGGAATCCTTCTATGATTATTCTTTTCCAAAGATGTTGAGAGCTAACTGAGCCCAGATGTTCATGAACCTGGAGAAGGGCACACTATCAGTTATGTATTATTCTTCCTGATTTAATACGTTTTAGAAATTCAAACCTATTCTGATGGGCGATGATGCATGAAAAGCTATAATATTAGAGGATGGTATCAAGTTTGACATATGATCCCAGGTGAATGTCTTCAAGTTTCCTTTGGTCTCTGTAATTGTAAATCAATCACTAATTATGGATAATAACTTGTGAGAAGCTAGATTTGCGAGCCAGGGTGGTTGTGCACTGAGATCCGGTACTGTCTCGACCTATAGAAAGAAGCGTCGTACTGAGATTTCTCACGGGGATACACGTAGTCAGAATATTTCTATTGGAAGCGATGTGAGGTTCTACCAGTGTGGTAGGTTGAGGCACACGATACCCCAGATCTTGAAGGGCCCACTTGGGTGCTAAGCTTTCAACAAGATGGGTCATCCACAACATTTCATAATGACTTTTCCACTAGTGGCTATTAGAGGGGTTATATGGAGACTCAATGTGTAGGAGAACGGTCAGTAGCTTCTCACCAGTCTAGAAACTGGAATACATCAGGGCATTCAGGCCAAGTCGTTGGGCGTAGATGTGGTAGCCAAGCCGCAGGATCTTAAGAACAGTGGGGTGGGTCAGCTCAGGGTCGCCATGTAGTTTCTCCGGGCTGCGGTGCATGTCAGACTTATGAAGTGCGACATACCCAGAAGGAGTAGTATCTCGGACCTTGTACTATAACTGGGACTATACTAGTCTCCTCTGTTTTATCTTCTACACCATTTGATAGTGGTGAAAGAGATTGTTTTTTATATGTAGCCATTGTGGAAATCCTTGAACTCTATGTTTGTACTCTATCTAATGTGATGATTCTAGACACTCAGTTAGGGATTAGAACGACAGGTGTGCTTCAGTGTAAGTAATTACCCCTTGAGATTGGTGGGTGTCACTTTCTATGGAACCTCTATGTCTTAGAGATGACGGAATTTGAAATCATTCTTAGATTGTACTGGTTTCTTTCTTTTCAAGTATTCATTGATTGTTATCACCACTGGGTGTGTTTCACATCATGAGGTGGCGTAGAGTTTCTATATAAAGGATAATGGGATGTTCAAGCAAGATGATCTAGACTCGAGCATCATGGTCAATGTAGGATTACTTCCCAAATTGTGAGTTTATATTTGGATGATCTGGTAACATGTCAGGATGATTTCCCTCTAGTGCTTTATCGTTTTAGGGACGTTTTCCCTAACAACATCTCAGGATTAGCTGTGGTTGAAGCGGTGGGGTTCAATATCGAGCTAGTTCCACGAGATGTACCGGT
Organism: Viscum album; assembly: GCA_963277665.1. Taxonomy (NCBI): domain Eukaryota; kingdom Viridiplantae; phylum Streptophyta; class Magnoliopsida; order Santalales; family Viscaceae; genus Viscum; species Viscum album. The sequence goes on along the minus strand of OY728167.1, from coordinate 278,666,231 downwards.
ATCTATTACTCCTTACATGATGTCTACAATGAAGTTGCAGGAGTTTAAGAGGTAGTTTGATGATCTGGAAGCTAAGGGGTTTATCCGGCCAAGTACATCACCATGGGGTTCACGTGTACTTTTTGTGAAAAAGGGGGAAGATACCCTTAGGATATGCGTGCACTATCATAAACTGAACCAGTTGAAAGTTAAAAACTGATATCCCTTACCACAGATAGATGACATGTTTGATCAACATTGAGGAGACCGATTGTTCGTGAATAATTAATTGAGGTCAGGATATCACCAGGTATGTGTTCGACCTGCAAACATACCTCGTACCATGTTTCATAGCAGGTATGGTTTGTATGTGTACTTGGTCATGCCGTTTGGTCTCATGAATGCATTATATGTTTTAATGGCACTGATAAACCGAGTGTTCCATCCTTACCTAGAATATTTTGTGGTGGTTTTAATGGATGATATCATGGGGTATTCCCAAAATCTTCATGACAATACAAAACACCTTGAGTTCATTTTGAATACACTGAGAGAGAATTATATATATGCTATGCTCGGAAAATTCCACTTCTGGAAAGATCAGATTCACTTCTTGGGTCACATCATCTCATCCACTAGAGTATCAGTGGACCCAAATAAGGTGAGAGAAGTAGTTACCTGGGAGAATCCCAAAAACGTTTTTTAGGTGCAGAGTTTCTTGGGAATAGTTGGATACTACATGCATTTTATACATTACTTCTCATGATTGTTTGTGCTAATGATGGGCTTGACTAAGAAAGGTGTGAAGATTCAATGGTCAAATTATTTTGACGTAGCCTTTCAACAGTTCAAGGGACGTCTGACTTAAGAACTGATACTGATATTTCCAGAGCTGGGAAAGACTTACACTTGGTACTACGATGCATCGGGTGTTAGGCTGGGAGTCATGCTTATGTAGGGGGGTCGAGTTGTTGTGTATGGGTCATGGAAGTTCAGGCCACATGAGAGGAATTACCTAATGCACGATCATGATCTAACTATGGTTTTACATGATTTGTGATATTCATACATTATTTATTGGTAGAGCGTTTTGTGGTGTAGATGGACCACGAATGTCTCAAATTCATCTTTACTCTACATGATTTGAATCTGACGTAGTGAAGGTTGGTGGAATAACTTCAGCTGTTTGATTTTGAGCTTGCCTATACACCTGGAAAAGACAATGTATTGGCTGACACATTGAGTAGGAGGACTCAGATACACAAAGTGAAGGAGTCCAGTGGTAGGTGGAAGCTTATGTCTTTGTTCTATGAGATTCATTTAGATGTTACCTCTACCCTACTAGAAAGAGTGAGGATGATGAAGCTATCAGATTTTGAAGGCCTAGTTCTATGGGAGAGTGTGACAGGAGAGGACCCTTCTCTTGGATGGATGATAGGTGATGATGAAGTTCTATGTTTCCATGGACGTTTGTGGGTTCCAAGGGATATATAAGAGGAGAGGATGTAGGAGTTTTATGCTTCATCTTGGGAAGTGCATCCCATAGTAACAAATATGTACAATGACTTGCACCACCAGTACTGGTGGCCAGGTATGAATCGAGATGTATCTGGTTTTGTTACGACGTGTTCCACTTGTGAGAAGATGAAGGAAAAACATTAGCAGTCAGCTAGGATTTTACAACAACTACCAATTCCTAAGTTGTAGTGGGATGATGTAGTGATGGATTTAGTGACGGGGTTACCGAGGTCTCCTAGAGTCAACGATGCTATGTGGGTCGTAGATGACCGGCTTACAAAGGTTGCTCATTTCTTTCTGATCAAGGAGATCGTCGGTGTTTATGGCCTCAGAAAACTATATATCTGAGAGGTGGTATGAATTCATGGGGATACTCATTCTATCATTTTAGATATAGACTCCCACATTACTTATTTTTATGTCTGAGTTATCAGAGGGTGCTGGGTACAGAGGTGCTTCTGAGCACAATATACCACCCTCAGACTGATGGCCAGTCAGAGCATAAGATACAGGTGCTGGAGGACATGGTGCGAGAATGTGTCCTATAATTCTGGGGATATTTGGAGAAAAATATATCCCTATTTGTGTTCACATATAACAATATATTCTTTGCTACTATTCAGATGGCGCTATATGAGGCTTTGTACGGGTGGCCATGCTGATCACCCTTGTGTTGGATGGAGGTAGGAGAGGTAGCTATGATGAGACCTTGTCTTGTCCTGGAGACTACTGAATATGTTCACTACTAAATAGGTTCACTTGATAAAAAGATTCATGCCCGTCACCATGTTTTAGATAGCATGACTTTTCCTTGATCCCATTCTTGACCTTATTCGTCATTAATTCCTCTAAAAAACACATCAAAATTTGGGATGAGCATAAAAAGCCCAGTAAGGGTTATAAAATGAATAAAGGAATCATTATTACATAAAAACATAAGATTTCTAACATACCTCAAGAAAACATAAGATTTATGAATAACACATAGAAATAATAAATCATAAAGGTAACTTTTGGAATCCATATCATACTAACATTGTAGCATCACATCTACATTGAGTGTTACGTTTGGAATACCCATCACAGTATATTAAATAAATCTCATAGTTGAAATATTAACATTTACCTCCATCATGTTACCCAATGCATTGGAGAGCTATATCAGGCTCACCCACCCAAGGTTTATCAAGGAACCACCCGTATATGTAAACAATGCCCAATAACCATAACACATAAAACAATTATAATGTGAAGATAACATCTCCACATTGAAATCACAATATATCACCTTAAGATATTGACACAATCAATTCTTTCTCAAAACCATTTTTAATACCAATGTACGTAAAAAGGGAATAAGGTATTTATTTTCTTTTTAAAATCACTATGACTTGTTAAGGAATCCAAAGATCAAATAATAATCGCAGCGGCCGAAAAGGTCATTATCACCACGTACTTTAGAAAGAAACAATACTTTTGTCAATTAGTAAAATGAATCATAGAATAAAATATTCCATTTGAATGAAATGATAAGTCAAAGGGGTTTATACACTATAAAAAAAAGTCGTGTATAAATCAATACATGCCTCAATGTAAGGAGATTGAGACGAAGTCCTATACCTCGTGTCTGACTTGACTAGTTCATTATTTAATCTCCTAAATAATAAAATAAAGTTAATTTTTATTTTCTTCATATGATTTTTATGATTCATCATTCCTTTTATATCACTTATTACCATGTCATAAACATTATATACTCATTTATGTTAATAACAGTCGTTCTGTCAATATTTGGTATTTCAGTCAAAAATGAACTTCTTATAATTAAAAGTTGTTCATGTGGTCAAAATTACATTATCTAAATAATGATATTCATGATTTATATATCATATATATCATATATATTATTTATATATATATGTATTTATAACTGTAAATAACATTTGGAGAAAAAAATGAAATGCACCGTTCATAGAGACGGTAAGCCGTACGTACGCATGAACGCTACTTTTATTTCTATTTCATATTTAATGGAATGATAACATAAGGATACAATGTTATATTAAAATTACAATATAATATAATATTTAATTTCAGTAACTCCATCCTTTATATGTTACATGAATGGTATGATCAAGTCATATCACTTTGAGGGGGCGGTAGTCCTCATTTCCTCAAATGAAATTATCGTGTTCACCCATTATGGAAACCATAAGGGTATTCTATAAATGAAAAATAAAGAAGTATAGAGATAATATAAATATAATATATATCACATATAAATATAGTTCCATCATAATGGCCACCATATTAGGTGGTAGAAGAAGATTGAACAATCATCGTTTCGTGAGGCGGTAATATGCCATTCACAAAAATAGTATGTTCCTTACCCATTAGATGGAGGTGTGTGTAAGTGTTGTCAGAATCCTTCTCATAACAACAAAATATTATGTTTATTATACTGGTTTAGTTATAAAAGTAAATAATAAAAAGAGTTTAAGGGGTTGGTGAAGTAAAATAAAAAAGAAAATAACTTAAGATAGAATGATATGTTTAAATCGGGTAACTTCCTTTGGTTTGAACCCAAAGGATTTCATGAAGTGCCTTCTTCCAAAGGTAATTTTCCTAGGTGGAAGAGAGGGATATTGAGAGCTTATATTGGGTAGAGGTTGTATGAGCCAAGGGGCTTGATAGCTGTGAGTAATGGGTTAGAGGTGTTTTATTTTTATAAGGGGGATGAAGGTCTCTTTAGGAATGTTTGTAAATATTATTTTATTATATAATTATTTCGGTTTCTAAATGTCCAAAAATTATTTAATTATAATATAAAATGACTATTGTTTGAAATAAAATAATCTAATAATAATTGTATAAGTTTTGGATAGCTTTTTAAATTTTATATTCTCATTTATTTAAATCATTCATTATTAAGGTAGTCATTGTATCATCATTATGTCATAAATAATTTTATTTATTTGATGTATAAAAATTATAAATAAAATTCCATGATGTAGGAAAACTTTTTATCTTTCAAATTAATATTTATATTTTAAGATATTACTTATATATCCATATGTAAAAATTTATTTACTAAATGATATATGTTTCTTTCATTTTTCCCTTTACTTAAAATTAATTAATATAAAGTGTCATTATTATAGTTAAGTGGCTCCATGGGGTCCCAAAATAGACCCATGGATGCCCATGGTCGGAAATGTATCAACCAATTGGATTAGGACACATGTTAGGTTTATTTAAATTTATTATAATATTATTTTTTTTACCATTATTTACAAGATTCCAAATTTGGAATCCATTTTTCCAAATTCAAAACACTGAAGTGTCAGAAATTAATTTAAAATTAATTCCCGCGGTCAAAACAAAAAGTGTGTTTTTAATAAATAATAAGTATCAAAAGATTGACACTTGTTTATGTCCACTTTCAATGTGAAATTACTCCCATTGAAAAAAATTGGATTAAATTGTAAAAACATAATCTGATTACACTTTAAAACAAATTAAAAAGATAATTTAACTATATAATCAATTATATTAAAAGGCAGTTTAGAATTAAAATACAGTATTTTTCACTATTCATTAAAAAAATGAACATTATCAAAAAAATACCAAAATTTCATCCAAAGTAAATTTTGATGCCCCTATTCTAAATCAGAATATTATTTTTTCAAATAGGAAATATATAAGTGAAAAAAACTAGATTTTAAAAAGTTTCTCCATCAAAAGGTGGTAAAATGTCTTTTTAAAGAATATTTGAGTATTTCTGCTTAAAATCGGATTCTTTTTTATTTTAAGATTAAAAATTTATTGGATAAATGTAAAAACATTTAACAGACATGTATAATCAATTTTTGGTTTTTTATGTTCATTCCCGCCATTACAACAGCTAGGCATTAACTACCATTTAAAATAATAATATTATATTATTATTTTTTAGTATAACTCAATGTTGTGTGCAACGTATGAATTAAAAGAAACCCGCTGTTGCATATCGAGTACAGCATAAAACATAGAATACCCTTTAAAGTAAAATTAATATTTAATTAACAAATATTACTAAAGATGAAAATGTATTATTCTTTATTTACCTGGGATGTTACAATTATGTTCATTTTTCATTCCTTATATTTCATCTACGTTATGATTTCATGTTATAACTGATGATATCTTATCATTCCTACATATTGTTCTCTTGATGTTTTTTTGATTATCCACTTAAAAGTTAATTTATATCACACTTTTCTTTTATTTAAATTTGAAATGGAAATATGAGAATTATAGAATGTAGAATGTATAATGATAACCATGAAGTCTCAATGTATATAAAATTTTATATTAAATATTGTATTTCAATTATTTCATATATTATATAACTATTTCAAAAACAGAGAAAAAATGTGATTCAAGGAGTAGTAAAATGTAATAAAGTGTTATATTATATTAAAAATTTATGTTTCTTTATCCCTAGATCTATAAGAGTGGGCCAGGGCCGAATCAAATAAGGTAAATACATTATGAGTGTTGTGATTTAAGACATATGATTTAATCCTTATTTATTTTTTTACTATTTTTAAACATCATAATATAGACATTTTTATCAAATAATTCTATATTAATATCTCATTTTATATTTATGTAGATAAATAAAACATTTCAAAGTCAAATTTTATTAGTTTACATCATATGGGGAGATTTGATCTATGTATATAAGAATGAAACATTTTCATATAAATTTAATTAACTTTTATCATTACTCAATTTCATTTTTTAGCAGATACTCTTGCCCTCAAATATAACTACCCTCCATGATGATTGTTTTATTTCCATTATAGTTATTCTCCTAAATACATGGAAAAATATAAATCCTTTGTTTTATTATTTGACTATTTCACTCCTTATTCATCATCCCATTTGAATAGCTAGTGAAATTATGTTGTAATGTAATAACATTTTCCATAAATGATAACTTGAATAATATATTTCTCCATTTATAAAATTTCTTAAAATTATCCTCCCCACATACCCTATCACCCTATATCTTTTCATAGTTTTGATTTTGTATAAAAAAATATTTTATCAATATCTCATTGAATATAAATTATTAAATAAATGTATTAATGGGGTCAAATATCCTCAAAATTATTCAAAAAAATTATAATGTACGGATCTGAGTAATTCTTCAATTACTTCATTGTTGAGTGATATATGTAAAATATTTTATTTCCTATCACCATTAAACCCCCAACACAATTTCTTGTCCCCATGGAATTGGTTTATCAACTAAATGTTTGACTTCAATACGACCCTAATATTAGTTTTTTACAATACACATATATTATATTTTACCTTGTTATCTCACCATAATATATTACACCCCTTTCAAAAAAAGTATTATACTTAATCTTATCATGTTTTACAACTCTATAAAAATGAATTATCTACCATGAAATGAAATTTATTCTCCCCCATTTCACATAGATAGAATAAAAAAACCCTCACCCTATATTTATTTCTCCACGAATTAGTGATTCAAAATTTATATTTTGGAATTGTAATTGTAATTTACTGTAGTTTTCATCATACATTAGTGTCCCAAGTTGTGGTTTTATTCACATGTCTTGTTTTCTATGTAAATTTCAAACACATTCCATTTAAATAGAATATTCCAAGTCATACTATCTTAATTAGGAAATCTAATAAGTTCCTTGGATGTTATTTTTACAACCATAACCATTTTCTTTAGTCTCCACACACTATGTTGGGATATAGTCTAAGACACCATTATTATAGTTTTGGCTCAATTTTCCAAAAAATATCATAGCATACTATATAAATCATAGAAATAATCCAATACTTTCTCATTTAAATGAAGAGTTTTTCTTCATAATATTTTTCAAAAAACACCAAAGATAAAATATATCAGGGATTAGAACCCTTTAGTATCTTGGGAGGCTTGACCAGGGACTACAAAACAGTTTATAATGTATCAGGACTAGTAGATGGAAGAAGAAATTACATAATATATCAATAACATATTTACATTAAAATTGACATAAAAAAATAAATGTGTTTAGTAAACAAAAAAACATTCATAGAAATATGATGTGATTAATTTGACTATTAGTATTCCATTAATATCTCAATTAAAAGAGTAATTTTACAAAAATATAATAATGAGAGTAATTTTATTAATATTTATGAATTACCCTAGCATATAATGAAATGATACATGATCTGGATCTGTACAAGGCCTGAGGTGTTTTCACTATCACTTGAAGAGTGAAACCAATTACATTGAATCAATGATAAACTAGTGGGAATTATTTATCAAATAATATATAAATGTACATGAATCAAAATACTTATGAATAATAGAGTATAGTACATTATTAAGTTTTACTTCCATAAAAAATAAGATAATAAGTAAAAAATAAAAAAACAAAATGAGTTATAACAAAAAAACATCCAACTCATCAAAATCATATCAAGAAATATGAAGACATATAAAAGGATAAAATAAAATATTCAAATATTTAAATGAAATTATAGATGGATAGTATAAAAATTGTATAAAATATCCAAAATAATCCCAAAATTAAAAAAATGAATATCTATTCATGAGCTAAGGTCACCATCCAACAATACTAACATGGTTCACTCTATGAGTCACCTAAGGGAATGATTCCCTAATAAGTATATTCCGAACAATATAAAATTGAAACTTTACATTCCATAATGTATTTTAAAACCCTGTGATATAAGTGGGGCATGAGAATAATTTCCCCAGTAGATTTCCACCAAGAAATGAGTACATGTATTTTCCTTATAAATGAATTTTTAAAGAATCCTGATTGAAATACAGTAAGACAATAATGCTTTAGTATTTTATAAAAAAACTAATGAGCATGCCTTAGAAGACATTTTAATAAACTGAATGGTACTTTTAAATGAAAGAATCACTATTTTGATAATAAAAAATTATTTGAATAATTTTTTAAACCAATTACCCCTCATCAAGCATTTGTCATATAGGATAAACATTTTAAGAGGGAAAACCAATAATTAACCACAAATGTAGGAATTTCATGAATGATATATTAATATTAATGATATATACATAACATCAATAGATAAATAAAGTTACACAATGTAAATAATGTAGAAAAATATTCTAAATATGGATGTTAATTCATGAAAACATTATAGTAGGGATTAAGGATCATCCAAACATGAAAAATAAATATATAATTAAAGTAAAAATATGTATTAAATAAACAAGAGTGATAAATGTAGAAAATATCTAAATAAAATCACATATATATCATTGGAATCACGTTATGTACTAGTGATAAACTCCCAGACATTATTGGGTTGGACCATCTATTGGATTGTCAATGATGATTCTAAAAAAATAAACTTTTTAGATTCTCTAACCAATCCTCATTAGGTTGCAGTTACTAAATATATATATTTTCATTCACTAGAGGATACATGTCAATACGTAAAAATTACTAGCATAGAATCCATCCATTGATTTCCCTAAAAACTCTTAGGCTTCCCATGAAGATAGATTTTGTATGTGAGGCAACATTTATCCATATCCTAGTAATAAAAAAATAAAATGTCTCAAATTAGGGCTTCCAAAAAATAAATCTTCAACTCTCCTATAAACACCCTCTTTGAAAAATCAACTTTTTCATTTACATAAAAATATTTCAAGAAAAAGAAATCAATTCTTAAGATCCAAAACTCATAAAAGACATTAAATTCCAAAATCCCAGGAACCAGTGGAAGCCGGCCCTGAAAATTTATTAAATAAAAAAATGAAATAGAGTCAGGAATTCAAGGGGATATTACAAATAATGAGTGTGAATAACACAACATCTATCTGCCTATACCATTGGGAAATAGTAATATGGGGAAACAAAGGACCATATCCTATCCATCTCCATGACCGCCCACTTTTCCAAAGCATCTGTGACATTATTAGATTCATGATAAGCATCCAAAACAACAATATTGAGTGGTGCAGACATGTTAAGGAAATAAATCAAGTGGGGAATAAAATTCCAAGGGACATTACACTATTTCATTCTCAAAGAATGAACCACAATCACAGAATCAGATTCTATCCATACCATCCTCCAACTATAATGGACATTATACATGATTGCACAAAATATTTTCGTATAGTTCCACTACATAGGAATGGCCAATACTAGTGATGTTATAGAAGTATAAATCATTATATCATGAGGCTTTAACCCTTGGTGCATCTTTTTATTAATGAAAAACCATTCGAATAGGATTCTAACTAGACCATTAATAATTATAAACAATCCATGAAAAATAAAACTATTAATAAAAAGAATGATACCACATTTAAATATTGAAGTGAGAATAAAAGTATTATAAGGTCTAAAATGAAGCTCTATCAAAACCTTAAATAACCATATATATCTATTTGTCTATGTGTGTATTTAATCGCCATGTAAAGGCAATAAATCAAATCTAAACATAATTAGATTTTTTAATGGTCCAAAAATTCATAATAAACTAAATAATATTTAATATTAAGGTATAGATATCAATACTTACTAAATACTAACCAAAATTAACATTTTATAAAATTAAATACCATAATATTACGAGACATCATTATTGAATGTCATTAGAAGACAATTCCCATTTTTATACATATTCATATAATTATAAATATTCAAGAACCAGTGTATTGTATAATAAAGGATTGTTTATTTTGAAAATAGAATTATTATAGAACAAGAATCACAATTTTTTTTAGTTAATGTAAATCCCTTAGAAAATATTTCATATTCCACGTGAAGATTATATGAAACCCTAAAATAAGTGAAGAGAGAATCCTGGGAAATAATCTAGACCACATAGAAATAAGAAACAAAGGATTTGTAACAGAGATCAATAAATTAACATGAAAAACCAAGGTAAAAGGTTGTTGGGGACTTGAAGAATATGGGAGGTAGATGAAATGAGATCTCCACAAGTTGAGTTATTTTAATGAGTGGAGTGGAATCTGAAATGGCGTTTTAATTTAATACGGTTAGAATAAGAATTTCACAAAACTATGAACCTAGAAAACTCATAAATATTTACCAAACTATTTATGAAAATATATTAATACTATGAAACCATCAGTGGACTAACAATGGGGATATTTCATAGTTTGTATTCATTATTTTTGAAACCATGTTCCTCCCTTACTTAAAGGACACATAGGTATGATAAATTCAGAAGGATTTTCCTAACTACATTAGAAAATTCACAATGTTTTCCTCTAATCATGAGCCAGCCATGTGGGGTTAGTTAATACATAAGAAGTTGGATGCATGGTTGAAACTAGTCATATAAGGTAATATAGAAGGTTCACCCTTATAATGCACTAATTTTATAAGGAGATTTTATGTATAAAAATAAATTTTGTAGTTTCTATTAAAAATATAAGGGAATCAAGATAATTCCCTATAAATATGATCTAACTATGAAGGATCATTTCATATTTATAATTAATCCAAATGAATTTCTATTTATATGAAATGGAATCCAAAAAATTTCATCAAGTGGGGTATTAACCATATCGATTTGAAAAAATATTGAAATATTGAAAAATGGACTCCAAATCCTCCATAAATTGAATAAATTCAAAAAAAATATAATAGAAAAAAGGTACATAATGATGTGAAAATTCTCCCCACAATACCATATTTCTTCCATGATAATGTTTCTAATGATTAATGTCAAGGTAAACTCATCCAAAAAAATAACATATGTAATGATTGAAATAAACAAGGGAAATACCAGATGATATTATTCCCTAACCATTTCAAGAATAAGGGAACCATCACATAAAAAACCTATATACAACCCAAAAATCATAAATAAATGATCATAAATCTTTGACCCATGGTATGTATATTGGAGATATAGTGCTTACACTCAATGTGGGTGATTAAAAAAACTCACCCATTCTATGGAGACCACCATGAGGAACTAGGATTCTAATGTACAAAGGAATATACTAATAGTGTAACAAACCAACGCAGGGAAACCATTAATTAGACACCTGGGCTGACCCTCAACATTCTTATGTCCCATTACCAAATATCTTGGGGTTCTGATTAGAATCATGTCATCATAGTGTAATGGTATGAATGATTTATCATGCAATAAATAATTAAAAGCAGTGGAATAATAAAAAGAGGCCCAAAATAAATAAATGTACCAATCAAAGAAATAAAGAAAAAAACATAAATTAAATTAGAGTCAAATTTAAAACCCACTAAATCTCCATGTGGACCCATGGTTCACTCTTCGATTCCAAAACTATATATTATATAGTGATGATTGAAACAAATCTATAACCTTCACAAGAGGGTAAACATAAGAAGTATATGAATTGATATAATGGATTAGTATGTGTTCCCAAAAAATATATTCAAGCTACAATTCCATTAAATAAATCATTCAACAATTTTAGGTTTGAAATATAATAAAAAAATTTTGTTTTAACACATTTTTTATAAAAATTAATAAAACTTTATTTCGAATTTTTATTATAAACATGCTTATTTTTTTTAGAAGATGAGACTTTAGAATTTTAATAAGACAAGGGGAGGGAGAGAGAAGTGATGTCAATATTTAAAATTTTTGAAAGGTTGTAAATAATTTATAAACAGTTTCTAGAAAACACTTAAAATCTATTTTATTCACTTTTATCGAAATGGTACACCGCATAAGAAAGAAGAAAAAACAATCATATTAAAATGGTAATGGGATACAATGGAATGTGAAACAAAGTGGATGAGGCACCTAAATCTTCCTCTTTAGATAAATAATTTCCAATGGGAACATGGGAGTACCAAGGAGCTCATTTTATCATGTATAACATGCTAAAAACTGATTGATCCTATAGTAATTCCTTACATGAGACCAGAACTTATCCCAAACGATCAGTGTTACCATACCTTGACAGATTGAGGGGCATAATCCAAAAGTATATCATATTCCATGCTAAGATTCACTTTCTAAAGAATAATATCAACTAGTTCAGTAATCATTCTATTACAATCCACTATTTTTTTGGTTCCCATGTCATATGAAAAGTGAGGGTTATCCAAACAAACCATCTTTATAGAAGTCACAAGCATAGGTCACACAACAATGTATCAACCCTCCTCGAGTCACCCTAAGGATGATCCACTTATATTCAACCATTAAAAAATGATATAAGTACAATTCTAAGTACCTCCCCTTCACTTTAACACCCATCAAGGAAAAAGATTAATCCCAATAGAGTTTTCAAAGGTGAGAAAATTCATGAAGGTTCCAAACAAGCCTCAACCTACCTTTGAGTGACGAACCATTTCTAAATGAATCAAACACACCAATTACAACCCAATACCATTTAAAAAACAATTTTTGATAACAAACAAACTATTTAAATTCCAAAAATACATTTATAAAAGCCAACCTTTCATTTTATCAAACTTGTTTTGGGAAGAATCTTGTAAAACCGTTTAATACAATTTGATATAGGGAGTAATTTACTTCATATCACATCAATAAAACATTATATAAACAATTAGACATTAATTATTATCAGATAAAGGATAGAGGGGAATGGAAAAAAAATCACTTTAATTGTTGAATGTAACTAGGAATCCTACCTCAAAAGGTTTAAAACCACGACAAAACCCATCGGCACAAGATTCCTTTGATGAATATCACTCTACAATTTCATGCTTATACACTCCCATACAAATATACCACTTAATATAATTCCCATATTTCCCTCACAATGATGGGATATGTATAACGAGGATATATATATATATATACAAGTACTTATGTACATTTTTTCAATATTTCAAAGAGAAAAAATATTATATAAATAACCTAAAGGTAAAAAAACCACCAAGGACCCACCTAATATTGGAAAAATGAAGAGGGAAGAATAATGAAACATCAAGTTGTGGATGTTGATTCCAAATAAACTAAAACACATCACCTTTGGCAATGGATGATAAACAATTCATGATGGAGTACTGGGAAACCCATATCATTTCATAATAATTGAGGAAATAACCAGTAAACAAATCCAACCTCACCCAAGGGTTTTGGATTAATGAAATAAGGAGATGGGTAGAGGGTAAAGAAATTTAAATTGGGATAGGAGGGAGCCTAAGACCAAACCTTTAAGGATAAAACAAAAATCCTGAATAAAGATGATGGAAATCGCTAGAGAAAGGGGATCATCACAAGGTGGTGGAAAGTTCATGGTTCGATGAAGAGGGGGTATGGGGTTTCTCTCATGTTTTTATGGGGGGGGAATTGATTTTTATGTTATTATGATTATTAATATTAATTTAATAAATTCATTTTAAAAAATGCATCTTTCATGGTTTAGGTTACATAGTGTGCAAAAATGTTCATCCTCAACTAGGATCCTAGAGCACTCTGCATGGCCTATTCTTATAGTTCAGAAAAATGTGCACCAACCATGTGGTTGGATCTGTCAAAAATTAATGATTTTGTCACATGGATAATTCATTCTCCATATAATCACATTACTTTACTATGCAACATGCATTGCATTCCCAAAAACTATTATTTCAAGGGAAAACTCCTTGAAGTGAAAATAAATAAATAGGAACTCCAAAATAAATAATATAAATGAAACTTTCTAGGTATGGGTGTGGAAATTCTTCCCACCATGACACTTTCTTACCTGAGAATGTCCTAAAAGACTCAATTGATCTAGACAAAAGAAATCATGAACTACAATTCAAGTAAAGACAAGAAAATTAAAATATCAAAGAACCAATACTCTCTTCCACTCAAAACCCATAAAAAGAATACGAAAAGAATGTATGGTACCATTAAAATATGAAGAAAAACATATAAATACAAAATATCACAAGACACAAGATATAAAAAATTCAATGAAGGGATTATGATGGGGATGGCTCACAATTTTTCAAGCTCAACCCAATAAGGGGCACTCCAATCCATGACATATAAAATATCAATGAAGCCTGTTGTGTTCTGTTCAGGTTCATCATGGGAATCCATCACACAACTGAATATCCAATTCAACAAACTACTATGATTGATTTCATCCAGGGAAGAATCATGAAATCTCCCCATCAAGAACACCTAGAAGATGGGATCATCATGAGATCATCTTATGGTGTCCTCCCCACTATATTAAGACTCCTAAAACACATTGTTTTTGTAACACACCGAGATTTTATGAAAAATATTCTTTTTAATTTCATTAATGTCTTGTGTTGTACGCTACACCAAAAGAAGCTTGCACAACACGCACCCTTGACTTGCCTTTCATTACACGCAATCATGACCTTCCTCGATAGCGTGTGTAGTCCGCAATACCGAGTTTCACTAAACAATGATATGCTATTAAAATATTATTAAAACTAGCCGTTATGAATAGTGTTAACTAAATTTTAAATTTTATAACATTATTATTCATCTTACACATTTCTAGAACATGGTATAAGAAAAAAATAATTTTTCGGGTAAAATAAGTATTTTTCAAAAAATGCAGTTTTGCCACCTTTTGATGGCGCACCCACTTTAAATCTAGTTTTTGACATATTTATAAGTTCAATTTGACAAAATAAAATTCTTCTTTTGAATCAGGATATAAAGAAAGGTTTTAGGTAAAAAAAGGAAGATCTTTATGGGAGATGTTGAAGATCTTTCACCACGATTAGAAGATTATATTCCGAGTTTCCAAAGACACTAAACTATTATGATCCTTGTGTGTGTTTTTTTATGTACTAAGTATTCCCCAAAAGTAATGTAATGTCCATGTACGTCAGGCTTCGGGTCTCTACAGTTGGTATCAGAGGAAAGGTTTAGTCAATCTTTAGAAACTAGGATGTGAGAACGTTAGTGAGATCCCTAGAGATATTTCTAAGGTATGTCTAGGGATGTCCGAAAGGATAAGTATACGTATAGGATATAGTCCTAGAACTACGGTAACAATCTTAGAATTTAACCTAAGATGTTAGATATTAAGGGTACTCCCCCTTTACTATGTTGTTTTTCCTTGCATTATTTTTCCCTCTCACACTATTATTTTTGGTTTTTAGACGATGGCTGGAACCCGAAGGAACCGTGTTGATCACTGTAATGGACAATGCAATGATTTTCCTCCTGAACAAACAAGTGTTATGGGAGATGGAGTGCAAAATCTTATTGCTATACTTACACAAGCTATGAATCATTCTGGACTTCCAAATGAGCAGAGAAGGGAACAATATTCTATTGAGTCCTTCATGAGGCAATGTCCACCTTCTTTCAGTGGGTCTTCCGATCCATTTGTTGCTGAACAATGGATCAGTACCACTGAAAAGATATTTTCAGTTCTTCAATGTTCTGAACATGATAAAGTCATCTTAGCAGTATATAGTTTGGAATGTGGAGCTGATTAATGGTGGAATCTTATCAAGAATACGAGGCCAAGAGATGAAATTGAGTCCATGGAATGGGATGAGTTCAAGAACTTTTTTTTCAGTAAATACTTCCCTCGTATTCTTCGAACAAATATGGAAAAGGCGTTTCTTGAGCTAAAGCAGAAGGATGATGAATCTGTTGGTATATAAGAAGAGAATTTTACAAGACTTGCAAGGTATGCATCTGGCATTATCATCCAACGTGAAAGTAAAGTTGATCAATTATTTAGTGGCTTAAAAACAGATCTTCTAAGGTCATTATCTATAAGAGACTTCAGTAGCTATGAAGAAATTGTGCGTTGTTCTATCAAGGTAGAAATGGAAGTTGGTGTTACTTATCCATCTCATAGTTTTGACAAGAAACGAAAGATGGAGTTCAAGGAGAAATCTCAGAATAATGTTGAAAAGAAGATGAATGTTTCCTTATGCTAAAAGTGTGGAAAGAAGCATGGTGGATATTGTCTTAAAGGGACTAGAAAATGTTTTAAGTGTGGAAAAGAAGGTCATCGAGCAGCTGAGTGTCGAAGTAATGGAAAAAGGGTTTCTAATGATGTGAATAAAGAAAAGAATACAGAGAACGCACCACCAACACTTCAATGTTTCAAGTGCAAGGAGATGGGACATTATGCCAATAAATGACCTAATCCAAGGGTTAGCGATGATCGACATGAGCAACCGCTTAAGGAAAAGGACAAAGGGAAGTCACATGCGATCACTATTGGCGATGTTGAATATGAAAACGATGTGGTGGAATGATTAAGTGTTTATGTAATGGGATTCCAAAATGATGTTTTATCATGGAGTATTGGAATATTTATGTATTGGTCTAATGTGGTATTCAAAGTGATTGAGATATTTTTGGAAATAAGATGATATGCGCATAATGAAGGGAAAATGAGAAAATGAAATGTTTAACAGTATTCATGAGCTCATGATTGATATAAGGACTAAGTGATATCATGGTTTGTGTATATAGAATTTTGAGGATTTTGGTATGTGGAAAGTGTTAACTTTTAACTGCATTCATATTTTCACTATGGTTCAATGGGTATTCATTTTTCAAGAGAAAACATGATTAAGGTATTCACATGATTGGAATGTGACCAACAATATATATATATATATGGGGGCTAAATGATGGTATTCACATGCTTGGTTGATGACATTTCAAGTAATCGTTTTCTTTATACTATGAGCTTGGACCGAAGTATTTTAGATAAGCCTAAATATTGGAATGGATTATGTTGGACATATGCTAAGTATTGTTTAAGGATAGAACATTTTTCGATATTACTGATGGGATTTTATAGTAATGTAGTTTTAGAAAAAGGACAACCTGTAGGATGGGCGACAACCCATCGCGTCAGACAAGGCTGTGGGAATTGAACCCACAACCGAAGTGCGACTGGCCTTTTTCGCCTACCACTGGCCTACAGGATGTCCCTCTTTAGTAGAAACTGGTTTTATTTTATTAAGTGACGTGATAGATGAAGTATAAGTTCATTTTTTCATATACGATTAACTTTACCAAAGACGGACTTATGTATATTTGATAACTTTTGCTAACCTTTTGTTTGAAACAGATGGAATGACCCATCATTCTATCACATGATCTTTTAACACATCACGAATAACAAATTCAACTTCATTTCTTTAAGAGATGAAGTGGAAATTGTTCAAGGCACGAACAACCGTGAGATTGTGCCAAAATAAAGTAAGTATTTATTCTAATTCCAATTCTTCAAATTTAGGGAAATGATCATGAAAACCAAAAATGTTGTACTAGTGCCCTTATTCGATGAATCAGATGGTACCCTAGATCATCACAAATTTATGTCTTTGTGATTAATGGCTTTTCCATAGCCATGTTCTCTACCACTCTCCATTAGAACATGATGGTTAGATTTCTCTTTCATATCCATATTTTCACCTATGTGGAAACCCAGTGATTAGTTTATTTGGTTAACCATTATGTTTCATACTTTTGTTTTTAAAGATTGGTTTTCGTATTCCTTTTTTACGATGTGGATTTCTATTAAAGAAACTTTCGAGTAGTAAACCATTTATAACCCCGACGAATTTCGAGGAAGAAATTCATTTTAAGGGGAGTAGAATGTAACAACCCGAGATTTTATGAAAAATATTCTTTTTAATTTCATTAATGTCTTGTGTTGTACGCTACACCAAAATAATCTTTCACAACACTCACCCTTGACTTGCCTTGCATTACACGCAATCACGACCTTCCTCGATAGTGTGTGTAGTCCGCAATACCGAGTTTCATTAAACAAAGATATGCTATTAAAATATTATTAAAACCAGACATTATGAATAGTGTTAACTAAATTTTTAATTTTATAACATTATTATTCATCTTACACATTTCTATAACATGGTATAAGAAAAACGAAATTTTTCGGGTAAAATAAGTATTTTTCAAAAAATGTAGTTTTGCCACCTTTTGATGGCGCACCCACATTAAAACTAGTTTTTGACATGTTTATAAGTCAATTTGAAAAAATAAAATTCTTCTTTTGAATCAGGATATAAAAATTTACATTAGATAAAGTTTTGATATTTTTCCGATAACTTTCATATTTTAATGAATAGTAAAAACATGCTATATTTTAAATAAAAACAACTTTTTTCATCGTAATATCTTATGTGGTTAAATTATAATACTGAATGGTTTTAAATTATAAATAGAATATATTTTTACCATTTAATATAATTTATATCATTAGCATTGATTTAACCTTGAATTCATAGGTTAAATCAATTCAATCTTTCGCAATGTTTTAAAGAAAAACTCGTTTTCTTTCGACAACGGGGTTAATTTTAATTTAATTTCTGCATCTTTTGTGTATTGAATTTGGAAAAATGGATTCCATATTTGGAATCATTGGGTCCAAATTATGTTAATAAGCTACTTTTTATTTTTGGGCATTGTGAATAGTAACTACGGTAAATTTTATTTACTATAGTTAAAGGTAAATCGGGTAATTAAGGGTAAATATAAGATTATAAAATTACCCTAACACTTGTAAAAATCATATTGGATGGCTAAAAGTAGACCCATATAACCTAAGGGTCGGATTAGATTAATTTTATGGACTTTTTTCCATGAAAATAATTTAATTATTATTAAAACCAAAGAATGTGACAACATGTCACCTTCTTAAATCTTATAAGTATAATAATTTTAATTTAGTGATAAACTTCATGAAACTTCGAACATGAATAGTATCCAGAAAGCTAATACAATTATATACATCATAGGAATTTATTTAGAATTTTTAGGGATTATAAAATTAACATTTATTATGACACAAAGATGATGGAGTAATTGTCTTATTAAGGAAATATTGACATAATTGATGTTATAAATGCCAAAATAAATGTAATTTGAGACTTTTTATGACTTAAATTAATTTTCTAGGTTAATATGACATTTTATTGTTGATATAAGTAACTTGGTTAGAACTTATAATTCTGTTATGAATTTAATAAAAATCATGTACCAAATAGTGTCAAAATTGACATAAATTAGTTTTTAAAACAAATATTATATTATTAATTGTAATTTAATTCTTAAAAATCTAAGGTTCGGCCAAATGACTTATATAAGGATATATATATTAATAATAAACAACTTGGGGTTATTTTGGCTTGTTATGGTATGTTTATCAACCATATAGTGTAAGAAAACAAAAAGACATGGTAAAAGTTAAATTATTTAACTTAGAGTTAAATCTAATTGATAAGGTTAAACTAATAACCTAAACTTGTCTAAATACTATTGGATGAGATGATTTTGACCCATCCCCACGTTATCTTAGAAATAATACCCTTTGGAACCATTATAAACCGAATTTGACCTTAATATAAAATAATATTTTGAGATTTTCCTAAGGTGCCCCTCTCCTCCCTTATAAAAGGGCACCTCCTCCCTCTCCTCCTCACAACAATTTGAGAATTCAAGCTCGGCCAAACCCTACCAAAATCTCTTCTACACATCCCTAGTATCATCCAAGAGGACCTGGTCTTATTCAAAGACCATCCTTAGTTCTTTAAGTGGAGGTTAAGTGAAGGCGCGTCAAAAGAGGTAATATCCATTACCGATCTTTTTCAATTTCTTTCTTCTTCAACTTCTTCTTCTTTAGTTTA
The DNA here is from genome assembly GCA_963277665.1 of Viscum album. Classification (NCBI taxonomy): domain Eukaryota; kingdom Viridiplantae; phylum Streptophyta; class Magnoliopsida; order Santalales; family Viscaceae; genus Viscum; species Viscum album. The sequence continues at coordinate 278,646,033 of OY728167.1, read as the reverse complement.
TTCATGATAATGTAATAACATCAGTATTTCTTATATAATAATATGTTATTATAAATATGAAGCAACTCTAATTAACCTTCTATCCATCCTACGGAAAAATGAAATCACCGCGCGTGCGTACGTACGGAATACCATCTCCACGCCGTGGTGTAATCTATTTTCCACCACCACCTTACTTGGATGGGTATAATGGTGTAAATAATGACTATATATGACTATTATAAATTTATATTGATTCTTAAATTGTATACATACACTCCAATACAATTCCACAATCATAGGAACGATATCATCACTCGTACGTACGTACGGAATACCGTCTCCACGATGTGATGCGACACGTTCTACATGATATTAATTTCATAATGATTATATAAATGAATTGAATGAATGAATATGATATATGTTACACTAATACCATTCTGTAAATTAGGTATCTATAACCTAAAGGGAAGAATAAGAATTTATTCGACAACCACGCATAAGAACAAAAAGTAATAAACACCCGAATAACAAGTAGTAATGAAATATTACTAATAAGAAGCTAAGAATATGACCATATATGATATCATAACAATATGTATGATTATGGAATAAGTCAATAACATTATTTAAATCATTATAAAGGAGGTTCGGACACTTACGAAGCATATCGGACCTAAGGTAAGGAAAATATCACAATCTCATTTTTATCTGAGGTTGTTTGTACTTTGGAATTTACTAGGATGTATTTTATCATCCACATCCACGTTTCCTAAATATGTAATATTATTTCCATCCACCTAAAATTGTTTAAATACAATTTTACCCTTCGGTGAGCTTTTAGTAAAGGATATGAAAGGAATCTTTTGTCGTTTTTCGTACGAGGTACTTTTTGACTTTTCCGACAAAAGTACGAGAAGAATGTTTTTTTAACTTATACGACATGAATGGATTTTTAAAACATTATTTCCAAGAAACTTCCTTTACAATTTTTCAAGTTTAGTTTTAATCAACTTATTTTAGTTTAAAATTGAATGACATATTAAGAAAGGAAAAGTTTTTTTGAAGTAGAAAGGATATTTTCCTCAAGATTGAAGTTCAAGTGTCTTATCAAAATTATTTTCCATCTAAGATAATAAAGGGTTCTGTTTTTATCCTATTATTACATTGATTTGATTATTTTGTGATGGAATTATTTTTATGAATTCCTTTATCGTATATGAATTGTTTTATGATGTCATGATGTTTAAGATTCCCATTTTTATTACGTGGGTTATGAAATGCTGTATGGTTTATGATTTTGTGGCACACATAAGAATGGTATCATTATGAGAAGGGTGGGACCTATATCTCCCTCCAATGCATTGGGTAAAGATTTTATATCTCATGAGATAGACATGGCTGGAACGGTAAGTTATACCGGTTCAATGAAACAGGACTGAAATGAGGGTGACTCGGTTCAGAAATGGACTTTGTCCACTAAGATAGTCTTGGAAATGAGTCTTGACTAATAATATATGATTCTCTATGATTATGTGTGTATGCCACAAAGTTTCATGTTTTAAGTTATTATTATTGTGATTACATTTCACTGCCATGATTTATCCCATGTTAGAAAATTATGATCTCTTTTGCAGGTTCAGATTTCCAAAAGTTTTGTGCTTATGTATATGATGTGATTGATATTTCTTTTATTTACCCTTACTGAGCATTTGAGCTCACCCTTTTGTATGTTTTCTTTCCCCAGGGCAGGAAGAAGGTTATTAAGTAAGATATGCCAAAAGGGACTATAGATATGATGAAATAAATGGGAGACAGTGTAGACGCTTTATGAACCAGTTGTTTATGTTTCCCAGTTTCTAAAGACACTATACCTATATAGTCCTTTCGTGGTTTTGTTATATGTTGTAATAAGTATGCTTCAATTCTGAAGTATTAACAATGTATGTAAATTATGGGTCGTTATAGTTTTCCCAAGACATAATAACTATTGAATACTAATGAAAATTAACAACAAATAGAAATGATGCACGATATAATTTATTCAACCATCCCACAATAAAGAGATTCGAAATTTTCTTAAAAGTGAACATATATGAAAGCTATAATTCCCAAATATAGTACACAACTTCATTCTCTATACCAAAAGATAAATACATCATCAATAAACACCACACTCAAAATAGAAAACATTTACAACAAAAGAAACATTAAAATGAACCATATAATAACTCTATATCCTCAAATGTGATGTGAAATATTTTGAATTGGTGGAGTAAACTCCACGTCGCTTCCTAGAAGCACCCCGGTAAATCCATTGTTAGTGACCCAAGATTCCACAAGTATGGAAGGTGATTGGTGATTATAAAAACAAATTCATTCCCATGACCCTTCATGATAAATTTTTCACAGACTAGGGTCTTAAGTCTAGATGTACCTGATGATAGATCATATGGCCTTTTAATTCACCAACCAGCAGAAACAACCTCCAACCACATACCCTTCTCTTTACCGGGACTCCGTTAAAAACTTCTAGATATTGAATGAGGATTGGATGCCTCAATAACCCCTTATAACATGGATCCAACCTATGATGCTTGAATACCCGTATTTATAGATGATTCTAGACTAAATTCAAGAACATTCTAATGTAGATCATTACAAATCCCATTCTAAAAATGTTGATGTTTTAGAGATTGTTCTTTAGCTCACTCTGTAAGATAAGGAACAAGATCCAAAAAACATGAATGTAGTACAAAACTAATATTTCACCTTAATTAATTCCTCCCATCTCCATATACCTTTCTAGATTCACATCCTTATAGAGGTATTGTAATATGAGTGATTCCTTGAAGGATTCCATTGAGAGTTATTTCAGAAGCTTGATTCTAATGACCAACTTCCACCACCTACAGGTCATACATTCAAGCACAAAGGAAGAAAACATAACCTTTAGAGACTCAGGGAACACAAGGAACTTGATTTTCTCTCAATTTTTCACATCCACTCTTAAAAATTAAAATATACTATTGACCATAAAATATAGGGGTATTTGACTTTCGAAAATGGAGGAGGATGTCCTTTGGTTGACCAATAGTTGTGTTCTCTAACAGTGAACCTGTTGTTGCTGAACCTCAAATATCCATAAAATATTTGGTGGCAGTATTCTCTAAAGAAAAATAAATCAAAAAACCTATCAAACCCAACTAAAAATCAAGAACTCATTCAAACTATGATGCATACAAAAATTAACCCTTTTCACAAATTCCCCAAACCTTTTTCCAAAATCTTACTATCCACCATTTCAAAAACAATTTTCAAAATGTAATTTCCATCAAATTTCATTAAACAATATCTTTAATAATCCATGGAATATATCTCATTTCTCCATTAAAACCAATTTCTCATTTTAAAACAACACTCATTTTATCAATGATCATTTAAATAAAATCCAATTTAACAAAAAAAATATTTATTTAAATATTTACTTCCAAATATTTATTTGAATAAATATAAAAACCCATATATCGTTTCCAAAAAACAAATCATAACTTCTTGAAATATGTTCATTCATAATTCCAAATATGGTTTAAAAAACATAAAAATCTGGGTGACCCAAAACAAAATCATGAAGGATAAACCAGTATCGATGGGAAACTACACTATATGGTCAGAAGGCACCAGAAAATCACACCACCATATCAATGAATCTTTTAGGACCATGTTCCTAAGCTCAACCGAGCTTTCCATGCCCTGGGAGCTCACCGGGGACCAATATAAAAACCACCATTTAATTTCCAAATGATAACTAAAAATCTAATTGCAGAAAATCAAAACACCAGTTCCCATGGAAATCCTTCATTTGGCACAAAATTTGTTGGCCATACACTTCCTCATACCAAAACTAAAATTACAAATAGTATTACTCCATCTACCATGTCAACCCAAATAAAAAAAATTGTGTTTTGAAATATTGGTCTTTTAATGAACCTAGAATCTGATACCATTTTTTCATGACCAAAACTGGGTGGGCCTCGAAACGATCACTCGGGCCAGACCGTGACATCCCCAAGGTGCATTCCCAATCACCCTAAGGTAGAGAGAAAAAATAAGGAGTAACATTTCAATGGTGGGAATAATTTATACCTTGATAAATAAACAAAGGAATCATAAAAATAAAATAGCATCCCAAAATAAATAAACGAACGAAACAATGAAACTAAACATAAGCTGAAATTAAATCATAATCAAACTCGATGACCACTAATTCTCTATGTGACCTAGTAGGACACTTTCAATTCCATAAACCTGAACTCACACCATGATAATTAAAATAATGTTTTTACCTTCACCTATAGCTCAAAATAAGAAGTATAAGTATAATTATTAAAACCTTCTAAGAATTCCCAAAAGATATATTTCCAATTAATTTAAATTTAAAAAAATATTCCTAAATTTAAGGATTGAAATAAAATATATAAAAATAGTATTATGAAAAATTCTAGTTTAAATCAAATTATATTCTATTTCGCTTTTTAATCGAAACATGCTTATTTTTCGAGATAATGAGGCTTTATAATTCTAATAAGAGAGATGGGAGAGAGAGGGATGTTTGTTTTTTATTTAAAAAGATAGTGTTTGTGTAAAATGTGTTTAAAACATTTACCAAAATCACTTAAAAACAATTTTATTCACTTTTAAGAAAGAGGTTCACAACACAAGAATGAAGTTGTAATAATCACATTATAAGGGAAATGGGAAATAATATACTGGGGAACAAACTAGATGAGGTACCAAAATAATCCACCTCAAATAAATAAGTTCTATAGGAAATGAGAGCACTTAAGATCTCAATATATAATCTATAACACACTGAAACCTAATTCTTCATTTAGGCACACCCCACACGATGTTATTAACACAACTGAACAGTCACTATTACCCAACCTAGCCCAAAAGAGGGTAAAATTCCCAATATACATAGTGGATCATACTAAGTTCCACTAGCAAGAGTGTAATATAAACTATTGAAACAAATGTTCTTGTAAAATCCACTATCGATAATAGATTTCAATGTCATATATTAAAGTGAGGTGGGTCAAAAAAACTATCCATATAGAAAAAAAATCATAATAAATTCAAACCATGTTTCTCCCTTATGATACACCAAGATATATCCCCTTTCATTATACCATTAAAACATTACGTAGGTATCATTCCCAGGACCTACCATTACCATTTGAATCCATCATGGTACAAGATCCATCACATGGGAGTTTTCAAAAGAGAGAAAATTTATTAAGGTTCCAAACTTTCCTCATACTACCTTTGAGTGATGAAACAGTTTTAGAAGATTCAAACACATCATTTACAAACCAAAAAAATTACAAAATGTGTTTGAGGAATCCAATACACCATTAAAATCTAGAATCCATTTATAAAATACATCTATGAATTTTATCAAAAACTTGGGGGATACAATCTAGTATAACACATTAATACAATTTGATAAAATTAATAATTTACTTCATTTAACATCAATAAAATATTCTATAAATAACTCAACAATCACTAGTATTAAATAATGGTTTTAATTGAAAGAAATCAATATTTCATCAATTTAATGGTAGAATGAAAATGGAAGCCAACATAAAAAAGGGAAAAAAAACCAATCCAAATCTCCATAAAAGATGATGAATTTATTAAAGATAACTCTACTCTTTCATGAATATAAAAATATATATATAATACCCTTATTCTAATAAACATATTAACCTCAAGATAATGGGATATATATAATGAGGATATATATCTACACATACTTTTTATAGGTGTGAATGTTTTAAGGAGTCGAAAAACATTCTACCTAACATAGAGGGAACTGAAAGCCACCAATGTCCATAAATAAAAGTAGAAAAAACAAATAGGGTAGAATAAAACAATATCAAATGGTGGAGGGTGAACTAGAATGGATATAAATTCTTCACCTTTAGTGGATAATTATGAAACATCCATGATAAAGTTCAAGGAGACCCATTGAATTCCCTAAAATAGAAGAAATAAAAAAACATGTCAACCATCTCCCTAGGCTTAGGAGTAATGAAATAGGGAAACGAGAAGATGGAAAATCACTAGAAATTGGAAGATGAGGGAGCTGAAGGCCAAAAATTTAATGATCAACCATGAAACCCAATGAAATAACATTGAAATCACTATGGAAAGGGGCTTGGAATTAAGGTGATGGCATATACATGACTGGATGAAAAATGGGGGGGGGGGTCATGGGATATATGTGGGAGGGGTTATAGTTATATTTCATTATTTTAAATCATAATTTAATTAGTTATATTGTTTTAAAAAATACATGGTGAATGGTTTTGGTCACACAATTTAGAAAATCTTATACCTTCTACTAGGCTCCTATATCACCACACATAGGCTGGTCACAAGGTTTGGGAAACATTGTTACACTAATGCCATTGGCTCTATAAATACTTCTATAAGATGATTCATGGTTAACTCATTGTTTTCAAAATCCTATTCCTTGAAATTGTGACAGACTTTTCATTCCCCAAAACAATAATTTCATGGTAAAAAGTCTTATAAAAGAAAATAAATAAATATAAACTCAAATACAAATAATATAATAGAAAAGGGTTAGTTTGGGGTGTGATAATTCCCCCAACCATGAAAATTTATTCCCCTAGAAATTCCTAAGAGGCTCGGTTGATCATGACCGAAGTAAGAAAGAACTATAATCCAAGGAAATACAAAAAAAAATTTTAAGACTCAACAACCAATACTGGCATTCAATCCAAACCTGAAACTAAAAAAATCACAAAAAAACAATGATACCCTAATCAGAAGAATCCAAAAATCCAATGAAGTGAACTCACAAGACTAATTTATTGAACAAATAACTATGGTATTATGAATAAGATGTTCACATTTACCCAAACTCAACCACATAACAAACACAACATCCCCTAACATAGACTCTATCCAAGAAAACCATTTTGGTCTATTTGGGATCACCATCAGTATTCTCCAAGTGATCAATTGTCTGTGTAAACCAACTATAATGATCAGGGTCGATTGGAGTGGAAACAAGGATGATCCATATCATGAATAGGTAGAAGCTAGGTTCCATGTATTCTCATCTTATAGTGTATTTGCCACCGTATTAAAACTGAATAAAAACATTGATTTCCCAAACCATAATGACACTCGAATTTAAAAAAAATCAAAGAAAAGGGAAAAGATGCATCAAACAATGAATCTCAACAACCCATTATAACAGGATTCAAAAGTTTCCCAAAAGGGAACTTATATTTAAAGAAAATTACCAGAAATGGTACACAACCTCATTATCCATCCCAATGAAAATGTGGACATCACTAAACACCACTCCCAATAAGAAAACATTTACAACAATGGAAACGTTAAACTAAATCTGGATCAACAACCTACTCAATAAAATGGATTGGGGGTCTTTTGAAGGGGTGGCCCTATATCCATATTGCTTCCTGGAAACATCTCAGAAAAACTATTGCATGTTACCCAGGCATCCATAGGTATGTAAGTACTTTAGTGATTATAGAAAAAATGGATTATTTTGATCATACCTATTATATTGATGACACACTATGGTCCTAGGCCTAGAAGAATCCTATGAGAGATCAGAAGGCCTTTTAATTCCACCTCTAGTAGAAACAACTTCCAACCTCATGCACAAATCATTACCCAGACTCCATTCACTACTTTTAGATGATGAAATGGTATTGGATACCTTGATAACCCCTACTAACATGACATCAAATCTTTTTTCCTATATCCCCACAATATTAAATGATTTTACTCCGAATTCACATACCTTCGACTCTATATCAGGGAAAATCCCACTATCAAAAATTTCGAGGTTTCTGAGAATCTTCCTTTACCAACTTTGGATGATATTTAAATAGATCCAATTTTTTTGAATAAACTACAAAAATGTACCATACCGTTCTGAAGGAAACACATCACCATCTCCCTCACCAGCTTAATCACGTTTTAGAAATACTATCAGATGAATAAGGCCTTTATGTATTCATGTGTTTATTCTTTACGAAACATTAATCTAATGACCAAGAAAAGTAACAAAACATAAAATATAATTAAATAATAATAAAAAAATATTTAAATATACTTGTGACCCAATTAGTGACTCTCTAATCCCAATACCTAACATCACACAATGAAAAGAAAAACCAAGAAGAAAACTACACCAGAGGATAAATACACAAATTATAGGAGTGAGAATTAAAACTCAGTAGATGTGCCTGAATAATCTATTCCAAAAGAATTTTCATAAAATAAAATATTCATCAATTTGAGGTTTGAAATAATATATATATAGTTATATTTTTTACACATTCTAGTGTAAAATAAATCAAATTCTATTTAACTTTTTATTCTAAACATGCTTCAATTTCAAGATAAGAAGGATTTGGATTTTTAATAAGAGAGGGTGAGTGATATATAATTGAGTATTTTATTTAATAGAAATAGGGTGTAAATAATTATTAAATCATTTACATTAAAACTTAAAAAATAATTTGTTCACTTTATCAAATAGGTACACCATGTAGGAAATTAGTAGTAACAATCACATTATATGGGAAATGGGAAATACAACGCTGGGGTCTGAACCATACTAGGAACCTAAATATTCCACCATAGGTAAATAATTCAAAATTGGTAAATTGGAGTACTGAAGATCTCAATGGATAATATTGTACATACTAAAACGTAATTCTCGCTATAGGCTCACCTCGCTTGATTCAATCAACTAGACCTAACTCTCAATATTACCATACCTTTCCTAACCGATGGTAGCAATCCCATAGAAGGGAAATGTCCATATTAAGGGACTCTATCTAGAGCATAATATAAACTAGTGAATTTTTTTTATAAAATCTACAAGAAATGATAGTTTCCCAAGTCATATCCAAATTGGGGGTGGGCCAAATAAACCATCCATATAAAAATCAATAGAATAAGACACACGACCAAGTATCACCCCTGAGTCACCTTGAGGAATAACCCATTTCCATCAAGCATCAACACATGAGGAAAGTCATATTCAAAGGATATCCCATTCCCATTAACATCCATTAAGGGAAGAGATCCATTCCAATGGAATTTTTAAAATAATACTATTTTATGAAGGCCCCAAATAAGACTCATGCAACATTTGAGTCAAGAAGTATTTCTAAAAGAAGAAAAGAAACCATTTACAGCCCAAAAATATTTAGAATTCTATTTTAGAAATCCAAAACACCATTTTGAATCCTGAAGTCATTAATAAAATCCATCTATGAATTTTAGGAAACACTTTTTGGGTGGAGTCCAGTAAAATACTTTCATGAAATTTGATAGAGGAAAAAATTTACAATATTTCACATCAATAAAATATTCTATAAATAATTCATCGCTAATTAGTATCGATGAATGGTAAAAAATGAAAGAAATGAAGTATTATTCAATTTAATGGTCAAATGAAAATTTTAATCAACCTAAAAAAGGGATGGAACCAAGTCAAAACACCTCAAGACACGATTCCTCTGATGTATTTAACTCCACACATGCATTAATATACACTCTTATATACATACACCTCGTAATACAATGATAATATTCCCATTACTGTGTGGGAATATGTAAAGGAAAGTATTTATACATATGTGTACCTATGTAAAGGATTGAAAGCCTTCAAGGAACAAAATAAATATTCTAATTAACAAATATATGACCAAAAGTCACCAAATAACCCAAATAAAATAGGAAGAAACAAAGATGGAAGAAGACACCAACCTAAATGCTGGAGAGAAAACCATGTAGACCAAAACGTTCTGCCTCCAGTTGAAAATGTGGATGTATACATGAAGAACACCCCAGAGACCCATTATAGACACTAAAATAGATGAAATATCCAAAAAATGTGTCAAACTTCACCCAAGGGTTCAGATGAATGAAACATGGAAACAATAAGAGGGGAAATAATCAAAAAATATAAAGTGGAAGGATCTGGAGGCCTTAACTCATAGGATTAACCAAGATACCTGAAGAAATATGGTGGAAATCCCTAGAGAAAGGGGATTACTGGATGGGGGTGGCATGTGAATGCCTAGAGAGAGAGGAGGCATGATATAAGGGGTGATGGTTTAGAGTTAGATTTTATTTTTATTTTTATTTTTATTGAATTTATTTTTTAAACAAAATGAATCATATCTCCATTTTGGAAGAACAATTTTGAAAAATGGGTTCCCTATATTAGGCTCCTACATCACCCTTCATGACATGGTCACCTGATTTTTATAATTGTACACCAACAATGAAATTGGATCTGTTAAAAATTACAGAAGTTATCACATAATTAATCCATGGCTTAGAAAATTGTGTTCCAAAACTGTCTGATAATATTTCCTTTCCCAAAGACGGTAATTTCAATGTAATAAACCCAGAATATATAAAGTAAATAGAAACTATAAAATAAATAAAATAATTAAAAATTTTGTGGTTGGTGGTTGAAAAGTAGACTAGAAACAAATTAGTAACTGGGAAGGGTACGAAAACAATGGTACCTAAAAGAGGACCCATTGAAGCCTTATTGATGATCAAACAATGTCATGGAATTAGTCCATTAACAATACGACAATTTAAAAAAATTTATGATATCAAAAATATAAAAAATGATTAAATGTCTTTCTAACGTTTTAGCAAGAGGGATTAGAATACCCTAGATGACCAAAATTAAAACAAAGAAGGGATTACTAAATCTAAAGAGTAATGGTTAGATATTCCCAAGTACCCATAAAAATTTGACTCATCTTTATTTATATTATAATTCCTAAATTAAATATAACCATACCCAATGATAGAAGAGATAGGGCCACCACCCATCCTAGGATACCCCCTAGAAAAAAATTACCCCACATAGCCATATTGACCACATACAGAAAGAAATTTAGGTCAGATGAAAACACTATAGAACAACTGTTTTTAAAAAGGAAACTTTCAATGAAACATACTAAAAAATAACCATTTTATACTAACTCATGGGGTGATGTTATACGTCAGTGAAATTATTTGCATACTTCTTCATTGTTTTCACACCACCTTGAAGGCTTAGGAGAACCCATTATTTATTCAGCTTCCCCGTTTCATGGTAATTATAGAAAATAAATGTTGTCCTAAAGGATTAATAATTCATATTATTCTAATTCTAAATAGGAATAAATGAAACCCATCATTCCCGACTCAATCATTCAAATAGTTATATGGTGTCATTCTCTAAATAATCATCATGATTTCTTAGTGAATTGAAGATCCATTAAATCTTATCTCTTAACTCCAAAACCTATTTAAAATATTGATAACGTTGGAAATATGAATAAATACTAATATGGGTTCCTATATAACACTCTCTATAGAGTTTTGGTAGATCCAAAATAGAAAAAACTTTATATGAACCCTATGAGATACTAATATGAGGAAATGTCTATCAAAATAGATCCACATGATCTATTAAAAATTTTCTTGGATGAATACTCTAAATAATAGATATACATGATTCACAATCATCAACACTCAATATAAAAAACATCATATAAAATATACCACATCTGAAAATAAAAACCCACAATATTAAATTACAAACACCAATAAGAAATTAATTACATTAAATAATATTATAATGTCAATCTATAATCTTTTCAAAATCATTAGGATTCACTCAAAAAAATGTCTTAATTACTTAGGATTATCAATAAAATATTTTTCATGTCTGAAAACTAAAACTTATTTTTTATTAAGATTTTATTAATTTGATTTCAAACCAAGATATTTTAAAAGGTGGGCAAAATGTTCAATAGTGTTTATGACATACAACAACAATCCTAAATGACCAAAAAATATAGTACCATTATAATAGAGATGTTATTTTGGTGGGTATGAATAGTGTTAACTACATTTTGAAATATACAAAAATTTCCTAATAAATAATAAGTTATAGATAAATTATTAATAAATAAGCACTCAACTTTTAAAAATGATATTTTAATCTATAAAATATATTTCCTTCATAAATGACTATTATTTATTTTTGTGAGAAAATATTATATTTAATTTATGAAAATTTTTGAATTTTTTTCATAATTTGAATGTTATTTTTTTAATAAACATATTATTATTTAATTAGTGAGAAATTAGTGTATTTTTCTAAAATAGTTGATTTTTCATTGTATATTGAAAATTTAAATTTTTTTAATATTCATAATTTAATTATATAATTTAATATAAATGTTTTATTATATTTTGTAATTGATGTTAATGTGTCTTATGAACTGTTTTTACAAATAATCAAATTAAAAACATTTAAATCATAAATTTTCATGATTTTGGTATATGTTTATTGTTATATGATTAAAAATAATTGTTTTTAGAAAACTATTTCAAAATGAATAATGTGCATCCAATTAAATTAATTAATATTATTCCAAGTAAATTCATATAGTTATGATTTATAATCATAGAGTTAATATAAGACCATCTATTTCTTGAAAAATCCATTTCGTGAAAAGCCTTATTTTTGAAAAGGTTTTTTATTGAATTAGATTAACCATATTCCATATATGAAATTAGAATAAATAATATTATATAATAATATCAGTTTTATTATCATAATAAATAGTAAAAAAGAAAAAATTTGTTATAACGGTTAATCAATAAGACATATAACTGTGGGGTTACACTAATGAAGAAAAGAGAGTAAAATATATAAAAACATGTTTATCATTTAATTTATGAGGTATTAATCGATCATATGACCCCTGAAACAAATTATTTATCATTTTTGGAAGCTCAGGGCATGAGAGGGACATCACATTATTGAACAACTTTTGGGTATTTACAAGAATTCCACTACTTATTATAAAATGGAACACCCTCCTCTCACTTATTCACACCTCTCAATCCATTTAAATTTAATATTTATTAAAAACCTATATCCCTAAATCATTATCCACATTAAATTACTTTAGGATTTACCAAAATTCCAAATATCTGTTTATCAATAAGAGATCAAATGAAGGTTCTTCTAAGAAAGACTTCCCATCTTCATCGAGAACCTTTTTTTACATCAACTTTTTCAACCTTAAATTATGGCTTATCAATCACAATATATTAATACCATTATATAAAATATACTAATATGTAATTATGATTATTGAATAATATTATTTTGTCTCCACTTTCATCGAATTAGTAACAAAACCACTAATTGTCTATAGAGAAGACCACCTCCTTGCTTACTAATATAATATATTTTCCACCATCATCTATCATGGTTATACATGATGATGGATTTAATTTTTATATTATATATTGAATAAATATTAATAATTATTTAAAATAAACATAACATATATCTTCTAACCATTCAATCCATGAAAAAATGATAACCTCTATCTTGTATCGGGCCGACTACCACGTCGTAAAGCGATATGATTGGTTTTTATTTCCAAATCATATGGAATGTGTGTTTAAGGGTATCTAAATAAAAATTATTATATTTATTATATAATGATCATTATATAAATATAAAATAACAATTACGTTATTTACATTGTGATCATTGAAAAATTAAAATGTTACTGAAGTGTACATATGACCTGCCGTCTCTATGATTGGAATGTAGTTCATTTTTCATAACCTTATATAATGGATAGTTTTAAGAGTATAATTTATGTATAAAATTTATAATTATTTAATCATTATTATTCCAAATATTATGGAACAATTACCTATTTGACAATGGTTAACACATTGATGTTGTTTTTATATTGTGAACTAAGTGTCCTCAAAGTACCCAATTTTAACATAACAAAATATGTGGTTAAATAAATCATGAAAATTGAGAGAGTATACATTAATAGTATAGGATGTGGTTCATTATAAAAAAATTGATTTAATTTTTTTATTCAGTAGATAACGGAAATACACAACAATTCTAGACTCAAGGTAAGGGTTTCGTCTAAAAATATCCTTCTTTGTGAGGCATATTCCGTTATGCACCTAAATTATTTTAATTTTTTTAATGTAATAATTTAAATATTATATCATCATAATTAATAAATTAGGATATGATAATGTTCAATATAGTTACATTAGTTATAGTTTTTAATATTCAAATTTTACCAATATTGTAATTGTTTATGTCTCAGTTTCATTTTAATCGGGATTTTTGATTCTTGAATTTCCCTTGTAGGAAATTATTAGATATTTTCATAATAAAACACATTCATTTAGTTATATATTGGTAATTAATTATGTTTTTAGGTAAATTTAACATTATTATTTTTGTGTAATTAAAATCATTGAGAAAAGTTTTTTAATAAAAATTAATATCATTACTCTCTTTGGTAGAAAAGTCTTTTCCTTCTATATCTATTTTTTTCTAAACTTGTTTTAAAAATGATTTTAATATTATCAAAATGATTTATTAAAGTAATTTTATCCCTTTCATGAATTTTTACAAAAAAATAAATGGAATATTATTTTTAGTTTCCAAATGAATTACTTTTAAAACAATTTTACAATAGTGTTAGTAGAATGTTCTTATTTCATAAATAATGTAAAAATTTATCTACTGTAATTAAAACTCAATTATTTGAATCACTATTATATGTTTCTATTTTTAAATTTTAATCATATTATTTTTATAAAATATATAGTAAATTTTAATAATTTTATGAAATGATTTCAAAGTGAAAAGTATATTTTTATCATGAAATATATCATATAATAATTTAAATAAATTTTCACCAACGATGAAACCATTTGAACATATGGATTAATTTAAAATCATGAAGATATGTCTCCAAAAATTATTCTTAAATAATTATCCCTAACATTAATGTGGTAATAAAAGTCTTATGTTAATCTATCAAATGCATCGATGTATAATATTCCTTTGATTATGAAATTATAGAAGATTATGGAACTCATTTCATTCCATGTGTAATTATTATTCTTATGCATTGTGTTTTCTTTCCATTTTGTAGAAAATATAATTATGAAAATGTTATTATGGGTGCATATATGTACAATTGTAAATCACTAAGTAATGTTTTTTCTTTTTAGGAATAATGTATGGGATTAAAGAGTAATCAAATTCCATTATGGGACTATATCCACTGTGTGATATTATCTATACAGTTATCCCGAACTCATGTTTATGTAATTTAATATCATTCTTCCACTTTACCCTTGATTACATGATCATATGATAACATTTTATTTATTTTATGCATCCATGTGATTACCATCGAGCCTTATTTTTTATGATATGATGTTATACCTATGACTCACACATCACGATTTCTTGTATAGTTTATTTCATTATAATATTTTTAGATCACCCATTTTCCCATATATTCTCCAGGTTATCCCACAAAGTTTTACTATATCAGAAATATTTAGGATATAAATATGGATAATAGAATAATGAATTATTATTTTAGTATCAATTTGATGTATTGTGACCCTTTTTATGAAATGACACTAGGTCTCGTGATATTTCAGTTGTAATAATTGAATTATAATTTTAAAAATCATGGAATAACATATCAAAATGTATTGGGTCACTTTTGATGGTATTGGAGAAATTTATATATTTTATAGGGACTTGCACTTGAATAAGTTAGTGAGAAAACTAAATTCAAAAATAAGGATAATACCATGTATAGGAAAATATAGAAGAATTTTTTGGATGTGTATAGATTGAGTTTTCTTGTAATTTACATCGCTTCATAGATAATAAATGTTGTTGTGGCTCTGGAATAATTGTACATTGTGTTAAAAACAATGTAAATGAAACATTATGATGTTACATGATCATCACATTGTGTTTTATAACATTCCTTTGTTCACACCTGTATTAACACACATATGGGATATGTTTTGGTTATTCACAAACTCCTTATAAACATTATCATGTACATGAACAAATAGTTAGGCAAAAAAATTATATAAAAACATTATCATGGATAACCTATTTTAAAACCTAGATACTCATAAGTCATGATTAACATATCATTTATAAGTTGTTCCTAAGAGGATTATTAAATTAAATTTTTTATGTTAATGAATTCTCATATTATTTAAATATTTATTATTCAAAAAAAGTGGGAAATATGAGAATGAAATCCTACAACCAATTTAAGGAGAAATGTAATCGTTTCCCTAAGAAATGTTTTAACATAATTGAAATAGTAGTTAGAATTCGATTGTTCCTGATAAATTATCTATCTCAAATTTTGATTAACTACTAAAACATAGATGAATTTCCAAAAAAATGAACGAATATAAGGATTTTTTGTCATGTAATTTCATGTGATAATGTTGATAATGAAAATATAATTAAACATCCTATATATCAAAACTGTGGAAACGGGAACCATAGGAAATTACATAATGGTAACAGAATATTCATATATACGGGAAAGTAGGGAAAAAATCGACTAATTTATGAAGAAAAATGTAGTGCCCTTGTAATAAAAATAGGGAAATAATGTTTAACATAATGCATCACTAACAGTTCGATATATTATATGTGGGGAATGTGTTCTCTATCTTATAACATACCTTAATCCAAGGATTAATTCATACAGTTATATGATATGATAATTATTAAAGTATAATGATTTAATTGTTTATGTTTGGGGTTCTGTGAATCATATCTTAGTAGTGTTTTAATGGTATTTTGATTATAAGAATAAATAAAAATATAAGTATCATTCTAAGATAGTTATGCATTAAGGATATGTAGGAATAAATTTTATGTCACTAATTAACGTAAAACGGGATTTCATGGTAAGGTGATATTTTATGAAAAAACACATGAATGAGGAAAATAAAATCATTAAAATGTTCTTTATTTCATTGTAATTATAGTATTTTTTTTGATTTGATGGAAATTAATGTGATGGATTGAATGACTTAGATGAAAAATATAGTGATTGAATGAGTACTTTTATTTTTGAATATGTCCATTATAATCATTACAATGATATAGGATCAATGTGAATTATGAATATGATTATAACTTTTGTCTACCATAGTATTTGAATAAAAGGAAAACCCTCATATCAAGAAAAAACCCTTTGCATTGGGAATGATGATTGGGATAATACCCACAAACATAGGGTGAAAAGGGTACAATGCCTACCTTTATCCAATATGATTTAATGGTTACTGTAACATTGTTTATACATAAAATATTTTATTGAATTATTTTTTGTTTATTTTTTGAAACACATTTTATGAGGAAATCATTTTGAATTTTTAAAATGTTATAGTGATTAATAAAACATTTTGATATGGTTCTTTTAGTTCATGTATATAGAAACCATAGGTCTAACATGTTATTTAACATGTAGTTTTATTGGTGAATAACACAATAAAGTACATGAATTATGAGGTTATTTAGTATATATTGTTATATAGTTATGGAATTTTATAAGTTGAAAATTGGACATCGATATTCAAATGAATGTGAATTAATATTGGGAAGTATATTAATGTGTGATAACCATTTCATTTTTTATATAAATTCTATATATAAGAGAAATATATTTATTTCCTTTTTTGGGATCATGTGACCCATTAGAATTTAATTTTAATGATCCATGAATAAAGATTTCATCCTATATAGTTATTTTTTGGAGAAAAATATTATAATATGCAGAAAATGACTGACGAATGTGATTATACATGTCAGGTAATTATATTTCATACTGTTATTAATATATACGGTAAATATATCCCTCAACATTAGGAAAATATCTTGATATATGAATGTTATTCATTTTCAATAAATAGGTAGTGTATTATCTCTTAAAAAGTTATATAAAATTATCTCCTAAATGGGTATTATTTTATAATAAATTTTTTCAATTCCAACCAATGTTATCTTTATATGGACACCTAGTATTCTTTTTATTTTAGATGACCTTGGTATTTCTCTTTCTCACCTATTAAAATAAAGCTTTAATATCCAAATTTAAAATATCTGTGTTACACATAGGAATTTTTAAATGTCAAACACTTGGATTCTAAGAACAAGTTTAAATTTTTTGGATGATTTTTATTTAAGGGTGTAGTATGTCACACCCCAGTATTTTAAATTAAAAACATAATGTTAATAGTATATGAAACATGCAACATCAAGCTTCAAGGACACACAAAATGAATTAGTGTTATAACATATGAGTTAAATTAAAGAATATGAGTAATATGTAATAATTTATTAAATAAATATTAAGGTATTAATAAATATTAATTTATTGATAATTTCATAATAAATAAGCATTCAAATTTTAGTAAATCTATTTTCCTCTTCAAAAATATTTTTCATTCGAAATTTTTTTTATTTCATTTTCAGATAAAATAATATAACTATTTCATGGAACATTTATATTATTTTTATTATAAAATTAACATATTTTTTGAAATCAATATAGAAAAGATAAATTATGGGGAATTATTTTTGATTTCTTTTGAAATGATTGAATTTTTATTGAATAGTGAATATTAACAATTTATCATATACTGACATTTATTTTATTTAAACCAATGAATTTTAATTTTCAAATTTATTTTTGATTTTATATTAAAATGAAATATGAACCATTATATTTATAATAATAAAATAAAATTCATTTGATTCATCAATTTTCATGATTTTTCTATAAATTTATTTTTTATACATAATAATGCGGTTTTCAGGAAACTATTTTAAGTGGATGGATTTTAAATATATTAATTAAATTAAATAAACCCTAATAAAAACTGGTAAATCAAATTAATATATTAGAAATATTTTTAGATGAATTTAATTAATTATAATGATACTTTTAATAATAGTGTTTATATATGATCATATATCTATTCCAAAATACATTTCTTGGATGCATTTTTCAACACATTTTTTTAGTTTAATATAAAACAAATTATTTACAATTATATGAATTGAATTTAATAAAAAAATTTCCATATTATGAATCATTATAATTAATATTATATAATATTTTCATAAAAATGTTTTTATCATAATATTTAGTAGAAAGTGTCAAAAATGTTACCAAAATTAATGTTATAACCAGTTTAGTAAGGGGTTAAACTATAGGGTTAAAGTGAGTAACATTTTTAAAAATGTGTTTTTATTAATTTTGGAGGACTGTATCTTCACAATCACGCCAATAGTCCATTTTTATCGAATTTCATGGCACTTTTCTTAATACTGACTACCCATTTTGAATTTTTTGCATATTAAAAAAATTGAAATCCTCCAATATAATAAAAGGGAACCCCCTCCACTATAATCATCACACATCTCAAGACATTTTGGTCAAAAAAGTCACAAAATATCTATGCAATTTTATTATCCTCATTAATATCTTATAGAATTCCCAAGTTTTCAACCATTGTGTCCATAATAAGAGATCCAAAGGAGTTTCTTCTAAGTGAAGGTAATCATCTTCATCGAGATCCCTAAATTAACGTCTTCTTTTTACACCTTCAATTATACATATAAAAATACGATATAAAAAATCAGTATCTAATATATAATAATATATTTTTACTTTAATGGAATATTATTTATCTGTATCCTCTTCCGCCAAATGGTAATCGAAACAAGCATTCATGTGTATAGTAGACTACAACCTCATGAACCAATATAATTTTTTATCCATCATCAAATATAATTTCTATAAGGACCTGGCCTTAAACATTACATAATATTGAATTAAATTAATAATTCACATTGAGGATCTTTTCGGGTTTAGAGTTTTAGATAATTAAGACATAACTATTACATCTCAAAAAAATACAAAGTAGACACTTGTACCCAGTATGCATTTTTTTTATAAAACATGAACTCTTAAAAAAAGCCATGTCTAGTTCCATGTTTATGACAACATTAATTTTCCTTGATCCCATCCTTGACCCTATGCCACATTATGTCCTGTGAAAAACATTTCGACAACATGGGATGAGCATAAAAAGCCCAGCAAGGGATACACAAAGAAGGAAAACAGTTAGTTTTTCAAAAAAACAAGTAAACCATGAATACATAAACATAAGTAATAATTTTTACCTTTATGAAGTATTCAATTATCTCCACTAAATAAAATATCATTACTTACCCTATTTGTAACCCAAAGATTACCATAAAACCCATATAAAGAACACATAACATATAAAGGTAACTTGGGACATAAACAAACTTAAATGGAATAACCATACGGTCGACTTCCACACATATCACTAACTCAAATAGCCATATGGCCGACTTCCATACCCAATTCATTGGAGGTTATAACATAACCACCCGTCCTGGTATTCACGGAACCACCTGTCATTTGGTTTATCACGTAACCACCCGTCAAATGTCCAAGTACCATTATAAAATCATAACACATACAACAAATATAAATGAAAGAAAAAAATTCCACATTTAAATCACAATATATCACTTAAATATATTGAAATAACAAATCCATTTTCAAAACCATTTTAATTACTAAAAACACATAAAAGAGTATATGATATTTATTTTCTTTTAAAAATATTACGACTTGTTGAGGAAGCCAAAGAGAAAATAATACTTGTAGCGGAGGAAAGGTCATTGTCACCACTTATATTAAAAGAAACATTCCTTTTTTTCATTTAGTAAAACGCTTTGGAGAAAAATATTCCCTTTTAAAAGTCAAAGGTGTTTATACAGCGTATTAAAGAAAGTCGTTTATTAAAACAAAATATGCCTCAATGAATGGAGATTGAGACGAAGTCCTTTACCTTGTGTCTGACATGACCCGTTCGTTCTTTAATATCCTAAATAATAAACTAATGTTAATTTCTAATTTTTAAGAACCTTTTTCAATTTTACTAATACTTTTATATCACTTATTACCATGTTATATATATATTATGTAATCATTTAAGTTAATAACTTCCATTTTGTCGATATTTGGTACTTGAGTCAAAAATGAACACATTATATTTACATGTTGTCCATGTGTTCAATAGTCCATAATATCCCGAATTATATTAATTATTAATATCTCATATATATCAAATATATCCAGTATATACATGTATTTACAATAGTACATAACATTTGAAGGTAAGAAATGAAATGCACCGTTCATGGAGACGGTAAGCTGTGCGTACGCATGAACGCTACTTTCATTTCTATTTCTTATTTTAATGGAATTAAAACATAATGATACGTAGTTATATTAAAATCCTTGTATAATATCATATATATAATATCATTAACTATATCCTTTATGCATCCCACATAAGGCATTAACGAATCACATCACTTTGAGGGGGCGGTAGTCCGCACTTCCTCAAATGAGATTATCGTATTTACCCACTATGGAAACCATAAAAAATTAATATAAATGGGGAATTACAGAATCATAAAGAAATAATAAACATAATATATATCATATATAAATATATTGCCATCATAATGGCCACCATGAGAGGCGGTAAGATGTAATTGAACAATCATCATTTCGTGAGGCGTTAGTTTTCCATCCTCAGAAACATTATGTTCTTCATCCATTATATGGAGTTGTGTGTAAGTTTAGGTAGAATATTTCTCATAACAACATCCTACTATATTTTGGATACTTTTGTTGTTACAAAATAATGTAAATAAAAAGTGCTTAGGGTTTGGAGATGTAAAATAAAAGAAAACAATTTAAGAGAAACCATTAACTTTAATTTGGGTAACTCTCTTTGGTTTGAACCAAAGGAATTCTTGAAGTGCATTCTAACTAATGTAAGGATTTTAATAGGATTATAGGGATTTATGGAGCCTAATTGGGCAGAGTTTGGACGATCCAAAAGGCTTGAGAGGTATGAGGAATTGCATAGAAGTGGTCTCCTTTTAGAGTGGAGAGGAGGGGCTCTTTAGGAAAGTGTGAAAATATTATTTTATAATATAATGATGACCAGTTTATAATGGTCAAAACATAATTAAGGTCTAAGATAAGATGACTTGTAGTTGAAATAAAATCATCCAATTAGAATTGGACATGTTTTGGATAATATTTCAATCATTATAATCTGATTTATTTTAATCATTTATTAATGAGGTAAATACTGCATCATTATTGTGTCAGAGATAATTTAACTTATTCGATGTATAAAAATTATAAAAAAAATACTATCATGTAGTAAAGATTTTTATATTTACAATTAATATTTATTTTTGAAACGATAATTCATATAACCCCTTAAAAAAATTAATTTACTAAATGATTTTTGTTAATACAATTTTGTCTTCACATTAAATTAATTAATCTAAATTGAAATTTTCACTCCCAAGTGGCTCAATGGGGTCCCAAAATCGACCCAAAGATTCCCTTGGTTATAAATGACTCAACCAATAAGGTTTGGACAAGTGTTAAGGTAATTTGGAATTATTATAATATTCTTTTAACCTTGAATTTCCTAATTTACCTTTAATCGCTGTAAATAAAAGTAAAAAGATACTATTCACCAAAAATTATTTCTATCTTATTGAACCACATATTTCTATTTGATAACAACCATGTATTTAGAATTTTTGAAATTCAATTCACAGAAGTTGTAAAATTTCATTTAAATGAAAATGTCATATTTTTTTTAACTACCACAAAGTGGTTTAACTATTAATCAAAAATTGAAATTTTTCAGAAAAATACCAAAAATTCAGCCTAAGCTATATTTGATATTCCAAATTAAAAAATGATTTCTATTTTTTCAACTTCCAAACATAGAAGTGGCATTAAATAATTTTAAAATTAATTCCCGTTATCAAAACAAATAGCGTGTTTTAATGAAACAATAACTACCAAAAGATTGATAATTGTTTATGTCCAATTTCAAAGTGAAATTAATTCCAATGACCAACATTGGATTAAATGGTAAAAATATATTTTAATTTAAATTTAAAACCAATTAAAAATATAATCTAACCATATAAATAAATTAGATTAAAAGGAACTTTCGAATTAAAATACAATATTTTTCACTATTCATTAAAAAAATGATCTTTATCAGAAAAATACAAAAAAATTACCCAAAGTAAAATTTGATGACCCCATTCTAAAGAAGGATTTTATATTGTCAATTAGAATGTATTAAACTGACAAAAACTAGATTTAAAAATGGTTCTCCATTAAAAGGTGGCAAATTGACCTTTTAATGTAAATTATTCTTAAAATTAGATTCATTAATATTTTAAGCCTATAACATTTTTTGAATAAATTTAAATACATCTATAATCATATTGTAGTTAGTTTTTTTGATTCCCTCCAATACAATGGCTAGGAGTTAACGAATATTTAAAATAAAAATTTTATATTATTAGTGTGAAACGTAAGATTCCAAAGAAACCGGTTATTGCGTATTGGGTACGCTATCAAACATAGAAACCCCTTTAAAGTAAAATTAATATTTACTTCACAAATATTAATAAATATAAAATATTTCTTATTCTTCATTTACTTGGGATGTTACAATTTCAATTCATAATGATTTATTTAATGTATATATATTATATTTATTAAATATTAATCTGTTTTTAATTGTAACATATCATATAATCTTATATGTTACCATCCATTGAGAAATGATATCATAATTAATGTGTATGGAGGACTACCACTTCTTAAAGAGATGTGATTCATTTTTTTATTACCACAAAAAAGGAATATTCAAATGTATTAAAGGAAATAATAATATATTTTTTATTTAAAGGAAT
The DNA here is from genome assembly GCA_963277665.1 of Viscum album. Classification (NCBI taxonomy): domain Eukaryota; kingdom Viridiplantae; phylum Streptophyta; class Magnoliopsida; order Santalales; family Viscaceae; genus Viscum; species Viscum album. The sequence goes on along the minus strand of OY728167.1, from coordinate 278,622,185 downwards.
TTATTGTAATATAAATTAACACATACCTTATTTCAATCATGATCATTGAAAAATGGAAATGTTATTGATGCGTACGTGTGACTTAATTTCTCCTTCATTGTGAATAAAATAATTTTTCATAACCATATTTTATGATTTTTTTAAAACTAAAAGTGAAGTATAAAAATGGTAATTGTTTCATAATTATTTTTGTGGATATAATTTATTAATAATTCCTTTTACAAGGGTCAGAAAATCGATTCCTTTTTCAAATTATGAACTGAGTGCCCTCAAATCATCGACCTTATAAATAACTAATTATGTAATTAAATATTTCATTGAAATAATTGATGTTACTATTTTATGTATAATAATTTAAACAAATACATGTTCTTATAGAATGAAAATAATTCTTATGTGTTTATTATATACGAGATAAATGATGGACATGAAAAGTATGTACTTGAGGTAAGGGTTTCATCCCAAAACATCCTTTCTTGACACCCATGTTCTTTTGTGAACCTAATTTATTAAAAAAATGATTATTTAATTCCCCTTTATATATTAAATCATGAAATATTAATTTATAATGATATTTTATGTTATAATTCAATTAATTCACTCAAGGGGGTGATGATTAAAAATTTAGCTATGTGGGATTTTTTTATGTTTCAATATCATTTTAATCGAGCTTATATATGATTGAATTTCCATTGTCATATATAATTTTTCATTTTATAATAAGATCCATTTATTTTCCTTTCTTATGCTTATTTATTAAATATTCAATTAATACTACAATTATTTTCTCATTATTACTTAAAATTATTGAGAAATGTTTTTAGGAAAAGATGAATTCAATCCTCTATCGAGTCGAATTTTTTTTCTGTATATATGTTTTCTAGATATATTTTCAATTATGACTTCAATAATATAAAAATATTTATTAAATAATTTTTTACGCATGTTTTAATTTGTATATAATTATTCAAAATGAATCTTCATATCAATTTCGGAACAAGTTTATTTTTATCATTTTTTTATAATAGTACAAATGGATTTTTTTTATATTATACAACATGTACAGAATATCCCAATATCATGACCATAATATTCATTGAATACTCCATTATATGATATTATTGTTAATTATAAATAAAATATTTTCTATCATATTTTTTATATATGTATGTTTTGAAAAAGTAATTTCAAATTGAAATAGATATTTTCCTCACAAAATATTATATGTAATATTATCAAATCATTATTATAAATGATGATAATGGTTGATGATATGGATTGATTATAAATTATTTATATATGTCTCTCACATATATTACAATCTTATTCCCCATTATTGTTATAGGTGAATATATCAATTATGGTCAACTGTCTATACCATAATTACAAAACTTATTTTGATTATGATATGATACAACATTAAGAAAACCATTTATTTTCATTGGAAATTTTTATGTTAATGGGTTATGAGTTATTTACTTCTTTAAATCACATATAATCATGAACACATTATGATGGGTATTCCTAAACAACAGTACAATTCATTGGGTAAATCTCTATTCCCATGAGGTGTTTGGTATGGTATTATAGAGCAATCCTAATCCATTATGGGACTATGTACACCATGTGATAATGTGTCGGATTTTAGCCATGAATCATTTATATATAAAGTTATATGTTTCAACAAAATCTCTTATGAACCCTTGATCTTATGATACCATTTTTATAATATCATTCCATGCGATTACTCGTGAGACATCATTTTAATTATATAATGTTATATTTTTGAATAAAATGTTTTTATTCCATATCAAGTGTTCCCTTAATTGTATTTTCAGATCACCCCTTATATCTATATATTCCATAGGTTATCCAATTTATTTTTTTGTTCTTGAAAGGAAATAACATCTCATAAAGGAGAATAAAATAGAGAATTTTTATTTTAGACTCACTTTGTTGTATTATGAACCCTTTCATCTAAATAAACTACACATCATTATATTAGGGATGTAATTATTGTATGTTTATGTTATGAATAATGGAATAAGATATATAAAAGGCTTATGTATCAATATCTGGAAACATAATTTTTTCTACAAAAAAAATGTTTTCATCAAAATATTTGAATAAAATCTATCCAAATAACATTAGTGAATGATAAAAATTGTCCTAATATCACAAAAAATTATAAACACCCACAAATAAAAGAAACACATATGAATAAGGGATTCAATAGAAAAATTTTAAAAAGGATAGTTATTGGATATCAATATTAGATATATTGATATTTGGATCGTAAAAATGTATTCAATATGGATCAATTACAAGAGGTGAGAGATTCTAACTTTTAAAAACATTAGTCTACATTTATTAAACTAAAAAATGTAACAAATCTACATTTATAAAAATATAGGTTTCAAACATAGCACTCAATCTGAATGGATCATGATATAATAATAAAAAATTTTGTAACAATATCATAGTATCTAAATAGTAATTATACATATGTGATTTAATTAAATTTAATGGAACATAATTAGTAATGGTACAATTAAAGTAGAATTTCTCAAACTCATAGAATATCTGATTAAATATTTGGATCTTATTTATCATAATTATATTTTTTACGATAAAGATAATTCAAATATGCACAGTATAATAAATAAATTATAGAAAACATGTAATTTAATAGAAATAGTATTATAATGACATATAATTATTTAAAAAATATTAATGATTTTTAAACCCTAAGAGTATGGTATCCATAAACCATGGAAAATGGTGTCCCTTATTTAATACTTTCATGAAAATATGTATTTTCTCATTATGTAAATACCTTGATATGATGATTAGATTCTCTATCCACCTATCCTTGACATACCTCAATATGATGGATTGAATCTATCTTGTTATCCCTGTAAAACATGATCAATTTTATGATTAGATTTTATGTCTTTCAATCCCCACAATCCCTTGTTGGACATCACAGATCAGACATCGAAAACAAATAAAAATGATTCTTATGGAGTCAAACTAACTTGGATTCCTTAGAAAAGTCTCTATATATAGAAATAAAAAAGACTATGAACATGTTGTTCACACATTGGAAGATTTAGGAAAATCATGAGCGAAATGTAGTCAACTACAGTAGTTCCAACAACTCTAAACTCTTCCAATGACTGTTTATTTATAGGCTACCTTCTGAGCTGTCTTATTTTCCCTCAATGGGAATATTTAATTGAGTTTGTTTGAATGAATTTTATAACTTGAAATTCAATAGATATTTTATGACTGAATTTTTGATGTTGTATTTTTTTACACCATTACAGTGTAAAAGATGTCCCTTACATAATAAATCTACAATCCTTATTAAGAATTTATGATTTATCCAGTCCTATGTAATGAAGTATTAATTTCAGTATGATTATATTTATGGATATGATTCTGATTTTTATCGGTTCTGATATTGGTATGATTATGAAGACTTCATTAGTAAAAAAGGAAATAAAACAAGTCTTATATATGTTCTGCTAAAGGTGAGTTCAATGTTTATCGGATCTATTCCAATTACAATAATCATTATCAATATTATTGGTATATTTTAATAAATAATTTTCAACTAATTCTATGTATGGAAAAAATAATTTGTCTTCTACAAACACATTATAATATAATATGGACATAAAAATTTAGTAATCAAGTGTTTTGAGAAAGAGTTTCTAATTTCCAAAACAAAAGGAATGGAAAATATATAAGAAAAACTTTTGGCTTAACATTAGTTACTATAAAACGCTTGGATTCATGTTTTTTTGTAACGTTATACTATCATATGGATTTTATCACAATTGTTTTCATGGTCTCAACATGGTATTCAAAACCAAGTGGGATAACTATGAACCGTTATTTCTTCTTCTAAGAAGTGGGATACACCAAGAAGGATCAAGATAATGGAGATCCATGGTCAATAGATAAGGTCTAAGAGGCCATAAAGGGCAATGATATATCAGAAAACATAGTGGTTTCACAAGGGGTGTAGTGGAGAAGTAGGTGGGGGAGCTACCTGGGGGTATATACTGCATTATGAGGATGTGAGGTTGGAGGAGGAGGTTGAAGGAATAGTGGTCCACTCATCTGAATAGAAATGGGAGGTTTCTACAGAACCTAAGAAACTTTTGGAACTTCTTATACATTTAAGAAAAGAATTAATGGAGAATGTTCTTACAATTAACACCATAAAAGAGGAATAAGAGAAGATAATGGGAAGATTGATATCTGTCTACACTAATAGTGAACAAGGTGAATAGTTCAACAAGAAGGGTCTTATAATGATTTGAGGATTCAATGAAGGTATGATCAATATAGATGAGTACCTTAAGTCTTGGGATATTCTAGAAACATACATTAAAGATCTAATAATAGATATCAATATTATGTGTACCATCCCTTTCCTGGAAATTATGTATGAAGAATTCCTCTGGTAGGCCCAATATATCTTTTAAAAAGATTGTGGTTTATTTTTGTGTTATACCCTGGTGAATTTTGGGTTTCTTAATTTTCACTAAAAGCATTTTGATAATAAAAAATTAAATTTCATGTCAGGTTATAAATAACTCTATATAATGTACATAATATATGTAATGTTTAAAGAAAAATAATTATATAATTTAATACAATAAAATATATGATACAATTTTTAAAATTCATGTTTTTAAATCTTTATCCAATTCCAATTGAAGGCTTTGAATGGAAAAGAGTTAGATAGATTTCCCAACACCTACCTCATGAGTTCCTATATTCCTATATCTAATCCATCATTACAAAAAATGTAATGATATTGTTTCAATATCATATCATTTTTCATGGACCAACCTAGGATATCATGATATAATACCCAATTCATGTTGGAACAAGGCCTTAGGCATGTTCTTGATCATCCTATGATAGAAAATAGTTGTAAGGAATCTAAAATAAAAGTATTGGAATGATTTTTCCTACTAAATATAAAACAACATAGATTATTATTCTATCTATGTAACCGATATGGTGCTTCTATAAGTTTTACATCCCTAAAAACCCAAAAAGTAGTCTTAAATTAAATTAAAACCCAATAAGTTATAACTAAAAATAAATTTCCAACACAACTAAAAAATATTATAAGACTAGAATATATAAAATATGTTAAAAAATGAGATCCCAAAATAAAATAACTATATAAATTTCTCTATCATATGAAAAAAAATAACAAAAAGTATCATAAAATTAGTAAACTGAATATATCATTTAGAAATGAGGTTATCATATAATATTTTATTTATGGTGCACTGAATTAATTCCCTAAGAGAAGAATTCCACAAGTAAGATATTCCATTGAATTAGAAACTAAAGTTGTAAAAGCCATAGAGTCTTCCAGCATAGTGTGGTATATGTAGAATGTGTGATAAATTTTTTTATTTGGTTACCCCAAAAATTTAAATCCATGAATTTCATTAATTTTTTTTAAAATAGTGATCTCAAATATAATAAGGATAGTAATGAATTTGTATTGTTGAAAATAAACTCATGGTGACTAGTTAGATTCCCTTTTTAAAACATTAATGTTTATTTTATGTGGAATATTTACAATGTTTTGAACGGGATCCATTTTTAATATTAGTTGAAACCTAATACCCCTCCCAATGCATTTTCAAACCAATTGTAAATATCATGTTAAAAAAACAGAAAGTTACAATAATTATTACAAGTGTATAGATTATAATTGAATGTTATTTTTAAACGTATCTATATTGAAATAATATTCAACCATAGTTGATAATAAAAAACATTGTAATCAATCATTATAATAAAAGAATTAAAGTAAAGTAAAACATAGTAGTATTGAGTTATGATAATCCAAATATGAAAAATTACAATATAATAAAAGTCACAACATTTTATAAATACACTCAAGTGATAATAACCAAAAATGAATGAGTCATTTCACATATATATCATTTGAAAATTCATATGTACTAATGAGACAATCCTAGATACGCTCAAGAAGAACCATATAATAACCTATAAATGATATTCCTAAAAAAGAACCTTCTACAAGTTTCTAATCTATCCTCACTATCTAACACTACCTATATGAATAATATATTACTCATTAGAGGATAATATAATTTATGTGAAGATAACAAGATTTAAAATATCTCTATATTTACCCAAAATAGCTAGGGCTCCTTTGAATACATATATTAAGGTGAAGAATCATTTTATTATATATAAATTCTATAACATTAGCATATCTCCAAAAAAGGCATCAAAATACCATATCCTTAACCCACCTCTATAACCATATTTATAAAATCCAAATCATCATTTTCATAAATATTATTCAATAAAATAAATCAATTGTTATGATCCATAACTCATATAATAAATCAAATTATGGGATCTACTAATGGTGTAGCTTATCATGGGAAAAAATTATATAATATTCCAAATTTAAAATTAATAATCTATAAAGGGTAGATCAATGATATGAATTTTAATATTTTTTTCTCTATATGCCACAAAAATTAAATCTATTATCCAAATTCAAGCTACCCTATTTAATGAATCAAGTGAAAATGGAAATATCATAATGGTCAAAAATATAATCATTCATTTAGTCAATTATATTTTGTTACAAAAGGAAATAAAGAATTAGAACATAAATAACGAGGGAGAAATACCATGGTATAAGAGTAACTAGTTAATGAAATAAAACAAATGAAATTATGAAACAATCATTTTACCCAATAATGAAAAGTTCTCTGAATTGGGATCTAATAAAAATTTAAAAAAAAGGAAAACCTATTTTTAAGTAGTGAATTGTTTAATGGAGTTCCTAAATTTTTTTTATTACCCCCACTTCCAAAACCCTGTTTCGGGAGGATCCATTTGAAATTAAGAACATTTATGAAATGATCACATTTCTTATAAATACATGATAGCTAGATTTTATAAAATTTTAGACATATCATTTATGAAATTTCCCACAAGTCCATCTACCATTAATTTTCATAAATAACAATAATATTGTGAACATTAATTTTCATTTATAATTGAATAATAGATATTGAATAAGGAAGATAATCATTATATCTATTAGTTTATTTACCAGGTATGAAATTTGTTATTGGTTCATTTCTAAATCATCTACTAATAATATATCATTTCATACCCAAGGGGGTTATATGAGGCCTTGATTTTTTTGACTAAAATAATTTTAATCCCTCAAATTTTATTATCATTTTTGTCCTCCTTGTGTTTATTTTAATGGGATAATGTATATGATATTATATCTATGTGTCCAAGAGGTAATGAATAATCATATTCATTGAACTTTAAATTAAAAACCAATTGAAAAACATCAATAACCATATAATTCTATAATATTACCAAAATTATATTCTTCTCAATTTTTAATGGACATAAAATTAGTAGCTTCATCCCCAGGGAAATCCATTATTCCCTATTTGTTTTCACACATATCGTTTAACAAATCAAAATCACAATTCATCATTATACTCAAATAGAAAAAATATTACAATTGATTAATCATTATTCACTATTGAAATTAATTCATCCTGCATAAAAAACAATTATTCATAGTATCCCTTATGAGCATATACACCTGCCACATTTAAAAAAACTCCATCTCCTTATAGAATTTCACTAGACACATCACTCATGATCATAGTAATCGGTTATTAATATATAGTCAAAACTAAAATGCATTATCTAAAAATAGGATCCCTATTCGAATTCTATATATTTTTAGGTGTTCCTTTCCATTGTATAATCCTTCTATTCTTTCGATTTTACATTCAACAAAACATTTAGTCGATTAATTCATGACACACTGTTCTCCCAAACTCTACAATTTAAGAAAAATTCTTGAAAATACTCATAAATAACCCTTAGGTAGAAACCATTTTACCATTTCAACTCCACACCCATTTCATTATAGCCTCTACTAGAATGACCATGTTGTAAACATGGGATACTGATGGGTGTAATTATAGAGTACTGGAAGTAATCGGCTTTATCTGAGAACCTAGGTCACACGATATAGTTATTGAGGATTGTTTCTATAAAATATAGATAAGTAAACCAATTAATATATACCAAATAGGTAGTATTGATGAAAAAAATCCATCTAATGTTAATGGTGACCAATGAAAAATATATAACATATCAAAAAAACTCAAATTATTCAATTAAAATAGGGATATAATCCATCATGATTGGTAAATAATCGAAACTCTCAACCATCATCTAAGTGACACAATAAAAAATTTGAAAATATGATCCTTTATAGAGTGATATGGATCATAAAAGTATGTGTGCTATATCTATCAATGGTTCCATATAGTGTAAAACAAACAATTTCAGAGATAATATAACCATGATCGTTGAAAAATTTGATAGTTGAACAACCTATAAAATGACATGGAGTTCAAAGTTGAATGAAATTGGGGTTTTTTTGAGACTACCTATTCATAAATGTGTTGAGAAGGATGATTATGAGTATTGAATTATTTTACAGTTGGAAACCAAATAATTTCTAGAAATATTATTATTCCTAATATGTATATACATACACACATAGAAAATATATAACAATAAAATTTTAAATATTACATTATGTTATGGCCCAAGGAAATCCACAGACACATAATAATATTCAAGATAATATTATGTTGGATAATAAGAATTTAATAAAAAAAATCACATCCTTGAATCAAATTAATGTACCATATATTTATTAGACATAATTGTTGACGTTCATTAGAAAATAACACACCATTTTATCAAAATCCATGAAATAATAAAATATTGAAAATAAATTAATAGATTTAGAAAGGTTTATGTTTTTTGGAAAATATACATAACAAATAAAGGAATAAAATGTTGTTATAAAAAAAGTAAATCTAAAGGACACACCTATATATTCCAGGTGTTGATGAAAATAATAAAACAAAGATTAAAAGATATATATCGAATGAAAAATATAAACCACATAACATTTGGAATAAAATGTTTTTGTGATATATGAAATGATAGTTGAACTACTATATATCCAAGATTAGAGTAATGAGAGGAGATAATTGGAGAAGAAGAAGAACTGGATAATAGTTTATTATGATAAATAGATAACATTTACAATCTGTGGTGGAATGAGATATGGGGCTTAAAAAACATTTGAGGGAGACACAATGGGATCTCCACGAATTGATTCAATTGAATAAGGGGAAGGGAATCCCAAATTGAGTTATAATTAAATAGGGGTATAATATAAAAAAATTAAGAAACTAGGAAACATAAATGGTTTGGTTTAATGATTATGGAATTCATGTTCCAAACGTGAAACCATCACTCTAATATCCTAGAGATAAATTATGGTTTAAGAAACTGAGATCCCCCCAAGAGTAAAGTACACTTATATAAGGATACAACATTGAAATTCTCCAAAATATTTATTAAAATCTAAACGAATTTCCCAAAATCATACAATTTCCATATAAGATTTGTTCATATTTAATAAATAGGATGTATTATTTCTACCAAATACCTAATTGAATTATTAATATTACCTTTAATAGTGTGATAATTGTTGATGGTCATTTCATTTTTATGAAATTATCATCACAATTTCTACGAGATAAATAAGAGAATATACACAATTCATCTTAATATTGGGTTAATTTTGTATCGTAATTTCATGAGTAATGAATAAGATGCATGATTTCTATTATATATATAAGAGAATGCACATGATTTATCCAAACAATTCATTAATCATGAAGTTGTAGAAAAATATTACTTCTTTAAAAAACTAAATATAGAATTCCAAAAAAGTAATAAATTTAGAAATTATTCAAAATTTCCTAAAAAAGTGGCTTCGAGGTTTGACACTAATATTTTGAAATAAAACATAAGGAAGTAAAATATGATTTTGTTATATAATTTAATTGAATTTATAATAAAGAGTGGTTATAGTATTCGAATTTGGAGATAATTTTAATAATATATTTTATTGGAATATTACTACTTAATTTTAATGTACTATTTGGAAAAACAATTAATCTATTATAATTTACAATTTAAAATTAATATTTTAATATATAAATAAATTTTTATTTTTATTTGATACTGTATAAAATATAGAAGAATTTCCACCACCACTAATTGACCCCAACGGTATCCCCACCCATGTGACCATTGAGGAATTGACAAAAAGAGTTTCACTCATTATTGACACATAAATGGCCTCATAAATTCATTTTTCTACTCTGATAAGGTGGGCATTTAATAAATGAATTATTTTAGACACCCCATCCCATTTCAATAAAATTTCATTTCCCGATTCTTCATGTTTCAAGTTCAAAGATTTTTTCTCCAACATGATCCCAAAACATGAGCTTCTTATAATTTATTTTGGATTAAATTTTTATATTATGGGTAATATATATGAATTTGATGTAAATTTAAACCTAATTGGGTGATTCATGGAGGGGGAAGAGTTTGTTAACTTTTCATTGGGAAACATCAATCAAAAGATTGTATTTCATATCATCACATATTAATTGAAATTTTATCTATTTTGGGATCATGAAATGTTGTGGTTTCTTTACCTTCCCCGTGAAGGTACTAAAACATCCCTTTAATATTTATGTTTTTGTTAAATAGTTTTTCATCATAATTTGGTGATTTGAGGATCTTCTAAATATTTTATTTAAATGTTGAGTGTTAATGTCAATTAATAATATATAAGAACATAAATTAAACTAAATTCCTATACATTATGTGTATCCAAATATATAATGGATTGGATTTGAAGTGAGAATAATTTCAAAAACACCCCATCATCCTTAATAATGTAATATTAATTCATTAATGGGTATCTAGATATTTTTTATTAATAATCTTTTTATTAATATTATGTATAAAGTAATAAATATATTTTTTGTAATTATTTTATTATTGGGAACCCTAAAACATATAAATTAAACCCATAATCTAATAATAATTATTCGATTCTAGTTAAGATGTTTTGTAATAGGATAATGTATAAGTAAAAAACATTAACATTGACATAAAATGGAATAATTTTTATGATGAACTATATCATACTGAGAGGCACATTAGAGTGAAAAAATTAGTACAGAGTGTGTTATAGGAGGAGAAAAATAAATATTAGATATTTTAATATTTTTTAATTATTATAGGAGAAGAAAAATAAATTTTTTTTGAAATTTAAAAAATAAAAATGAAAAATCTAAGATATTAAATAATCTCCCATACAGAGTGAGTTATGTAATATTTATTGAATGAATTTTATATTGGTATAATTGAAAAAAATGTAAATAAAATTCTTGCATGAATTGTACAGGGATATAACTATGAGGTTTTGAGTCATATTTGTTGACAATGGCTATTGAATTTTGTGATTAGTAGTGAGTTATGTTATTATATGACATAATTACTCGAATGATGTAGAATATGGTTTACACAAAACTGGACATTAACAATAAAGTGGTAGAAAACTATTATAGATTTCATATGTAAAGGTTTATCAAGGAAATACATTTTATTATACAGATAATCACATATTATGGTGTACATTATCTATAGTAATATAATATTTTTATTGCAACCAGTTACGGAATATGAAATTTTTTATATCTTAATATAAGATTGATAATAAAAGTATTTGTATATTTTTAATGATATTATAAAGGAAATATATTTTAGATTAATGGAGTATCATTCCATTATATAAAAATGCATTAATTATGAGATTTATCATGATAATTTTTATCCAGTTTTTGATTTTGGTTCACACCCTGGTGAATGATATAAATATTTGATCATGTTGAAGATAAATTTGACTAAACTATTATGGGGAATTCATTCCATGAAAAGGCCATTTTCATGATATAGAAAAAATTCATCTAGACATAAAATGTGTAAATTTATTTTGGGGATTCAAGAGGATGAATCTTATTTGAATGCTTATTTGTGGAGACATTCAAACAAGTCTTACACATGGAATGATCCTGGACCATTTTGGAGGAGCAGATTGATCCCAATCATTAAATCTAAATGTAATAGCATTAATACTATCTAAAAACTTCTTATAGTAGTTCTATAAATTTTCTCGATGAAAATATTTATATATAAAGATAAATAGGATGAAGGAGAGAGTTTTTCAATATTTTATATAGTTCTTTATGAAATGAAAATATAATATGGTGTTTTACTTCTTTATCTAGTCATCGATGATGACATCATACAGATAGATAGTCAATGTATGGGATAATCTTCATCTTGAAGAGATTTTCAATACTATTATAATTTGTAAGGGAAATAGTATATCATCATAAATGAGGATACTCTCATTTGGATTTTGAATATTCAGGCACACGGTTAAATTCTCTGCATAGGGTTGTTCTAATTCAGCATGAAGAAGAGTGCAATATATGTGGAACTTAATGGGGAAATATATCATAAGATGAGGATGGATGTTATTTTATGAAACTATACTAATTTTCAGGATTGTATTATTTTTAAGGCGTTCAAATTTAAATTTTAGTTATAATTAATTTCTAAATAATATAAATTAAATTGATTTAATTTTTTACTAACATGTGAAGAATGAGTATAATCATGTTTTCGTAAGTATTACATATACGATTCATTGATATTTTAACTCTTAACTTATTTCATTATTCCTATTGTTGCAATAGTGGTTTCTATTTTGGTTTACTTATTGAATCTTTTTTTATGTGGTATTTTACTTCCTCTACCTACCACTATTTCTTCTCAATAATTACATATTTTTTGAAACATAATGTTTTTTAACTTGACGTTATTTTGTGACAAATGTTATTAAATGGTAATCAAATATTCTATTCTCTTATCATAATGTTTGAAACTCCTTTTAATTCTATTTAAAATAAAAAATTATTCTTATTGAAATATATATATATATTTTGAGAAATATTTATGTAATATTTTAAATAATGTTCTCAAATGATTATATAGTTATCCGACATTGAATCATATCTATATATCATACTGAGAAATCTTATCAAGTAATCTAATAATTATAAAAAATTTATACCTTTTTTCTTCAATCTTATGTCATATTATATATTATTAATGTTAGTTGGTGTATGGTACATCTATTTGAACTTTATGTTATTTTTTATACACTATATTTATTAGTTATATATTTTTTCCTTGGTGTGTGTTGTATGATTGAATCAAAAGTTCTTTAGGGATTCATTAATTATTTTCCTTCATCATTTCATTAGAATACTTGAGAAATGATTTTTAATATTAAAAACATATTTTATATCCTCTTATGAATTATAATAAATTGATTATAATTATTGGGTTTATACGTACTGTTGTGTGAAGATAGTTCTTTGGATCCTGTATAATTAATATTGTTTTGAATATTTAGTCAGAGTATTATATGAAAAATTGTTGATGTTGACTTAATCATACCATAAAATCAATAATGGTTTATTGAAGGATGGTCTAATGAGATATAATCAAAATATATATGTATATAGGGTGCGGATTATAGTTAAACACAATATTGTCTTCAAATTTAGTCGAATTTTATGATACAATTTGTAGTGATGAAGGTATATTTGGATAATTTATCCCCCCCGCAGTTTTTAGTAGATTGTACTATTTTAATATGGTTATAGGGAATTTATTGAACCATGTAAAATTGTGTTTGTACTAGTTATCTTTAGGTTTTCATTATTTTATATCTCATGCTGTATTTATTAGATACACAACAATTTTGTTTCTATAGATATCCAATAATTTTTTAGCATTTATATTTTCAGTGGGGGGTCTATGGAACATGATGAACAAGTAAAATATATTATCTTTATTTTAATAGAGGATTGTAATAATTATAATAATTTATTCTAACATTATTTTTGACGTTTCATTATTCAATGAGTTATATTTATTATTATTTAATATATGGAGAATCATGGTAAAGGATTAGAATGTATTATGGATCAAAGAATGGTTTCTAGATGATGAAAACATGTGATTTTCTATTTTAAATACATCTTGATGAACCATTTACAAATTATAAGATGGAGATATTGAAGATAAGTGAATGGTATAATATGAAATAGAAAGAACTCGGGGTTTTTATTGAAGAATTTATCTCAATAATACTACTTTTCAAATAATTTAGACGAATAACATAACTAAGGTTATTTTCATACTCACAAAAATGTATGAGAAATTGACCAATATAAATAATATTTTTAAGATAAATTTTCTCTTTATCCTTATGGTTATTGAATTACATTTAGTGTATGATTTTTTGAATGATTTTCATTTGACCAAAATTTAGTTGGGATCATTGAACATGTATTTTATAAATTGATTTTATATGTCAAACATGTTATCTTTATTTCTGGAATCACTTGAAGTAATTGTTAATATATTAATTTGTTTGTGAAATAATATTATATTATTTTTTATGGATAACAAGGATATTATTATGTATAATTAGATCACATAGAATGAATACTACACCCATATTGGAAGAATTTAAAGTGCTCTGTTTATTGGGTGACTCTAAAAATATTAAATTCATAAGTAGAGACGTCGATCGAGATAATGGAGAGTTGAAATATTTTATGTTATAGGTGCCACATGATGAAATTATGGGAAGAAAATAAATTTAATGAAAAAATTCATGGAATAAAGGGTTAACTAAACAATCTGAAATATAAAAAACATCTCCAATGATAGTGAAATAATGTAAATTTTATGCATAATAGGGAAATTGGATTGATGGATCATTGAATCTTGAGAATAATTTAAATATATACATATGTGAAATGTTATATATTTTCAATGATATATATAAACATCCAATTGGATTCATTGATCATTAAATCTAGATAATATATTAATCTTGCTAATGATTATTCTTTCAAGATTGTTTGAAATAGTGGTTTTGATTTACAAACACTAATGGGTTTATTTTTAATGTATTAAAGGACATTGAACATACTACTATTGTGAAATAATTTGATTTTATAAGTTCAGTTGTATGAATTGAGGTTTTGTAAAATATGGGCGGATGGTTTATAGGCAATCAAACATGGTAAAACTGTAGTGGAAAAAGGATTAAATGATAGGACAATGTATCTGAATGGAATGTTAAACAAGAACACGTTCATTAATACATCTTATTTTGATAATGAACGGTTATGGAATTGTTTTCTTGGCCACATTTATGAGAATTTGATGACAGTCAAGGAAGTTGAAGGAGAACCAAAACTCTAGAAAATGTAGTTTGGAACATGTAGTGAGTAACTTATTAAAAATAATAAAAGGATTTATTTTACTATTAAGGGATAATAACCTAAGTATTAGAATATGGATCTTGTATATACATATCTATGGTGACCAACTTAGGTATGTTATCGAGGGGGCTCACTATAGACTGTTAATTTCAAAAAAAATTGTACACAAAATTTTAGGGGGCACATTCTAAAGAATTATTCATATATCATTTACAAAATTAATTACATGAATTTACATGGTAGATAATGAGACCATTTTGTTAATAAAATCCATGAGGTTATAAAATGTTGTGGACTAAAATAACAATGAAGAAAGAAAGTTTACAAGAAAATAGAATCACTTTTTGAAAAAATGGTACTAAAAAATCATATAAAATTGGTATTGTGGAATGGATGAACATGAAAATGAATGTGAGAGACTATATAATGTAAATAAATAATTATAAAATTATAAAGAATTATTAAATTGGAGTTATTCTGTTCTGATTGGGAGTGATCATCCCATAGAATATTTGACTAGAAAACCAATGGACAGTTGTCACCTTAATATCAATGTTATATTATGTATATATATGTTGATTGTATTGAAATATATAATATAGTAGACCGGTAAAACACATGTATATTAAAAATATATTATGATTAAAATAATGGATTTTTCCCTTAGGGAAATAAAAAATATACATTCATTAAAAGTGAGAAAATTTTATTTGATGAGGGGATCATGTAAATGGAATACCACTTAAAAGAAGATGTAATTTAGAACAATTAATCAAAAAATAATGTCTAAGATAACATGAATAAAATTTTAATAGTACTAGTTTTTGCATAGAGTGTAGAATATTTATAGGTACTAAATATTTTTGTAGTTTATCAGACATTCTGGTTTTGAAGGCACAAGAATTCTAGATGTACCAAAATGTTCTTGGATTGTTAAAGAAATTATAAATGTTTTGGAAGTACCAACTTATCCTTGGGTTTAATTGATATTCTAAACAAGGTATTAAATAACATAATTGAATTTTGAACCAAATTTTCACCATTTTCATCAAATGAAGGGTGGAGAACAAGAAACCTAATGGATTGTGTAATTTCTATGTACCATGAAATAATTAGAGTAATAAATAATGGAATAATTGGAATTAATTTGTAGGGATGGAAAATGAGAGATGATAGGTCTATAATAATAATTTGATAAATATTGAAAAAGATAGTTCTCTAGTTAAAAGAAGAATTTGATGATAGATAATTATATAAGTAAAGGTTAGTTGTGAAAGTATTTTTAATAAATAGGGGATTTTATTTTATTACGAACTTCTCTCTGATGTAGATGAATATTAGTATTGGACCAAATCATTAATAGTTTCTTCTAAAGCCCTATATATATAGAAGTAATATATGAATACAAAATTTTTTTATTGTGATATTGAGGATGATATTATCATGGAAAAAGTATAATGTTTTTATAAAAACTAAACATGAGGATCCAGTTTATAAGAAAAAATAAGGCTTATATGGAAAAACAAAGGATCCCAGACTATTTAAACAATGTCTTGATGATTTTATGAAAGGCGAAACATGTATTCCATGAAATTGACATCATTTCTATTTTTAATGATGTTTAATGATACAGTCTTTATCAATGTTTATCGATTTACATATTATTTGCTATTGGAATGTTCAGAGGTCGAATATAATATAGGTTAAAACATTAATTTATTTTGATGTTGAAGATGAAATATATAGGAGTGCATATAAGTATTTGGACAGGAGGTTCAATAAGGACTATAATATGGTAATTTCGATCATTTATCTATAGTATAGCATTAGAGTGGTATTGGATAGGATTGGAATATCTTGTTAACATATTATTTAAACAACAATGGTATGTCTGTTCAAATTATCAAAAAGAGATGTTTCCATAAATGGAGGATGAGGAAGTGTATATAGAAATATTTCCATATATGTTGGTAGTTGGTAGCATGATGTAATTAATAGTAGTTATTAATCATGAAATTTCTTCTACTATGGGAGTCATCGGAATGTTAATGTTAAATCCATGAGATGATAACTATGAAGTTGTAAATGGGATACTCCATTTCCTCTAAGGAAGTATATAATTATCTACATGTTTTTAAATTTATGATCTATTGTCATGATCTGTTGATCTATACATTTGTGGATATTTGGAAAATTGAATAAACATACAATGCTACATGTTCTATTATAGTGGAATGAAACCTAGGTGAATGTCCAATGAACAACCAAATGTCACATTTTCAACCACTATTGGGTAATATATGGCACCAATAGGGGATGGGAAAGATTTGATATATTAGTGGTTCTATTTGAATAAATTTGAAGTAATTAGGGGAATGAATTATTTTTCAATGAATAATTTAGTGTAATATATCATTTCAAATAATATATTCTTTCATTAAAAGATTGAGAACAGTTAATTATTGTATTACTTTACAAGAGTCACATGTGAGGTGGATTTTTTAAATTATGTAAGGTGAGTTGTTGTTAAAATCATGTATTCTTGTTTTCCAGCATCGTATAATATCTGAGGTAGATATGTTCAAAAACTATGTTAATTAAAACCATTTGAAATTATGTTCATGTAAGATATTGTTGATATGAGAATCTAGTTTCACTTGTTATGTACTATATAGTTTTTTTAGAAAGTTAACTAAAGTAATACTAGAGAAATTATAGGTAGAACCCTAATCATAGCCTAAGATTGATGGTGGTGTGGTTTTGGATGGTTAAATGAGATTTCATAAATAGAAAGATTAAATTGAGGAATAGAGATATTAGGTTCATATTATTTTGGGAAATTTATTGAAACAGATTGAAGCAATCACTAGTGGTGAAATAATATTCAGAATTGTTTATCCATTTTCATAAAAATGATTGTTTAGAGGATCATTTCCTAAAATATTAATTAATTATCCCCTTGGGGACATTTAGAGATTTTAATTATTTTGTTGAGTTGTTATTTGTATTCAAATATAACGTGACTATTTTCACATCCTATCAATATTAGTGGATTACAGTGTTTATCTATAGATTTAGGGAATTAAATAAACCATTTTAAGTGACCAGGGATCTAGTTTTTTTTCATTTTTTTAAATTTATCTATTATTTTTATAGATTTTTTCTTGATTAAATTTTTGGAATATTTTTTTGATAAATATTTATGAAGTTATTATTTATATCCTATTTTTATATTACTTTTTAGTTCAGGAGGATGGACTCTATGTTTTAAGAAAAATATTTAATGATTAGTCTTTGTTAAATTATTACTCATGTTTATCATAAGTATTGTTCCTCAGTTGAGGAATTATTGGGGTGACGAAATTTTTCCTTGGTGCCTAGTATGCTCTATATCAAACTCTCTCTTTTTTTTCGGACTTATTTTATCTTGTATCCATTATCCATTAAATTTATTGAAATTTCCATTATGATGAAGGTATTAGAATGCGTTAGAGAGTAAATTATTCTCATTAATGAAGTTAATAATTCTATTCATTTGAGGATCCTAGGTACTATATAGAATTTCACTATTGTGAGAACAAATTATTTAACTAAGATATTTGAGTCGTCTATGAATCCATTTATTTTAATATGTATTATTTTTTCTTCTTATAAAAACAAAAAATGATTTTATATTATTTATAGTGTATTAAAATAAATGTATATATTCTCTTTTAATAAAAATTATTTTCACAATAGAGTAAAAAAATTTATATTGAAATTTTACTTTATAATGGATTTTTGGTTTTTATTTTATAATTTAATTATATATAAAAAGAGATTGATTTTAATACAATGGATTATAAATTTTGAATCATTTCATCAAAATTAGGTTTAGGTGACTCTTTTAATTTTTTTAAATAAATTAATTTTCTAATTAATGATAAAATAATATATTTGTGTCTCTATGTTTTATAATCTCATTTACAAATAAAAATGAGTAACAATTTAAAAAATGCTTTCTTGAATTTAATTTTTTTCATTAATAAAATAATATATTATGAAATATTAAATAAAATTTAAAAGATATAAATTACATTTACAATATCTAAAAAAATTACCATTCAAGAAACATTTTAAGGAATTTATTATTTTTTCACGTAATAATTTTAATATTAAATACAATATTTTAGTTTTTATAATATTAAAAATTTAATTCCATGATCCAAAATTCATAATCTATTTGAGGAAAATTTTAAATGAATTATATACAATATATTTTTCTAATATCATCATTAATAAAACTTAACCATTTTATAATATTTGAAATAAATATTCACCTATATACCTTAATTCTATAAAACTCTAAATCACTTAAGAATTTATTTCCTATAGTTATCTCTCTATTGTATTTTCATGAATCTCTCTTGTAATTAGTGGTGTTTTATTTTCATTCTTGAATGTGATACTTAAGGTAAATGTTTCTTTTTCTCCTCACTTATTCCATTCTTGTCTAAATTTGTTAAATCCCTTCCAAATTTCATTAATAAGTAAATTTTATTACTATATAAATTATATAACTCTTTAATTAATTAGATATAAATTATAGTTTCCCTTTTTATATTTTATCAATTCTTTTGTATGTATATCCTGAAAAAAATTATGTTTCCATATTTCCAATAAAATAAATTATTATTATTATTTTCGAAATCCATATTTACATGACATAATGATGAAATTTTAATATTGAATTTCTAATACCATAAACTTACTTGAAATTGAAACTATGATATATTTTATTCTATAATTATCTAGACCATTGGGACTACTCCTTATTTTGATAAAAATGAACCTTCAAAATCAATGTTGGGTAATCCATAACAGTCATTCTAACCGGATTTGTATCCCTAATGATAATCTAATTTATAATTTTAATATTATGGACTATATATGGATTTATTATCCACCTCATTATAATTTCACCATTTATGAACCTTATAGAAATCCATTCATTTATATTTAAAATTTTGAATGATACATCTATAATATAGTAATATAAATCATTTCAATTGATAAAATTCAATAAAATAGTAATTATTATGATTTTTAATATTATGAAAACTTATTGATCAGGGAGAAATGTAATTTATATAGTATGATTCCATTTATTATTTATTCATTGAGGAATGATTAGATGTTATGAATTATCTCTGTTATAAATTTGAGTATATATTTATTTCATGTATTTCATTGATATTGTAGATAAATTATGTGATCTGTGGGCATATAATTCTACATCCCCAACATCAAATGGAAATATCACAAGGATTATAATCGACCACATTTATTAAAATTTTAATCATCATCCTTTACAATATAATAATGATGTTTAAATATCATGAATTATTTAAGATAAATGATTATCTTCAATCCTTCTTTGATTTATTATTATTTATTGAAAAAATAATTTTTGAATTGTTGGATATTAAACAAGATAGTATCAAGGCCTTTTGAAATCCATATTAATCATTTAAGTTCAACCATTTTTACATTTAGGTAAATATAATTATTAAAATATGTTTATAAAATATGGAAAATAAAGGCGTTAAGTGTGAATCTTTATGTAGAATAATATTTCAATAAATAAAATTTTATTTCATGTATTACATAGCTGGTTCTCCAACTCAATATACTTTTTACAAGATGAATTAGCTATATATAATAAATTACATCTTATATAAATATAATTATATAATTATATAATTATATTTGTATGTGTGGGACTGAGGAATCACTATAAAGATCCAAACATAACCATCCAATAATTAAATGATTCATATCACATATTTCATCACATATAATCCCATGAATTTTTAGGATTATATATTTTGAGGATTTGAAGAAATTCCTTACATTACAGAACTGATACTCAATCAAGAAAATGATTTTTTTTCTCACTAAATTGAAATCTATTTAAATGATACAAAGGATTCATTCAAGGATAAAACCTCATAACTAGAATATTGTCTTCATAATAACTTTTTCTCAGCCTTAATCCCTATAAAATGATTTTAAAATGTCTAATGAGTACATAAAGCTCAGGGAGGAGTATAATAGAATGATAAAATCATTAATCCACTGATATACATGAAATTACATGAATTTTTTTTATTTTATATCATATCCTATAAGCTCTTATACACACATTTTTAGTTATGAATGAAAGTTACAATCTCAAAAATCCATAAAAAACACATTATTAAGAATATAGGAAAATGTTTCTTCATGGAGGTTTATTGGATAAATGTAATGTCAAAATAATAATTGAAAAAAACCATTAACATTTAAAATATCATAAACATTGTTTTTAACATAAAATAAATATCTGATTTCAGGAAATTGAAATATTTTAAAAAAAAATTATAATAACGAATAAAGAATCTATAAAAGAATATTATGACATCAAATTCACTATCTTCCTTAAAGATCAATGTTGTAATCACACTAATAATTGAATAAATGGATTTGTTGTAGTTTGGTGCTTACCTAAGTGGTAAATGCTCCCCGTAATCCTGTATCATACCCAGGTTCAAATCCGGGTGGGAATGAATTTCAATTGGTAGACAGTGACACAAACATGATGGAAACCTATTATGATGTAGGTTGTGAAGCATGAAGGATGCATGAAAATTGTGACGTAGACATGATGCATGCATGATGCTACAATAGGCCTACAGGCCATGTCATTAGATTCATGCCCATAAGGACTTTGGGTAAAGTACTAAATAAATAAGTCTTGATGGGTGGGAAATCCCTTTAGGGTTATGGAATGCCTTGTCAGACTATCTATGTGGTATGTGTGTGTTTAATGTATTTGTAACCCCATGCACTAAATATATAATTATAAAAAACATGTTTTTTTTACTTCCATTATATTTTTTATTAAGAATAAATTCTTACTCAATGCATTGGGAGGATATACTTTTAGCACACCTATCATCATCTACACTTCACAAGAGTAAGGAGATGAATAAATCACATAGAAGATGACATTTCACCACATATCTCAAAAAAAATACATATCAATAATAAAATATTAATATAATAGAATAGGTTATCCAATAATATGATATTGATAACGATTAATAATATTATGATAAAAAAAAATTCATTAAAATTTACTTAAGTGGGAGTAAAGAGGAATACATTGAAATTATAATATAAATTTTTTAAATAAAACCTCATTATCTCATGTTCCAATATCTTTCATACAATCACTACATAATAAATAATAAAATTAATTAATTTATTTATTTTCATAAAAAAATCATTTTAATTCATTTAATATCATATATAATTTATTTATTGGATTAATTTTTTTCTCCTCAGTCATTTTGAGTTTCCCTGTATATAATCCCACAACAACATCATATCGATTGTGTTAGGAAAAGATTCTTATTCACTACTTACATGGTCTCCAAAATAAAAGGTTTTCAACTATATAGTAAATAGTTATACATCAATTATTATAACTATATTATCATTAAAATATAATTTCTAAAATATGTCTAATATATAATAAATACTAAAAATCATGTTTTGTATTCCTCAATTATAATTATTAATAAAAATAATGTAGTATGGTTCATGTCGGTGGTTGAACAAACTCTTCAATTTATACACTAAAATGAAGGATAAATTATAAAATCAACTACATCTACTTATTATAATTTAATTATAGATCCAAATTTATGTTAATACATAGTTATTAATTTTGTAAATATGTTTCAACAAGATTGAGTGCTATAAAATAAAGAAAATAAATGAATTCATGTTTGATATAATATTCAGAACTCCTTTTTTTACCAAAGTCTATAAGATGTATATAATGATTTAAATAGTATTAATTTGATCCGAATATGGATATGAAACAGAAATATAGAAGTTTAGAAATTTTAGAGTGATTATTATTTTACTGAAAAAATGTGATGTAATTCATATAAATATACATTTCATAAGGATTATGTTTGAAAATTTTAAATATCATCTTTATTATAAACAAAAAAATATTGGATGGTTTCATAATAATTTATATTCTCTCTTCATATGATTCATTACCGATTTATTATTTTAGTGCACATTTAATGTGATTTAAATGATTTTTCTATAAACTAATTTTATTTTTTCTAAATAACCGCTGTTTCTCTCTGAACATTATCATCTATTATTTTTAATATTTTTATATCATTTTTATCATACCATTCCATTTATCAAAAAATCCATAATAAATTTTAATCATTCCAAACCATCCTTACCTTAATTTATTATGTACAAAAGATCATTTACTACATCTTTAGTTACAAAAATACATGGATAAATATATATCTATCTATATATAAGATCCATTTTTTTAAAAAAAATATTTAAATCATTTTGGAAAAATATATTAATAGGAAACAATATTTTGTTTATCATTTAAATTACATTACAAATATTATTGGTTAATATTTATTCATTTATTAATTTTTTTCAATGTCAATTTTTACCTAGAAATAAATATATTATTATTTATTGTAAAATAATATTCAATAATTTAGTATTTAAAATAAAAAAAAAATCTACGAGAACAATATTTCTTATGTTTATATAATTTAATGGTTTTTTACGCAATATAAGAACATATAACTGGCTATGTTGGAATGTAACATGTGGTGGCCCAGATAGATATGAATAATTTAAATTGAATATTGGGAATATCATAATAAAATATGTCAGATGTTGTCATTTATTGAGTAATGTTTGTTTTGGAAACTTTTGTAATAATAGTCTTGTAGGAAACTAAGATAAATAAGAATAAGAATGCATGGGAAGGGTTTGTGTATGAATAACACAGTGGTATAAGACCTCAAATTGGATGACCACCATATTTTATTTGATTGAATTGAAACTAACTAGGCTATATATGATTACCTTTTCATCCCATTTCAGATTAAAAATGAACTATCATTAGATTAAATCTATACCTGTTTCATATTTAATATACTCATGCATGACACTAATTATACATGGATGTGGAAATAAAAAAATAAAAAATGTATACTAATATATTATTCACTATGAAAGGATGCATCCTATATTTTATTTAATATACACTGGAATGAGATTTATTTACATCAAAAGTTAACATAGCTAAATATCATGTTAATTAGATCTATCACACTACATCTAAAAATACCTACATGTATGTGAATTTTATATGTTGGAATGAAAAATTACACCCATTTATATAGAATGATTCATAGTAACGGAATAAGATTATGAAAAATATTAAAATATATATATATATTATTGAACATAGGTGATGAAAGTGATGAAAGTGATGATGAAGAAGGGTAGAAACATGAACCGGAAAACTAATCCTAGTTGATTTGTCAATGAAAATATTGGAAACATATATAATAATGAATGTCATGTGATGTGGTGTTTTTTCTATGAATCATGTGATAATAAAAAAGGGTAGTGTGAAGAAATATAGGTTCATGATGATCTCTACATCTATATAATATATTAATCTAGAAGCTTTACTATGAAAAAATGTGATATATCTTCTTATTGGAAATCATATATTTCTTTCAAAAGAGTCCCAAATTCTCATATCCTTGATAAAAAAATTTCAAAAATGTTCACTTTAAATCTTATATAATAAATAAAAAAATTTATTTAGAACATAAAAAATTACATTGAAATACACTTCATCTTTAATAATACATAATTTATGAAATAAATATAATTACATTTTTTTAGAATATAAATTTCCTAATAATACATTATATGTTATTCATAGGGATATCATAATAGATTACTCCCATAGCTCCATTAAAATGAATATAATTAATACAATCAATAGTTAATTTTTTTCTTATAAATAATCATACTTTTTATTGCCACATTTCACCCTCAAAATTCCTTCAATATTATCACATGCTTTCCTTGTTTGCATAATTATTTTATATAGTATAATTTTAATATGGGGTTTAAAAAAGAATATTTCAACCATATATTATTTGTGTATTAGTTTTTTCTTACATATTTAATAGGTATTGACCTTTTGGAGTATATTCATAATTAATATGTAATGACATATTAATGTAATAATAATATTTTCCATCGAATTATTCCAATATTTTTACACTTATTTATATATATTAATATACCAAAAATAAAATATATTAAAAGTTAATATATGATAATCCATAGGTCATTACATCCTCCCACACCCAATTTTAGAAAATTGTATCCATACAATTCCACCGCATTAAAAAACATGTCGAAATCACTACATTCTTGATCTTGAAATTTATTATAAAAACACTTTCAGTATAAATGTAACATCCTAGATAAATAATGAATAAGTCACTTTTAATAATTATTAATATTTTTTAATTATATATTACTTTTAATTTAAAGGGGATGCTATGTTCGATGGCATACCCGGTACAAAGCAATAGGTTTCTTTGAAATATTACGTTGCACACTAATAATATAATATTATTATTTTAATTGGTAGTTAACACCTAGCTATTTTAATGGTATGAATGAATATAAATAACTAAAATGTAATTATAATTGTTTGTTAAATGTTATTACATTTATCCAATAAAATTTAGAGGCTTAAAATGTGAATGAATCCAATTTTAAGCACAAAATACACTAATATTCTTTAAAAGGGTCGATTCACAGCCTTTTGATGGCGAACCATTTTTAAATATAGTTTTTGTCACTTTTATAAGTTATTTTTGAAAAAATAAAATTCTTCTTATTAATCGAGACATAAACATATACTTTAGGTAAATTTTTGGTATTTTTCTCATAAATTTCATTTTACAATGAATAGGGAAAAATATCGTATTTTAATTCAAAACTGCATTTTAATCTAATTTATTTTTATGGTTACATTATATTTTTAATTGGTTTTAAAAAGTAATTAGAATATATTTTTATCATTTAACCCAATGTTGGTCATTTTAATTAATTTCACTTTGAATTTGGACATAAACAAGTGTCAGTCTTTTGATAGTTATTGTTTCGTAAAAACACACTATTAGTTTTAACAACGAGAATTAATTTAAAATTAATTAATGCCACTTATATGTTTTGAATTTAGAGAAATAGACATTATTTTTTAATTCAGAACATAAAATATAACTCAGGCTGAAATTTTGGTATTTTTCTGAAAAAACTTCAATTTTTGATGAATATTCAAAACACTTAGTAGTAGTTAAAAAAACTAACTTTTTAATTTAAATGAAATTTTACCACTTCTGTGAATTGAATTTCTAAAACCTGACATACATGGTTCTTTTTAGTAATTAAAATTTGGTTCAATAAGATGAATGTTTTTTTGGTGAATAGTAACTTTTGATTTTTATTTACCGCGGTTAAAGTTAAATAAGGTAATTCAAGGTAAAAAGAATATTATAATAATTCAAAATTACATTAACACTTGTCCAAACATTATTGGTTGAGTCATTTACGACCATGGTCAATTTTGGATCGATTTTGGGACCCCATTGAGCCACTTGGGAGTGAAAATGACAATTTAGATTAATTAACTTAAAGTAAAGGGAAAAATGACAAAAAAAAATATCTTTTAGTAAATTGATTTTTACAAGGGGTTATATAAATTATCATTTCGACTATAAATATTCATTGGAAATATAATAAGATTTCCTACATCATAGTATTTTTTTATAATTTTTAGACATCACATAATTTAAATTTTTTATGACACAATAATGATGCAGTGTTTACCACATTAAAAAATGATTTAAATAAATAAGATCATAATGATTAAAATATTATCCAAAACATGTCCAATTCTGATTGAATGATTTTATTTCAAATATTAGTCATCTTATCTTCTAATTTAATGATATTTGGACCTTTAGAAACCGAATATCAATATATAATAAAATAATATTTTCAAGCATTCCTAAAGAGTCCATCCTCTCCCTTATAAAAAGAAAAACACTTCAAACCAATTCCACACACCTATAAATCCTTTGGACTCATCCAAACACTGCCCAATATAGCTCCCTACATCCATCTCCTACTCCTAGAAGCCTTAACATAGGTATAAGGCACTTCAAGAATTCCTTTGGTTCAAACCAAAGGGAGTTACGCAAATTATGGAGATTAAATAACTAACGGGTCAAGTCGGACACGGGGTAAGGAACTTCATCTCAATCTCCTTTCATTGAGGCATATTTTGTTTTAATACATGAATTTATTTTATATACTGTATAAATACCCTTGACGTTTCAAAGGGAATATTTTTCTATGAAGTGTTTTACTAAACTACAAAAAGGAATGTTTCTTTTAAGGTAAGCAGTGACAACGACCTTTCCGCTGCCGTGAGTATTATTTGTTCTTTGGCTTTCTTAACAATCTGTGGTGTTTTTTAAGGCTAATAAATATCATATACACTTTTATGTATTTTTCTATTGAAAATGGTTTTGATAATGAATTTTTTATGTCAATATATTTAAGTGATATATTGTTATTGAAATGTGGAAATGTTTTCTTTCCTTTATATTTGTTTATGTTTTATGATTTTTTAATGGTACTTGGACAATTTAAGGGTGGTTACATGATTAAACAAATGATGGGTGGTGCCATGATAAACTAGGATGGGTGGTTATATAATAACATCCAATGCACTGGGTGTGGAAGTCAGTCGTATGGAAATTACATTTAGTGATATGTATGGAAGTCGACCGTATGGTTCTTCCATTTAAGTATGTTTATGTCACAAGTTACCATTATATGTTATGTGTTCTTTATATGGTTTTTATGGTAATAATTTGGTAAAAAAAGGGTAAGAAACAATTTTTTATTCCGTGAAGTGTATTTACTAATTCATAAATGTTAAAATCATTAATTATGATTAAGTATTCATGGTTTACTTGTTGTTTTGAAAAACTAACATTTTACTTCTTTGTGTATGCCATACTAAGATTTTGATGTTCATCCCATGTTTTGAAATGTTTTTTCACAGGACATAAAGTGGAATAGGGTCAAGGATGTGATCATGGAAAGGTCATGCTCTCTTAAACATGGAATTAGACATGGATCTCTTTTTTCAAGAGTTTTTATTTTGTGAAAAAAATAGAAACTGAGTAGGATTGTCTACTTTGTATTTTTGAGATGTAATATATTAGTTATGGCCTAATTCTCTACAACTCTAAACCTAAAATGATCCTCAATGATAATTATTCGTTTAATTCAAGATTATGTAATGTTTTAAGGCTAGTTCCTTATAGTTGGTATCAGAGGTCGGTTTTGATAACTTTAGGAGTTAGAATATTGTTAAATTAATGTTCATAAATTAATTTATGTTAATATTGAAATGATATAGAATTTATAGATTACCTTGTTGCTTCGCCTAAGATATTTCAGTATTAAGAATGGTTTTCTGTAGAGGAAACAGGGAAACTATGTTAGGATGACATCAGGAGGAAGACAACCTTCCAAATCAGCAACCTAAGATGGTTGGAATCAGAACCGAACTGTTTGTTCCAGTTATGGCACAATTGATTCAGGTAATAAATGTCGGTGGTATCAATGCACAAGATTAGCCAAATCAACCATAAAGGAACATTTCAGTAGTGGATAATTTCATGAGGCAACACCCCCCATCATTTAGAGGATCATCTCACCCTATGCTTGAAGAAGGGTGGATTAAAGAACTAGAGAAGATTTTTTATGTCATGGGTTTTTCAGAACATCAAAAGGATAGTCTCTATGTTTACCATTTTGAAGTTGATTCTGATCAGTGGTGGTCGATGGTGAAAAATATCAGGGATAGTGAGGTGATTGATTCTCTTGATTGGGATTACTTCAAAGGTATGTTTCTTGAGAAATATTTTCCTAAGTTGATTTGTCTTAGAATGGGAAAACAATTCCTGGAATTGAGGAAGGAGGATAACCCAGTGGCTGCTTATGAAGCAATTTTCACTCGACTAGCATGGTGTGCAACAAATTTCATCGGAGATCTTGACAGTAAGATAAATCGTTTTTACTCTGGACTGAAGCCACGATACCGAAGAGTGTTAAACTCTCGTGAGATTAACAGTTATGAAGAACTTGTTCGATGTTCAGAGAAGGTGGAAATGGAGTTTTCTGATGATCCAGTGTTCTTGGAAAAACAACCGAATAAGAGGTCCAGTTAGCAGGGAAAGAGGAATAATTCATCAAATAAACTTGGAGGTAAGAAAACTAAATATCCATCTTGTGAGAAGTGTGGTAAAACGCATCCTAGAGAATTTTTATCAACGTCTAGATAATGCTTCCATTGTTGAATGTCTTGTCATATTACTCGTAATTGTAAGGAAGATGATCAAGAAGGAAAATAAAAACCAATAGTAAGATGTTTTAAGTGTAATGAAATGGATCATTATGAAAATGAGTGTCAAGAGAAGAACTCAATTGAGGGAAAGCAGCCAGACTATAAGCAGAAAGGGGTGGTGAAATCTTTTGCAACTACATCCGCAGATGTTGGGCCATCTAATGAGGTTGTATCAGGTACAATATTTGTTTGTTCAGATTATGCCAATGTGTTGTTTGATTCAAGGTCTACACACATTCATTTTTGAGAATTTTTCTAGTAAATTGGGAATTCCTTCTCATGATAGGAAAAATGAACTTTTGGTAAAAACACTTGGAGGAAATGTTGAGAAAAAAAAATTATAAGAACCTTCATATCCTTGTGTGAGGAAAGAACCTACGTGAAAACCTTATTGTTTTGCCTCTAGTAGAGTTTGATGTTATTTTGGGCATGAATTTTCTTTCTGTTTATCATGCTAAGATTGACTGTAGAGTTAATGAGGTTTCTTTTCAGAAATATTTTCAATTTGTGTACAAGAATGAACCATTTCTTTTGATAACATATTAGGAAGTTGAAACACTGGTCAAATATGAAAATGAATGTTAACTTGCACATATTGTTGAAAACAAAGGGACTATTCAGATTAATGTTGTGCCACTGGTAAATGAGTACCTTGATGTTTTTTCTGATGAGTTTCCTAGTATAATACCTGATCAGGAAGTTGAATTTACTATTTACATAGTTTCTGATGCTAATATAAATTCAATGCCCCCTTATTTAATAGCTCAAATTTAACTTTTAGAGTTAAAGAAGCAATTGCAGGAGTTATTAGATAAAGGTTTCATTCGACCTAGCACATCACCATGGTGTGCTCCTATCTTGTTTGTTAAAACGAAAGTTGGTTCAATGAGACTTTTCATTGATCATAGAGCATTTAATAACATTACTGTTAAGAACAAGTATCTTTTTCCTCATATCGATGATTTGTTTGAACAGCTCCAAGGAGCTCAGTATTTTTTGAAGATTGATTGGAGGTCGGGGTACCATCAGTTGGAAGTGTTGGAAGAAGACGTTCTGAAGCCCACATTTCATACTAGATATGACCATTGTGAATTTTTAGTTATGCCTTTTTGGTTAACCAATGCACCTGATGTATTCATGGATCTTATGAATAGAATTTTCCATGAGTTCTTGGATAAGTTTATGGTTGTGTTTATTGATGATATTTTGGTTTATTCAAAAAGTAAAGAGGAGCATGAATGTCATTTGACAGTTGTCTTGAAAACCTTAAAAGAAAAGAATCTATTTGGGAAATTTAGAAAGTGTGAGTTTTGGATACAAAAAATTTCTTTCCTTAGTCACATTTTTAAAAAAATGGCATAACTGTTGATCATGAAAAAACAAATTTTGTTGATGAATGGCTAAGACCCACAAATATAACCTAGATCCATAGTTTTCTTGGTTTGTTAGGTTATTACCAGAGGTTTGTTTATAATTTTTCACTCTTATCTAGTCCAATGACTATGTTAACTTCAAAAGGTGTAATGTTCATTTGTACAAAATAATGTGATAATTGTTTCCAGTAATTGAAAAAGAAGATTGGTGAAAGCTCCATTTTTGGAACTGCCTTCCAAAAATGGTGAGTTTTTTATTTACAGTGATGCTTTATTGAATGGAATTGGATGTTTCCTCATGTAGAATGATCAGGTAATTGCTTATGCTTCACATCAGTTGAAACCTCATGAGTTAAATTACCCTACACATGATTTGGAATTAGCTGCTGCTGCCTTTGCTTTAAAAATTTGGAGGCACCATTTGTATGGAGTGAAGTGTGAAATATATAATGATAAAAAAAGTTTCAAGTATATATTCACTCAGAATGAATAGAACATGAGACAGAGGACATGGTTAGAATTAATCAAGGGTTGTGATTGCACGATCCTTTACCTTTTGGGAAAAAGAAAATAAAGTGGCTGGTGCTTTGAGTCAAAAATGTAATGTTTCATTAACCATGTTATGTTTGGAACGAGATCCTTTGGTTTTTGAATTTTTGTACTTTAGCATAGAATTTATTGGTGTAGGAAATTCTTCTGTTTTGTTTTAGGTGTCAGTAAAATCATCTCTATCAGAAAGAATTATGCAAGCGCAGAAGGAAGACAGTGAGTTGCAGAAAAAGTTAGAGTTGGTTCATAAGGGTAACTTTCCCGATTTTAATGTTGATAATGATTGTTATTTGATATTTGGGAAGAGATTATCTGAAGCTCATAGTTCTCTGTTTTCAGTTCATCCTGGCAGTACTAAGATGTACAGAGATCATCAGGAGTATTACTGGTGGGACGGAATGAAAAGAAATATTTCTCATTTTACTATGAAGTGTTTGACTTTCCAATAGGTTAAAGCAGAGAGGCATGTACCGAATAGAATGCTTCAGCCTTTACCGGTTCTTGAGTGGAAATGGGAAAATATATCCATGGACTTCGTTGTGGGATTACGGAAGACATATCGAGGAAATAATGCAATCTGGGTTATTGTTGATCGATTGAATAAATATTCTCATTTTCATCCTATTCGAGATACATTGTCTCTAGATCAACTTTATCAGTTGTATGTTAATGAGATAGTCTGGTTTCATGGAGTTCCCCTCTCCATTGTATCTGATCATGATCCCAGGTATACTTCTATATTTCGGAGAGGCCTTCAGAAGTCGTTGGGTACTGAATTAAATTTTAGTACAGCTTTTTATCCTCAATTGGATGGGAAATCAGAATGAACCATTCAAACATTGGAGTATATATTACGTGCTTGCTCGATGGATTATCAGGGATGTTGGGACCAACATATTTCATTGGTTGAATTTTTATATAATGACAGTTTTCATTACAGTATACAGATGGCAACATTTGAGGCATTATATTTAAATAATTGTCGAACTCCATCATTTTGGGATGAAGTAGTTGAAGGGAAGCTGATGGGACCAAAATTGGTAGAAGATGTGGCAGAGAAAGTTTTTGATTCAGAAGCACATGGAAACATCTGGGAGCAGATAGAAATGTTATTCAGATAACCGTAGGAAGGATCTTTCTTTTGAGGTATGTGATCATGTATTTTTCAAAGTTTATCCATGGAAAAGTGTGATGCCTTTTGGTAAGAAGGGAAAGTTGAGTCTGAGGATCATTGGACATTATGAAATCCTGGCGAAAGTTGGATCAGTTTCATAAAGAGTGGATTTACCACTAACTTTGTCTCAGGTAAACAATGTTGTTCATGTTTCGATGTTGAGAAAGTATATGCAAGATCCATCTCATCTTTTGAACCAAGAGGTAGTTCAGTTGGAAGAGAATCTCTATTATGAGGAACAACCAATCCAGATTCATGACCATAGAGGGAAAGTGTTGTGAAATAAGGTAATTCATCAGGTAATGATTTTGTAGAAAAATCATATGGTTGAAGAGGCAACGTGGGAATCTAAAAATTCTACGAGGGATAAATAACCCCACATATTTGATAAGTGAATAAAATTGGAGGACGCAATTCCCAAAAGGGGGGAAGGATGTAACATCCCAGATAAATAAGGAATAAGAATCTTTTCATAATTATTAATATTTGTCAATTAAATATTATTTTTACTTTAAATGGGATTCTATGTTCGTTGGCGTACCTGGTACGCAACAACGGGTATCTTTGAAATCATACATTGCACACTAATAATATAATATTATTACTTCAAATGGTAGTTAACACCTAGCCTATGTATTGGAATAAATGAATTAAAATAACTAAAATGTGATTACTAATGTATGTTAAATTTTTTCATTTATCCAATAAAATTTAGAGGCTTAAAATGTGAATTAATCCAATTTTAAGCACAAAATACTCTAATATTATTTAAAGGGTCGATTTACCGCCTTTTGATGGTGAACACTTTTGAAATATAGTTTTTGTCACTTTTATATGTTCTATTCGAAAAAATAAAAATCTTTTTTAGAATCGGGACATCAAAATTTACATTGAGTAAGTTTTTTGTATTTTTCTGATAAAGTACATTTTTTAATGAATAGTGAAAAATTCTATATTTTAATTCAAAACTGTGTTTTAATATAATTTATTTGTATGGTTAGATTATATTTTTAATTGGGTTTAAAGTATAATTAGAATATATGTTTATCATTTAATCCAATGTTGGTTGTTGGAATTAATTTCACTTTAAATTTGGACATAAACAAGTGTCAATCTTTAAATAGTTATTGTTTCTTAAAAACATGCTATTTCTTTTAATAACAGGAATTAATATTAATTTAATTAATTCCGATTATATGTTTTGAATTTATAAAAATAGACATAATTTTTTAATTCATAACATCAAATATATAATAGGCTGAAATTTTGGTATTTTTCTGAAAAACATCAATTTTTGATGAATAGTGAAACCACTTAGTAGTAGATAAAAAAACTGACTTTTTCATTTAAATGAAATTTTACCACTTTTGTGAATTGAATTTCAAAAATCAGACATAAATGGTGGTTTTTAGTAAGTAAAATGTGGTTCAATAAGATGAAAATAATTTTTGGTGAATAATAACTTTTGGCTTTTATTTACCGTGGTTAAAGGTAAATAAGGTAATTCAAGGTAAAACGAATATTATAACAATTCAAATTTACTTTAACACTTGTCCACACCTTATTGGTTGAGTCATTTATGACAATGGGAATCTTTTGGTCGATTTTGGGACATCATTGAGCCACTTGGGAGTGATAATGAAAATTTAGATTAATTAATTTAAAGTAAAGGAAAAAATTACAAAAACAAATATCTTTTAGTAAATTGATTTTTACAAGAGGTTATATACATTATCCTTCAACTATAAATATTCATTGGAAATCTAAAAATATTTCTAACATCATGGTATTTTTTTGTCTAATTTTTAAACATCACATTATTTAAATTATTTATGACACAATAATGATGCAGCATTTACCACAATAATGAGTGATTTAAATAAATAAGATTATAATGATTAAAATATTATCCAAAACATGTCAAATTCTGATTAAATGATTTTATTTCGAATATGAGTCAACTTATCTTCGACTTTAATGATTTTTGGACCTTTAGAAACCTAATATGATTATATAATAAAATAATATTTTCACACTTTCCTAAAGAGCCCCTCCTCTACCTTATAAAAGGAGACCACTTCTATCCAATTTAACACACCTCTCATGCCTTTTAGCTCGTCCAACCTCTGCCCAATTTAGCCCATACATCCCTCTCCTCCTCCTAGAAGCCTTACCATAGGCAAAAGGCACTTCAAGAAGTCTTTTGGTTCAAACCAAAGGGAGTTATCCCAATTAAAGGAGATTAAAGAACAAACGGGTCAAGTCGGACACGAGGTAAGGTACTTCGTCTCAATCTCCTTTAATTGAGGCATATATGGTTTTAATACACAAATTTATTTTATACGCTTTATAAACACCCTTGACTTTTCAAAGGGAATCTTTTTCTAAGAATCATTTTACTAAAGGACAAAAAGAAATGTTTCTTTTAACTTAAGCGGTGACAACAATATTTCCGCCGCCGCGAGTATTATTTGTTCATTGGCTTCCTTAAAAAGCCATAATGTTTTTTAAGGAAAATAAATACAATATACTCTTTTTATGTATTTTGGTATTGAAAATGGTTTTGATAATGTATTTTTAATGTCAATATATTTAAGTGATATATTGTGATTGAAATATGGAATGTTTTCTATCGTTTATATTTATTTTATGTGTTATGATTTTTTAATTGTACATGGACATTTGAAGGGTGGTTACGTGATAAACCGAATGACGGTTGGTGCTGTGATAAACCAGGGTGGGTGGTTATGTTATAACCTCTAATGCATTGGGTATGGAAGTCTCCCATATGGCTATTCCATTTAGTGATATTTGTGGAAGTCGGCCGTATGGTTAATCCATTTAAGTATTTTTATGTCCCAAGTTACCTTTATAAGTTATGTGTTCTTTATATGGGTTATATGGTAATATTTTGGTTACAAAATGGTATGTAGTGATCTTTTATTCAGTGAATAGTATTTACTACTTCATTAAGGTTAAAAGCATTACTTATGATTCAGTATTCATTTTTTACATTTTCT
Source organism: Viscum album (assembly GCA_963277665.1). Taxonomy (NCBI): domain Eukaryota; kingdom Viridiplantae; phylum Streptophyta; class Magnoliopsida; order Santalales; family Viscaceae; genus Viscum; species Viscum album. The sequence goes on along the minus strand of OY728167.1, from coordinate 278,586,294 downwards.
TTTTTGAAAAACTAATATTTTCCTTCTTTGTGTATCCCTTATTGAGCATTTTATACTCATACCATGTTTTGAAATCTAATTCATAGGACATAATGTGGAATAGTGTCAAGGATGGGATCAAGGAAAATTCATGTTCTCTTAAACATGGAATTATGCATGACTCTCTTTTTTCAAGAGTATTTATTTTGCGAAAAAATGGAAACTAAGTAGGAGTGTCTACATTGTATTATTGAGATGTAATGTATTATTTATGGCCTAATTCTCTAAAACTATAAACCTGAAAATATCTTCAATGTGAATTATTCTTTTAATTCAATATTATGTAATGTTTTAAGGCTAGTTCCTTATAATAAAACTCTTTTTTAAACACTTACACAATCATCAATCACATATTCTATAATACTTTACCCATTCCCATGTTTATTGAATTCAATATAAAATGGGTTAGTGTTTAGAAATGATAAAATAATTCTCCTAATAAATGAAAACCAATTTAATGAAATATAGACAATATGAGTCTTGAGGAAGAACCCAAAGGAACCCTGTTAAGACAATCCAAAGCTAATATTCTAGATTTTCATTCAATAATATTCATAATGGCCAACAATGAATAAATAAATAAATGTTCATAGTTGAATCAATTGGGAGGAGTAACGATTTGAATTCCCAAGGTTCTAAATAATCATAGATAAAACAGAAATAGTGGATCAGTTTCAAGGAGGAATGTTTTCCATAAATTAGTGATAAAAAAGATTAATTGTCCAGAAGATGTTTTTAATTTAGTGGATTCTTATGAGGTCCTATTTTTACATCTCAGTATAACGAGTGTTATCTAAATCAGTTGATCCCTTTTATCTTTAATCAATTAGACATTGATTCATTTGGGGAATCCATAATGTAAAATGTTGAAAGACGATATCCTTCCCTTAAATATTTCTCTATAAAATTATGGGGTTCATATATCGATCATTATCACTCTTATTATATGATTTAGTGATGATACTTGTACAATGAAAATATTGTGGAATTAATTTCTCACCATCATTCACCATCTATTATTTCATTCAAATATCAAAATGAACTCCACCTCATTCCAGATCAACTATCCATAAAATGACTACTCACTTATGTTAGATTGATTTACTTTCAAGATATGAATAAGTAATTTTATATACAGAACATTAAATTTTTAATGATGATGTAAAATAAGATAAAATATATTATAAATAATTTACATCAAAATAAATTTTCATATTTAAAATAAATAAAACAGTTTTTTCTTGTTATATAAAAAGTCATCTAACATGTAATAATTCTCTCTTCTCCCCTTTTCTGATATCCCATTTCTTCCCCACTTATAATAATCTCTCCAAAACCCCCTACTCAATGTTAATCAATAAATTAGTTAAACACTCTAGATTTCTTCCAACATAACCACATTATTATGGATCATGAGAAATAAAAAATCCATAAAGAAAATTGTGAACTACCCACTTCTATGAAATGGGTACTAGGTTTTCAATTTAAATCTCAAATGACCAAAAATTATGTCATTGAGATCCATTTGAGATTATTTAGGGTCTCACTAATGTTAAATGACTATTGGGTTACCTTTTGTGTAGGGTTGAAGATGTGATGTGAAAATTTTATTATTTAAATATTTATATGTCTGAAAAATTGTCCCTACATAGTGTCATTATGATGCTACATCATGGGAGATCATGGTTCTTCAATAAGTTCATGCTTTCATATTTTATGGTTTACTGGAAGATCATTCAATGTACGATCATGAGGGATATCCCAAATCAAATTGTCATATGGGTTCACACTACTATTTAACTGATTATTTTACAACATGTAGACATTATGAAGGACTTTCATCAGAGGACACCTAACACTACCACATTCCACCCCACATTGGTGAATCTCTACTCCTTCCACTGTATGAAACAAACATCCATTTTCAAGTGCACATTCTAAACATTAACTCGCCTTTATCATTACAGTGGTTAGTCACTACCAACATTTATGTTGACTACCCCAATAGTAGATCACATTTATATTGTGGCATGGTTGTGTACCAACCATGGGCATTAACAATAATTTTTCATCTATATGTTGATTGGTGTAGCATGGTCCACATGTAATAGATTATTACCTTTACAAAAATAGGTTTCAAGATGGTGTAATGCTTATTCAGGGGGAAGGATGTGGTGTGGTGAATCCAACAATGCAGTATAGTATATGTTTATTGGAACACTAAATTTTGTAAAATAGGATTCTAAAAGTCAAAACCCTTATAAAAGCAGGATGGTTGCAGTGTGGTTATTCCTATAGTGTATGAAGGTCCATTAGTTTTATTAGATAGATAAAGGCTATCGTATGGTGGAGAATTTTCATTTACAATATTCCTCTCTCTAGGAAAAACATATAACACTAATTCTAACCAAAATTAATATAAAATAATATTAAAATGCCTAACTTATATTCATAACACATGTTTCATTAATGTACAAGGACGGTGGAGCATGGATATACACCTATAAAATCAAATCCTCTTATGTGATAAGAATACTTCTACGTGGAAAAAAATTAGGTCATATCACAATCCAATAAAATCAGATCATTTCAAAAACAAAGTTAAAAATCATCTTTCCACATTTAGAAAACAAACCAAGAAGACTCATCCATCTTTTGGGACAACTGATCAAAAGAATAATTTCACAATGGTTGTCAAATTGACCATGAACTAATCCTTCTCTAACATTGATATTCCTTCCCCAGGTAGAGTTATTAAGAAGTGGTGTATTGCTCATATCTCATCAAAAAAATTTAATATCACACAATGAATTGACCTATTTAAATAAATCAATATTATGAGGGTAATATATACTAAAGGGGAGTGAATTTATAAGAAAAATAGTTTCTATAGAAGAATCATGGAGATCTGGGGATTTGAGGAATGGATGATGATATCCATACGGAGGAGTTATTATCACATAATATTACCATCTATTAAATTAAAAACAAGGGCAAGGAGATTTGGAGTAGAACTATTGGAGCATCAATTTAACAAAATAGTGGCGTGGGACTAGAATTTTGAACCTGGCATGAATTAGAGGACTTCCTACCAATGATAAGCTATAGAGAACTAGAAAACATTTTTCATCTATCTGTCATCTATGTATAAGGGATAAGTAGAATGCATGTCACATATTCACATGTTGCAACCTTGGAAACCAACTCTGGAACTATATATAGAACTTTTTGGGGATTAATAACCTCACAAATATCTAGTAGGGAAACATTTTATCCTCCATTATTGATAATGGAAAGGGTGATATTGACCAAAATTTCCTCCTCACAACCACTTCCATGGTCAATGCATTAGTTTGGAATGTCATAATTCTATTTTTTATGAAAATCATCCCCTATCCTCACATGAATCATCACCATGTACTGAAAAGTGTTCAATGAATCTAAAATACAAAGAGATGTGATAGAAAAAAACTATTGCTAAAAAACCATATTATGGTTGTCAGGTGTACATGGTACACCCAAAATATCCTTACCTCAAAAATATTTTCTCTTTCTCACAGTGATCCCATTTTTGATCAAGGTGATTATCAATGGTTCATCCTATGGGACTCTAGGACCTACAGGTTATATAGCATTCTACCACACCCATAACAAATTTATCAAAGTCTTATTACATCAATACATTTGAATTGGAATTTATTATATCATCAAGGAATGGGATATGATCTATGACATTAGACAAGTTTTACAACATGGTTGGATATCCCTCTAGAATAAGTCTAATTCTGAAATTTTTTTCAATCCAGCAATGCTTGAACAAGGAATGATCCCAAAAAAGTATACATTATTGGATTAAATTTCATCAAGTTTGCACAAATATTCACCTAATTATCTCACATGATTATAGAGCAGACAATTAGTTTTTATATTTGTTAAGAAAGAGAGAGATTATAGAAATTATCACAAAGTTTTCCTTGTGAAAATTTTCTTATTCTACACCTTTTTTGGATTAATATATACAATGTGAGACAAAAAAACAACTATGTGGAATCCTTTTTATTTCATAAATATATTTTTTACTCATTGTTTTATAAATTTTATGATCATGTCCATCGAGATCCAAAACCATTTTCTACATCTTAATAACCCCTATAAATTTAAGTTCAATAGAATTTAGGGAAGTCATTTATCAAACTCGACCAAAATTAAAAAATTTCTTTTCCAAAAGTAATGTCGTCAACATGAAATCATATATTTTCAAAATTATATAAAGGTAAAATCAAAAAAAATGATTTTAATAAAATGAAATAAAATTAAGACATAAAAAATGAATAAATTCATATTAATGAATGAAAAAAATTTAAATCATGCCTTATATTGAATTTCCCAATTCATGAAAAAATTTCATTTTTCAAGTGAATTTTTCAACTATTCTTTAATTTCATGGAAACAATAATGATCTAAAATACAATAAATGGGGATTATAATAACAAAAAAATGTTTTTTTTAAATGATTTACTTTCATCCCAATACATGTTCACTATTTTTACATTTGCATGTTCTCTCAATATCCACTTAGAACATGAACTAAAAAAACATGAGGGATTTCACATTACATTTAAAATTTACTTTGATTATTAATATTAGTAGTATATTTGGTGAAAATAAAATTTTGAGGTTTAAGGGGAGGGATGAAATCATTAATCACATTTCAAAAAATTCTAGTAAAACACAATAGAATATTCACCCGAATCAAATTCTTTCAAAGGAAAAAACAGCAATCCCTGAACATTGATTAAGGATTAAAAATCTCTAAAATCATGAAAAATACATGACTTCACATTCATCCATTCTATTATTTCAATGTTTTACATGATATGAGACTCAAATTCACCAACCTACCCTGAATGATCATGATAATTGTTCAATAAATTGTTATTTTTGACATTATGAAGAAACAATATTTTATTAGTAGAACGAAAGTAGGAGATAAAATAAAGCAGAGTTAAAAAATATAGGATACTTTTCCCAAACACATAACATAACAAAAAAACTATATACCATATTATGAAAAAAATATTGAAAATAAACAGAACACTTCAAATATCGATTGGAGGGTCACACATTAAAACTCAATGAAATAGGGAGGTAAGTAAAATTTTAATTATAACATAGAATCCTATAAAGGTGTTTCATGGTTTATATAGGTTAAAAATGATTGATTTAAGGTGTTTATCATGAAAAAATTAGGTCAAATAATATCCATTTTTCCTCAATCATGTATAAGTATCTCAAAACCATCTTTTTTTTATTTGAAAAATATGAAAGTCCAAGTAGTAACACACTTCTCAGTCTCTCTTATGAGAAGGGATTATGGGAATTAAAATGTCCAAATGGATCATAGTACATAAAGGATGATGAATTAAATAGTTATATAATCCCTTAAATGAATATATGTAAAATAATTCTTTAATTAAATGTGAGCTTCCAAGAATGAATTAAAAAATTTAAATATACTCTGAGCAATCATTTAGGTGAAACACATCTTTTAACTAAAATTGATGTTTTCAATATTATCACCTTAACTAAATACTATTATGAAAATAATTAATTAAAATATTTTCAAATTTAAAATTATATCTCCCAAATGATGATGTCACATTGGTCGGTCTAAAAGGGAAAAAATGAAAATGGGGCCAGAAGGGGATCTCCCACAATTGAAAAATAAATTGTCCCCAATTTGGGTGGAACAATAATATGATTTGTATGAAAAATGTAATTAGAGATAATGTAAATAATAAATAATGTTTACTCTATAAAATATTATGAAATTATCTTCATAACAAGACATCAAAGGAGAAAACAACAATGAAGAATTGAACAAGAAAAATATAACAAAATTATTTAAAAGGGGAAGAGAGTATTTTTTATATTAATTATGAGAGGAAAAATGAATGAATAGAATATCAAAATATATAGGGAAAGAATAAAATCAGTAAAAATGTAGAAGATACATAAATTTTTAATCTTAGGACTCTTGGGAGTTCTCACACTACTACCCCAATAAGATTCTCTTGGGTCCCAATTTGATTCCTAGATTGTGATACCGATTGAGTAACTACTACCTGAATAATCACTAATGGCTTGGCTAGTTCCCAAATTTAAAATGGGATGGAGAACTAAGATCTCTTGTCATGAAAATGAGTCCTAAAGGGTTACATGGGGATATTAACCTCCCCCTCCCTTTGTTAATTAAGAGTATATTTGACCAAGGGGAATTCATGATAGATGGCGTGAAAACCCATTAAGGTGTCTTCTGAAATGTGTGATCTAAAGAGAAAAGTGGTCATCCTTATTGGGAATCATGTCAATAAACCCTAAGAGGGTGATCAAATCATGAAGTGGGAGAGGTAAATAGTGGAATATCAAGATGTGTTTTGCCTATTGGAAATGGTGGATGCAGATATGGAGGTGTGGAACACCAGATCCCAAAATGATTAATGATCTATACTGAGGTGATGAATATTAAATGGAATGATTTAACAAAAAATTGTGTAAATACATATAATTTTAGTCTTGTTATGAAGTGGAAAGTTTTTCACAAATCATTAAAAATGAAACTATCATTAGTATGTGATCGGCAAGGTACTTTCTGCGCCATTATTCTTCCACCACATAAAAATATTCTACAACCACATTAACAAAATTAAAAAATTATCCGAAATATATTTTAATGTTTTTAATTTAATATTGAAATCATTGTCTACTAGTTTTTCATCGTCTGAGAAATTAGGACATCATTCACGTGTACATGTGGACTATTAATTCCATGGAGTGACGTGACTCTATTAACATGTATGCAATAAATTAAAAGTGATATGGATGAGTTTAATGAGTATATATGATATTTATTAAATGATAATAAGTTTTAAAATATATTTTGTCATTTATTTTTCTTTCTTTCTAGTTTTTGGGGAATACAGACATTACTAATACGTACATATGGACCATCATCTCTGTGAAGTGATTTGACTAATTTTTTATCCCCAGCATATATGAATATCCATAAAATAGTGTATAATGAATAAATATGTTTCTTATAATATGAGTAATATTTTTTATATGAAGAATCATTGATAATGGTTCTAGTATTGGAACAGTAGAACCAAAACATACATGGATAATGGAATATTTTTCACCTTAATGTTGGTAATAACAGTGAATTATTAACAAATAGGTAATGATAATTTACAATAGAATGATATATTTTAGTATTATTATTAATATGTTTATTTATTTTCATAATATTTTACAATTTATAATAGTGTAACTTAAGATTGTTTAGCAATAATTTTTGGACCAATGGTTAGGTTTAATATTGTATATCTCTTAAAGGGGGGATTTTTGTGCTTGAATCACATTGATGGTGAATTGTATTAAATTTACCTCCTAAACCTCATATATTTTTCCATTTTTTTCTATTTCTTATTTTTTTCAAATATTACATCCATTCAAATCTATTTTCTATAGAATATGAATAAGTAAATGTTTTTTAGAAGATTCGATCATATTTCCTCTTTAGTCGATAAATTTTTTTATTACATTTCCAGATTCATTAAAATATTTTATTGAATATAAATTTATATGATCACATTATTATTTAAAATTATTTTAAAACATATTTTACATTCTTTTCAATGATTTATATGAGGACTTTTTTTGAATAGGCAATTTGTCAATTTTTTCAAAGAAGTGTTAAATGAATCTTTATTTTAATGTTTAACAAACAAAAAAATCTCATCATAATGAACATTCATTTATATGATACTTTCATTATAATTTCACATCCATATTTCAAAATAAAATATTATTCTCAATATTTTTTTTATATAGGGAGAAAGATAAATGTATAATTTCCCATTTTTCAAAAGAAATCAAATTTTCTTTTAAATGAATTTTTCATCTATGTCAATAAATTTTAAATTTCTCATTCTTTACTAGGAATATGACACAACAATATTATCCATTTACTTTCTATATATGGTCTCTGATTATATGGTGAGATAAATGTTATGAATGGCTTTTATTTTCATCGAAACAAGCTTAGATTGAATTTTGAATGTATATATGAAATTATGGAACAAATATGTATGATTTTCCTTATTTCATAGGTTATTCCACTAAATATAAGAAAATAATATATTAGTTATTGATATCTCTAGATATAAAATGAATGAATATGGTGAGTGAACCTAGTAGGGGGTTGAAAAGTGGTTGGGTAGTGCACCCAATATATTAAGGGTCATTCTCCATAAAGTGATGATAATAGTGGAAATGATTCATAAATAATGTAATCAAATTCTAATCATATGATTATGAAACAGTTCCTTTGAAATTATCTTATTATTAAGAAATTATCTCATGGATCATGATTTATTAATGATGATTCCTCACTCTTATGACTCATGTATTTTGAAATGTTAAATCTTTATTCCATGACTAACGGTTTATGACCTATGACTAATTGGGTATAAAAATTGTATGTTATAGTCATGACGTAATAAAATTAAGATTATCTAATTATTGAATATAATCATCAATTGATATCTCAATTTCTTACCCTTACTGAAAATCTTAGGTCACCCTTTCTAATGATTCATTTTTCTTGATGTTTTTTAGAAATACATTAAGTGAGTTATGTATAACAATGGTAATACAAGAGAAAAACATAATGAGATATATTGATGATCCTCAATGAAATAAGTTGATTCAATATATTGCCTCAAAATATAGAAATCCATTAATGTCACCAGGTTTTTATTACTATGAAATTTCGTGAACATACATCTTAAATGATGAAATAATTATGTATGATATGTTTTTGTTACCTGATTTTGCAATAGAATAGTGTTTAATTATTATTTTAGATTATGTTATAAATATTATGCAGAGAGAACATATTATAACCTTTTGTGAAATGTAATTGATATATGGTAAACCGAAACATGTCATAGGTTAATAATTAGGTGTCATAGTTTATTATATGTCATGAATGTTGTTCATGAATATATTATTTCTCACTCAATTATACCTTGATTAATACACTTTTATTTATAGTTTTATTCATTCTCTCATGTAATTAGTAACCATGGTAACAATGAATGTGGTGGAATATTAATTGATTATCCTATTAATCAAATGAATGAAATGGGAGATGGAATGAGATATCATGTTTCTATGATCATGAAACTCACTAAATCCCTAAATCATGATGAGAATCCAAATGATAAAATAAGGGGAAAACACCATTTATTCATTTTAGAGGTTTCATCCACCTTCACTCAGTGGGTCCTCGGATCTACTAGGGGATGAGTAATGGATTATTACAACCGGAAGTATATTTCTATTTTTTAGTGCTCATATCATGAAAATGTTTTCCTGGAGTTGTATTAATTTGAAGGATAAATATAGTAGTGGTGTAATGATTTATTTTATATAAGGACATATGAAGAAATAAATCCTATGGAATGGGGTGATGTTAAGAGGTTATTTATCAATAATTACATTCCGTTAACCATTCGTGTGAAAAATTAAATTAATTTCCAGGAACTTAAGAAGAAGGATGACGAATCTATTAATAACTACTAATTAAATTTTAAAAGTCTTGTGAGGTACTCCCTTCATGATATCATCTACTGATGAGAGTGATTTGTCGCAAACCACATTTCAATTAAAATCTTATTTATCTAATAATGCACAATAGTTGCACAACATAGGGTCGATCACAAGGAGGCCGCTAACACGCACTATCTTTCTACAGTCACTATTTAAATCTAACTAATATAAAAGATAATACTTATGTAAATAGGAAGAATAATTGAAAGGCTGAAAATATAAATATAATATAAATATATTAAAATATAAAAATACAAAATACAAAGAAATGGAATAAAAGATGTAAAGAAGATAGTAGAATAAAACCATTGTTCTTGAGGATTTATTGTGGGATTATCATTGTTATTCAAAATATTATCAAGTAGTTATTCAGTATGGAGATCAAGACCTGTCACTTAATGCCCTCTCGTTCGAAATGTATTACCCTACACCGAGTCCTCTGCATGTAGGAGTAAAATCTTCCACATCATTACCCAATCCAAATTCCACTGTTTGAATGAATTAGATACCAATTGGAAGGAAAAGTAGTAAACGAGGAGAATAAAGATAATAGTAGAGAAAGTGGGGTGACCACTCACCACAATCATTTAACCACTACTGATTACATAGAATAAAACATGATAAATCAGTAAATCACATAAAACTAAAATACCACCACATCCCCCCTTGAACAATAGTGAGGGTTAGCACTGAAAAAGCATGGAGTTAGAAAGAAGACGGTGGGAGAAACACATAAAATAAAAGAAATGAAAGAAAATAATAAACGAATATAAGAAGAATAAAGCTACACTAATATATATTATAAATATAAAGTACAATTACATAAACAAAACTCCACCTTATCCCCCTTGAAATAGCTATCCTTGTAAAAAGATAAGGTCTACAAATTTATAGAGAAAATGGGTGAAGAAATCTCGCTGAAATTCTCTTCTCTATATTTCATCGACTTTTAGGACCATTTTATGCCGGAATTGGTAAATGGTACCTTATTGAATGTTGTTCCACAATATCATACACGTCCCTCCACAAAATTTCATCCTCATTGGCCACATATTAAGGATTTATGGATCTTTTAGTGCGGCACATTTGATCTGCCAAAGTGACTCTTCATCTTCCACAACTCCAGCATCCCATGCTATTATGGCCTTGTAATCAGTGGATTAAGACATGGACTATTTAATTAAATATGTTAATTAATTCATCTTATAGCTCCATGTTTAATATCAGATCCATTGGACCTGACTTCTTCGAGATAGAAGCTCCTCTTTATAATATTCCAGATCTGTGGATATTTTCCAAGGCACGGATTGTGAGCTTAGTTTGGGCCTCCAACTGATTGATTGAGATGGGACTCCAGAATGATTAAATTTGTCCCATGATGTAAGGAAACCTATAGAAAAATAATTTCAAAATTTGGTTCTGTGTAGAAAATTTTATGACCGAAATAAAGAAGATAAATACAACAGTTAAACACCAAAATTAAGCCATTTATGAATTTGAGCTCAAAATTCCACAAAAACATAAAAATGTGACAATTGCGCATAAAATAACACTATTGTGGGATTTATAAAAATAAAATATAGTATTATATATGTGAAATTTCATGCTTCATCACTCCCCCACACTAAATCATTGCACTCCTGGGCAATCATCATATATTCAAATAAAAAATTCACACAATAATCAAAAAAGAGAAAACATTAATGATCTCTTCTTAAATGAAATTACATCATTTATCCTCTATGAAAAACAATTCCAAATCATTTTCATTCCACATATTTAAATTTTTTCAACCTCATAAATCCAACCATGGCCCAATCACAACTTACCTCACCTTGAAATTTGTGTCACTCTTCACTTAAGAGAAATTGTATCTAGAGATGTGCTCATACATGGAAAGTGCAGGTATCACCACAGGCTTGTGACATTTTTCATTTCAAAATAGTGAGAAACATGAAAATGTATTCAATCATGAAGATTTTTTCCAGGTGAATTTTATGTCTTATGTTTTGTGAGAAAATGATTGAAAAATTAAGGCTAGAAAGAGGAGGTTAGAGTCTTAAGCATACTGCATGAATAATCAAGTGAAAACATAGGATGGACCTCACATAATCCCCTTAATAATGTGATACAAAACACCACCAATTTTTTATATGACATGGTACATGAGTCGCGGAATGATTCCATGGAATGATTTCATCTAAGTTATCCCCTTTTTTTGTAAAGCTCTAGAAAGGAACAACTTTATTTTCTTTTTTTTAATTTTTTTTCATGGAGAATTATCTGAAAATTGAAAACAATAAATTAATGACCATAATTCCCTTTAATTTAGATAGGGACATGAGTCATTAAAGGAAGTACAATGATAAATTTAATCTCATCTCCATTTTTTTCAATTTTTTTTATTTTTTTGAAGGAGAACCAGATGAAACAAATAAAGCACAATGAAAGGATTACCCATGCCAAATTTAATATTTATAATCCTCTGCCCAAAATTTTTACACACACATCACATCCCCCAAAAATGAAACACATCCAATGAATTCACATGAAATTCCCTTCCTCCACACTCAAACATGAAATATCCACGCAAATATACTAAGAGTGCTGGTTAGTATGGAAAAATCAGCTTTTAATGTGGCTTAATCCTATATTTCAATTCATGGAATCTAAGGGCTAATGAAGGAAAGATGTAAAGGTAGGTCTCAAGATAAAATATGGCTAGCCAAACAAAGGCCTCAATAATATAAAAAACATTCCCTGAAATCCAAAGCTTTCAAAGAGAAAAATCACAAGTTCTAGTTCTCACACAAAATTCAAGATTCACTCAACAAAGTGTGGGTATTAGAAAGAATTTTTAAAAGCTGTTCAGAATACCTCACATCATATGAAAATAAAATAATAATAAGGGAAGAAAAATAAAGTGATTGAAAGATACAAGCTGACTTTATTTTCCAGTGGAATCCTTCAGTTAAACTCCTAGCTACTACCACTTAACATAAAAGACATAAAATAATAAAAATATGAGAAAAATAAATAAAAATAAAGAGGAAGGGAAAAGAAAGAGGATAATTCTTGGTTTGACCCCCCAAGTGGGTGCTAGGTTTTTTACTGCCCCTAGTCCAGCAGTTGCAGCAGTTTAACCCCAATCTGTTGGTGGATGAGGTTTCTTACACAGAAACCACCACCTCATCTTTTTCCCAGTTCTATGCATCCTACAACAGTCATGGAAGAACCCTTGAATAGAGTACAACATCTCCTCCCCCTTTTCCATGTGGTACAACTTAGAAGATGGGGGCAGGATAAAGAATGGGTCCTCAACTTCTTTAGCCATGACTTCTATGGAAACTTCGACTTCAACATCCAGGGCTTTCTCATGTGATGTTGTTTCAAAAAATTCAGTAGGGAAGTCAAAAAATAATTCCCCTTGAATATGATTAAAACATGAAGAATCAATATAAAAATATTCTCATTCGTGGAGGTCTACTTGAAATGTGATCTCTTAAGGAAAGGCCATTGGGAACTCTTTTTCAGTCGTGACTTAATTATCTTCTTCCAAAGCTAGAGAAAGGTATAGAGGTATGGATTCTTCTTTGAAAAATATTTGAGGATCACATAACTTTTTCTTTGTAACAAAATCATACCAATTTTCATCCAAAGCTTGTTGATCTTCCACAATTGTATCAGCTGGATTTTCTTCTTCAGGAACCCCTTCATGCAATGGCCATGGAGTGATGGTTGGATCTTCAACCAGAGTCATCAAGTCATCCATGGGTTCTTCAATACAAAATTTAGCTGGAACAATAATTACCTTTTCTTCTTCAACATGGTTCTTTTGTTGTTATCGTTCTATCCATAGAACTTTAACATCTTCAACTTCAGCTGCCAACGATGCTACCATCTTTCTTGCTTGTCCAAGGATTTTGAAATTATTTTGAATCATCATGGAATCTTGTTCCATCTGCAGCATAAAAGAATCTTCCTTTCTAGAAAATTCAGAACTAGTCCATGAATATCAAAAAACACTAAAATAATCCATGACCTAAAAAAACAATTATATGAAATTAAATTCTTTTTTTTAGTTTTTGATTTTTTTCGTTTTTTTTTTGGTTTTTAAGAAAAATTGTGTGCGTAAGCGTTTGACCTCCCCAGAAACAACGAAGAATTGATGAGAGTGGTTTTTAACGAACCATATTTCAATTAAATTCTTATTTACCTTATAATTCACCATAGTGGCACACCCTTGGGTCGATCACAAGGAGGCTACTAACACACACTATCTGTCTATTGTCACTATTTAAAATCTAACTAATATAAAAAGATAACACTTATGTAAATAGGGAGAATAATTGAAATGAAGAAAATATAAATATAATATAAAAATATAAAAATAAAAACTACAAATAAATGGAAGAAAAGACATAAAGAATTTAGTATAATAAAACCATTGTTCTTGATGTTTTATGGTGGGATTAACATTGTTATTCAAAATATTATCAATGAGTTATTCAATGTGGAGATCAAGACCTGTCACTCCACACCCACTCTTTTGAAATGTATTACCCTACACTGAGACCTCTGCATGTAGGAGTAAACTCTTCCACATCATTACCCAATCTAAACTCCACCGTTTGAATGAATTATATACCGATGGGAAGGAAAAGTAATAAACGAGGAGAAAGAAGAAAATAATAGAGAATGTGGGGAAATGGGTCACCATAATCATTTAACCACTAATGATTCCTTAGAATAAAACATGATAAATCATTAAATCACATAAAACTAAAATACCACCACTTCACCCCTTGATCAATAGTGAGGGTTAGCTCTCGACAAGCATGGAGTTATAGTGAAGCATGGTGGGAGAAACACATAAAATAAAAGAAATGAAAGAAAAGAACAAATGAAAAGAAGAAGAATAAATCTACACTAATATATATTATAAATATAAATAATAATTACATAAAAAAACTCCACCTTATCCCCCTTGAAATGGATATCCTTGTAGAAAGAGAGGAGGTACAAATTTATAGTGAAAATGGGTGAAGAAATCTAGCTCAAATTCCATCCTCTGGATTGCATCGAACTTTAGGACCATTAAATGCCTGAATTGGTAAATAGTACCTTCTTGAAAGTTGTTCCATATTTTCTTCCACATCCCTCCACAAAAATTCTGCCTCATTGGCCACATATTAGGGAGTTATGGCTCTTTTAGTGCGACACAATTGATCTGCCAAAGTGACTCTTCATCTTCCACAACTCCAACTTCCATTGACATTATGGCCCTGTAATCAGCGGATTAAGACATGGACTCCTTAATAAAATATGTTAATTATGTCATATTACAACTCCATATTTAATATAATCTCCATTTGACCTATCTTCGTCGATATAGATGCTCCTATTTAAAATATTGCTGATCTACGCAGAGTTTTCGAGGCACGGATTGTGAGCTTAGTTTGGGCCTCCAACCGATTGATTGAGATGGGACTCCAGAAGGATGAAATTCGTCCCATGATGTAAGTAAACCTATATAAAAGTAATTTCACAATTTTTTTCAGTGTAGAAAATGTTATATCCAAAATAAAGAAGACAAATAAAATTGTTAAACCCCAAAATTAAGCCATTTATGCATTTGAGCTCAAAATTACACTAAAACATAAAAATTTGACAATTCCCCATAAAATAACATTGTGGTGGGATTTATAACATTGAAATGCATTATTAAATATGTGAAATTTCAAGCATCATCACTCCCCAACACATAACCATTGCACTCCTGGGAAATCATCATATATTCAAATCAAAAATTCACACAACAATCAAAAATGATAAAACATCAACGATCTATTCCAAAATAAAATTCCATCATGTCTCCTCTATGAAAAAATTTCCCAATAATATTTATTCCTCACATTTAAATTTTTTCAATCACATAAATCCATCCCTGGCCCAATCACAACATACCTCACCTTAAAATTTGTGTCACTCTTCACTCAAGAGAAATTGTATCTGGAGTGGTGCTCATACGTGGAATGTGCATGTATAATCATAGGCTTGTGAAAATTCTCATCTCTCCACAACACGAAATAGGAAAATGAATTCAATCATGAGGACTTTTTCCAGTGGAATTCTGTGGATTAGGGTTGGTGGGAAAATGATTGAAAAATTAATGCTAGAAAGAGGAGGTTAGACTCTTAAGCATAATACAGGAATAATAAAGTGAAAACACAGGATAAACCTCACTCAATCCCCTTAATAATGTGATACACAACACCACCCCTTTTTTATATGACATGGTACATGAGCCAAGAAATTATTCCAAAGAATTATTTCATTTATGTTTTCCCCTTTTTTCATTTTTTTAATGCTCTAGAAAGGAACAGCTTTATTATTATTTTTTGTTTTTTCAGGGAGAATGAGGTGAAAATTGAGTACAATGAATGAATGATCAAAATTCCCCTGAATTTAGATAGGTACATGAGAAATGAAATTAATTTTAATGATAAATTCAATCTCATCTCCATTTTTTTCTAATTTTTTCTTTTTTTTGAAGGAGAACCAAATGAAACAAATAAAGCACAATGAAAGGATTACCCATGCCCAATTGGATATTTATCATCCACTTCCCAAAATGTTGACACACACATCCCATCCACCAGAAATGAAACACATCCAATGAACTCACACAAAAGTCCTTTCCTCCACACTCAAACTTGAAATATCCACGCAAATATACTAAGAGTGTTGGCAGGTAAGGAAAATTCAGCCTTATATGTGGCTTAAACCTATAAGGAAATTCTTGTAATCTAATGTCTAATGAAGGATAGATGTAAATGTAGGTCTCAAGATAAAATATGGCTATCCAATAAAATTCCTAAATCATATAAAAAACATTCAATGAAATCTAAAGCTTTGAAAGAGAAAATTCATAAGTTATGGTTCTCACACAAAATTCAAGATTCTCTTAAGAAAGTGTGGGTATTAGAAAGAATATTTAAAAGTGGTTCAGCATACCTCACTTGATAGGAAATGTTTTTTTGAGTTAGTATTTCATGGGAATGAATTTCAAAAATCAATCAAACTCATAAAAATGATTGAAAATCCAATTCAGGAGAATGGGTTTTCACATCAATAGTCATTTAAAATCCATTTATTCAAAAATCATTTAAACAATATCAAAATCAATTGATGTGTGAAAAATGATTATAGTATTAATTAACACTCAATAATCCTAAAAAGATGAAAAAAAAATAAAATGTTAGCAAAAAAACATCTAAGTAGGTTGACACTCCCCCACACCTAGATTTCACTACCCTTCTTTGCAGATCAAGAAAAGAAAAATAAGGGAAGAAAAATAAAGGGATTAAAAGATACAACCTGACATTATTTTACAGTGGCAGCCTTGAGTTAAGCTCCTAGCCACTACCAGTTGACCTAAAAGACATGAAATAAAGAAAATATGAGAAAATTAAATAAAAATAAAGAGGAAGGGAAAATAAAGAGGATAATGCTTAGGTTGACCCCCCAAGGTGGTGTTAGGTTTTTACTCACCCTAGTCTAGCAGTTGCAGCATTTTAACCCCAATCCATTGGTGGATGAGGTTTCTTACTCAGAAACCACCATATATTATTTTTCCCTGTACCATTCAGCCTAAAATAGTCATGGAGGAACCCCTGATTAGAGTACAACATTTCTTCCCCCTTTTCCATATGGAACAGCTTAGAAGATGGGGGAAGGATAAAGAATGGGTCCTCAACCTCTTCAGCCATGACTTCTCTAGAAACTTCGACATCAACATCCAGGGCCTGCCCATGTGATGATGTTTAAAAAAATTCCTAAGGAATGTCCAAAAATAATTCCACTTTAATATGATTAAAACATGAAAAATCAATATAAAAATATTACCTTTTATGTAGGTCAGCTTGAAATGTGATCTCTTCAGACAAGGCCACTATGAACTCTTTTTTAGCAGAGACTTCATTATCTTCTTCCAAAGAAAGAGAAAGGGGTAGAGGTACTGATTCTTCTTTGAAAAATATGGGAGGATCACTTACATTTTGTTCTTTAATAAAAGCATACAGATGTTCATCCAAAGCATGTTGATCTCCCACAGTTGTATCAGATGGCTTTTCGTCTTCCGGAACCTCTTCAAGAAATGGCCATGGAGTGATGATTAGATCTTCAACCAGAGTCTTCAAGTCATCCATGGGTTCTTCAACATCAAATTTAGCTAGAAAAACAATTAACATTACTTATTCAACTTGATTATTTTATTGTGGTTGTTCCTGCCATTGAACTTTAACTTATTCAACTTCAGCTGCCAGCTATGCTACCATCTTGCTTGCTGGTTCAAGGATTTTGAAATTATGTTGAATCATCGTGGAATCTTGTTCCATATACATTAGAAAAGACACTTCTTTTCTATACAATTCAAAACAAGTCCATGCATATGAAAAATAATGGAAATAAACCATGAACTAAAAAACAATGATATGAAATGAAAATCTTTTTTTTAGTTTTTGAAAATTTTAATTTTTTTTGGTTTTTAATTAAAATAGTGTGCGTAAGCATTTGGACTCCATGAAAATAGTGCTAAATTTATGAGAGTGGTTCTTCACGAACAACAGTTCAATTAAATCCCTATTTACCTAATAATTCACAATAGTGTCACACCCTAGGGTCGATCCCAAGGAGGCAGCTAACACGCACTATCTTTCTACTGTCATTATTTAGAATCTAACTAACATAAAAAGATAATACATATGTAAATAGGGGGAATAATTGAAATACAAAAATATAAATATAATATAAATATATGAAAATTTAAAATTACAAAATACAATGAAATGGAAGAAAATACACAAAGAAGTTAGTAGAATAAAACCATTGTTCTTGAGGTTTTATGTTGGGATTATAATTGTTATTCAAAATATTATCAAGGAGTTATTCAATGTGGAGATCAAGACCTGTCACTCCAAACCCTCTCATTTGAATTGTATTACTCTACAATGAGATGTCTTCTTGTAGGATTAAACTCTTCCACATCATTAACCAATCTGAACTCCACCGTTTGAAGGAATTAGATACCGATGGGAAAGAAAAGTATTAAACGTGGAGGAAGAAGACTATAGTAGAGAAAGTGGGGTGACCTCTCACCAATATCATTTAACCACTACTGATTCCTTAGAATAAAACACAATAACTCAGTAAATCACATAAAACTCAAAAACCACCACTTCCCCCCTCGAACAATAGTGAGGGTTAGCTCTCAACAACCATGGAGTTAGAAAGAAGCACGGTGGGAGAAACACATAAAATAAATGAAATGAGAGAAAAGAAGAAATGAACAGTAGAATAAAGCAGCAGTAATATATATTATAAATTTAAAAGAACAATTACATAAACAAAACTCTACCTTATCCCCCTTGTAATTTATATCCTTGTAAAAAGAGAGGAGGGACAAATTTATAGAGAAATTCGGTGATGAAATCTTGCTCAAATTCTGTCCTCCGGATTGCATCGACTTTTAGAACCCTTAAATGCCTGAATTGGTAAATTTTCCCTACTTTAATGTAGATCTATATCGTCTTCCATGTCCCTACACAAAATTTCAGCTTCATTGGCCATGTATTAAGGAGTTATGGCCCTTTAACTGCGGCACATTTGATCGGCAAAGTGACTCTTCATCTTCAACAACTCCAACTTCCCATGACATTATGGCCTTGTAATCAGTGGATTAAGACATGGAATCCATAATGAAAGATGTTATTTAATTCCTCTTCCAACTCCATGTTTAATATCATCTCTAATGGACCTGTCTTTTTAAAGATACAAGCTCCTCTTTATAACATTCCAGATCTGTGCACAGTTTTCGTGGCACAGATTGTGAGCTTAGTTTGGGCCTCCAAATGATTGATTGATATCGAAATCCAGAAGGATGAACTTCGGCCCATGATGTAAGGAAACCTATATAAAAGTAATTTCACAATTTTTTTCATTGTAGAAAATGTTATGACCGAAATAATAAATACAAATAAAACCGTTAATCTCCAAAATTAATACATTTATGAATTTGAGCTCAAAATTCCACTAAAACATAAAAATGTGACAATTGCCCATAAAATAACACTATGGTGGTATTTATAACATTTAAATACCGTATTAAATATGTGAAACTTCATGCTTCATCATATACCAGGAATGAAAAATTGATTTGTTCCATAGTGGCTAAAAACCAAGTCACTAAAAGGTGTTTGTAAGTAAATACATTAGTATCTATGTAGAAATAATTTGATTCTATCACAATGTAGTAATTAATTATTGTTATTAATTTTATTCTCATGGTTATGATTATACAATATATGTTTATTTTCAAACAAATTAAAATAATGCTACCCATAAAAGAAAGAAAATAAAAATTTCATTATGCTAGAATTGATGATAGAAGAATGGGGGAAATAGATTTAATGAGACTGCTAAATGTTTTATATATAGAAAATAATTCCATCAATAATGTGAATACTAAAGAGATTTAATGTGGAAAGAACCAGAACTCAAATTATAAAAGATCAAGAAATTTTTGAATTATGCCATCCCATACCTAAATCCAATGGATTACTATGGCAGTCAATGTCAACAACCTTCTAAGTCAATGGATAATTTATAATCTCCTCTAATACCAACTTCTTATGTGGGATAGAATAACTATGTGTTTAAACATACAATAATAATCCACTATAGAATTATTAATGACATATTTTATTTGGGTTCTACCAATTCTTTTATAACTAAATAATTTTATAAGGGTAACACATCACCACCTAAATAATTAAATATTGAATTATCATGGAAAGATCATAGTTATTTAATTATTAAAGCTCAAGTATACACCTCATCGCTAAAAGAATTTATTGGTAACGTGATTCCTAGAAATCATGTCATTATACCTCTAGTTGAAATTAATTTTAATTTGAGAATATCATAGATATCTCCAAATATCCCATATCAATTTATTTGGAAGTGAAGTTATGATTTATATTCCCAATAAATACATGTTGGTCTATTTGTGTGAGGATAAATATTCACTTCTAATGGAAACTAATAATATTATATGGGTCATATTACATATTCATGTTTAGGTGTCTATAAAAATGTATAGGGTACAAACTGAACATTTAAGATATTCCTATTGTGTGAGAATATGACAATTTATTTACAAATTTATTTTCTAGTCTTCCCCTAAATTGTGAAGATGAGTTTCTAACAGAAAATATAGCTAGTACTATTAAATTTTGAATGTCTCCTTGTAGGATTACCGAAATTGAGATAGAAGAGTTGACGAAGCATATCTCGTAGAATATTAAAAATGGATTCATTTAGTCAAGTGCATCACCCAAGGGTGAACCTATTTGTTTTTGTAAGGTGAATTATGGGTCAACGCATCATTTAATGGATTATGAAAAACATAATAATATTACTATCAAGAATAAGTATTCTATAACACATATTGATTATTTGTTTAATAATTTATTAGGATCTTAGTAATTTTTAAACATTAACCATAAATATATATATAATCAGTTTTGGTATAAAAAAAGTACATATCTAACATGGCGTTCGATACTTTATTATCCCAAACTCCAAAAGCCTAGGGCTGGTAGTCATTTTTCATTATTAGTTTATTATACAAAATTTCTCACATGATAAAACATATTAATAGTCATAGAAGACTAGATCATTCATGAATTAAATTTTAAAACATAAAAATAGAATGGATAAATTTTGAGAACATGATTAACCCTTCCATCATATCCTTTAAAATTACACATATTTCCCCTCTAGGATTCCTTGGGAAATGAAAAAAATATGGATGAACTCATATTCTCATTAAGGAATAGCATACATTGAATGATATCACAATAAAGTCCCAAAATATGTGGTATGGTATGAATAAATAAAAACATGAATCCATAATCCAATATAACTAGGGAAAAAATATATAGGTAACAATAAATAAAAACAGATATAATAGTAATTTTTGATATCATACATATATAAAGCGTAATGTCAAACTAAAAATCATATTTTCAACACCTTGTTCCTGGAAAATATATTTATATGTGGAGATGTATACATCCAAAAAAGTCTATTTGGTCTCAAAAGAAAAGTTGATACATCAAGGGAATATATAATCTAGGGCCCTAACCATCACATAATTAAGTAAAATAAATTCACTATAAGATTCAGCAATATATTTCATTCCATTCCATAATGAACCTATGGATGAATAAAAAAAGTATAATATATATAATGAAAAATATGTAATGGAACTGTTCCCCCATTCAATGGAATGATGTTGATGTCAAGTACAATATATCCTCATCAACATAGATGTTATGAGGTATCCTCAAAATAACTAGATGTTCCCTTATCAATGAAATATATTGTCAAGGGTGATTTTAATGTACTATGATTCCATAGTATATTTAAAATGGTTGAAATAGTTTAAAATTGATAATATAACAACAAGATTTTAAGAAATGTTCTTTGATATTGTTCATAAAGAGACAATAAATATTTTAAAACATATCCCCCGAGAGTGTCTCGTCAGGTTTGTAGTCATAGTATCACTCATCTTTCATCAGAGTAATAAGTTAATTCTCAACCAGTACTTTTTGGGGGATTAAACAATCTTCAACTATTCCATAGCCATATAGATTTTCTACTATCCATATAGGGATGTATTTTCTTAGAAACTACCGACAATTTTACTGTACTAAAATATTGGATGGGTTTTCTAGCAAAGAAAAATTGAGTTTGAAAAAAGTTTTGGAAACACATGAATCTAAAGGTTATGAGGGTTAGATAATAAAATTTAAATTTAAATACCATGAAATGTGTTATTAATATTTCAAAAACTCTCTTATGGAAATTAATTCACCAAAAAATAAAATAAGTGGTCAATATTGCATGATTCCAAAAGAATGAAAATTGATATAGAAAAACCCACTTATGGGTTGAGTGAAAATTGTATCAAAAAAAATCAAAAATAAGTCTTAAAGTTGATCTAATAATATCCTGAGTAATATTAATTTTATGGTATAACTTCTCAAATATGAATTATATACACAAAATAATGTAAATAATTTTTATAATAAAAAATAGGTCGCAAATTGAAGAATTTGAGATAGAAAACTCTTACATATTATCATGACTACCTTGAACATATTTTTAACACATGTATCATAAACATATAATTATTAATAAATTAATTCATATGTATAATAATAACCATATTCAAATATAATATTCATATATATTCATTCTCTATGTGAATTCATGTAATTTACCTCTCTTCACATATTAGGGATTTTTATTGTTTGAACGTTTGTACACATTCTATAGAATTTATTTTTATATTTTTCATTATGATAATTTCATAATTAATAGATATTGTGAGGTAATATGTTATTTAAATTTAATATCATTATATAGATATTAACTCATTCCATTAGTGTTTTGTTTATCTGTTTTGAAAGTGGAATCCGTGTTGACTTATGTCGTGAATTTTAAAAATCGATGATGATATTTAGCTAATAAGATAAATACATAATAAATATTAGAAAAATTAATAATTATTAAATTTTTATTAACTTTTAAAAAAATTAATATTTTAATTCCCATTTTCATACATAATTTATTTGTATGTCATTGTTCAATTGGGTGGTTAAACTGACCCAAATGTGAATATACCATAATTAACAGATGATTAGGATTATGATGTTAATTATTTAAGGCATAATATAATTATTATTGGATATTAATGATATTATTTAGATATTATAAAAGTTTAGAGTCAAATTTAAATACTTTTTTATAAATAATAAATAAACTAGTTGGAAAACAACATATGTTACTTCATGGGGGCGATAGTATGAACAACGCAAGTTTAAGGTTTTTATTACTCAAAAAATGAGAGGGAGTTAATGTATATTATAATTTGACACTTTGTTATCATATATATAATAAATATAATATTTATTCACATATTTCATAAATATACCCAAAAATGAGAAGTGGTTTTAACAGACAAATTTTGTTGATTTTTGGGGGCAGTAGACTGAGTAGACGCACTAACAATGTATTTTTTTATTATAATAGATATAGAGGGATAAATAATGTTTATTTACTTAATATAAAAATATATTAGTATAATAATGGTATGTATATAATATTTTAGTAAGAGGAATATTAAAAAGGGAACATTAAGGGGAAGGTAACTGTAAAGTCACGATCTTGAGTTTTCTCTTAGAAATATCCTTCGAAATATATATATAAAGAAAAATATAGTTGAATTAGTCATAGTGAAGGTGGAAAGGGTTCTAGGAGGAAAAAATGTTCAGGGTTTTTAGAAGAAATGAGACATGATTTGTATTGTATAAATAGGAGGATGTGATTCTCCTTATTAAGTGAAGAGAATGGAACTTTGTTGAATAATCTCTAATTATCAATGATATAATTACAATATTCAATGGTAAAAGAATCAAAAGGTTTCAAATACAATATTTAGTTGTGAAATTGGGTCTATAAATCCACATAAAATAATTTCCAAACATGTTTTATACACTTTTTTTAGCATTGTCGTTTTACACTTTCCTCTATTTTGTATTTTACCTTGGTAACATGTTTCTAACAACGTAATTCACATTTTATTATAAATATAATGTGTCCCCTCATTATATATCATTATTTTTTGAATATAATTTAATAATTTATTAATCAAATTGAATTTATAAATATCATTAAATTAAACGTAAAATTTTATCATATAATACTTAAAAATTAGTTTATAGTAGAAATCTGACTTTTTCAGCAGCAAGTGTTAAAAATCATATTTACTATTGATTGGAAAATGTATTAGTTTTGATATATTTATATATATGACAAAAAATTATATTATAATAATTATGTAGAAAGTATTAGTTCTTTTTTATAGATAAAAAATAAACAATGTTAATAATATAATTCTTTGGGGAAAACAGTATTACTATTATCATGGTAATTAACATTATTCTTCATAATAATTTTTTCATAACAAGAAATAAAATGTCCATTTTTACATAATTAGGTAATATTTATTAATCAACTTAAACACAATTAATATAATTTAATTATTTATGGTTAAATGATAATTTTAAAATATTAAAAAAATCAATTCAACAATTTTAATGAAAAATGTTACTTATGATTGAAAATAAAATATATGTGTTTATAAATTAAGTATAATATCATAAAATATAAAATATTACATATAAAATCAATATATTTTCATGAATTTTTTTAGTATTTTTTTTATGTACTAGCGATGTTATAAATGTTTAAATGTAACATAAGTGATATTTTGATTGTTCACCTAAAAATAAGTATTATTGGAATAATAGAAAAAATTACATCATATTATATTTCAATTAGGATGAATTGATTAAATTATGTTTATTTTGATGAAATAAACTTTTATTGTTCATAAATTAATCACATTAATATACTCATGAAAAATGTATCTTTATATTTTCCATTGTGTGATTGTCCCGGATATTGTGTTTACAAGCTAAAATAGTTTTTCATGTTTTATATTCTTCCCCCATTTAATAATTTTCTCCTTGAAATTGGTTTATATATCATCTATTGAAAAGATTAGCATATTCTATCTTCATTACATAATTATGTTCCCATTTTCCTCTTTTAGTTTTTATAGTGTCCCCGAATCTTGAATGCTAGAGCCAATATCTACTTTATTACATTAGAATATGATAAATGGAATCTCATCTGGAAGGACCAAATAGCTTAGTTGTCTTGGAAAACTAGATACATACATGATCCCATATTATATTTTAATAAAAAAATTACAACACAATTTTTTTTGAGAAAATCATTATTCCATCTAGAATATCCTTACATATCATTTGTTGTACACTTCCTGGATTATTGGAAATGGAAAAAATAAAGGTGATCTTGAATTCCCACTATGTGTAATGTATAGTTGAACCTATCATTAGTAAATGATGAATAATAAATATGGAACAATAAATATGGAGGTATTAATATTTGAACACACATTAAATTTACTTAGTAACTTCAATATAATGATTGTTTATGTAATTGTCAATATAAAAAAGTAAATAATAGAAACTCATTCCATTTAATCAATAAAATGAGATTAAAATTTATGAATTGACTATATCTTTATGAGAATCTCGTGGATAATGAGATATGTCCTAATAAATATGGAAGAGTAAATAACCAAAAGAATATTTCATTTAATTAATAAATAGATAATGAAATGATTCTAACTATAATATCAATGATAAATCCTCATGGATAATAATAATAGAATTTTTATTGATGGATATTAATAATTATTGGACTTGAAGATCTTAAGAATCATGATTTATCTACTATTGATACAATTTACAAGAGATCTTAAAAACATAGGTAGAAAACATTATAATTATAACTTGATAATTCACCTCATGAGAATATTGACGCATCGAGTGGACATATAAATTTGGTCCCTTCTCGTAACTATAAGTCTAAAGAATTCCTCATTTATGTAATTATAAATTTAATTCATTTATAATTCTCCTTATCATAAAATATCTCTATCTATTATTGAATTTGGATTTACCAATATTTTCCTAGATAATAAATTTACTTCCAATGTAGAACAATATATGTCAAAATGATAAATGGTTTAAGAAATAAATATATCCATGATAAATAATATGAATATTTAGGTGAAATATAAATCCCAATGATCATATAAATTTATATAATTCTAGAGAATGATAATGATAATAAAAATAAATAAAGAACGTAAATTACAATAATTTCCTTAGTTAAAATGATCACAAACCTCCATATAAAGAAAAAGGATAGTATTGATACCATAAAACCCTAGTGAAGTCTATGTAAAATAAATTTTTATCATCATTGATGAATATAAATAACAGAAAAATATCATTAAAAATTTGTTGAGGAAAATATCATTTTAATTTTGAAATTAATTTTTTTGCCTCTACTAAATGTCTATGTTGCCCGAATTGATTAAATCTAGAGGGGGTGAATTGAGTTCCCAATAAAAATTTCATTTAATAAAATATGTTAAAATAAAATCCCATTGATAAAAATCTATCAAATTAATCAAAATATCATATCTATATAAGATATTTCCTTCCAAATGTTTTCAAATAGATTTATTTTTTCCAAGTTAAAATAAGGTTTTGAATTACATTATATTTTGAAATAAATTTACATAGACAAAAACATATATAAAAATAGTTAATAGTACTTATAGAAGTAGTAGTTTTATTTATAGATTAAAAACAATCTAGGGTTTGATAATAAAAACAACAATAACATAGTATAATAAACAAGTGGACCAGTCTCAATTTGAGAATTAATCACTTCCACTTGGAAATAAAATTCTTTCTTGAATATTATAATAATAATCATACAAATCCCCAATGTGGATTAGGTAAAGAAATGATAAATACAAGCTGTCCAGGATAAGGATTAACTTCCACGTTTATTTTTGGGAAGTAAATATAGAACAAGCCATATAAGGACCTGTTCCATAAACCCCATGGGAAAACGAATGTAATGGAAGGAGACAATAACAAGTATTCTCTATTCAGTTATAGGATAGCATGTGTGTTTGACAATAGACTAACAAAAATTTACATGAAAGAAAAAATAACAAACAGTAATAGAAATAATGAAAATAGTGATGCTCGATCTGATATGTTTAGAATGGTCAAATTCCTCCTATCATATTTTCTGATGTGTTTAATAATTATTTTGTATAAATCATCAGAATATAGGATCGAAGGAAATAACATGAATATTCCAATTGATCTATGATAGCATCTCAATCAATTCCATTAATGTATTCTAAGCTTCCAAGTCGTTGATCAACATAGAAGATAAACTAGTAATATTGTAAGGGTTCTGAGATTCAATCACAGAATTTTTCCATATGTTTTTCAATCAGTAATCATCTTACTAAGAGAGAGAGATATTTCCTTCACATATACATAACCACATCAGTTTGAGGATATCCACAATCCTCAGATCATCTTCGACAATTTCATTAAGACTTTGTCAATTGATCGTTGAATATAAATAGTTGTTGAGCCATTCAAGTCAATGTTCATGGACAACAATGGTAACAAAAAGCTAGTGGTGAATCAGAATCCAATGGTGACTTAGAGTCTAATGGTATCTCCTTTGTGATATGAAGTATATTGGTAATGCATTGGTGGTGACTAGGCTGACAATGACTCTTATGGATGTAGATCTCCATAACACACAATTGATTTATCCTAAAAACAATCTTTCCATGTGAAATTCTATCATAAAACATGTAAATCTTTAGTAATAAAAGATTCATTTATCGTGATCATTAAAATAAGGACATTTTGGACACAACCCATTAAAGAATGTGACAACATTCTACCCCATTTTGATGATAAAAAACATTGAATTTTGTATGTTATGTACTAAATAAGTAAACATAGATAATCATAATTGTATTTATGTTAAAAAACACCTTATCATTTTATCATGTATATCTCTGATATAAACAAATTACACTACTAGAACAATACCCTATACCAACGGTTTGGAACCATTGGTGAAGGCCTCCAAACCGTTGGCATAGCCTATACCAACGGTTTGGATATCCTTGTCAAAGTAAGTCGTGGGAATAGGTTTATAGAAATAGTTTTGAGAAAACAATTTTTATAGACCTATACAAACATTTTTGAAAACCATTGATATAAGTAATATGAAAATCTATACAAACAGTTCTATAAAACCGTTGGTATATGTATTTCAAAAAAGAAACATTCGGTGGGATTTCATCCCAGGACCTCCAGTTTATGATTGAATGGCCTAACCACTAACTTAACAAGATTTCTGTTATCACAATTTCATATATATATATATATGTATTATCATAAACATTTTAAATTTTTATTTATTTAATGTTCTCTGTAAGAATATTCCATTAAAAATACATGTACCTGTACCAACGGTTCTAAAACCCGTTGGTATAGGTTCTTTGATTTTGGGACCTATACCAATGGTTTTGAAAAAACCGTTGGTATTGGGGGGACCTATACCAATGGTTTGGCCAAACCGTTGGTATAGGGTTCCCTATAATGGACCTATAACAACGGTTTGGCCAAACAGTTGGTATAGGTCCCCCCTATAGGAAGGGTTTGTCCAAAACTGTTGGTATAGGTCCATATAACTGACCTATACCAACAGTTTGGGCCAAACCATTAGTATAGGTCCAAATTAGTTAACTTTACCAATAGTTTTCCCAAAACTATTGGTATAGATCATATTTCCGGTAGTGTTAGATAAAAATCTTAATTGTATACTCAAGATGTCACAGAATATTTATAATTTTTCGTTTCTTTCCCTATAATAAAATAAATGCACATTTTATCTCCCCATATGGGATTATCTAATGTTTAATAAATTAAAACTAAAAGTTAACGAGAACAACACTACGGTATAGCATTTAATAGAATGCAAAAAGTGTTATGTATAGTAATGAAAAGATAATGACTATAAAAATAAGATCAATATAAAAGTTTGAATCCATTCAGATTCACTGTGGGAGGTAAATTGAGCGCTATTTGTAATTTGTTCATTTTATTTTCCCTTGTCTTTGACCTTGTATCTTTCCTTGTCTCTGTCTAGGGAGGTTGAAGTGATATTCATATTTGGAGCAGATGAGGCAATGGAAGGGATTTTTGTTGTAGGAGGAAGTGTCTCACAAACATGAAATGGTCTGACGAGACAATAAGGTTCAACTAGTGATAAAATTATAGTTGTATATAGAGGGGGAACAAGACCATCTTACTGAGAAATCATAGAAGGCCTATATCTAACTGGCTCTGTAGTTGTAGTTGAATGATCTATTGTCACTGGACTTTCTTATCTTTCTAATATAGCCACACAGTTGAAATGTAGGAAGGTTTTTATGAGGTTGATAAATTATGTTATTATATTACCACCCCTTTCCATATCACTAAATAAGTCCTTTTTCACTTCTATGAATCTATGCAAAACTAGCGCGAGAACCTTTAGTTGACTAACTTGTTCTTTGAAATCACATGTAACCAGTGGAAACCTCATGTTCTCTATTAATAATTTTAAATCATCATAAATCTCATTCTTTTTATGATGTATAGATAGTAGTATATGATGGCTATCTTTAAGGTGTAGTAATATTCATTCAGTTCAATGGAATATTCCCTTACCATATCATAGATGTACTCTCCATGATGCGGTATTTTCATTAATTTCTATCCATATGATGACACATCACCTAAATAACTATTAAAATCTTCCCAAATATTATATCTATGATGATCTATGTGAATAGGTTTTGGACTAGGAGGAGGTACAAAGGATTTAGAGGTAGCATCATACATTCTCACCAATTTCTGAAATACTAAATCGAATCATTCAATGAATGAAGTTATTATTCCATCTAGTAAGGATTCTAGACTATCTACATTGTTTGATAGTCTTATATTTTCCATGACCATTTCTTTAATGGGAAATATATATTTTGTTTCTAAATGATAGTTAACTAGATCAAGGAAATAATGAGTGTTGTCTTTATTTATTCTAATAGTATGAGAGTGATGAGATCTCATGGCATCCTCAATATATGATACCAATTTTCCTCTCAAGGTTTCCAAACCAAAATTCACAATTCTTTGAAAATATTAGAATTCATCTATTTTTTCAACATTAGGAAGAATTACAAGAGGAACCTAAGGTTTACCTCTATTTACATGTGGTACAAAAACCTCATCCTAGTTATTAGTCTCTATTCAAAAAAAGGTTGTAACTCCCCAGCATGATTTATATAGTACACTAATGATCCTTCTCCTATGATAGTATTTTCACTTTCTTCATCATATGAATCACTATACTCATAATTTTGGTCGGACTGAGTAACTAAAGACTAAGTATAACATAACCAGAAAATTTCTCCAACTCTTCAAGAGAACATAAGTCCTATTTGATATATGGTTGCATTTAAGATTCTCTCAGAACTTGAGAAGATTCCCCAGTTTTAGGTAAGTAAGGTACTAGATATACCTGAGCTATGTCTAATTTTTCTTTTTTTTTCTATGTGATCCATTTGTTTTTAATGATCATCAGGTCATGGATACTTCTCCACCTCACTAGAAGCTTTCATATCATCTATAGAAATAGGTGGAATAACAACCACATAATCATTTTTATATTGGTCTCCATCCCTGACAGTACTTGATACCACTGATGATAAGGGATGAGTCTGATCCATCACGTGAACAGTGTCACCTTCATTATTTTCATTTCAACCATTATAAACACTAATATGATCATCTCCATGATTATCATCATAATCTCTATTTTGATCATCTCTATGATTAGATCCATGATCATCATCTCCATCATCATGATCCCCATCATCCTTACATTCATTTCCATTTGAGTTTTCATTGTCCAAATCACCTTCATCGTCCTTAGAATAATTTTCATCACATCCATTCACATTATCATTCTTGTCTCTTGATGATTGGGATAAAGATGTATTAATTTATTCCTCTCCAGTTACATCGGTTTCTTCATCTTCATCTTCATCGAAAAGTGACTATCAATTTTGTAGACAACCTAGTGGACTGATAGTACCAAAATAAACATTATGAGGATATTTGAAAATCTATGGATCACTCACAACATCCACTAAAGATTATTCTTCATCTACTACATATTTCATAAATTTATCGCTATCAACAACAACATCATCATCAGAATATTAAACTAACTCATAAAAGTGAATAATAGGATACAACATGCCCTTAAGTCTGGATGGATGATCAATTGGTTTGAATTCATTATTTATTTGTAATTATATCTTACCCAATACTAATTCCATGGATTCTAGATCACATTATCCCTTTTGAAAATTGGATTTTATATTAAAAACCCACCAAACTAGTCTTCTTCTTTTGCACCTTATTTGACTAAGACAATAACATTCAAGATAGAAGATATCATATTAGGGTATATTAGTTATTTGGACCTTCAAATAATCATGGAGATATCATACATGGGGATCATCATAAATCTACATATATTGACCATTTCCCTTATTTCATCATAAATATGAAGTAAACATAATGACATCTCATTGTATTGATATTTAATTTTCTTGGACACAATTCATACTGTAAAAACATAAAAAATAGTTTACACTCACCATCCAGTTCAACATATATAGGTCTTTTTAGTGAAAAATATCCTATAAACTTTAGGAGAGCCCCTTTATTATTGAAATTTTCATGGTCACTCAAAATGATTCCCTAAAAATCCTCATATACCCATTTATGAGATAAATCTATCCACCTTTCCCATTTCAGTGAAGAAAAAGAAAACTCTTCTAAATCAATGATAATTCTTATTTCATACTCATTCTTCCAAAAAACAAACTCTTCATTCTAGTAGAAATCAAATACCAACCTCAAATAATACACTTGATGATTTGATGTGAACTAGATCGTTCATTTATGATCTTTAATAACTTTTATTACTTCCATATTTCTAGATGGAAGCCATTGCGCTTCGATTTCATTATCTTCTTTAATAACTTATTTTTTCATATCTGTGTTTTGTGAAAGAACAACCAAACTACTGGTAGAAACATTATTTTTATTGGATTTCCTCATCACATCTGGATTAGATGTTAATTGTCACTTCACATGGCCCATTCTGGTAAGATGAAGTCATAGGTGTAACAAGAGAAGAAATGAAGATGATAGGTCTGAGAGAAAGGAAAAGGTTCATGTGTTCAATGGATTTAAGGTAAAGGTAATATATTAGAATTATTTTTAAAATTATATAATTCATGAATTAGAAATAATAATAAATTGATTATAAAACAAACAAAATAAAACAAGGAATGAAATATTAGAGGAAATAAAACAATGATAACAAAAGGAACAATGACTCGTTCAATGGTGACTCATCAACATTGACTCATAAACGGTGAATCATCAATAGTAACTCATCAATGGTAACTTTTCACATCACATCACATAGGTGCTTATTCCATGGTTTCCCCAAGCCAACCTCTAATAGGCTAGGGGCTGAAAACTTGAAACGAGAAGGCATGTACCAAAAATGGGAGGAATTTTCCTCAACGCCTATACCCATGCACACATCTGCACACCCAAAATACAAAATTGTAAAAACACTATGTAGACAAAGTATGCATAAAATAAGATTCCTACAATAGTGTATAACTATAAGAAAAATAAGAGGTAAATAGGGACAGAATACAATCCCACCAAAAGAAAGTGTCTATAAATGTGACTGTAAATGTTCATAAAACACATATGCTAAAAACCTTACATGAAGGATTGGAGTAAGGTTGCTGTCAAAAGCTGTAGGAGAACACCCCGTCTGTCTGATCTCTCTATGCACTAGCTGGTTAAAGTCTACCTAGGACTCTATCAAAGAGTCAATCATTTTCACAAGACACAGAACATGCGGGCAAAGGCCACACATGGGAGATTAAAGCATTACACAGTAGGAAACCCCATAACGAAAAAGAAATACTACTAAGAAAATGAGAGATGTAAAACATAAAGAAATAAATGAATTACACCACAGAGGTATTACACAAATTACACCAAAAATAAATTACCCAAAGTACACCAACAAGCAATTACACGAAGTACACCACAAAGGAATTACATGAAGTACACCAAAAATGAATTACACGATGTACAAAACAAAGGAATTATATGAAGTAAAACACAAAGTAATTAAATGGAGTACACCACAATGGAATTACATTTAGTAT
The DNA here is from genome assembly GCA_963277665.1 of Viscum album. Taxonomy (NCBI): domain Eukaryota; kingdom Viridiplantae; phylum Streptophyta; class Magnoliopsida; order Santalales; family Viscaceae; genus Viscum; species Viscum album. The sequence goes on along the minus strand of OY728167.1, from coordinate 278,552,639 downwards.
AATCATCTCACACAGGTATAAGTTTATGGCATGGAAAGTAGGATTATCATACGTAGTCCACAGAACACACAGAGTGTCGATAAAAAATAATGTGTCGAAAAGAAACAGAGTGTTGATATCATATGGATTTTTTACAATTCATGAATCCCCCAAATCAATTAGTCACCATCTCAAATTGTCACCAAGTCACATAGTCACCAATTAACAACAGGCTGCATGATTCCTCTCACAGCACGCTTATATCGGGAGGACCTACTCCTCAAGCCATTCGGCTATATTCAAACATCCACAAAAAATAATTTAGAGTATCATAATATTATCATCTCATCTATAGGGTTTTAATGCCATAAATGGCTTTTCAATAGACAAACAGTTTGAATGTTGTGGCTATTTATGAAAAAAACCAATTTGATCCCAGTATGGGCCTGATCCGACCAACCTGACCTGACCAGACCCACTAGCCAACAAGACCTGATCCAGAATGGCTAACCCGACACAACATGGTCTGGTCTGGTCCAGCCTGAACTGGCCCAGCCCACCAGGACCCTGGGTCCAGCCCACCAGTCCTCTAGAGAGGCCTGACTCCTATGGCCTAGCTTACCACACACGATCTACCTCGATCACATGCATCCCACTGATGTGGCGCAATGAAGTGTTTCACACAGCCGACCCACTATCCCCTCTGAGAACCATAGCCACACTTTCATGGCAGGTTCCTCTAATGCGATATCGTGCCGACTCCCCTGGTTAACTCTACAACTTGCTGTCGTGGCCCATGCCTACTAGCCACACTATCCTAAATGTGCCCCCATGCCGCATTCCACTAGCATCAGTGGCCTCATCCTTCCAGTGTGTTGTCCTCTTGGACTGGTTCCACCCAACCTGAACTTGTCAGATACATTTATATCTTGTGCTTCCTCCGCATTTCACCACTATCTCACCTCTACTGTGCCATCATGAAATTGGATATCAATTCATATTGTTCACGCAGGGATTCAATGGGTGGGAGAAAATGATGGCCACACAAAAAATGGATGATATTTGAGGGGAGAGAGAAAATGAAAATGAATACCCAATGAACTAAGAGTTGAATTTGTTCATGTGGGCCTTAATTTTTTCTTGTTAGATGGATTATTTGGAATGAAAAAACACACAGATCGATCTCCCATTTAAATCCCTGCAAGCACAACAACCATCCCGCAAACGATCGAAGCACAGATCAACATGTTTATGGGTTGGTCCACATTTTGAAAGAAAATTTAAGAACATGAATTGAATAAAAATGAAATGACATCATACCTGGAGCTTGGATCAATCGTTGATGAAAAGAAAATCTTCTTCATCGCCGTTTGTCGATCTTTGTAATCCATTGTGCGTCATTCTTGATTCTTGAAACCATCATTGCTCATTAGAGGGTTTTTCTTCTCATTTATATTGTGGGTTTTTAGTGCTATGGAATATCCTTGGATTCATAAATATATTCCATACTTAAAAGAATCCAATGTAGCATAATAAAATTTTGATTATGTTTTTACATGATATTTACATCCAAAATCCATCTTTCTGCCTCAATTGGTTCTGGCCGAGGATATGCACCACCTATGGTAATGTCATTGTTCTAAAAGAAACGGTTCCCTTAAACTTTTTTATATGAGAACCCATTTGTATGTTATTCATGTTTAATGAAAAACCACAATAAATTTTCATTAAATGACTAAAAAAATTCAATGAATTATTCCGAAATCACAGAGCCTTGGAATCTCACACCAACTCAGTGCCTGATCTCAGAATATTCAAAATAAATTTATAAAAAAAAACTAAAAAAATAAGATGCATTAAATTCTCCCCAACTAAGGGCTTTACATCCTCAAAATCCAAAACAAGGGCTAATCTAAAAAAATATTAGGGTACTGAGCATGAATCTGATCTTCATGCTCCCAATTTATCCCCCAGAGATTCTCGTGCTGCCACTAAACACGCACTTATGGAATCTACTTCCTATGAAGGATCATCACCTATCAATTCATGAAATCCACCACGTACTCCACAATTTTCTTCCAATCATTAATGTCCAGCTCTCCCCAGTCGATAACGTGTGATTGATAATGAACCTACCTACCCATCTGTGAAACGTGGAAGACATCAAGCACCTGGTTCAACTGCGGGGGTAGATCTGGGCAGTATGCCACATCGTGAACATAACATGTAATCTAAACAGGGCCAATGTATCACAGAGATAACTGGCCTCCCCAGCCTAATATCTGAAATACCCCTCGAGATGAGACCCTAAGGAACACATGGCTTCCTCCTCAAACCCCAATGGACTCAGTCTCTAATCATCATTTGACTTCTGCTGACTCTATACAGTCCTCATCCTCTCCTGGATGATCTTCACCTTCTTGGTGGTATCTCGTACTAACTCTGGACCCGTGATTGGATACTCTTATGGGTCAGTCCAGCAGAGTGGTTACCTTAACAGTCGTTCGTATAAGGCCTAAAACGGTGCAATTCCAATGGTGGACAGGTAGCTATTTTTTTATGAAATCCCAACCAGAGGTAATGATCCTCCCGACTATGGTAAAATTTTATGATACAAGCATGTAGAATGTCATCAATAACATGAATAGTTCTCTCTCTCTAGCCATCTATCTGAGGATGAAACATCATGATCAAGAATAAATGAGTCCCAAACAACTCCTACAATCCCTTCCTCATATAAGATTTGAAAAGAGCATAATAATCTGAAAATATCATCAATAGAAAACCAATACCTCTACTAAACTATCCCCACAGATTGGTAGGAAGTGGGATGACTTGGTGAGTCGATCAACTATCACCCAAATGGTATCATGCCCCCTGGAGGTGCATGGTAAACACATCATCAAGTCCATAGATATCACATCCCACTTACTCTATGGCCCCACTAGTGTTTGGGTCAAGGCCGATAGAAGCTTCTACACAGCCTTCACTCACTGACAAGTGAGGCACGATAAAGAAAGTCTTCCACTGCCTTCTTCATCCCTGGCCACCAGAACTAACGTCATAGGTCCCAGAACAGCTTTACGACACTCGGATGTACCACCAAAGAGGATGTATGGAACTCCCTCAGAACCTCCTCCCATAAGCTCGCTAGTACAATTGTGAGCCCTTTGAAAATAATGATGTGCTCCCCACCTATCGAATTCCCATCAAGGGCATTCCCTATGGACAACTGAGCATATAAGGTCACACTGTCGATAACCCCAAGATATTCCACTTAAAATTCTGTAATAGTGGAGGGGTGACAACCATCGACTATAGGTATGCTTCTCCATTTCCACCCACAAAGGATTTCTATAATGTGTCTGACTTCACTAACTCCTCACTCTAAAACATCAAGATGCATTTCCCACTGGGGGAATCTTCCACAACGTTCCATTTCCCAAAATTATAGGAAATATCAAAGTCGTTGTCCTAGAAGAACTATTTCCATCACCTAAATATAAAGTTACGATCCTTTTGAGAGAAGATACACCTGATACTCTTGTGGTTATAGTAGAGGATAAACCACATGCCTATCTAGTAGTCTCACCACATCTTCAATAAGAAGACAACCACTACTAGATCAAGATCTGTGGTCTCATACTTCTACTCATACTTTCTCAACTGGAATGAACTAAAGGAAATCAGTACTTTTCACTGCATCAGGACACAACCATGTTTGGTCCCTGATGTGTCGCAAAAGACTACATAACTGACACCATCCTATGGTAATCCCACTTTGGGAGCACTCATAAAATTACACCTCAGCTCTTGAAGGAACATATGATACTTCAGTTTCTACATGAAAGGCCGCCCCTTCTGTGTCAATGATGTCAAGGAAACTACTACTTTGGAATAGTCTGAACAAAACTCCAATTTCATCCTACCAAAAATAGGAAATTCAGCACCTCAGTAACATTCTTGGGTGGCTACCAAGCAAGAACCACCTCAATCATCACCGTATCCACTGAAACTCCACCCTCTAAAATGACGTGTCCCAGAAAGTGGAAATCTTCAATCCAGAAGTAACACTTCGAGAGAATACCATAAAGCTAATGATATCAGAGAATTTTTAGGAGAATCATAAAGTGTATCACGTGCTCCTCCTCAAATTTCGCGTACAGTAGGATTTCATCAATGAAGACCACCAAAAACCAGTCTAAGTAAAGATAGAAGATAATGATCATGGGTCTCATGAACACTAATGGGAATCTCTCACACCAAAAGTAATCACCAAGAAGTTTTAGTGCCCATAAAAATATCTAAAGGTTGTCTTTAGTACATCCTCATCCCATACGAGAAGTTGGTGGTAGCTAGACCTAAGGTCATTCTTCAAGAACCACCTCACTCCCTCCACCTAATCGTTGAGGTATTTTAACCTTAGTATTGGAAATTTTTTCATCATAGTCACCTAATTTAGGTGTCGGATTTCCACAAATAACCTCAAGCTCATGAATTCCATCTTGGAAAACAAAACGGGGGGCACCCAAGGAGAATTACTGGGTCTCACGACACCCATCCTCTACAAGTCCTTTGGTTGTTCCCTCAGCTCATGAATCTCCACATGATCTATCTGATATGCATGAGTAGATATTGATGCCTTCCAATTGTATAGATCAAAGAAGAATTCAACCTTCCTTTGGGGAGGAAATATTGGGATATCCTTGGTAATGACATCCTCATACATCACCATAACGACAGGACACTGAGGAATCCTATCATCCACTACACTGAGGGTGATACTATCCAAATGATGAGTAATCGGCTGAACCCTCCTATGATTAAGTCCATCCTATGCTATATTCATTTCCATTTCACCAGCAATGGAAAACCTAGTCCAATCACCAGAGACAAACCACAATCAATGCCTAAATCTATCAACCTGTCCATGAACTATTGTTAACCAATACATCCCAATAATGATTCCCTAATCTGTAAATTCCCTACCAATAGATCAAAACCAAAAATCTCACATCCAATAGTATGGCCATACTATCAGTAAATATGTGTGATCATCGAATCCCCTCCCATACGAGTCTCCAAATATAAGGGTCAGGTCAATAATTCTACGAGAATCTACGAGTCTCAAAATATTATTGTGCTAAGAAAGGAATGACAGGAAACTATGTCTATAATAATTGAAGGTAGAGTGTAAAAAACACAATTCGTACCTATAATTATCCCTAGAGAACTTGTGACATAAGCCTTCATCGGCTTCAGCTATTTGGATACATGTCCCACAGATCCATGAGCATTGTGGGGACCACATGGGGGTGGTGGCGGCAATACGTTGAACCTCCACCCACCTCCATATAATCTACCTTCCCCTCTTCCACATCCACTAACCCACATACCACCATTCTCATGCCTCATCATTATCATTGGTAGTCCCTCCAATATCTCCTAGTCTTCTTTATGGTGAGTCGAGAAATATCTAAACAGATGTCCTCAACCGTTGTACGAGTAACATAGCCTATTCTTTTGGTGAATCACTCTTCCCTAGGACACCTGTAATATTGATCCCTTGTCGTGGGATCATCCCCTATAGTGAATTACATGCATGGGTCCCTACGTCAATTTTTGTCTTACTACCATCGAATAATCAGCAACCAGGTGCCTGCTGGCAGCTCCCAATGCTACTTTCTGCTCTAACAGAAAGATCTCTACTAATAGATATCTCTCTAGTACCCTTTCATATGTAGGGTTGATAAGGGATATCATGGATTACCTACACTCTTAGCAAATCCCTTTCTCAATGTTTGGATCCCTAAAGAACAAGTATCACACAATTTCATTTTTGTAGTGAGAAAGATCAATAAATCTCTCAGAGTACTCCACTAAAATCTCACTACCCTACTACAGATGCAGGATATCCTTTATACACACTAAGAATATAGTAGCTAGGTAGGACACCTCTATAAAGACTTGATTGATGTATGTCAAAAAAAACTTCCTCATCATTGGTCTAGGTCAATAACCTCCACCACCGTCCCACCGATCCTTGAAAAATACTTGCAGTTATGGCTTCCATCTAGTCAGCAGGTTCCCTCACAAGGGGGAAGACACGTGTACCTACCTCCAACCAATCCTTATCTATCCGGGGTGTATTGATCACCCCTAAACCGAGGAACCCATTTCCTTAGGAAAAAATGCAATTCCCTCGGCCTGCGTGCATTCTCATCCCATAGAGCTGATAGTAACTGCTATTCGACGGGTGGTGGTATCACTAGTAAACAACATAGATGTTCTATATCCAGTGCAAGGCGTATATCCATCAGAAGCCCCTATTCCAACACCTCATCACTAGGTGGATCATCCTCATTATCATGCAAATAGAATCATGGATGGCTATCTATGTGGAGGCATCCTAAAACATATCAATATGTACCATAGTCGGTAGAATATGCCCGGTGAACAGACACAAGAAGGACATGAGGACACACCCAAATCCTATATGATAGATGTAACAATGACATCCCTATAAACATTATATTAATGTTTTGAGAAGAAACTAAGGTTTCCAAAGTCTTGGTGTATGGATATGTCAGCCACGAGACCAACATTGGATTCTCGGGCCTGAAAACAAAACTCGAAACACGAAACATGGGTTCCCCAAACCATTATAAAAAGACTTCAAGTCCTAATGTAGAACCAACCCCTATGATATCACCATATCACGAACAATCCCAGAGGGGCCCATTTCATGTCAACCCCATGCCCACCTTTGATAGGCCAGAGGCTGGAGACTCGTGTCGAGTACCTATATCCCACAAATGGGATGTATTTTCCTTAGTGCATGTACACACACACACACACACAATCTCCAATCCCAAAATGATGAAATGTAAAATCACCGAGTAGAAAAGGTTTTCATACACTAATATACCAACCAAAGAGTACGGTAGTAGGAAAATTGGAAGGTCAAAAAGGACAAAATAAATCCTCATCAAAATAAAGTGTCTGCAAAAGTGAATGCACACGTTCTTGAAACTCATCTGCAGAAAAACCTACCTGAAGGGTAGGTGTGGGAATAAAATTGGAATCTATAAGAGCACACCCCATATCTCTGATCTCTATATGAATGAACTGGTCCTTGTCCACTTAGGACTCCATCAACTCATCGATCATCTACACAAGGCCTGACATATGTCAGCAAAGACCGTGCATGTGTGTTTTAAAAAATAACTTGTAGGACACCCCAAAACCACAATAGAATACCACTAAGAAAATACATGAAGTAAACCGCATAGAAATACATGATTTACACCAAAAAGGAATTACATTAAGTACACTAAAAAGGAATTATATGAATTACACCATAGAGGAATTACATGAAGTGCACAACAAATGAATTACATGAAGTACACCAAAAAGGAATTACACGAAGTACACTAAAATTGAATTACAATAAGTACAACAGAAAATAATATCATATACTATAGTCAGGTCACACCAGTATTGGTTTATAGCATGTAAATCATGACTACCAGATGTAGTTCATAGGAAACACATAGTGTCGATAAAAAATAGAGTGTAAGTAATTCATGCACCCCTCATCTCACGTAGCCACCATGTCACATAGTCCCCAAGTCATAACTAGCCGCATGATTCTTCTCGTAGCCTTCTTATACTAAGAGAACCTACTCCTCATCCCATTAGGTAATATGCCAACTTACACAAAACCTTACATAGAGTATCATAAGAGGATCATCCCATATCCAGGGTTTTATCATTGAAAATGTCTCATCAAACAGACGCACACTTTGAATATAACATCTATTTTTGTAAAAACAAATCATGACATGGTCTGTTTCGGGTCTGATCAGACCAAACAGACCCGAACCGACCCACCAGCCAGCCCGACCTAGTCCAGTCTGGCCCTCCCCAATGGGCCACTGGGTCCACCCCACTGGGCCATTGGATCGGCCCAACTCCACTAGTCTAGCATGCTATATGCAGGCCGATTCTGTGTGCCACACGCGGTCCATAACAACCGTGTGCCTCTTGAGGAAGCGGTGTCATTCCACATTTCATATAGTCGGCCCTCCTTCTCTTCCTATTCCAATATCCTCACTGCAACCATGGGTTCTACCACTGCAACACTAAGACACATCCCCCAATCAATGCCTTGGTCACCTACCATGGCCCGTGCCCACAGTCTGTGTCGGCCCCAACATAGCACCCCCCCTACAACATTCTTCCAACACCAGCCGCCACACCAGCAACGTCGCCTTGCAGGTGTACCATCTTCCTGGACCTATGCCACCGCACCTGAACCAACCAGATCTGCCACCTCTGGTCGTCCCCACCTAGTTCTATTGACACCTTTTTGCACCATCTCACCTCAATTGCATCATGGAAGAGTCGGTTCTCGATTCAGATTTTTCTCATAGGGTTTCAAAGGATGGAAGAAGATAAAGTCCATGAAAATATCATGATATATTTGAGGGAAGATATTAAAATCGCATGAACACCCAAACATTGGATCTTGGACATTGTTTATTTTAGAATCAATTCATTCTTGTTAACAGATCCTGAAGAACAGAGAAGCACATAGATCAATATCCCATTTAAATCCCAACAAGCCTAACACCCATCCCATAAGCGATTGAACCACAGATCAATCTATTTTTTAGTTGGTACCCATTAATAATCTAATTTAAGAATGGTAAACAAAAAAACAACACCCTACAAAGAGATTGGATCTTCCATTGATGAAAGGAGAAACTGTATTGTTGTCAGTCATCGATCCGTCAAATTCCAGGTTCTTTGTTCTTGATTCGCCAAACCATCAGTGTTCATTGGTGTGAACATCTTCTCCTTGACTCATAGGATTTATAGGGATATGTCATAAACCTGGATTCCAAAAAATAGTCCATAAATAAAATAAACCAAATAATCATCAAATTAAATATTTTCATTAAATATTTTAATGATGTTGACATATGAAATATAACATTCACCCTACTCCTCCACCGATCAAGGTTTCGTCCTACCTAAGAAAAAAAATGTTTTGTGTATAATGGTGCCATCATATTTCTATTCTAGTAACCCATTTTCATGTTATTGAAGTTTAAATAAAAAAACCCATGTTCATTATTAAAAGAATAAGATTTTTCAATAAATTGTTAAGGGAACACTGGGTCTCAGAACCTCACATGGTCTCAGCGCCTGGTCTCATGATTTTCCCAATTAATTTGTTAAGAAATTGGAGGAAATCTATGTCATTATTGGACTCATAAATGATGACTCATAAATGGTGACTAATAAATGGTGACTCATCAACAATGATTCATCAATGGTGACTCATCAACGGTGACTCGTCCACAGTTGGTAATCAATAGTTACTCATCAAACGTTACATGTGAATGGTGACTCAACCAATAGTGACTTAGCCAATATTGACTCATCAACCAAAACATATCATTCCTGGTTCACATTTGATGTAATTTGATCATTAAGTGTTTAAAGGCCTTGTGAAGATATCTGAAAGCTATTGTTTAGTTCCAATAAACTCTAACATTATATATCTTTTTAGTTAATTATCTCTCAAAAAGTGATGTATTACATCAATGGGCTTTATTCTATAGTTAGATACTTTATTTTTTTAAATTTTTATCACACTTTTGTTATCATAATTTAGTGGTACATGTATGAAATGATCTCCCAAGTCTAGTAAAGTATGTTTCATCGGTAAGATTTGTGCATAGTAACTTCCTCCAACTATGTATATGGCTTCAGTAGTAGAAAGTGAAAAAAAATTCTCTCTATACCATGATTCTAGATATTGGCTTAAATTATGACATGTTCTTGGTGTTATTTTTCAATCTAACATATATCCACCAAAATCAGCATCTGAATAACTTTCTAAATCAAACGATTTTCCACTTTGATAGAAAATTCTTCAATTAGTTGTATTTTTGTGGAATTTAATTTTTCTTTTGATGGAAATTAAGTTTCACTCATTGGTTTTTTCATGAAATATATTACACATACACAGACTAAACATAATATTATGCTGGCTAGTAGTTATTTAAAATAGATTTTAAGTCATACCACTATAACTAGTTTGATCTATTGATTTCCCATCTTCATCAAGATCTAGTTTACCAGTGGTAGTCATGGGCGTGTCACTGCAATTAGTCTATCAAAACAATTATTAAATAATATTTAGTATATTTACTTTTATTTAAAATAATTCCTTCTTTATTTTGAAAAATATGAAATCCAAAAAAGAATTTTATTTTACCCATTATACTCATTTCAAATTCATTCTACAATATTTTTGAAAAATTATTACATACGGAATATATATTAAAAAAAATATCATCATATATTTGTACTATTAAATCCTTTTTTATGTTATTTTTATAAAACCTATTGGACTAACTAAACCTTTTGAAAATAATTGATGTAAGAAATGAGGTAATCCTTTCGTAAAAAGTTCAATATTCTTGTTTTTTAGAATATAATGATTTTGTTAATTTAAAAAAAATTAAAAAAATATTGAATATGAAATCTTGGGGGCTATTTGGAAAAAATATCCTCAATTATAAAACCATTTAATAATTCACATTTAACATAAATTTTATATAGTTTTAAATAAAAATGAGGTTCATTGAAAAGTACTTCCCTAATGGCTTCATGTCTAGATAATAGTGAAAAAGTTTCTTCATAATAAATACCTTATTCTTGATTATATTAATGTGAAAATAATCACTCCTTGTTTCTTACTTTATTTCCTGACTCATCAACCTTGTCTCTAAATGCCCACTTAGTGCCAATTGCAATGTGTCATTAGGCCTATCAACAAGATCTCAAAAATTGTTTATATCAAATTGATCAAGTTCCTCTTCCATATATATTACCAATAATTAATAATTTATGTAATCATTAAGGATCATAGACTCAAGATATGACAAGAATGATGTGTGTTCAATTTGATTTATAAGGGAAGATATAGTTTGCATACCTCTATGTAGGATTTATATTACAACATCTAAAGGGTCGTTTCTATGAGCTGTAATATTTCTTTGAAAAGATGTGATTGATGTCTCAAGATCTTCTTTTAGTTCTAGTTCTAACAGTTCAGTGGATGAACTTTCTTCTTGTTTAAAAGAACTATTAGAAGGATTATAATAAATATTCATAATTGAATTATCATCCTCAAGGATCTATAAGATATTATTAGGATCATTGGGGTTAGTTTCTTCAAATTTAATATGAAAAATAATATTAAATTATTTTGGATATCTTATTAAAGACTTTACAAGATTCCATATAAGTTGAATATTGATGAAAAATTCCTTCATCACTCCTGGAATAATTTTTTTCCAGATTATCCTTTCTATTTAGAATTATGACATTGTACCCAAAAAAATCTACAATAATTAAACTTTGTTTTTCTATAATTCTATAACTCATAAGCTGTTCTATTTAGGATAGGGTTAATTAATACTCTCTATATTGTATAACCAGCTGTGTTAACAGCCTCTACCCAAAAGTGGATAGGTATGTTACACTCATTTTTCATTGTCGGGTCTATCTCTTCATGTTTCCTATTTCATCTTTATACCCCACCATTTATTGTGATGCCCTAATAGATGAAAATATTAGATTATATCCATTTTGGGAATAAAATGATTATTGTCTTTGTTTTTAAATTCATGAAAATGATCAATTCTTAAGGTATTCATCCTTTTTCCACATAGATATACAGATTTACCATACTTAAAATTGTCAGAACATGATTCAATTTTGTTCTCTATAAATATTACCCAAGTGTATCTTGATAAGTCATTTATTAGGACATAAGTACAGTGCTTTCCATTTAAAATTGAAATTATAGAAGTTCTAAATAGGTCCATATGAACTAACTCTTGAGTATGATAGGTTGAAACTTCTTCATTAGATTTAAAGGGAACCCCATTTAGTTTCCATTTTTGATAGTGATCACAAACTCTATCATATGAGAATTCATACTTTACTAGATCTCTAACTAATATATTTCTAGTTACCTTTCTTAGTGAATGAATATTCCAATGGCCTGACATCTTATTCCAAATAAAAGATTCTTTGTGAAAGGATCTTAAGAAAGATATATTTATAGAAGATAAATAATTTAAATCAATATAATAGATATTATCATTTATTACAGTAGTAAAAATTGAATCATTTTAATCATCTGAATCATGACAGGAAATGTTTTTATGTTTTAGATAAAATCCATCATCACATAAATACAAAATGTTAAGACGATTATATTTTAAACCATATACATATAAAACATTAGAAATTAATACTGTTTTAGAATTATTGATTAAGACAAGTGTTTTGATTTTCCTTTTATCATTGTCACAAAAATTGAAATTACCACCATCAATTTTGATTAAATTCTTTAAGTTCAAATACACACCAGACATATTTTTGGAACATCCATATTCCTGAAAATAAAGGATTTTGCTGGAGGTTTTCAAACATGTTTCCTACGAAACATTGTTTATTCCAAAAATGAATTTGGTGGCCAAATATTCATGGGTCCAATTATGTTATTAATAAGATATTTTGGAACCCATAATTTCCTAATGGGACTCTTGTAAATAGATTTTATAATTCTAAATATAAATACTTTATTTTTACTAGATTAATAGATACAGGTAGTATATGAATATTCATAACTGATACTGGATGTAAATATGGGGTTTTCAATTTTTCTATATCCTAGCTGGTAACTGATTCCTTTTATATACATGGGAAAAAAATTATTTCCATCTATTTGATTCAATTTTTTCTTACTATTGGTAAACCATTCTACGCCTTTCTTTAGATTTTCACTTGACAATTTTCATTCATTGTTATCTTTCTAGATTTGATCACTTTTATCTTTTTCAATAATAAGACTAGATTTAATATTTTCTTTCAAAACATGATGATTCTTAAGTGAATTGTATTTATCTTTCATCTCATGATAGGTATCTTGAAAAAATTTATTGTAATCTAACATATCTTCATTGGTAATGTTTTCCAAAATATTATAATTTTCATTATTTTTTGAAATGTTTGGAATATTACTAGGAGAAGCATGAAGAATATTTTGTACCTCTAATGTGATTTCTACAAAGCTCATATTTTTCCAGTTAGACATATCTTATTGATTAGTTTCTATATAAATTGAGCTATATTTATAAGAATTCCATGCTTCTTTCTTAGATTTCTTAAATCTCATATACATATCCTCATAATTTTTTTATATTTCAATTTTTCATAGTCAACATTAATGTTTCTTTTACTATTACATTCATATAAGGTTATCTCATTTTGATTACCATTATCTTTCAAACCATTTTTTTTCACTTTCACTTGTATTCATAATTTACTATGAAATTTTATTTCTTGAAGAACATATATTTCCTATAGAATTTCTTGAATATTCTATCCATGTAGTACATCTCTTCATCATTGTTATCAGGATATTCTTCTTCACTGGTATTTAGATCTTGTACCTATTATCTTCCTTTGAGGTATTATTCTTGATGCTTACTGATTTTCATTTTGGTTCATCTTCAACAATTTACTTTTCTACCATATTCTATTCTTTATACATCATCAAAATTCCTGTCAATTATGTGACATGTAATATACACGCTTGACAAGATTATCTAATTAACATAAATGTTCCTCTCCATCTGTCTGGTAAGGATATAACTAGTATCATTGCATGATCATTATGTATCACCTGCTTCTCGATGGAATGCATATTGTACACTATTTCATTGAACCTGGGATACATATTAGAAATAGGTTCATCATATTTAATTTTAAAAGTACAATACTTTATTTTATATATTTTTAGTCTCATTTATTTGACATTTTTTGTCCCATCATGTGAAACAAATAAGGTATTCCATATTTCAAAAGAAGATTTTCAAGTAGATATTATATTAAATTTATCACCTCTCGTGTAAAAAAATCATTCATAGCATTAAAATTATTATGTTATGTGGTTTTTTTATAATCAATCCAAGTAATTATAGTTGTTTTTTGGTATTTCTTATTGATCTTTTTTTATATTCCAAATGAAAAAAACCCATACTTTCTAAATACAATTTTATTTTCATTTTCCACTGATAATTATTTGTACCATTACAATTAGAAGGTCTATTGTTAGTATATCTTTCTTTACTATTATCCATAAATAAATAAAATATATAATTGAAAAAAATTAGAGACCTTTAGATTACAACTAAAATTACAGTTGGAATATTAATATAAAAACCTATGTTACCAAATGTGGTTTAGAGTGATTAACTGATGTGGGGGTTAATTGAGTACCAAAAAAAGTTATTTAAAAATTACGTTCAAATAAAATCCCATTAATAAAAAAAATGCCAATTAATCAAAATAGTATATCATTATAAGATATATCATTTTAAAATATTTCTCAAAGTGTGATTATTCCTTAGTAAAAATAATGTTTAGAATTAAATTATATATTGAAATCAATTTGAATAGAAATAAACAAATATAAGATCTTGTTGATATTAATTCTCAATATAATCTTTTTTATGGTATAAAAAATATATATTTTGGTAATAAAAAAACAATATCATAGTGGAATAAACAAGAAGTTCGATATTAGGATGAGTCTTAATCTCATCCACTTGGAAATCATCTACTTTATAGAAGATCATAATAATATAACAAATACAAAAAACTAGAATAGTAACCTAAAAACAGGTTGAATCTTTCTATCCTAATGAGCCTCTTCCATAGTTATAGGTTTGATGTAATGAAATAACATTCGACACAAGGACCTCTTTGAAGAATACCATGGGAATAAATATATGTAAATGAAGTAGAGAATAACATATTTTCCACAGTTATGTATAGGAGATAGTGTGTGTTTGATAATACATTAACCACTCACTGCACAAAGGAAAAATTAATCAACGACAAGAGAAATAATGAAAATAGTGATTCCCAATCCGGTATGCTTATAATGATTGATGTACTCATATCATATTTGGTCATAATTTCCATAATTTTTGATGATTTCAAAAAAAACAGAGCATCAAATGATATTTGAAAAATGTTTCAGTTGATATTTTTCAGTGTCTCAATCATTTTTTAATAGATTCTGTGCTTCTATGTCTTTTATCAACAATTAAGATGAAATAATAATCTTAATATATTCAATCGAAAAAAATTTCTGTATATTTACCAATTAATAACAATCATAAAATGATAGAGATAGATAGATAGAGAGATATATGTCACACATATAGAAATAACAGCATTAGATGGATGGGATCCACAATCCTCATATCGGCGTTGACTATGTCATTAAGAATTGGTCAATTTATCCATGAATAAAATTAATAGTCGATCCATTCATGTCAAATATATCATATAGAAATGGTAACAATATAGCTAGCATTGACTCAGAGTTCAATAGAGAATTAATGTGCACAGTATCTCTTTGGTTGTAGAAATCCTAGCGTTGATTCCCTGGCAGTGACATGGTTATCAGTGACTCCACTAGAGGTATATCTCCTTAACACTTATCATTATTATCATAAAATAAATTATATTATATAAAATTCTGTCATACAACATGTAAATCAATATTAATAAAACAATCATGGATTTTGAACATTAGAATTAGGAAGTTTCAAACACACTCCACACTAGGAGGATCCAACATTTCAAAAACAATTTTGAAAATATTTTTCATTGAAAATTACCTTTGAAACGTAAAAATGAAACTATAAAACATCAATTTGTCATAAAATAGAAAATTTTAGACAAGATGAACATGTCAAAAAATGACCCCTTTCATATTTTTTGTAACATACAAAAATTTATTCTTTTGAAATCAAAATTTATAATATTTTGATTTTTTGGTAAAAACTAAAAACGGTTAATTTTTTTAATAAATCATTTATAAAATAAAAAATATATTTTTTTTCGAAAAAAATGGATTTTGATGAAATTGGGTTTTCGACTGAAGAGTGAAATAAAATTTTATATTATTAAAGGCATTATATCATTAATTATAGGTACCAAAGAGTGGGAAAATGACACTATTACTTTAAAACATTAGGAATAATTATATTAATAAAAATTTAAAGTGGATAATTAGGAAATGATCAAATAAATTCTATTTATTGAAATTCAATCATATAAAATCACAATTAAAATGAGAATGTGAGATAAAATATTACAAAGATCATAATTTTGATGTGAGGATTAATAAATGAATAAATTGTGTGTATAAAATGTAAATACATATAAAAAAAGTTCAAATACAATGTAATATTTAAAAAATTATTTACACACATAATCTAAGAATGTCAAAAAACAATGAAGACTTAAACTGACCATATGAAAAGATATTTGGTTATGAAAATCATTACCAATCGATAATTTTCATGTCAATTCACCTTAGTTTAAAAAATTGAAATTGAAACATTACATACAATTAATTATTAATGAATAATTAACTTATATGTCAAACGAATTGTATATACACCATATAATAGATATTGGGTGCATAACAATACAATATACCTCAATGAAAATTGAGAAAAAATACCTTACCTAAAACATCCTTTTAGTTGAGAATTATTTAAACTCAACTATAATTTTTTTATATTTTTATTAATTTATAGTATAACCAAATACATATTTATAATATCATTTATTATCCCCTTATAACATTTTACCACCATTTTGTCAATAACACGTCATTTTGTTCATTGTTCTGTGTGTTAATTTCTTTGTTTTCGTATGAATGTTTTGTCCTAAAATTTCTTGTTCATATACATATTATATTTTCTAATATTCTCTAAATTGATATTAATGTTAAAAAAATAATTTTTTATACATTTTTTAACAGTTTTTGAAATTTGAATAGGTAGAATGTGCCACGTCTCTTTGTGGAGATGGTTGGTTGAACGTACAAAAGATCTACGTTATAATTTCATTATTGGGTGAAAGTGTTAGGAAGTGTGTGATATATTAATTTTCCAGAATGGGTACAAATTTCATATATATAACATATATTCACTAATGTTTTAATTATTAAATTCCATGAAATGAATATGGGAAAAATGAATCCCATCATTTCGCAAGGCAGTTGTCCTACATGCACAAGAGAGACATTATAGTCTTTTAAATGGAAAGGAACATAATAAGTTATATATGATAATTAAATTAGAAATATATAATATTATAGAAAATATCATATACATGTGTAAAATCAATATTTTATCCATAATTGAAATGTTTTAATTGAAAACGAATTACCTTTTTTCTTTACGTGGCAGTTCTCCATACACACGATCGACGATTTATTTTCCCATCTGATTGAAGAGGAGATGGATATAGGTCATTCCATTAACATAATAATATCTATGTATATTTAATATAATTTGGATGTTATACGAGGATGGTTTAATAATATTTTACGTTGGTTAAATAAAAAACAATATAAAAATTATTGTTTAAGAACATTACATCTACTTTATACAACATCGTTAGGTTTTCACCAAAAGTCTTATAATATTGGATTCCTTATCCAACCAAGGTCTCTATATAAGGAAATATCTTTAAATAAAACATATTATAGTAATTTTAAAACAATAAATCACATTATTTTCCTAATGATAATTTAGGTTTGGAGTTTTATAGAATAATGTTATAACTCGTACATAACAAAACCATACATTACAAGTGAATTATTTTACTCAATATCCATTTTCCCAAATAGAAAAACAAATTATAATAAAATATTTTCCCATTTCATTGAATAAGCTAGATTATTTATATATATAATTAATCCTTGTCCCTAGTATTCCTTAATTTCCTATGTAAATCATTTTGAAATGTGAGATGAGAAGAAAACTATTAGTGAGGGACATAAATAAAAAAAATAGTATTCTAGTGAATAAAATTATAAACCATGTAATAATTACATTTATCTCAATGATATTTGAGTAACTGAAATAAATAAATTTCAAATGAAAGCAAACACAATTTTTTCATAAAGAAAATAATTAAAACCCATATAATTTAAATTCAAACCCTTTTGGGAATATAGAAAATGTCATTCATAACCCATTATATTACCATTTAATAAATAACAAGATCCCAAATAAATGCATTTGTGAAATGCTTTGGTAACTCCCCCCTTCTTCCCTCATAATACATTTACATTACCTAATGTGTTGTAGCGCTATCTGAGCTCACCAAAAGCTATTATGGGTACACCCAATGTTATCTGTGTTCGTCTAATATATAATCTATAATGGGAACTCCTAGGAGCTATAATGGGGATCGACCCTTATTATAAGTTATATCAAGCTCACCTGTTTGAAATATAATTCTAAAGTAACATATCATGAATAACACATTTTATGCTTGAACATTTCATCATAAAACCAATATGAAAACAATTTAAAATATCAAAATACCATGATCTTTAAAAATCTCATTTTAGATACCAAATTACACAAACCATTATATAGTTGTATTTTTAGTTGTATAAAATAATATTGAAAACAATTTTATGGAAAATAAAATTGACATTTTGAAAACACATATTTTATTAAAAACATATGACTTATAAATGAAAATTTTATATTTGAAAATAAACTAGTGAACATGTAATGGAACTATAAAAAATTGAATACTCAAGGTGGAAAGTAAATTCAACAATTCCTTATAGGTTAAAAATTAGTCCTTTTTGAATTCTGAAAAGGGGATATTTAAAAGATATTTTTTATTAAAATCCACTTACATGAGTTCAACTCATCATGAACAATAATTATATTTTAAAAGGTCGGAGGTCATCACGTCCCTCAAAATGATATTTATAAACCTACACTAGTATAGAAGTGATGGGTCGAACCCAAGGGAAGGTAGAAGAGTTTTCTAGAGGTTTATTTTTATTAAACTCCACTATTGTAAGCAGTGAAGAAAGCGTGCATTTTTTACATTTTTTTATTAAAATGATTCTGAAATAAGAGGATGGAACAGGTATTTTATATAGAAACTAAAATTTAAACTATGTACTGCAAAAAAAACTAGAGAAGTATAGTATACAAATATTAAGTAGCAAGACAAAGAAGAAAGATCAACAAAGTACTCTAGGATTTTAATCTTCTGGATACAATTGAATGTACTCTCCACAGCTTACAATCGAATCACACATCAAGAAAAAATGAAGAACTTCCCTCGCTAGGAAACTCAACAGGCAGAGGATTAGGTTTTGGAGTTTGCCACACGAAAACGTAATCGAACTGCACCAATGGTTTTAAAAGATAACATTTGGAAATGAACTCGCCATAAATGTCCCAAGTTAATGATGTTGATGATTTGAAATAAAAGTATTCATGATCAGCCTCGCCAGTCGATATTGATGTTTGAAATTTTAGACATTGAAGTGTGAACGATCAAAATATTAGAAACAGAATCAGTCTCGGCAACTGATTCTAATTTCATAAAAAGATTAGCTAATGAAGGTTTAAGCTACATAACCATAAGGTTTTTAAATTCCCGATCTAAGAAGATTCACCCTATGATCATATTGATTTATGCAGAGAAAACAACCAAGAAACATAGTAAAAGACTTATGGACAGGGGGACGTAGAACTCCCCTAGCTTAGCTCTGCCTCCTGGCTCCTTCATCTCCTGCTCTGCTATCTCCCGGGAGTCTCCGCTCTCGTCTAAAATGAGCGTCCTTGGATATTCTCTCCAATGTGTGTTCGTGGAATGGACAAATGAGAGTCCTCCCTCCAAAATTCTAATTCTTGTATGCTTTATGTATCTTCTGTCATCTGTTGCATGTCACTGCTCGAATTACACTGACTTGGGATGTCCTTCATGAATGCACCGCACACTTGCGCTTTTTCTACGACCGGCATGTCGCACGAGTTTTTCTCACGTAACTAAATTTCGTTAAGTCAGTTTCATGAAAATAGACATGTTTCCGACATTGGAATGATCCTGCACAAGTTTGAAAAGAAAAGTAAATAAAAACAAACATAAAGAATGAAAGATGGTTATTTTTTAAAGATAAATGTTATTTTTACTCGTTAATAATTAACTAAAATTAATTGATAATTATTTAATTTTATATTATTTATACAATTATCCATTTAATATTACTATGGTAAAACATAAGTTATTAAATATTTGTTAATTTTATTAAATTAATAAAAACTAAAAAATTTAGTTGAACAGTTTTAACTAATTTATTAAAAGTTGACGACATGAATAAATAAGTAATTGAAAAATTAATATTTTAGATTGTATTAATAATTTTATTAATACTATTTAGGAAATTAATTTTCTAGATTAACTCAATAATTAGGTTATTCTAATTAAAAAAATTTAGAATTTAAACTTTAGTTTTAAATATTTTACATTATAAAGTATATTTCATAGTTTACTTAAAATTATATATTTATACTATAAATAGTAAATTAATTTATTATTAACATTTAATATTATGTTTGTTTTATAGTTTAATTTATAAATTATCAATTTTTAAAATTATATTTGTTTTAACCTATAACTTTAATAAATTATTTTGTACTTATTTGACTTAATAAGGATAACTTTTATGTAAAGTTAACATTAGTTTAACTTTACCTTACTTTTATTTTTTTTTTCGTTCTTCTTTATTTTACTTTGATTTTAATATTATTATCTTATTATTTAATTAATTTTTTTAAACACTTCCTCCTCCCAAAATCGGCGCACAGCAGGGAGGAGGTCTTCTTCTTCCTCAGTATCAGTCGGCGGCTCCATCTCAGTCTGTGGCTCCAGCTCACCTTAGCTTCTTCTACAAACATACAGCAGCGGCGGACTCCCTCGAAGCAGCTCGTCCGACGACACTTCCCTCCACCGGCATCCTGCAACCGCAAACAGCGGGTCGACCCTCTCCAGCACATCGCACTCCTTCTCCTGCAGCGGCGACTTGTGGAAACCCTGCGGACCTCCTCTGCACTCAAGCGCATCAAGCAGGGACAGCGTGGCTCCATGCGACGTTCTCCTACACCTCTTTGGCACTTCGACAGCAACCTGCAGGTGGTGCGACGATACTCCTTCACTCCGGTGCAGTGCAGCAGCTTTCGCCCAGCAGGGTAGTATCCTCCTCTGGCTCGAGCAGTACAAGCGGCGTAAGTGGTCTCTTCCAAGCTCATCAGAACCGGCGACGAACTCCTCTGTTTTGCAGCGGCGGATTGCCTCTAGTGTGGCTTCCCTGGGTTTCATCAATTGCATCGCATGATGGAGATAACTGCTAGGGGGGGAGGAGGGTCTTCAAATATCCTTCTCAATGGAAGCAGATCCAGCAACGAACCCATCCACTTCCTCTGGTGGTATCACATTTCCACCAGGTGAGAACATCCAGCGGCAGAAGCAAGCGGTTTCACCGATGCATCGGTAGCTGAGAGGAGGGAATCTATCGGTAGCTAGGCTACCGATGACGTGCTACAGGATTTTAGTGAGGATAGGATGATGTCTATCAGTAGCTAAGCAGTAGGTTTATTGTTGAGGAAAATAAAAACAAACAGTATCTGTGAGGGGAAGCTACTGATAAAGGAGAAAAAGAGGGGTAACAGTGAGGTTTGGGATATCAATGAGGTTGGGCAGGGGGTATCGGGGAGGAAGATACCGATATATGCCAGGCAGGGTCACTGATATACACAAAAAACAGGTTACTGATACATCAAAATGGATGCTTACCTTTATCACTGACCTTTAAATAACACACACACATTAAACATAAAATTACAAATTAAATAAATTAAATAAAAAAGACTTAAAATAAATAAATTAAAATAATGCTAAATACCATTAATTCGAAACAGAATTTTTATTAAACCTTTAACACATTAAAATAATTAATTAGCAACACTAAAATTATAAACCGAATAAATTTTTAAACTAAATTAATAAAAGAATTAAATTAAAATAACTATATAAATTAATTAAAGGGTAGCATCATATAAAAATAAAAAGCCTTGGTGACCCAATAAGTCACCACAAGAGCTCATCTACCTTACCGGTAGACTAAAACAAAATAAAAATGAATTAAAACCCAATCTACATACAGAAAATAATATAATTAATGCTTAAAAACTATTAATTAATTAATTAATTAACTATTTGAACTAATAAAATTAAGGGAGAACAAATTTAATTAATTTAAAATCACACGTAACTTACTTAAATGGTTGGCAGAGCATCTAAACAAATTAATTAATATTTTAACCTATTCTAATGTAACTATGATAAAAGATTAATTATTAAAATAAAGTATAATTTAATTAAATAGATTAACCTAAATTAAATAATAGTTTAAATAATAATTACCCCATTAAGAAGAAATCAAGAAGAACTAATTTAAACTAATTACTCACCGTTATTAAATTAAAATAAAAGACTCGCCGGTATTTATAAAATTTAAAGGTCTCACCGGTAGAAATTAAAGGCTATTGATAAGACATAAAAATAAAGCAACCGTTTGACTTATAAGGGAGCTACTGATAGGAAGAAAATCGGTGACAAAGTTTACTAAAAGAGGCAATGTCACCGATAGACAATACCGGTAACCTGCTATCGGTAGCTAAGCTACCGATAGTCTGGCAAGCCGAACTAAGTTATATAAACTTTAAAAATTAAAAGTAAATTAAATAGAGAACTCAATAATTATTAATAATGTAAAATTAAATAAAACAAACAAATATTGGTTAAATAAACAAATTGAAAATTAATTATATTAAAAACAAAGAAGGTATAAATAAACTATTTAAGGGCCCATAATTACATAAAATGTTATAAAAAATGAATATTTGACAAATTTAATTATAAAAATACAAAAGTTCATTTATTAGATAAGAAGTGTAAAAATAATTAAATAAATCATTAAAAATTCATAAAAAGGATGTGGAAAACTATGAAAAAATAAGGTCACATCAAATTCCCCCACACATAAGTATTGTTTGTCCTCAAACCATCCCATGTATTATTTTCTTTGAAGAACAGTAAAGTGTATTTATGATTATGATCACGCTGTAACATATCCTGCACTCAAAACAGAGGAAAAAACATAACATTAGGCTTTTGGAAAATGAGTTACTCAATGAATCTTTCCCTAAATGAGTACTCACTGGTAATCAATAAAGAAAATACCATCCATTAAAGTAGATGTCATACCTCAAATGTGAAACAACTTAGTGACTAACATCAATCCAATCTCTGGTTCTAAGTCTAAGAATGACAGGAGATAAAATATCAATGGAATTACAACATCAACCATGGAACTTCGTACATTGACTTTTTCACCTAGGTTACAAAAATAATTAATTTTTTTGTGAATCACCATAATGATACAACCTAAATTATTTCCATATAAACCATTTAATCACTTCTTCATTTGGTGTTCATCATTCCCCTCACCTTAATGAGCTCGTTTTGACCCTAGACACTTTATTTATTTTTCACAAGCCTTGTATCATGTGCTAAGCACTGTGAAATATGCACTTATTCAAAGTGTACAGAGGGCTTTTAGTAAACAGAAACACACCCAGCATCTAGCATCGTAGAGACTCACCGTGGGATCCCAGATGCCCAAATTACTCCAGTTTCAAATGATTTATATAAATTTCATTTACATTATCTCATTAAAGCAATTACTTTATATAATTTAATGAAAATGAATGAGGCCCCTAGAATCATAATCAAACTTCCAGTTCCAAGGGGTATGATCATAATTCCACAAACATGTAACACATATCACCTTTAGAAGTAGGTCCTAAACTGAATTTCCATTAAATCACTAAGCAAGACCACTCAGAAATCATCCATTATCATCAATTTCAGACTTTAATTAGTTCTTAACATCCTGTAAGGAACTTCTCCTAAGGAAAGACCTAATAGAGTACAATGTAAAGCCCAAAATTATGCATGAATTTTGAAACAATTTATCCATTTTTAAACAAAAAGTTTTAATTTGCAGTGGGAATTGATGGGATTTCATTAAAACACAGTTAAGCACAGTCAATAATTGACCCCCTCCCCCACACTGAAAACCCAACTTTGTCCCCAAAGTTGACTTCTAAATATGGAGAAGAACAGTTAATCAATTAAGGTTCAAAACATATTTTCAATTAAGTAGATTTATGACATGTATAAAAGGGTCTCAAAAAAGTTCAAAAATGTTGCCCGCCACAATGAATAACTTACAGCAGGTTTATATCCAAGTATATACATTAACATTGACGTCCTATGATAAAACAATTCAATAATAGTTCAAATAGTTTCATGTATCTTTTGTGGGTGAACAATGAAAAGGGTTTAGCAAGTTAACAGTTTGGGTTAAAATGGATTTTCAATAATGAATAACGATGCATGCTAAACACCCATCAGCCAAAACAATTTCAATGAAAATAAATTTACACTCTACATGTAGCCCCACACAATTAAATTCAAACATTGGAATTGTTTTATCAATGAGCTATAGATTCAAAAAATGAGGTACAATAAGTATTTTTTCTCCCTCTAATACAGTGGCATGCAACATAATTTTTTAAAATAAATAGAATTTATTAAATAAAAAAGGAGCAGAAAATAAGTGCAGAAAGTGAATACTTCCTGGAAAAGAAGTGTCTTTATTAATCCTCCAACAAGGAAATTCAACTCCTTTGTTGATAGATCAGCATCACACTTTGAAATCCTGAAACAAGAGCCAGGATTGAGCAACAACAATAATCTCACAGAGCAAAACAAACCAGAAACTTATTAAATGTCAACAATTGAAATCAAGAAAAGAACTAAACAAGAACCACGAGTTTCCTCCCAAGCAGCACTGAATTTAAAGTCTTTAGTTAGAATTTATTTAATTTAAAATTTTATTTAATTACAAATTTTATTTATTAAGACAACAAAGGACAAGGGTTTCCTCCCTTGCAGCGCTAGGTTTAGAGTCCCCATCCAGACTTCATTCAAGAACAGTGAAGGCAGCCAATCCCTTTGGTTTCCCCTCAAAATAAAGTTTCAATCTTTGCCCATTGACCAACATGGGGTTATTTGCTTCACATAAAATTTCAACAGCTCCATTCTTAAGCACTCTCACTATAGAAAAAGGTCCAGACCACGTGGACTTTAGCTTTCCAGGAAAAATATTGAGTCTAGAATTAAAGAGAATGACCTTTTGTCAAGGTTTTAATTCCTTGTTTTGAATGATAGAATCGTGAAGGATCTTAGTCCACTCTTTATAAATTCATGAATTATCATAACTCTCTCTACAAATATCATCATGTTCACTCAGCTCAAGTAATATTCTCTCACCATTACTCTTAAAATCAATGTTCAAAGCTTTAACTGCCCAACAACACTTGTGATGCAACTGTACAGGTAGATAACAAAATTTCCCAAACAACAACCTGTAAAGAGACATACCTATTAGGGTCTTGAAAGAAGTTCTATATGCCCATGAAGCTTCATCCAGTTTAAGAGACCAGTCCTTCTTAGAGTTTGACACAGTTTTTTCAAGGATTTGTTTCGGTTCTCTATTAGAAATTTCCACCTATCCACTGGACTGTGGATGATAAGGAGTTCCAGTTTTTTGAACACAACCATATTTGTTTCATCAATTCCCTAAACATGTAATTCTGAAATATGTTCATTATCAGTAATAAAAGACTTTTGGACTCCAAATCCTGTAAAGATGTTCATTTTCACAAATTTTATCACACTATTTTCGTGATTGTTGGGCAGAGCTACTGACTCAACCCACTTAGATACATAATCCACAACAACAAGAATATACTCATTCCCATGAGATGATGGAAATGGAACCATGAAATCTAAACCCCATACATCAAAGATTTATACTTCCAAAATACATTTCTGGGGTAACTCCTACTTTCTACCCACATTTCCCAACCTCTAACACCTATCACAACCAACCACAAAACTTATAGCATCCTTAATGAGTGTAGGCCAATAGAAACCAGATTGAAGAGCTTTCTGAGCTGTCCTTTCACCGCCATGGTGACCTCCCCAAGGTGAAGAGTGATAACTTTCAATAATTGGAAGCATCTCTTCCTCATGAACACACCTCTTAAGGATACCATTAGCACATCTACTAAATAATAAAGGGTCATCCCAAAGATAAAATTTAAGTTTAGAAATAAATTTCTTCCTTTGATTATTGGACAGATCATTGGGAAAGTCTTCTGCTGCTAGAAAATTTGCAAAATCTGCAAACCAAGAAAACTGCCTAATAGAAATAGATAGTAGTTTTCCATTAGGAAAAGAAGAATGGATATCCCTTGGATCGACAGATTGGGTGTATGGTAATCTAGACAGATGGTCAAAAACTAAATTCTCAGCTCCCTGTTTGTCCCTAATCTCTAAATCAAACTCCTGTAACAGCAGAATCCATCTAATCAGCCTGGGTTTTGTTTCCTTTTTATACATAAAGTATTTCAAAGCAGAATGGTCAGTGGAAATGATAACTTTTGATCCTAATAGATACTGTCTAAACTTCTCAAGATCAAACACAACAGCTAACAATTATTTTTCAGTAGTGGTATAATTCTTTTGAGAATCATCTAGCAGTCTACTAGCATAATACACCACATGTAATTTTCTATCACTCCTCTATCCAAGGACAACACCTACAACCATGTCACTAGCATCACACATAATCTCAAAAGGTACTTTCCAATACGTTGTAGTAATGATGGGTGATGTAGTGAGTTTCTCCTTAAGAATATTAAATGATTTCAAGAAATTTTCTTCAAAATTGAAAGGTGCGTCCTTTACCAGTAAAGAACACAAGGGCTTAGTTTTTTAGAAAAGTATTTTATGAATCTCCAGTAAAAACCGGCATTCCCTAGAAAACTTCTAACACCTTTAATAATAACAGGAGGTGGCATTTTTTGAATTACTTCTATCTTAGCAGTATCAACTTCTAAACCTCTCTTATACACATTATAACCAAGCACAATACCTTCAGTAACCATTAACGTGCATTTCTCCCAATAAAGAACAAGGTCGGTTTCAATGCATCTCTCTAAACAAACACAAGATTTATTAAACAAGTTTCAAAAGTACTACCCACAATAGAAAAGTCGTCCATGAAAACTTCAATGATTCTCTCAATCATATCAGAAAAGATAGCCATCAAACACCTTTGAAAGGTGGATGGAGCTCCACAAAACCCAAAGGGCATCCGCCTGTAGGCAAATGTCCTAAAGGGGAATGTGAAAGTGGTCTTCTCCTGATCCTCTGGAGTAACATGGATCTGGTTGTAACCAGAATACCCATCCAGGAAATGGAAGAATTCATTTCACGATGCCCTCTCAAGCATTTGATCAAGTAAGAGCATAGGAAAATGTTCCTTCTTAGTGGCTACATTAAGCTTCCTATAATTTATACAGACTCTCTATTTTGTGGCTTTCCTAACTTGGATTTCTTCATTTTTTTCATTCTTTAATACAGTAAAACCTCCCTTCTTGGGGACAACATGGACAGGGCTGACCCAAGCACTATCACAAATAGGATAAATCATTCCAGTGTTCAGTAGTTTAATTACTTCCTCTCTCATAACTTCTTTCATATTTGGATTTAATCTTCTTTGACACTCTACCCTAGGCTTATTATTAGGTTCCATAAGAATTTTGTGCATACAGAATGAAGGACTAATTCCTTTTATGTCAGCTATGGTCTAGCCTATGGAAGATTTAAACTTTTTCAACACATCGAATAGTCATTGTTCTTGATTTTCATTAAGTTCAGTAGAAATTATTATAGGAAAAGTGGAGTTCTCACCCAGAAACGAATATTTAAGATGAGCAGGGATGGGCTTCAGTTCATGTTCAGGTGGTTCTACACTCAAAGGAAGACTCTTAGGCCTAGGATCCCCAAGGTCTTCAACAAATTTCTTATAAGTAGTATTGAAAGATGAAAGATTTTCAATTTCAAGTTCAGATTCATAGATAAAAATCCTACTATCCAAGGTGGGAAGTATGATGTACAAACATTACATATTAGAATTCAATAGGTTTTTCAAAGTAGAATCATCTAATTGTCTCAAAAGTTCTTCCTCAGTATCATCAAAATTCTTATAATTGTTGGTGAAAATAGAAACTCCCTCAAATTCACTCAGAAAGCTCCTATGTTAAGAAATGGTGTACTCTCCTACAGTAGAAACCAGACAGTTTTCCAGTTCTGGAAAATTTTTCAGTTTGGTTGTTACAGCAGAATTTTCAACTTCTAAAACAGATTCACAAATATTTTCAGCTTCACAATTAATTTCTTCAGAAAAGGATTGATTTTCAGATTTTTCAAAGTGTTCATGTTGATTTTTATAAGAACATTCAACTACAAGAGACTTAATTTATTTACAGTATTCAGAATATGTTGGTTCCTTAATATTTTTAAAAACATTGAACTCCTTTTCTTTTTCACCAATTTTGAATAACAGTTGACCCTTAGAGACATCTATGACAGCACCCCCTATGGCCATGAAGGGCCTACCCATGATGATAGGTACCTCTTGATCACACTCCATATCTAGAATAAGAAAGTCAGTAGGTAAGAACAACTTCCCAAATACAACTAGTAAGTCATCTATTCTACCCATAGGATGAGTGAATGATCTATCAGCCAAGTGAAGTATGACTGTGGTGGGTTGAATATCACCCAGCCTCAACTATCTAAACAATGAATATGGGAGTAGATTAATGCTAGAACCTAAATCGAACAGACAGTTGAGCTGACCAGAATTCCCTAGAGTACAAGGGATGAAAAAACTAACTGGGTCTTTCAGTTTAGGTGGGATTTTCTTTTGAAGAACATCACTGAACTCTTCAGTGAGGCTGTAAGTAGAAAATTATTCAAGGGTCTTTTTGTTTGAAACAATTTTCTTATGATATTTCAGATAGTATGGGATTTGAATTAAAGCCTGGATTAAATGTGTGTTCACTTGATGTTTAGAGAGGAGACCAAGGAACTGAAGATGTTCAGCCCTGGTATTACTTTGAGGTTTTAACATTTCTGGGAAAGGGATGGGTGGGGATATTTTTTTAAAAACATTATGAATATCCCTCACCTCTTCCAAACCTTTTTCTTTTTCTTTATTCTTTTTATTTTTAGTTGAAGATTCAGCTTGAGTTTCAGATGAAAAGTTCAAATTTTTATCATTTTCAAGACTTTTGTGTGAATTTCCAATATGTGTGCAAAGTAGATTTTTATTTCCAGATTGAAAAATATCTTCATTTTGAGAATTTTAAATTTCTATTTCAACAACAGTTTGAGTGTTAATTCCACTTCTAGTAATAACAGCCATAACATTCTCCCTAGGATTAAGTTTAGTTGTACTAGACAACCTACCTTTATCCCTAGAAGTCAAATATCTAACTAATTGGCTTAGCTGTGTTTCCATATTCTGCATTCTCACATCAGTTTTCATTTTGTCAGACTCATATTGATTTTGATGTTTATTAAATTGATCCATTTACTTTTCCTCTTGTGAATTAATTTTATCCAAGATTTGATCCAGTTTAGAAGACATTTGATTATCATTATTTCATTGAACATTTGAATACTCACCCCTTTGTTGACCTTGAAAGTTCGGTCTTGGTAGTTTCTGATAATTTGGGGTAGTTGGTTGTTTAATGACTCCTTGATCTTTCCATGAAAAATTTGTATGGTTCCTATAGCCTTGATTGTAATTATTAGAAAATGGATCTTCTTATTGAGGCATCCTAGGACCATAATTAAGAAAGTTTGAAGTTTCTGATTGTTGGGCAGTTAGATCAAAATTTGGAAAAAAAAATTTCAGAGTGCCCAAACATACCACATTATTTTCATTGTTGCCTTAGTTATTGATATTGATTCTGATTTTCAATTAGATTTACAATTATTTTTGAATTCTGGTTCATTAAAGATTGAAGTTGGTTAGTGATTTCAGCATGTTGAGCTTGAGTTTCATTTGTTTAACCAGTGTTTGAACTAACATTTCTATTGACTCCCTTTCTTCTTGAATTCTTGTGTTGAGAATTAAGGACCAGATTATTGAAAATTTTTCTCAACTCCTCATGAATCTTATCATTGTAATTACCCTCAGCAGCTTGATCCACTATGTCCTGACCAGAGGAAGAAAGCCCTTTATATAAAGTATCCATGAGGAGTTGTAATGGGATTTGATGATGAAGACACTGCCTAAGGAGGTCCCTAAATCTATCCCAAGCTTCATGAAAATATTCTCCATCCTCTTGATAAAAAATAGTGATTTTAGTTCAAAGTTCTCCTTTCAGTCTTTGAGGATAAAATTTCATAATGAATGAGTTATATATTTTATCCCAATTTTCAAAAATGTTTTCATCTAGATTTAAAAAACAATTCCTAGCATTCTCTCTTAAGGAAAAAGGGATAAAATATCATCCTTAACTCATTTTCAGTGAGTCCTAAAAGTGGTAATTGTTGTACAATGTTGTATAAGTCTCTAATGAAGGCTAGAGAGTCCTCATTAGATATCCCATTGAAAGCAGGCAGCAGAGAAATATGGGACTGTTTTAATTCATAATTTCGAGCTCTAGGACTAATCCTAATTGAAGATGGGTTACTAGACACTTGAGGGAGTTGGAACTCCCTTATCCTAGGCCTTTCATGATCATCTAAGATTTCTTGATTGTTATTTCAAAAGTTATTAATTTCAGGAACTTTATTTTCTTGATTTTCCATTTCAGTTTAGTTTTTCTTTCATAGAATAGCTAAATGTTTTTATAGTTCAGGATTCAAAGGCTCTAATCTAGCACTAGATGTTCTTGTGCTCATACAAACAACAGTGGCCAATATCAGCAGTGACAATTCAAAATGAAAAGTAATAGTTTTTTTTCAACAATTTTCAAAATTTTCAATTTTTATTATTATTTTATATGTGTTTTTCTAAAATGATTTTTTCTATAAATGGCTCGTGCCTTCCATGGAAATGATTCCAAATTTTGAATAGGTCGGAGGTCGTCACGACTCTCAAAATTATATTTATAAACCTAAACTAGTATAGAAGTGAAGGGTCAAACCCAAGGGAAGGTAGATGAGTTTTCTAGATGTTTATTATTATTAAACACCACTGTTGTCAGCAGTGAAGCAAGCGCGTACTTTTTACTTTTTTTTTATTAAAATGATGCTGAAATAGGACGATGGAACAAGTATTTTTAAAAAAACTAAAATTTAAACTATGTACTATAAACAAACTAGAGAAATATAGTATACTAATATTAAGCATCAAGACAATGAAGCAAGATCAACAACGTACTGTAGGAATTTAAACTACTGGTTACAATTGAATATACTCTCCACAAATTACAATCGAATCACACATCAAGAAAAACTAAAGAATTTCCCTCGCTAGGAAACTCAACAGGCATAGGATTAGGTTTTGGAGTTCGCTACGCCAAAACATAATCGAACTGCACCAAATTTTTTAAAAGATAACATTTGGAAAAGAACTCGCTATAAATTTCCAAAGTTAAAGATGTTAAAGATTTGAAATAAAAGTATTCAAGATCAACCTCGCTAGTCGACATTGATGTTTGAAATTTATGACAATGAAGTGGGAATGATCAAAATTTTAGAAACAAAATCAGTCCCGCCAACTGATTCTAATTTATTCAAAATACATGCTAATGAAGTTTTAAGGAACTTAACCAGAAGGTTTTAAAATTCCTGAGCTAAGAAGATTCAACCTATGATCATATTGATTTATGCAGTTAAAACAACCAAGAAACATAGTAAAAGAGTTATGGATAAGGGGATGTAGAACTCCCCCAGCTCAGCTCTGCCTCCTAGATCCTTCATCTCCTTCTATGCTATCTTCTGGGAGTCTCCGCTCCCATCTAAAACGAGCATCCTTAGATCTGCTCTCCAATGTGACTTCGTGGAATGTGAAAATGAGTGTCCTCCCTCCAAAATTATGCTACTTGTCTGCATTAAGTATCTTATGTCATCTACTGCATGTCACTGTTCGATTTACACCGACTTGGAATGTCCTTCATGAATGCACCGTACACGTGCGATTTTTCCACGACTGGCACGTCGTGCGAGTTTTTCTCACGTAACTAACTTTAGTTAAGTTAGTTGCATGAACATAGACATGTTTACGACTTTGGAATGAACCTGCACAAGTTTGAATAGACAAATAAATAAAAATGAACATAAAGATTGAAATATGGTTATTTATTAAAGATAAATGTTATTTTTACTCGTTAATAATTAACTAAAATTAATTGATAATTATTTAGTTTAATATTATTTATACAATTATCCATTTAATATTACTATTGTAAAACATAAGTTATTAAAAAGTTGTTAATTTAATTAAATTAATAAAAACTAAAATATTTAGTTTCACAATTTTAACTAATTTATTAAAAGTTGACAACATGAATAAATAAGTAATTGAAAAATTAAAATTTTAGATTGTATTAATAATTTTATTATTACAATTTAAGAAATTAATTTGCTAGATTAATTCATTAATTAGTTTATTCTAATTTAAAAAATTAGAATTAAAACATTAGTTTTAAATATTTTTACATTATTAAGTATATTTCATAGTTCACTTATAATTATATATTTATATTATAAATATTAAATTAATTTATTATTAACATTTATTATTAATTTAGTTTTATATTTTAATTTATAATTTATATATTTTTAAAATTATATTTGTTTTAACCTATAACTTTAATAAATTATTTTTTACTTAGTTGACTTAATAAGGAAAACTTTTATGTAAAGTTACCCTTACTTTAACTTTACCTTACTTTTATTATTTTTTTCTTCTTCTTTATTTTACTTTGATATTATTATTATTCTCTTATTATTTAATTAATTTTTTTTAAACTCATTCCTCCTCCCAAAATCGGCACACAGTAGGGTGGAGGTCTTCTTCTTCCTCAGCATCGGTCAACGACTCCAGCTCATCTTGGATCTTTCTAAATTCATACAGCAGCATAAGACTTCATCAAAGCAACTGGTCCGACGACACTTCATGTTGTGTCAAATTTTATCTTTTGAATTCTATAATTTGTTTTGGAAATCACAAATTTCTTTTTAATCGTATCGTACTGACTCTGTCAATCGTATCATACTGACTCTGTCAATCGTACCGTACTAACTCTATCAATCGTATCGTACTGACTCTGTCAATCGTATCTTACTGACTCTGTCAATCGTATCGTACTGACTCTGTCAAATGTATTGCACTGACTCTGCTATTCATATGTTCATTACTTGTTTTTATACTTAGTAAAAAACACTTGTTTTATATGAATCGTACCATTACTTATCATAGACATATATCTTTTTTTAACCAATATGATGTCGTTGAGTTAGTTACAAACTAATCAAAACGATGTCGTGCTTTCTATTTCAATATGACCGTTGTGATTCTAGGTGTCCAAGTCCCTCCGAGTTTTTCGGAGAAATATGACCATTGGAGGAGTTGTGATCGTTGGAACCCGAGGCCTATAAATAGGAGGTCATTTGAAGCTGAGAGATATATACATAGAACGAATGAGACATTGGGGAACAACTGTGATACATTGCTTAAATCAATATTCTTGAGAGAGATGCCGTGACTTCTCTCATCTGCTTTGTGCGTCCGATCATCGTATCGAGGGCTGCCAGGGATAGGCAGACAGACGTGCCGATCATCGTATCGAGGGATTTCAAGCAATTGAAGGACAGAGGTGCCGATTACCTACAAAATCGAGGGCTGCTAGGGATAGGTAGACAGACGTGCCGATCATCGTATCAAGGGCTACTAGGGATAGGCAGACAGACGTGCCGATCATCGTATCGAGGGATGCTAGGGATAGGCAGACAGACGCGCCGATCATCGTATCGAGGGATCACCAAGGTGTTTGTGAGACAGACCTTTTATCCTAGGTGAAAGGATAACCCTTCTCTTTGGGTTAAAAGAATTTTAATTCTTTTAAATTTCCTCTGTTACTTGTATTAGAAAGGAATTTCTATTGTTTCCTTTCTTCTTTACATATTCAATTGTAATTGTTTCAATTACAATCATTCTATTACATATTGTATTGATTAATTCTATACGCTTTAGGATAGAATCATTCATCTTTGTATTACTCTGATTATTGTGTTCATATTGAATACAATTGTTTTACATTACATTAGTATTACAATACATCATACCCTTTTATATTCAATACAATTGTGGGTGTTTGTATTTTTATTAGTTTAAGATCATTTAAACTAATCTCTTAGTTGCTAAAACTCAAAGGTTTTTAAACCTACAATTCACCCCCCCTTTTGTATTGTTCCACCTAATAGACATACATATCTATATATTCAATCCAACAATTGGTATCGAAGGAGGTTTTCCACTGATTTGTATTACTAGCTTTATTTCTTTCATATTACTATATTAAATACTTACTACACTAACATGTGGAGTGGAAAATTTTTTGTTGTATTAGATGGCAGGAGTGAATATTGGGTCAATAGACAATCTGAATCCTTCTAGACCACCAATATTTGATGGGAATGATTATGAGTACTGGAGAGATCGTATGAAGACGTTCGTTATTAATAATGGTGTAGACAACATTATAATGCTTACTGGAGGTTACAAAATTCCTGACAAAGAAGTCAGTACTTTCACTAACCAAGAGAAGCAAGAATATCAACTGAATTACAAGGTACACAATTATTTATTATGCTCTATGACCAGGAATATATATAGTCAGATATCTTCATGTGAAGTATCCAATTGTATTTGGAAGAAATTAGAAGTCACTCATTTTGGTACATCAAAGGTTATAGAAACAAGGAGAGAAATGCTTCAAGCAGAGTATAATGGATTTGTTTTTCCTTATGGAGAGCCAGTATGTAAAGTGCGAAAAAGGTTTATGACAATTGTCAACAACTTACAATCTATGGGAGAAAAAGTTCTTGATGATGAAGCTCTAGTCGATAAAATTATAGATATAATGCCAAATGAATGGGAGTAAAAAAGGACAGCTATTGATGAAAATAGAGAAGTTTCCCAGATTACTCTTGATGAACTCTTTGGAACTCTTCTACAACATGAGACAAGAATGAAGAGAGATGCTGATTTCAACAAGAAGAATAATGGGAATGGAAGTGTAGCCTTTTCATCTAAATCTAAAATGCCTGAAAGGCTTACAAGGTCTAAATCCAAGAAAGTTGTTATATCTGATTCAAGTGATTGTAATCTTTAGGATAATGAGTTAGCCAATCCTGCTCGAAGGATGAACAAGATTGTGGGAAAGAAATATTTCAAATATAGATTCAAAAAGAACGATAGGAAGGATAGGAAAGATTCATAGGTAACTTTTTATGAATGTAAGAAAGTAGGACATATAAGGCCTGATTGTCCTTTACTGAAAAGGAATGATAGAAAGGAGAAACACTCTGAAAGAAACAAGAAAAGTTTTTATAAGACAAAGACAGTCTTGAATGAAAATGATATGTGGAGTGGAAGTGGTAGTGATTCCTCAGATGATTCTTCAGAATATGAGTCCTCAGGACAAAGGAATATCAGACTCTTAGCCAGATTACCAATTGAAGATCATTGTCTCATGGCTAAGGTACATAATGTTGAAGCTATTACAAATGTCTCCTTAAATGAAAATTGTACTGATAATAGATATTATGAATCTTCAAATGATGAATCTTCATCATCAGAAGATGATACTTTACCTTCTTTTAAAGAAGTCTCTAGATTTTCTAAATTACTTTAAAATGAAAATTCTAAACTCAAGAAGAGGCTTGAGAAAGAAAATTGTAGAATTTCAATCTTGACTAAAGAAGTATCAGATCTATCTAAAGATCTTGATGAGAAAACTTCTGATTTTGAAAGTATTTTAAAAACCCTTGAGAAAGTTAAATCTGATAAGGATAAACTTTCTAAGGATCTTGAAAATGTAATTTCAAAGAAAAATATTTTAGAACCTAACTCTAGTTCAAATTCAAATGTTTTGGAAAATAAGAATTTGGTTTTAAAACTAAAGACAGAGATTTTATCCTTGAAGAAATGTTTGTCAAACATTACTCATGGAAAGGAAAACTTTGACAGGATGTATTCTCAAATTAGACCTTTGAGAAATCGTTCTGGTCTTGGTTATACTTATTCCAAACCTATTTTTAGCAATAAATATTTTGTTCCTCAAAAAACAACTTTCTGTTCTAAGTGTCAATGTGGTGGAAACTCGAGAAGAGATTGTTCTCTTAACAAAACTCAATCTTTAGGATTTCATAAAGCTCATTTTTTAAAACAAATGTGGATTCCTAAAATTCTTTTATCTAACCTTTCTAGATCAAACAAGGTTGGATTCCAAAAAACTAATTGTTTCTTTTTCAAGAAAATGAGAAGTGTACCAATAAGAATATTTGGTACATGGATAGTGGTTGTTCTCGACACATGACTGGAAACAAATATCTCTTTGAAAAGGTTATCAAAACAAAAGATGGAAAAGTCACCTTCGGAGATAATGCTCAAGGAAAGATTGTTGGTATAGGTAATATTGTTTTTCTTGGAAAAGTTCTTATCTAAAATGTTTTGTTTGTTAAAGGTCTTAGGCACAATCTCATCAGCATAAGCCAATTATGTGATGAAGGTGACCTTGTGAATTTTAGAAATGATAAGTGTCATGTTCACAATTCCGAGGATGAGTTCATTATATCTTCCAATAGGCAAGAGAATGTTTACAATATTAACATAGAAGACCTTAGGAGCCAAAACATACCCTGCTTAATTGCAATAGAAGACCAATCATGGCTATGTCATAGAAGACTAGGACACTGTAATCTGATAAACCTTAGTAAACTCTCAAAGAAAAGACTTGTCAAGGGGCTACCAGACCTTAGATATGATTCTTCAAAAGTCTGTGATCCTTGTCAATTTGGCAAGCAACATAAAACTAGCTTTAAATCAATTAATTAAGTTACAACTTATAATGCATTACAGCTAGTGCATATGGATCTTATTGGTCCTTCACAATCTGGAAGCATTGGAGGCAAATACTATGTATTTGTTTTAGATGATGACTTTACTAGATTTATATGGGTCTACTTTCTCACAAAGAAATCTGAAGCCTTTTCCTATTACAAAACTTTTAGAGCCCAAGTTAAAAATGAGAAAAATCTACCATTGATAACTATTAATATTGACCATGGTAGTGAATTTCAAAATTCAGATTTTGAAACTTTTTGTAGTAAGAAAGGTATTACTCACAATTTCTCAGCTCCAAGAACTCCTCAGCAAAATGGTGTTGTTGAAAGAATAAATCGTAATCTTCAGGAAATGACTCGAACCATGTTGAGTGAATACTCAATTGCTAAGCACTTCTGGGCTGAATCTGTTAGTACTGCTTGTTTTACTATAAATGGTGTTTTAACTAGACCATTTCTTAATAAAACCCCTTATGAGTTATGGACTGGCCGAAAACCTAAAGTTTCATACTTCAATGTTTTTGGATGCAAAGTATTCATTCTGAATACAAAAGATAATCTACACAAATTTGCACCAAAATCTGATGAAGGAATCTTTCTAGGCTATTCTACAACCTCTAAGGCTTATAGAGTTTTCAATAAAAACACTTGTACTATTGAGGAAATAGTACATGTAAAATTCGATGAAACTGATCCTTTTGTTTTCAACCAACCCAATCCTACATCCTTGGATGTGTTTTCTAAAAATGTTTATCAACCATTATTAGGAGATCACTCTGATGAGGTAAATGTTCTAGAAAGTATTCCTGAAACATTTATCACAGAAGATTCTCAACCATACGTTGATGAAAAGGCTTTACAAAACCCAAATCAATTGTTTCTTAGGAATCATCCTAGTGATAACATCATTGGTGATGTAAATAAACCTGTAAGAACCATAAATTCCTTATGAAATGAAATAGAACATCATGCCTTTCTTTCCCAATTTGAACCTAAAATCCCAAGTGAGGCCTTAGGTGATGATGATTGGATCAATGCAATGCAAGATGAACTAAATGAATTTGAAAGGAATCAAGTCTGGACTTTAGTTGATAGACCTAAAGAAACAACTGTAATTAGTGTAAAATGGGTTTTCAGAAACAAATGTGATGAAAATGGAATCATTGTAAGAAATAAAGCAAGACTTGTTTCTAAAGTCTATAATCAACAAGAGGGAATAGACTATGAAGAAACATATTCTCCTGTAGCTAGACTTGAATCAATTCGTATTCTATTAGCCTTTGCAGCATTTTTCAATTTCAAACTATTTCAAATGGATATAAAATGTGCTTTTCTAAATGGTTTTGTTCAAAAATAAGTTTTTGTCGAACAACCTCCTGGTTTTCAAGACCTAAAACATCCTGATCATGTTTTCAAACTTACCAAGTCTCTATATGGTCTTAAACAAGCCCCTAGAGCATGGTATGATAGACTTTAAGGATTTCTTTTACAAAACAATTATACAAAAGGTACAGCAGATCCAACCCTTTTTATAAAAATGGAAAACAAAAATGTTTTGATTGTTCAAATCTATGTTGATGAAATCATATTTGGGTCAACTCAGAAATCTTTAACTGATTATTTTGAAAATTTAATGAAATCTGAGTTTGAAATGAGTATGATGGGTGAGTTATCATTCTTTTTAGGTTTTCAAATTTCTCAAAAACCAGAAGGAACATATATATCTCAACATAAGTATATAAAAGATTTACTCAAAAAGTATGGATATGACAAAACTAAAAGTATTATCACTACAATTGGTACCTCAAATACACTTGATCTTGATGAAATTGGGAAACCAGTAGATCAAATAATCTTTAGAGGTATGATAGGAAGTTGGCTATACTTGACAGCTAGTCGACCCGACTTAATGTCTTCTGTATGTTTATGTGCAGGATACCAATCTAATCCAAAAGAGTCTCATTTAAAAGATGTAAAGAGAATCTTTCGGTATTTAAAAGGCATTATGGATTTAGGTCTTTTTTACTCTTCTGGGAATGATTTTGTTTTAAGAAGTTTTTCAGATGCTGACTTTGGAGGTTGTAGAATGGATAGAAAAAGTACATCGGGAACATGTCATTTCTTAGGAGATTCCTTGGTTTCTTGGTCTTGCAAGAAACAACACTCAGTACCACTATCCACTGCTGAAGCTGAATATGTAGCAGCTGGAAGTTGCTGTGATCAAGTATTGTGAATGCAGTAGACACTCACTGACTATGGATTGAGTTTCTTCAAAACTCAAATTCTTAGTGATAATACAAGTGCCATAACTCTTAGTAAGAACCCAACACATCACTCTCGTGAAAAACACATAGATGTTAGGCATCAATTTCTTAGATATCACACACAAAAAGGAGATATTGTTCTACAATTTATCGGAACACAAGAACAACTTGCTGACATTTTTACAAAGCCATTACTATCCGATATATCTGAGTTTATAAAACAGAAGCTTGGAATGATTACATTTAAATAATCATTCATATATACTTCATGTTTTACAATTATCCTAACATTAAAAAAACTCCTTTTGAAAGTGGGAGGACATTTCTTTCTATGTTTTTTTATGTTTCTTTTTATCTTATACTCTCCAGACATGTGTATTTATTTTTCTGTTTATCGTATTGACAGTTTTATCGTATCATTTATTTTTCTGTTTATCGTATTGACAGTTTTATCGTATCATTCATTTTTCTGTTTATCATCTTGACAATCTTATTATTTACTTAATCGTATCAACCGATGATGGTAATGAATTTCTTTTCAATCATATTGACCGATGATGGTAATAAATTTCTTTTCCATCGTATCAACCGATGATGGTAACGAATTTATTTTCCATCGTATCGACCGATGATGGTAATCAATTTCTTTTCCATCGTACAGTCTGATGATGGTAACGAATTTCTTTTCCATCGTACTAACCGATGATGGTAACGAGTTTGTTTTGCATCGTATTGTCAGTTCATGGTAACGAGTTTGTTTTCCATCGTATTGTCAGTTCATGGTAATGAGATTGTTTTCCATCGGCCTGTCAGTTCATGGTAATGACTTTTTTTTCCATTGGCATATCAATTGATAGTTTTATTTTATTTTATTTCGTACGGTTGTGTATTCTTCAATCCTAAAAACCAAAAACAACTTTATGTTCTCTGGTAGGTATTTTCCATTTTTTTTCTTTTTCCCTTTTTCGTTTTTAATCCTAAATTGATCTTTTTTCCTCTAATTCTGACCGTAGAAGATCAACGGTCAACCCTTTTTCGCCTATAAATAGCACCCCTCCACAAACCCACATTGGTTTTTCAGGTTTTTGAGGCGAAGCTCTGCTCCACCGGTTTTAAATCATCATACGATCTTTCATCGGCATCACCTTTATGTCTCAATCCTCTTCTAACACTCCCGCTGAAATGTCTTCAATGACTTTTACAGAGAAAGACTTTAACAGAGAAAGGTTAGTTTCTCAAGAATTTTTTGATTCGTATGATTCCAAAATTAGAAGAATCATTCTCTTTCAAGGATGGGAACATTTGTGTGTTGAAAGACCTGTTTCTCAAGATCCGGTTCTCTTTGATGAAGTTTGTCAGTTCTACAAAACTGTATCATTCGACAAAGACATGACCATCAATTTTGCTGTGTACGATAGAAAGTTGTCTATGTCTGTGAAACAAGCGGCTCATTTTCTGAATGTCCCAATAGAAGGGAATACTTTCTGTCCATCTCATAAACTTCCAGAGGAAGTTGGTACGTTTAATAGAGAAAGTGCTGAAAAGTATTTGTTTGTTATTAATGAAGAAAAGAGAATAGTGTCTCATCTTTCTCCGGACTATCGGTTTCTGAATTTATGGATGCAAGGATTTCTTATCCCAAGGAAAGGGGATAGAGAAACTCTGAAAGTTTCTGATATATTTATGCTTGAATATCTTGTAAATATGAGAAAAGTAAATCTCATGGGGTATGTTTTTGAAACCATTAAGAATGTCAAGACAGGAGGGATTAAGTCCCAAATGACTATGTATCCAGCCATCCTTACGAAGTTCATTCTCAAAAGTATGATGTTTTGTAACATTCCTTTGAAAGGAAACCCCATAGATTTTAAGCCCTCTTGGATTAGAAAAAGTACTATGAAGAAGTTGAATGTTTGTTTTGATCAGAATTCAAAACTTTTTGTCAGAGATGTAGAAGCTGAATTGGCTCAGAATCAATCGGCACCTATTCCAGGAAAAGAAATTCAATCTACTGGTGTTACTCAAAAGTCTGATCCACAAACCAGTTCAAAGCCTTAGAAGAAGCCATGGTACAATAAGGAGTTTGTAGCCAAATGGAGAAAGGATAAGGAACAGAGAAAGGAAGGTGATCCAAAGTTCGGTCTTGACCCGACTGAGGCTTTTGCAGAAAGAATAAGGGTAGAAGAAACCCTTAAGGCTGAAAAGAAAAAGAAAACTATTTTGAAAAGAAAGGCTCATGACTTTGATATCTCTAAAGTCTTGAAAGCAGTTGAGGAAGCTAGTGCTCAACTTACCAAAGAAGTGCATCAAGAGCCCATCGTACAAAGTCTCCCTGAGAAAGGAAAACGAAAACAATTGATGGAAGAAATAGAAGAAGTGGAAGAAGAGGAAGGAGCTTTTCTTTTATAATTTCTTCAAAGATCGAAGAACAGTATAGAGGAATCGGTTCAAAATCTGAGTGAAGGTGTTCAACAAACTCCTCATGCCGATCAAGCACGAACTCCGGACAGAATTTCATCTCAAGAAAAGCAAGGTTCTCAATCCTCTCGCACTGATAAAGTTGTTGTCATTAGTGATAAAGTGGAAGAAGAAATAAATCAGAAAGAAAAAGAAAAAGGAAAACAGCCAGTTGTAGATTCAAGCTGATCAAATGAACTGGCTTCTTACGATGAAGATACTGATTCAGAACATACAATTTCTCTCAAGAAGAGTGATTACATTGTTCATGTTTTGAGAAGGGTTGAGAAGACTATTCCATATTTCCCGAGGCTGGAAGGGAAGATTTATTTCATTACTGACAATCAAAATAAGAAGTTTGGCTCTGTAAAAGAATTGAGAAAGAAAGTTTTGTCACTTGATGCCGATTTAAAAGTTCTTTCAGAAAGTTCGGTTGCTCATAAAAAGGCCTGAAACAAGATGACCAAGTGGTCGTACAAAACAGAGAGCTCAATCAATGGTCATGAGATAGCTATTGAAGATATAAGAAGGCTGTCAAATGAGCCTGCAGTTGCTTTCAATAAGCTTGACAGAGAAACGGTTGAAAGGTTGAATCTTTTGTCTTCTCAGAGAGCCGATGTTCCTTCAGTGAAAGACTTGCAAGAGAGAATGAATGCTTTTCAATCTGAATTATCGAAGGTTTCATCTTTCAAGGATGAAATGGTTTTGTTGAAGAAACAAAATTCTGTGTTATCCAATGATAACAAGAATTTGCAAAACAGAATTAATACTCTTGAAGAAGTAATCAGAGTCTAGTAAGAGACTATCAAGAATCAAGATCATATTTTTGAGGACCAACAAGAGCTTCTCAGAACTCAGGGTGAATCAATTTCTGAAGACAAGAAAGAAATCAAAAAGAATAAATCTGTTCTTCATGAGCTCATAAAGAAGGAGAAGGAAAGAGAAAACAAATGACTTGTATTTGTTTTCCTTTGAAAGTTGTCTTTGTTTTGTAATAACTTTTATGATTCTTTTCTTTTATCCATTGTCTGGTGTTTATTTTCTAACTCCTTCAGACAATTCAAGATTACCCCTTTCTTTTTTGTAAATCACAAAGGGGGAGAATGTTTACAAAGGGGGAGAATGTTTTATAAAGGGGAAGAATGCTTTACAACACTCTTAAGGAAAATCTACGAATACAATCCTTAGGAAAGTCCATACCTAAGGGGGAGTTAGTTGTATTCAAATTCATATTCAGAAGAGTTTCCAATAACTCAGGGGGAGATAAGTATATCTTGTTATATTTTCGTTATGTGTTGTTCTTTCCAAAAAGGGGGAGATTGTTGTGTCAAATGTTATCTTTTTTACTTCAATACTTTGTTTTGGAAATCACAAATGTCTTTTTAATCGTATCGTACTGACTCTGTCAATCGTAGAGTACTGACTCTGTCAATCGTACCGTACTGACTCTGTCAATCATATCATATTGAATCTGTCAATCGTATCGTACTAACTCTATCAATCATATCGTACTGACTCTGTCAAATGTATTACAATGACTCTGGTATTCATATGTTCATTACTTGTTTTGATACTTAGTCAAAAATAGTTGTTTCATATGAATCGTACCATTACTTATCATAGACATATATCTTGTTTTAACCAATATGATGTCGTTGAGTTAGTTACAAACTAATCAAAATGATGTCGTGCTTTCTGTTTCAATATGACCGTTGTGATGCTAGGTGTCCAAGTCCCTCCGAGTTTTTCGGAGAAATATTACCGTTGGAGGAGTTGTGACCGTTGGAACCTGAGGCCTATAAATAGGAGGTCATTTGAAGCTGAGAGAAATATACAGAGAACGAATGAGACATTGTGGAACAACTGTGATACTATGCTTCATTCAAGATTCTAGAGAGAGATGTTGTGACTTCTCTCATCTACTTTGTGTGTCCGATCATCGTATCGAGGGCTGCCATGGATAGGCAGATAGACGTGCCGATCATCGTATCGAGGGCTTTCAAGAAATTGAAAGACAGAGGTGCCGATTACCTACAAAATCGAGGTCTGCCAGGGATAGGCAGACAGATGTGCGGATCATCGTATCGAGGGCTGCCAGGGATAGGTAGACAGACGTGTCGATCATCGTATCGAGGGCTGCCAGGGATATGCAGACAGACGTGCCGATCATTGTATCGA
The DNA here is from genome assembly GCA_963277665.1 of Viscum album. Lineage (NCBI taxonomy): Eukaryota > Viridiplantae > Streptophyta > Magnoliopsida > Santalales > Viscaceae > Viscum > Viscum album. The sequence goes on along the minus strand of OY728167.1, from coordinate 278,508,690 downwards.
GGGATCACCAAGGTGTTGGTGAGACAGACCTTTTATCCTAGGTGAAAGGATAACCCTTCTCTTTGGGTTAAAAGAATTGTAATTCTTTTACATTTCCTTTGTTACTTGTATTAGAAATGAATTTGTATTGTTTCCTTTCTTCTTTACATATTCAATTGTAATTGTTTCAATTACAATCATTCTATTACATATTGTATTGATTGATTCTATATGATTTAAGGTAGAATCATTCATCTTTGTATTACTCTGATTATTGTATTCATCTTGAATACAATTTTTTTACATTACATTAGTATTACAATACATCATACCCTTTTATATTCAATACAATTGTGGGTGTTTGTATTTTTATTAGTTTAAGATCATTTAAACTAATATCTTAGTTGCTAAAACTCAAAGGTTTTTAAACCTACAATTCACCCCCCCTCTTGTATTGTTCCATCTAATAGACGTACATATCTATATATTCGATCCACACTTCCCTCCGGCGACATCCAGCAACCGCGGAAAGTGGGTCGACCCTCTCTAGTGCAGCGCAATCCTTCTCCTGCTGCGGCGACTTGTGGTAACCCTGCGGACCACCTCCTCACTCAAGCGCATCAAGCAGCGACAACGTGGCTCCATAAGACGTGTTCCTCCTTCTCCTTGGCACTTCGGCGGCAACCTGCAGGTGGTGTGACGATACTCCTTCACTCCAGTGTAGCGCAGCAGCTTTCGCCCTGCACGACAGTCTCCTCCTGTGGCTCGAGCAGTACAAGCAGCTTATGTGGTCTCTTCCAAGCTCATCAGAACCGGTGAAAAACTCATCTGTTTCGTAGTGGTGGATTGCCTCTAGTGTGGCCTCTCTGGGTTTCATCAATTGCAGCGCATGATAGAGATAGCTACTAGGGGGGAGGAGGGTCTTTAAATATCCTTCTCGAAGGAAGAAGATCCAATAACGAATCCATACACTTCCTCTGGGGGCAACACACTTCTAGAAGGTGAGAACTTCAAGCGGCAGAAGCAAGTGGTTTCACCGATGCATTGGTTGTTCATAGGAAGGAATCTATCGGCAGCTAGGCTACAGATGTGGTGCTATAGGATATCAATGAGGATAGGCTGTTGTCTATCTGTAGCTAGTAAGTAGCCGTATCAGGGTGTAAAATAAAAACAAACAGTATTAGTGAGGGGCAGCTACAGATAAAGAAGAAAAATGGGGGTAACAGTGAGGTTTGGGATATCAGTGAGGTTGGGCAGCGGGGGTATTAGGGAGGCAGCTACCGATAGATGTCGGGCAGGGTCACTGATACACAAAAAAAACAGGTTACTGATACAGCAAAATGGAAGCTTACCTTTACGCGTAACCTTTAAAAAACACACACAAATTAAACATAAAATTAAAACTTAAATAAATTAAATAAAAAAGACTTAAAATAATTAATTAAAATAATGCTAAATACCATTAATTCAAAATAGAATTTTTATTAAACCTTAAACACATTAAAATAATCAATTAGAAACACTAAAATTATAATCCGAATAATTTTTTAAACTAAATTAATATAATAATTAATTTAAAATAACTATATAAATTAATTAAAGGATAGCATCATATAAAAATATAAAACCTTGGTGACCCAATATGTCACCGCAAGAGCTCGTCTACCTTACCGGTAGACTAAAACAAAATAAAAATGAATTATAACCCAATATGCATACATAAAATAATATAATTAATGCTTAAAAACTATTAATTAATTAATTAAATAAATATTTGAACTAATAAAATTAAGGGTGAACCAATTTAATTAATTTAAAAGCACACATAACTTACTTAAATGGTTGGCAGAGCATCTAAACAAAATAATTAATGTTGTTAATCTATTCTATTATAACTAAGTTAAAAGATTAATTATTAAAAAAATGTCTAAGTTAATTAAATAGATTAACCTCAATTAAATAATTTTTCAAATAATAATTAACCTATTAAGAAGAAATCAAGCAGAACTAATTTAAACTAATTACTCACCGTAATTAGATTAAAATAAAAGACTCACCAGTATTTATAAAATTTAAAGGTCTCACTTGTAGAAATTAAAGGCTACCGATAAGACATAAAAATAAGGCTACCGTTAGACTTATAAGAGAGCTACCGGTAGGAAGAAATGTGGTGACAAAGGTTACCGATAGAGGCAAAGTCACAGATAGACAGTACCGGTAACCCGCTATTGGTAGCTAAGCTACCGATAGTCTGGCAAGCCGAACTAAGTTATATAAACTTTAAAAATTAAAAGTAAATTAAATAGCGAACTCAATAATTATTAATAATGTAAAATTAAATAAAAGAAACAAATATAGGTTAAATAAACAAATTAAAAATTAATTGTATTAAAAACAAAGAAGGTATAAATAAACTTTTTAAGGGCCCATAATTATATAAAATGTTAAAAAAATTAATATTGGACTAATTTAATTATAAAAATTCAAAAGTGTATTTATTAGACAAGAAGTGTAAAAATAATTAAATAAATCATTAAAAATTAATAAAAAGGATGTGGTAAACTGTGTAAAAATAAGGTCACATCAATATTCCTGAATAAAAATAACGGGTTAATTTAAAATTTCTTAAGAACATATTTTTATGTTTATTATTTATTTTATATCACTTATTAAAATTTTATAAAAATACTTAATTATTTATGTTCATGTTTAATGCTTTAATGACATTCTATTCATACGTCCAGAATGACATTGGTAGGTCGACTATGGTAAAATTGATCAGAATTAGATCAATTAAAAAAATATTCACTACAAAATTATATGTTTTGTACCTTAATTATACCTCTAAATACAGCCATGAAATATTTTTATGAAAAATCAACTAGCTTATAATCATGGAGATGGTTGGTCATACATGAACATTAGTAATGTTTTCAGGATTCAATGATCATTATTTAAATAAGGTAAGTATCATTTTATCATTATAAAATTATCTGAATATCACATACATCTTATTTTTTATCTATATTTTCAATTATATATCATCCATGTGTCATGGTTATGGAAAAAAATGACATCTCTTCGTGGAGGTGATATTTCACATGTACACACAAAAACTGTTATCATAATTTATATATGGATTGGTTTGAAGGAAAGGTATATATTTTATTTCCATAATTATAAATATTTCATAATTTAATTTATACAGAAAATATCATCAATATAACCAAACATGAGAGATGGTGATAGAAATCCAGAAATTATTTCATATAAACGTTTAATTAATTTGATTTCAAACTTAGATATTTTAAAAGGTGGGCATATTGTTCAATAGTATTTATGACGTGCAACACCAATCCTAAATAAACAAAAAAATATTGTACCATTATAATCGAGCTGTTGTATTGGTGGGTATGAATAGTGTCAACTACATTATGAAATATTCATAAATTTCCTAATAAATAATAATTTATTGATAAATTATTTATAAATAATCACTCAACATCAAAAAATATATTTTACTCTAAAAATATATTTCCTTCATAAATTACAATTATTTAATTTTTTGAGAAAGTATTATATTTAACTTATGGAACTTTTAGATATTTTGTTTCATAATATGAATGTAGATTTTTAAATCAACATAATATTATTAAATTAATGAGAAATTTGGGGATTTTTCTAAAATGGTTTATTTTTTATTGAATATTGAAATTTTGAAAAAAAAATTAACATTAATAACTCATTTCATTAAATAATATAATTTAAATGATTCATTATATTTTGGATTTAATATTAATGTGACATATGAACCATTTTTAAAAATAATCTAATTAAAAACATTTAAGTCATAAATTTTCATGATTTTGGTATATGTTTTTTTATGATTAAAAAAATGGTTTTGGAGAACTATTTCAAAAAGAATAAATTGTATAAAGTTTTATTAATTAATACTTTCCCTAGTAAATTAATATAATTATGATTTATAGTCATAGAGTTAATATAAGATCATCTATTTGTTGAAAATTCCATTTCTTGAAACTCCTTTTTTCTAAAAGGTTGATAATTGATTTTTATTATCTAGATTCCATATATGAAATTGGCATAAATAATATTATATAATATTCTCAGTTTTTTATCATAATAAATAGTAAAAAAGAAAAAATCTGTTATAAAGGTTAATCTTAAAGACATGTTACTATGGGGTTACATTAATGAGGAAAATAGAGTAAAATATACAAAACAATGTTTATAATTTAATTTATTAGGTATGGATAAATCATATCCCCCTAAAATAAATTATTAATCATGTTTCGAAAGACCTAGCATAATAATAACTTCACATTATTGAATAGTTTTGTGTATTTACAAGCATTATAGTACTTATTATAAAATGGATCACCCTCCTCTCAATTATCCACACCTCTCAATATTTTAATATTACTAGAGATTTAAAAACTCTATCCCCAATATCAGTATCCACATTATATTACTTCAGGAATTCCCAAAATAATATCTCCAGGGTCATCAATAGGAGATCCAATGGAGGTTCTTCTAAGAAAATGTTCTCATCTTCATCGAACAACTTTTTTTTACTTCATCTTTTTCAACCATAAATTATGTCTTATAAATTCCAATATAATATTACCATTATATATTATATACTAATATGTAATTATTATTATTGAATAATATTATTATGTCTCCACTTCCATCAAATAAGTAACAAAACCATCGTCTGTCTATACAAAAGACTATTTCCTTGCTTACTAATATAATCTATTTTCCATCACCATCTATCATGGTTATACATGATGATAGATTTAATTTATATATAATATATTGAATAAATATTAATAATTATGTAAAATAATCATAACATATATCTTCTTACCATACCATCCATTTAAACATGATAACATCTTTCTGGGGTACGGCTGACTACCACATCGTAAAGCGATATGAATGGATTTTATTACCAAATCATATGGAAATTTGTTTAAGTTTATTTAAATATATATTATTATATTTATTATATAATTTTAATTTTATAAATATAATAAAAAAATACCTTATTTACATTGTGATCTTTGAAAAATGGAAATGTTACTCAAGTGTACGTATGAACTACCGTCTCCATGATTGTAACGTAGTTCATTTTTCATAACCTAATATAATGGATAGTTTTAAGAGTATAATTTATGTATAAAAACTATAATAATTTAATCATTATTATTCCAAATATTATGGAATAATTACTTCTTTGAAAATGGTTAACCCATTGATGTTCTTTTTAAATTAGGAATTGAGTGTCCTCAAAGTACACAATATAAACATAACTAAATATGGAATTAAATATGTAATTAAAATAAATAAGGAAAATAATTAGAATATAAACCAGAAATCTAGTGAATGGGTCATTATAAAAAATATAATTCATATAATTTTTTTATATTAGATAATGGAAATACACAATAATTGTAGACTAATTGTAAGAGTTTCATCTCAAAAAATCCATCTTTGTGAGACATGTTCTTTTATTAACCTGAATTATTTTAATTTTTTAATATTCCCATTTAAAAATTATATCATAAATCATTAATAATTCAGGATATGATAATGTTCAATATAGTTTCATCATTTATAATTGTTAATATTCAAATTTTACCAATGATGTAAGGGTTAATGTTTCAGTTTCATTTTAATCTGGATCGTTGATTCTTGAATTTCCCTTGAAAGAAATTATTTGATATTTTCATAATAAAAACAATAATTTACTTATAATCTAGTAATTCATTATTTTTTCAGGTAATTTTACCATTATCATATTTTTGTAATTATAATTATTGATAAATTGTTTTTAATAAAAGGTTACTTCATTTCCCTCTTTGGTTGAAAATTATTTTCCTTATATATACATATTTTAAAAAAAATATAATTTTATCCAAAATTATCAAAAAGATTTATAAAAGATAGTCTTACCTATTCATGATTTTTAACAAAAAAAAATTCTATGGATTATAATTTTTATTTTCCCAATGAAGTACTTTTAAAACGATTTTACAATAGGGTCAATAGAATTTTTTTAAGTTATAAATCATGTAAACAATTTCCAACTTTAATTAAAACTCAATTAGTCGAAGCTATATTATATGTTTCCAATTTCAATTTTAAATCATATTTTTTCAAAAATATATATTAAATTTTATTATTTTTATTAATTGATTTCCAAGTGAAAAGTGAATTTTTATCATGAAATATTTCATGTAATAATTTAAATACATTTTCCTTAATGATGAAAACATTTGAACAGATAGATTACATAAAAATTATGAATATATGACTCTGAAAATTAGTCCTATATTATTATCCCTATCATTAATGTTGAAATACAATACTTATGTTCATCTATCAAAAGAATTGATGGATAAAATTCCTTCGATTATGAAATTATTGAAGATTATGATTCCCATTTCATTCCATGGGTAATTATTATTCTTATGCCTTGTGTTTTATTTCCATTTTATAGAAAATGTAGTTATGAAAATTTTATTATTGGTGGTTATATGTATAGTTCTAATTCACTGAGTAATGTTTTGTCTTTTGGGGAATCATGTATGGGATTAGGGAGTAATCCAGTTCTATTATGGGACTCTATCTACTCTGTGATATTGTCTATATAGTAATCCATGAGTCATGTTTATGTATATTTATATCATTACTTTTAATTACCCAAGATTCCATGATCTTATGATTGCATGTTATTTATTTTATGTATCAATGTGATTACTATAGAGAATTGTTTTTCAGGATATCATGTTATACATCTGGCTCACACATCACGATTTCTTTTATAGGTTATTTTGTTATAAGTCTTTTTAGATCACCCATTTTTTCCATATATTCTATAGGTTATACCATGTAGTTTTACTATATTAGAAATAATAAGGATCTAATTATGGATATTAAAATAATTATTTTTTATTTTAGTCTCAATTTGATGTATTTTGTACCTTTTCATGCAATGAAACCAGGGCTCATGATATTTGGGTTGTAATAATTGAATTCTTGTTTTAAAAATCATAGAATAACATGTGAAAATGGATTGGGTCTCTAAAGTTCATATTGAGTAAATTATATATTTTTTAGGTACTAGAACTTGAATAAGTTCATGAGAACCATAAATACTATAATAAGGATAAGATTATGTATACAAAATTATACTATAATTTTTTTGATGTTTATAGAAAGTGGTTTCATTGAATTTACACTGCTTCCTAGATAATAAATGTTTATGTGGCTCTAGAATCATTGTACTTAGTGGTAAAATCACTAAACAGGGAACATTAAGATTTTACTTTATCATCTCCTGGTGTTTGATAACAAGACTTTGTTCACACCATGATTGACACTCATAGGGGATATGTTTTCGTTATTCAAAAACTCTTTATAACCATTATAATGTACATGAACAACGATTTAGGTTAAAACTATTATAAAAACACTACCATGGATATACTATTTTAAACCCTAGAGACTCATAAGTTATGATTAACTTATCATTTATAAGTTTTTTCCTTGTAGGATTATAAAATAATATTTTTATGTTAATGAATTCTCATATTGTTTCATTATTTATTATTCAACAAAATAGTGGGAAATATGAGAATCCATTCATACACCCAATTTGATGAGAAATGTAATCATTTCCATAAGAAGATGTCTAACATAATTGTAATAGTAGATATAATTTGACTGTTCATGATAAATTATCTATCTCAAATTATTATTAACTATTAAAACATAGATGAATTTAAAAATACCAAAGAATATAATGATTTTGTGTCATGTAATTTCAAGTGATAAATTGGATAATTAAAATATAATTAAATGTTCTATATATCAAAACTATGGAAATAAGAACCCTAAGAAAATTATATAACGGAAATAGAATATTCATATTCATGGGAAATTAGGGAACCTATAAACTAATTTTTGAAGAAAACATTATAGCCCTTGTAATAAAATATGGGGAAATAATGTCTAACCTAATTAATTACTAATAGTTTGATATTGTAGATGTGGGGAACATGGTCCCTATTTATATTATACCATAATCCAGAGATTAATTCTTACAGTTCAATAATATGATAATTATTAAAGTTGAATGATTTAATTGTTTGTGTTTTGGGATCCATGAATCATATCATAGTAGTGTTTTTAATGGTATTTTGATTATAAGAATAAATAAAAATATAAGTATCATTCTAAGATAATTATCCATTAAGGATATGCAGGAATACGTTTAATAATACTAATTAACATAAAATGGAATTTTATGGAATGGTGATATTTTAAGAAAAAACACATCAATGAGGAAAAAAAATCATTAAAATGTTCTTTATTTTATTGTAATTATTATAAAATAAAATTTATTTGATTTGTTGGAAAGGAATGTGATGGATTTAATGAATTAGATGAAAAACATCGAGATTTAATGACTAATTTTGTTTTTGAATATGTCCATCATAATCATTAAAATATTATAGGATCAAGGTGAATTTTAAATATGATTATGACTTTTTTTACTATAGTATTAGAAAAAAAGGACAGCCCTCAAGTCAATACACAACTCTGTGCATTGGGAATGGTGATTGGGATAGAACCCACAACTAGAGGGTGAAAAGGGTGTAGTGCCTACATCTAGCCTATATGATGTAATGGTTACCATAAAATTTTTTATATTTTAAATATTTTATTGAGATATATGTTTTTGGGAAACACATTTTAGGATGAAATCATTTTGAATTTTATAAAAAAATATAGTGATTAATAATTCTATTTGAAATGGTTCATTCTGTTCATGTATAATTAACCATAAGTCTATCATGTTATTTAACATGTAATTTTATTTATGAATAACATTATAAAATAAAATAATCTTAATGATATTTGGAAATTTTTTATATTTTTTTTATGGAATGATATAAGTTGAACATTGGACATGGATATTCAAATGAAGGTGATTTCATATTAGGATGTATATTAACTTGTGATAAGCATTTAATTTTCTACATAATGTTATACATAAGGGACATATCTGGATTTTATTTTGTTGGGATCATGTGACCCATTAGAAGTAAATTTTAATGTGTATGGCTTTAAAATTGCATCCAATATAATTATTTTTTGGGGAAACTAATGATATTGTGGTCAAAAATAACTGATGAATGTGATTATACATGTCAGGTAAGTAAACTTCCTAATGTTTTTAATCTATATGGTAAATATATCCAACAAAATTAGAAAAAATTATCTTTAAATATGAATTTTATTAATCTTCAATAAATAGGTCGCATATTATCTCTTAATAAAACATTTAAAAAACCACTACATTCTGGATCTTGAATTTTTTTTATGAAAACGCTTTAAGTATAAAACTCTTATTTAAACACATATACTATCTTCAATCACATATTCTATAATAATTTACCCATTCCCATTTTTATTCAATTCAATAGAACATGGGTTAGTCTTTAGAAATGAAAACATAAATCTCTTAATCAATGAAAACCAATTTAATGAAATATAGAAAAAAAGATTCTTGAGGAATAACCCAAAGGAACCATGTTAAGACAATCCAAACCTACCATTCTTGATTCCCATTCAAGAATATTCTTAATGGCCAATACAAAAAACATAAGTAAATGTTCATAGCTGAATCAATTGGGAGGAGGTAAGAATTAATTTCCAAGGTTGTAAATAATCTTAGATAAAATATAAATAGTTTATTAGTTTCAAGGTGGAAAGTATTCTGCGAATTAGTGATACAAAATATTAATGTTCTAGAAGATTTTTTTAATTTCATAGATTCTTATGAAGTCCTATTCTCAAATCTCAGTATAACTAGTGTTATCTTAATCAATTGATCCCTTTTTTCTGTAGTCAATTAGACATTGATTCATTTAGGGAATCCATAATGTAAAAGGTTGAAATAGGATATCCTTCCCATATATATTTCACTATACTATGATGGGGATCACATATCGATCATTATCACTCTCATTATATGACTGAGTGATGATATCAAAACAATGAAAATACCATGGTATTAATTTCTCAAAATCATTCACCATCGATTATTTCATTCAAACATCAAAATGAACTCCACATAGTTCTTGATCAACCATCCATGAAATGACTACTCACTCATGTTAGATTGATTTCTGTTCATGATATGAATAGGGAAATTTAAATACAGAGCATTTTCATTGTAAATATGATGGAAAATATGATACAATAACTTATAAATAATTTACATCAAAATAATTTTTCATATTTAAAAGAAATAAAACAGTATTTTCTTGTCATAGAAATAGTACTCTCCTATGTAAGAATTCTATATTCCCCCCTTTTCATATATCCCACTACATCCTCACTTATACTATTCTCTAAAAAAATACCCATACTCAATGTTAATCATTAATTTATTTAAACACTTGAGTTGTCTCCAAACCCTACCACATCATTACAAAACATGATAAAAATAAATCCATAATGAAAATGGTTAAGTAACCTCTTATTTGACATGGATATTAGGTTTTTATTTTTAACTTAAAGTGACCAAAAATTATGTCCAAGAGATCCATTAGAGAATATTTAGGATCTCACTAATGTTGAATGACTATTGGGTTCAATTTTGTGTATGTGTGATGATGTGACGGGAAAAATTTATTATTGAAATATATATATATGTCCCAAAAATTATCCCTCCATAGTGCTGTTATGGAGATACATCATGGGAGATCTTGGTTCATCAACAATTTTACGGTAACATATTTTATGGTGTACTGAAATATCATTCAGTGTACGATCATGTGTGTTTTCCCAAATGAAAACATCATATGGGTTCACTCTATTATTTAATTGATTATTTCCCTTCATCTATACATTTAGAAGGACTTGGGTCAGATGAAACCTACCACTGCCATGTGCCACCCCACATTCGTGAATCTCTACTCCTTCCACTGTACAAAAAAAATTTCCATGTTTATGTACACATTCTAAACATTAACTCCCATTTATAATTATAGTGGTTAGTCACTACCAATAATTAGGTTGAATACATCAATAGTATATATTATTTGAAATGTGGCATGGTTGCAGACCAATCGTGGGCATTAACCATATTTTTTCATCTATATGTTGATAGGTACAGCATAGTCATCCTTCCATTTCACATGATAGTCCATGTGTAATAGATTATTACCATTACAATAATAGGTTTCATAATGGTATAACCCTTATTTAGGGGAAGTATATGGTCTGGTGACTCCTTCAATGTAGTGTGATATATGTTTAAGGGAATACTAAATTTAATAATATTCTTTTCAAATAGTTAGTACCATTATAAAAGGGGATGGGTATAGTGTGGTTACTCTTATAGTGTAGTATAGTCAATTAGATTGATTTGATGGCTAAAGGCTGCTATATGATGGAGAATTTTCATAACCAATATTCCTCGATCTTGAAAAAACTTATATCTCCAATACTGACCAAATTAAATAAAAATTCATCTAAAAATTTATAACGTATATTCATAACCCGTATTTTGTTGATGTACAAGGATGATAGAGCATGGATATATAAAAATAAAATCAAAGCCTTACATGTGATAAGAAAACATGATGTTAAAAAATACACATTGGTTTATATCACAATCCAATAAAATCAGATCATTTCGGACACAAAGAAAACATTAATCTTTCCATATTTAGAAAACTAACTGATAAGACTCATCCTTCTTCTAATATAATTGATCCAAAGAATAATTTCACAAAGATAGTACAATTTTACATGAACTAATCCTTCTCTAACATTAATATCCAATACCTAGGTAGAGTTATTTAGATGTGGTGTATTGATCAAATCTCAACCAAACAAGATAATATCATGGAAATAATCGACCTATGTAAATACTTCAATATTAAAAGGGTAATAACTAATAAAATGGAGTGCATTTATATAGAAAATGATATCTATAGATGAATCATGGAGATATGGGGATTTATGGAATAGATGGTGAAACCCATATTGAGGAGTTATTATCACATGGTCTTACCATATATTGAATGAAAAAAGGTCTTGGATATTTGTATTAGACATGTTGAAGAATGGATTTAATAAAGTAGAGGATTTGGACTGAAATTTTTACCCTGGCACGAATTGGAAGACTTCCTACTCATGAGAAGCTATAGATAACTAGACCATAGTATTCCTGGGCCATCCATCTATGTCCAAGGGATTAGTATAATGTGCGTCGCATCTTCACATGTTCCAACCATGGCCACCAACTCTGGAACTATATAGAAAACTTTTTAGGGATTAATATCCTCACAAATAGCCAGTTGGAAAACATTATATCCTACATCATCGATGATGGAAAGAGTGATCTTGACCACAATTTCCTCATCGAATCCACCTCCATGGTCAATGCATTAGTTTGGAATGTCAAAAAATCTATTTTTTATTAGAATCATCCCCCTCTGCAGACATGCATCATCCACGAGTGCTGATAAGTATTAAATGAATCCAAAATACAAGGACATGTAATGTAAAAAAATATTACTAAACATTCCATATTATGGTTGTCATGTTTACATGGTAGGCCTAAAATACCCATGATTCAAAAATCTATTCCCTAGCTCACCCTGACCCCTTTATTGATCAAGGTGAATATCAATGGTTCATCCTATGCCACTCCAGGACCCACAGGTCATATAGCATTCTACCACACCCATAACAGATTTTTCAAAGGATTATTTCATCAATACATTTGAATTGTAATTTCTTATGTCTTCATGGAATCAGATATGATCCATGCCATCAGACATGTTTTACAACATGGTTTGATATCCCTCTTGAATAATTATGATTCTGACATCTTTTTGAATCCATCAATGCCTGAACAATGAATGGCCCAAATAAAATAAACATTAATGGATTAAATTTCATCAAGTCTTCACACATCTTGACATAATTATCTCACATGATTACCGAGAAGACAATTATATTGCATATTTTTTAACTAATAGATTCATTATATAAATTTTCATAATGTTTTCGTTGTGAAAATTATCTTAATCTACACATTTTTGGATATATATATGCGACGTGAGATCAAAAAAATTCCATGTGAAATCATTTTAGTTGACCAAAAATAATTTTTACACATTTTTTATTAATTTTATTTATCATGTCCGCCTAGATCCAAAACCATTTGTTACACCTTAACAACCACTATAAGTTGAGGATAAAAATAGTTTATCATTTATGAAACTCCCCCAAAATTGAAACTTTTATTTTTCCCAAGTAAATTCCCCAACATAAAATTATATATTATCAAAATTATATAATGGAAAAAATCTAAAACTAGGTTTCCCATAAAATTAAATACAATTAAGACATAGAAAAATGAATAAATCCATATTAATGTATGAAAAAAATTCAATCATGCCTCAGTTAGAATTTCCCAATTCAAGAAAAATATTTAGTTTTAAAATGAATTTTTCAACTATTCATTAATTTCATGGAAATAAAAATGATCTAAAATACCATAAATGGGTATTATAATCCTCAAAAAATGTGTTTTAACAAGATTTATTTTCATATCAATACATTTTTACTCTTTTTAAGCATTCATGTTCTTACAATTTGCACTTAGAACATGAACTATAAAAAACATTAGGGGTTTGACATGACATTTCAAATGTATATTGATGAAAGATATTGTAGTATATTTAGTGAAAATAAAATTTTGAGGATTAAGGGGATGGAATAAATAATTAACCACATTGCATGAAATTATATTAATACACAATAGAAAATTCACTCCAATCAAATGCTTTCAAAGGAAAATATTCTAATACCTGAACATAATTTAAGGATTATAAAGCTTTAAATACACTAAAAAGCCCATAATTTCACTTTCATTCATTCTATTATTTTATAGTTTAACATGATATTAGAATAAAATGCACCAACCTACCCTAAATGATCAAGATAATTGGTCAATGAATAATTAATTTTGACATTATGAAGACAAAATATTTTATTAGTTGAAAGAAAGTAAGATATAAAATAAAGCACAATGAAAATATAAAGGATACTTGTCCCAAACACATAACATAAAGAAACCCTATATCCAATATTATTAAAAAAAATCATGAAAATAACCATGACACGTTAAATATCGATTGGATGATCACACATTAATAGTCAAAGAAATAGGGAGGTAAGTAAAATTTTAATTATAAAAATGAATCATATAATGGTGTTTCATGGTTTATATAGGTTACATTAATTGTTGATTTAATTTATGTATCATGGCCAAATTGGGTCATATAATATCAATTTGTTCCTCAATAATTATTAAGTATCTCAAAACCATTGTGTTTTTATTTGAAAAACATGAACATCCATGTAGTAACACAGTTCTCAAGGTCTCTAATAATAAGGGATTATGAGAAAGAAAATGTCAAAATGGATCATATTCCATAAATGATGATGAAATAAATAGATAGATAGTTCCTTAAATGAATATAAATAAAAAACTCCTTCAATTAAATGTGAGTTTCCAATAATGAATATAAACATTTAAAAATACTCTGAGCAATCATTTATGTGCATACTAGAATTGGACTAAAATATATGTTTTCAATATTATCGCTTAAATTGAATACTATTATGAAAAAATCAATTAAAAAATTTTCAAATTAGTAATTATATCTGCGAAATGATGATGTATCATTGGTCAGTCTAAAAGGGAGAAATGAAAATGGGGCTAGAAGGTGCTCCCTCAAAATTGAACAATACATTGTCCCCAATTTGGGTGGCATAATAATAAGGATTATAGGAAAAATATAATTAGAGAGAATGTAAATAATAATTATTGTTTACTCCCTAAAATACTATGAAATGATATTCATAAGAAGACATCAAATGGGAAAATAGCAATGAATAATTGAACATGAAAAATAAAAAATAAAATAACAAAATTATTTAAATGGGGAACAGTGTATATTTATATTAATAATTAGAGAATAAATGAATGAAAAGTATTTCCATATATATAGGGAAAGCTAAAAAAGGATTAAATATGTATACAATAAATAAATTATGAATCATAGGACTCTAGTGAGTTCTCATACTACTCCCCCAAGAAGATTCTCTTGGATCGTGATTGGATTCCTAGATTGTGATACTGATTAAAGAGTAATCACTACCTGAATAATATATGATGGCATGGCTAGTTCCCAAATCTCAAATGGGGTGGAGCACTAGGATATCTGGTTAACAAAAGGAGTCATAAAGGGATACATGGGGATATTCCCCTCCCTCTCCTTTTGTGAATCAAGATTATATTTTACCTAGTAGAATTCTAGATAGATGGAGTAAAAACCCATTTAGGTGTCTTGGGAAATGTTTGATATAAAGAAAAATGTGTTGATCCTTCTTGGGAATCATCTGATGAAACCCTAGAAGGTTGATCAACTCATGAAGTGGGAGGGGGAAATAGTGGACTACCGAGAAGTGGAGTTCCTATTGGAAATAGTAGATGTAGATATGGAGGTGTGGACCACGCAATAGGAAAATGAGTAATGGTCTATAATGAGGTGATGAAAATTAAATGGAATGATTTAACACAAAATGGTGAAAATACATCTGAAATAGGCCTGTTATGAAGGGGAAAATTTTACTCAAATCATTAAGGAGGCACCCATCATTAGTAAGTGGCCTGCAAGGGACTTTCTACACCTTTATGATTCTACCACATAAAAATATTCTATAACCATATTAACAGGATTAAAAAATGATGATAAACATATTTTAAGGTATTTAGAATAATATTGAAACAATTATCTACCATTTTTTCAACCTCTGAGAAATTAGAACATCATTCATGTGTACATGTGGACTATTAATTCCCTAATGTGATGAGACTGTATTAAGATGTATGAAATACATGAAAAGTGATATGGATGAGTTTGATGAGTATATATGTTATTTATGAAATGATAATAAATTTTAAATGATATTTTGTGATTTATTTTTATTTCTTTCTAGTTTTTGGGAAATTAAGGCATTACTCATGCACACATGTGGACCCTCATCTCTGTGAAGTGATTTAATTCGTTTTTTATCCCCACCATATATGAATAGATATAAAATAGTATATAATGAATAAATATGTTGCTTATAATATGGGAAATAGTTTTTATATGACGAATCGATGACCATGGTTTTAAGACTGGAACATGAGAACAAAAACTTGCTTGGAAATTGGAAAAGTTTCCACCTCAATGTTGGTAATAATGATGAATTATTAAAAAATGGGTAATGATAGTTTTTAATATAATGATATATTTTAGTATAATTATTAATATGTTTTTATATATTCATAATATATTACAATTTATAATATCGTAGCATAAGAATATTTATCAAGAATTTTTGTATCAATGGTTAGGTTTTATGTTTTGTCTCTTTTACGGGGGATTATTTATGCTTGAATCTCCTGAGGGTGAATTGTTTTATATTTATCTCCTAAACCCCATATATTTACCCATATTTTTTATATCTAATTTTTTTAATACATTACATCTATTCAGAAATATTTTCTATGGAATATGATAATGTAAATGTTTTACAGATGATCTGATCATATTTCCTCTTTAGTCGACAATATTTCTATTACATTTCAATATTAATTAAAATATTTTCATGAATATATATTTATATGATAACATGATTATTTAAAGTTATTTTAAACCATATTTTACATTCTTTTCAATGCAATATATAAGGACTTTTTATTTGTTTAAGAGGCTATTTGTCAGTTTTTTCAAAAACTTTTTCAAGGAATCTTATTTTTTACATTTAACAAATGAATGAGTTTTATCACCATCATAATCATTAATTTATATGAGAATTTCATTATAATTTTCCATCCATATTTTATAATAAATTATTATCCTCAAAATTTTTATTTTTCTATTGGGTTATAGAGAATGATAAATATATATTTTCCCATTTTTCAGAAAAAAAATATAATGTTTTTTTAAATGTGTTTTTCATTTATGTAAATATATTTTACATTTCTCATGTTTCACCAGGAAGTTGTCCCAAATGTACTATCCATGTACTTTATGTATATGGTTTATGATTATATGGTGATAAAAACTTTAGGAAACACTTTTATTTTCAGCAGAACATGCTTAGATTGAATTATGAATGTTTATATTATATTATGGAACATATATGTATGAATTTCCTTATTTTATAGGTTATTAAATTAAAGAGAACCAAAAATATATTAGTTATTGATATTTATTGAGATAAAATGAAATAAGATGATGATTGATCCTAGTCAGGGTTAAAAAGTGGTTGGGTAGTGCACCCAATATATTAAGGGTCATTCTCCATGAAGTGATGATAATAGTGGAAATGTTTCATGAATACTGTAATGACTTTTTAATCTAATGATTATGAAACACTTCCTATGAAAAGTTCTTATTCTTATGAAACTCTCTCATCGATCATGATTGATTAATGGTTATTCTTCACTCTTATGACTCATGGATTTTGAAATGTTAAATATTTATTCCATGACTGAAGGTTTATGATCTATGACTAATTATGTATAAAATTGTAAGCTATAGTCATCATGTCATACCATTAATATTATATAATTATTGAATATAATCATCGATTGATATATCAAATTCTTACCATTAAAAAACATCTTATCCCACAGATTCTAATGTTTCATTTTTATTGATGTTATTTAGAAATAATTTAAGTCAGTTATGATTAAGAAGGGCACTATGAGTGAAAAACATGGTGATATATATTTATTATCCTCAATGAAATAAGTTGATTATATATCTAGCCTCAAAATACAGAAAACCATTAATGTCATTGGGATTTTATTACTATCAAATGCATTGAATACACATCTTAAATGATGAAATAATTGTGTATGATATATTTTGGTTCCCTAAATTTTAATTAGAGTCATGTTTAATTAATTTTTGATATTATGTTACAAATATAATAGGCAGGGAACATATGATAACCTCTGATGAAATGTAATTGATATAGGGTAACCTGAAATTTGGGATAGGTTAATAATAAGGAGTTATAATTTATTATAGGTCATGAATGGTTTTCATGCAGATATTATTTCTCACTCAATTATACCTTGATTCATACACTTTTCCTTTCAGTATTATTCATTTTCACGAGTAGTTAGTAATCACGTTAACAATGAATGTTGTGTAAAATTAATTGACTTTCCTTTTAATCAAATGAATTGAATGTGATATGGAATAAGAAATCATGTTTCTATGATAATGCAACTCTCTAAATACCAGAATCATGATGATCATCCAAAATGGAAAAATAAGGGGAAAACATTGATCAATCATTTATGAGGTTTCATCTGCCTTCATTCAATGGGTCCTCAGATAAATTAGGGATATGTAATGGTTTAATACTACTCAAAGTATATTTTCTAGTTTTAGTGCTTGTATAATGATAATGTATTTCTGGATTTGTATCATTATGAAGTATAAATAAACTGGTGGTGTAATGATTTTAGTTATATAAGGAAATAGGATTAAATCAATCTAATGAAATGGGGGTGTTTTTAAGATGATCATTTTTAATAAGTACATTCCCCAAACCATTCTCATGAAAAAGTGAATGAATTTCCATGATCTTGAGAAAAATAATGATCAATATATTAATGAATATGAATTTAATTTTAAAATACATGTGAGGTACTATCTTCATAATATCATCTACCAAAACAGAAGAATTGACTGGATCCATGGTGGCTTATAACCAAGTCACTGAAAGGTTTTGGTAAGGATAGACATTAGTATCTATGCAGAAATATATTGATTTTATCTCTATATAGTAATTCATTATAGTTTTTTATTTTATTCTAATGGTTCCAATTAGACAATATAGGATTATTTTCTAGGAAATTAAAATAATAAAACCCCTAGAAAAAATAAAATAAAAATTTATAATGCTATAATTGATGATTGAAGAATGGGGGAAATAGATTTAATGGAACTGATAAATGTTTTATATATAGAAAATAATTACATGAAGCATGCGAATATTAAAGAGATGTAAAGTGGAAAGCACCGACACTCAAATTGTAAAAGATCATGGGATTTTTTAATTATTCCATACTATACATTAATCCAATGGTTGATTATGGAAGTCAATTTAAATAACCTCATAAGTCAAGGGATAATGTAAGATCTCAACTAATCCCAACTTCTTATGTGGGTCATAAGAACTATGTGTTTAAAGGTATAATAATAATCTGATATAGAATAATTAATAACCTGTTTTATTTCTATTCTACCCTCTATTGTATAACTAAATAATTTTCCAAGGGTATCACATCACCACATCAATAATTATATGTTTAATTATTAGTGAATGATCAAAGTTATATGATGATTACAGCTCAGGTATACACCTCCTCAATGATAGAATTTTTTGGTAATGTGATTCCAGAAAATCTTGTGATTATACCTCTAGTTGAATATAATCTAAATATGAGAATATCTTAGATATATCTATATAGATAGCATATCAATTTAATTGGTATTGAAGTAATGATTTATATTACCTATAAATACATGATGGTATATTTGTTTAAGGATAAATATTCACTTCTAATGGAAACTAATTATGTTATATGGGTCTTATTACCTATTCATGTTTGGGTGTCTATCTAAAATTTAATGGTACAAACTCAACATTTAAGAGATTCCTATTGCGTGAGAACATGAAGATGTATTTACTAATTATTTTCTTGTCTTCCCCTATATTGTGAAGATGAGTTTTGTATAAAAGATATACCTAGTACTATTAAATATTGAAAGAATCCTTGTAGGATTACTAGAATTGAGATAGAAGAGTTGAAGAAGCATCTCCATTAGAATATTGAAAATGGATTCTTCCGGTCATGTGCATCACTATAGGGTGCACCTATTCTTTTTTCTAATGTGAAATATGGGTCAACGCATCGTTTCATTGATTATGAAAAACATAATAAGATCACAATCAATAATAATCATTTTATACCATTTATTGAATATTTATTTCATAAATTTTGAGGATCTTAGTACTTTTTAAATATTAACCACAAATATATATATCATTAGTTTTGGTATAAAAAATAGGATATATCTAACATGGCATTAGATATTAATAACCCACACTTCAAAAACCTAGGGTTGGTAGTCATATTTCATTATTTTTATATTATACGAAATTTCACAAAATATAAAAAAATTTATTAGTCTTGGCAGACTAGATAATTCATGAATTAAAATTTAAAACATAAGAGATAGAATGGAAAAATTGTGAGAAGATTATTAACCCTTCCATCATATCCTTTAAAATTACACATATTTCCCCTCTAGGATTCCTTGGGAAATGAAAAAAATATGGATGAGCTCATATTCTCATTAAAGAGTAGCATACATCGAATGATATCAAAAAAAATACAGAAATATGTAGTATGTTATGAATAAATAAAAAACATGAATCCACAATACAATATAACTATGGAAAACCTGCAGAGTTAAAAACAACTTAAAATATATATAATATCAATTATAGATATCATACATATACAAAGTGTAAGGTCAAACATAAAATCACATTTTCAACACCTTGTTCCATGACAGCATACTGATATGGGGAGACGTATACACCCAAAAAAGATACGTGGTCTCAAAAGAAAATTTGATACATCAAGGGACTATATAATTTGGGGCCCAAAACATCACATAATTAAGTACCATACATTCATTATAATATTCATCTAGATATTTCATTCCATTCAACAATGAACCTATGGATTAATAAAAAAAGTACAATCTATATAATGAAAAACATGGAAAGTGAATTTTCCCCTGTTCAATGGAATAATGTTGATGTCTAGTACAATATCTCATAATCCACATAGATGTTATGGGGTATCATCAAAGTAACTACACGTACCCTTATCAATAAAATACAGTGTCACGGGTGATTTCAATGTACAAGGATTTCATAAAATATTTTAAATGGTTTAAATAGTTTACGATTGATAATATAACAATGAAATTTTATGAAAATTCCTTCACTATTGTTCATAATAAGACCATAAATATTTTAAAACATATCTCCTGAGAGTGTCTTGATAGGGTTGTAGTCTAAGGATCACTCATCATTCATCATAGTACTATGTTAATTCTCAAGCAGTCCTTTTAGAGTGATTACCCCATATGAAACTATGGCATAGAAATTTGGATTTTCTAGTATCTATATAGAGATGTATTTTCTAAGAAAATACACATAATTTTACTGTAATAAAATATTGGATGGGTTTTCTAGCAAAGAAAACCATGAGTTTGAAAAAAGTTTTTGTAACACATGAATCTAATTTATGTGAAGGTGGGACAAAAAAATTTAATTTTAAATACCGAGAAAAATAAAATAAGTGGTCAATATTTCATAAGTCGAAAAGTATGAAAACTGAGATGGAAAAATACCACTTATGGGTTGAGTAAAAATTTTATCAAAACAAATCAAAAATATGTATTGAATTTGATCTGAAAATAAAAATAATAATATTAATTAGATGGTATAACTTCTCAAATAAGAATTATATACACCATATAAAGCAAACAATTATTATAATAAAAAACAATTCTCAAATTGAAGAATTTGAGATAAAAAACCCTTAGATATTATCATGACCACCTATAACAAAATTTAACAAAATGTATCATAAATATATATATTAACAACTTAATTAAAAAGGATAATCATATCCATTTTCAAATATAATCTATATATATAGTCATTCTCAATGTGAATTCTAGTAAACTTATATATCTTCACACATCTGGGGTTTTTATTATTTTAATGTTTGTACACATTCTATAAAATTGTTTTTTCTATTTTTTTATTATGAAAATTTCATAATTAATAGATATTATAAGGAAATATAGTGTATAAATTTTATATATTTATATAGATATTAAGTCTTTCCATTAGTGGTTTGTTTAGCTTTTTTAAAAGTGGAATCAGGGTCAACTTATGTCGTTAATTTTAACAATCGAATATTATACTCAAGTAATAAGATAAATAAATAAAAAACATTATAAAAAATCATTAATTATTAATTTATTATTAAATTTTAATAAAATTATTATTTTAATACCAATTGTTATCCATAATATATTAGTATGTCATTGTGCAATTGGGTGGTTAAACCGAGCCAACATGAATATAATATAATTAATCGATGATTATGATTATGAAATTTCATTATTTTAGGCATAATATAATTATTATAGGATATTAATGATATTATTTAGATAAATTTAACTTATTGAGTAATATATAAAGAATTTGTAATAAAAAATAAATAATCTAAGTGGAAAATGAGATATGTTACTTTGTGGAGGCGGTAGTCTACACAACACACATTTATGGTTTTTATTACTCAAATAATGACAGGGAGTTAATTTATATGATAATTTCACACTTCATTTTCATATATATAATATATTTCATATTTATTCATATATTTCATCAATGAACCCAAAAATGATAAGTTGTTTTAACACACAAATTATATTGATTTCGGGGGGCAGTAGTCTGAGTTGACATACTAACAATGAATTTGTTTTCTTGTAATGGATGCAATTTGATAAATAATGTTTTTTCATTAATATTATAAAATATTAGTATAATCAGGATAAATATATCATTATATTGTTATATATATAATAGTTTAGTAAGAGGAATATTATGAAGAGAACATTAAGGGGAAGGTAACATTTACATCATGAAATTGAGTTTTCTCTTTGAAATATCCTTGGTAATATAAGGATAAAGAGAACTATTAGTGAATTTGGCCAAATGAATATGGAAACGGTTCTACGAGGAAAAAAATATCAGAGTTTTTAGAGAAAAAAGTAGACATGATTGGTGTGGTATAAGGAGGAGGAAGTGAGTCTCCTTATTTAGTGAGGAGAATGGCACTTTGTTAAATAGTCTGTACTTATCAATGATATAATTACAATATTCAAATGTAAATGAATAAAAAACATTAAAATAACATAGTTATGTGTGCAATTGGGTCTATAAATCCACAAAAAAATAATTTCCTCACATGTTTTATACCATTTTTTTGTTTTTTCGCATTATCATTGTATATTTTCCTCAATTTTGTTTTTTACCATGGTAACATGTTTCTAACTAAGTTATTCGAATTTTATTATAAATATAAGGTACCCCATCATAATCAATTATTATTTTGTCTACTTAATTTAATAACTTATTAATCCAATTAAATTTATTAATATGATATAATTAATATTTAAATGTTATCATATAATACATAAAAATTTGTTTATGGTAGAAATACTATTTTTTTCAGTAGTAAGTGTTACAAATAGTATTTAGTATTGATTAGTAAATGGATTAGTTTTTATATATTTATATATATGATAAAAACTTATATAATAATAACTATGTAGAAATTTTTAGTTTATGTTAATTGATGAAAATTAAACAATGTTAATAATATAATTCCTTGGGGAAAAGAGTTTTACTATTACCATGGTAATTAACGTTATCATTCATAATCATTATTTCATGCCAAGAAATAAAATTTCCACCATTAAATAATTAGTTAATATTTATTAAAAAAAATTAAACACAATTAATATGATTAAATTATTTATGGTTAAATGTCAATTTTAAAATAGTAAAAAAATCAATTCAATAATTTTAAGGAAAAATGTGACTTATGATTTAAAATACTAAATATGTGTTCATAAATTAAATATAATATCATATAATATTCAAATTTAATTATAAAATCAATATATTTTCCTGAATTGTTTTATTATTTTTAGTTATTATGTTCAATTGATGTTATAAAAATTTTAATTTAACACAATTGATATTTGGATTGTTCACCTAAAAATCAGTATTCTTTGAAAAATACAAAAAATTAAATCGTAATATATTTTCATTATGATGAATTGAATAAATAATTATTTTTTGATGAAATAAATTTTTTTATTCACAAAATAATCATATTAATATAGTCATGAATAAAGTATCATTGGAGTTTACATTATGTGATTGTCCCATATATTGTTTTTATAAGCTACAATTGTTCCTCATGAACTATATTCCTCCCCCGCATAAAAATTTTGTCCTTAAAATTGTGTTATATAAAATTTATTGAAAAAATGTGCATATTCCATCCTCATTACATCATTAGGATCCCATGTTTCTTCTATTAGTTTTTATAGTGTCCCTAACTCTTGTACCCTAGAGACAATCTCTACATTATTACATTAGAATATAATAAATGGAATCTCATCCCGAAGGACCAAACATCATAGTAGTATTGGTAAACTAGATACATACATGATCCCATATTAAATTTGAATAAAAATATTACAACACAATTTTCTTTTAGAAAATAATTATTCCATCTAGAATATCCTTACATATCATTTTCTGTACACTTCCTAGCTTCCTAGAAACAGAAAAAATAATGGTGGTATTGAATTCCCACAATGTGTAATGTATAGTTGAACCTATCATGATTAAATTAAGAATAATCAATATAGAACAATAAATATGGAGGTATACATATTTTATCACACATTACATTTACTTGGTAACCTGAATATAATGATTGTATAAGTAATATTCAATATAGAAAGTTAAATAATATAAAATCATTCCATTTAATTGATAACATGATATTAAAATGTATGCATAGACTATATCTTTATGAAAATATCATGGATAATAAGATATGTCATAATAAATATGGAAATGTAAATAACTAAAAGAACATTTACTTTAATTAATAAAGAGATAATAAAATGATTTTATATATAATATCAATGATAAATCCTCATGGATAATAATAATAGAATTTTTATGGTAGGAGATTATTAATTCTTGGACTCCATGATCTAAATAATCAAGATTTATCTACTATCAATACATTTTACAAGAGAGTTTAAAAATATAGGTAGAAAATTGTATAATTATAACATACCAATTCTCCTCATGAGAATATTGATGCATTGAGGGGCTATATAATTTTGATCCCTACTCATAACTACATGTCTAATTCATTCCTCATTTATGTAATAATCAATTTAATTCATTAATAATGTTCACTATCATCAAATTTCTCAACCTATTAATGAATTTGGGTTTAACAATATTTTCCTAGATAATAAATTTACATCCAATGTAGAACAATGTATGTCGAAATGATATATGGTTTAAGAAATAAATATATCCATCATAAATAATATGAATATTTAGGTGAAATATAATGCCCAATGATCCTAGAAAATTATAAAATTCATGGGAAGGTTAATTATAATAAGAATAAATGAAACAAATGAATTCCAATAATTTCATTGGGTAAAATGATCACAAAATATCAATATAAAGAAAAAGGATTGTATCAATACAACAAAACCCTATTGAAGTATATGTAAAATAAAATTTTATTGTAATTTATGAATATAAATACCATAAAATGATCATAAACAAAATTATGGAGGAAAATATCCTTTTAACTTTGAAATTAATTTTTTATCTATAATAAATGTCCATGTATTCCGGATTGAGTAAATCAAAAAGGGGTGACTTGAGTTCTTAATAAAAATATCATTTAATAAAATAAGTTAAAATAAAATACCATAGATTAAAAAACTAGCCAATTAATCAAAATTGTGTATCTATAAAAGATATGTCCTTCTAAATTTTTTCTCAATGATTTATTTTTTCTCAGATCAAATAATGTTTAGAATTAACCTATATTTTGAAATAAATTTACTAAGAAAAATCTAATAATAAAAAATATTTATTATTAATTATAAAAGTAATAGTTTTGTTTAATGATTAAAAACAATCTAGGGTTTGGTAATAAAAAACAACAATGAAATTTTAGAATAAACAAGTGGACCAGTCTCAATATGAGACATAATCCCATCCACATTGAAATCTCCTGATTCCAAGAAGATTATAATAATAATGAAACAATTCCCTAACATGGATTATGTAATGAAACTGTACCTACAAGCTATCAAGGCTAAAGAGGAACTTCCACAATTATATGTGGGAAGTAAATATAGAACAATCCATACAAGGAATTGATACATAAACACCATGGGAAAACTGATGTAATGGATAGAGAGAATAACAAGTATTCTCCATTCAGTTGAAGGAGAGTGTGTGTGTTTGAAAATAGAGTAACAAAAAACAACACCAAGGAAAAAGTAATAAATAGTCAGAGAAATAATGAAAAGAGTGATGCTCATTATGATATGTTCAGAATGGTCCAAGTCCTCAGATCTCCCTTGCTGAGGAATTTATGATTTTTTTAAAGAATGCACCAAAAAAGATGATCGAAGGAAATAACATGAATGTTCCAATTGTTCTCTAATTTCATCTCAATAAATTCTTTAATGTATTCTAAACTTCCACTCCATTGATCAACACATAAGATAAACTAGTAATATTGTAAGGGTTCTGAGATTGAATCACAGAATTTTTTCAGACGTTTTTTAATTAGTAATCATCATACAGTGAGAGGGTGAGAGAGAGATGTCCTTCACATATATATAACAAGATCAGTTGGAGGATATCCACAATCCTCAGATCATCGTCGACTATGTCATTATGAATTTTTTCAATTTATCCTTGAATAAAAATAGTTTTTGATTCATTATAATCAATGTTAATAGACATAAATGTAAACAAGATGCTGGCAGTGACTTAGATTCTAACAGTGAATTGCATTCTACTGGTACTTTCTGAGTGATATCAAGTATACTGGTGACTCCATGGTGGTGACTAGGCTGGTCATGACTTCGCTGTTTGTATCTCTCTATAAAAAATATTTGATTTATCTAAAAAACAATCTTTCCATATAAAATTCTCTCATAAACACATAAATATTTATTACTAAAATAATCATTGTTTGTGATCGTTAAAATAAGGTCATTTCAGAAACACTCCACACAAGGATATGACAAAATTCTACCCCTTTTGATGATAAAAAAACATGGAATTTTATATGTTATGCACTAAATAAGTAAACATAGATAATAATAGATGTATTTATGTTTAAAACAACCCCTTTATCATTTTTGAATGTATATGTGTGATATAAAAAACTAATATAAAAATAATAATTATATATTGACGATGTCACAAAATATTTATGATTTTTAGTTTCTTTCCCTATAATAATCTAAATGTGTATTATATCTCCCCCTATTGGATGATCTAAAAGATAATAAAATAAAACTATAAGCCAGTGAGAAGAGAACTATGATATAGTGTTTAATTGTAGCCAACAAGTTTTTAGTACATTAATGAAAAGATAATGAGTACAAGAACAAGATCACTATCAATGGTTGTATCTAACTAGATTCACTGAGGGAGGTAAATTGAAGGATATTTGTAATTTGTTCCTTTTATTATCCTTTGTCTTTGACCTTGTATCATTCATTGTCTCTGTCCAGGTAGTTTGAAGTGATATTATGATTTGGAGATTATGTAGAAATTCAAGGGATTATTTTGTATGAGGAAGTGGCTCATAGACAAGAACTGGTCTAAGGAGATAAATAGGTTTAACTAGGGATAAAATTATAGGTTTATATAGAGGGGGTAGAAGAACATCTGACTCAGAAATCATAGCAGGTCTATATCTCTATAGTTGTAGCTAAAAGAACTATTTTTATTGGAATTTCATGTCTTTCTACTATAGCCACACCATTAACATGTAGGAAGGGTTTCATGAGGCTGATAAACTACAAAATTATATTTCCAACCCTTTCCATATCACTAAAATAATCCTTTTTCGCTTCCATTAATCTATTCAAAACTAGCGTGTCAACCTTCAGTTGACTCACTTGTTCTTTGAAAGCCCTTGTAATCAGTGGAAACCTCAATGTCTCTATCATAAATTTTAAATAATCATAAATATCATTCTTTTTATGATGTATTACAAAAATTACTTGATGGCTCTCTTTAAGGTGTAGTTATCTTCTTTCAGTTCAATGAAATATTCCCTTACCAAATGATAGAGGTACTCTCCATGATGGTGTATTTTCATTAATTTCTATTCATATGATGACACATAACCTAAATAACAATTCAAATATTCCATAATATTATATCTAAGATGATCTCTATCAATTGGTACTGCAGTAGGAGGAGGTATAAAAGATGTAAAGGTCGCAGCATACAAACACACAAGTTTCTGAAATACTAAATTGAAACATTAAATGATGGAAGTTGGTATTCCCTATAATAAGGATTCTAGACTATCTAATTTTTTTGAACGTACTCTATTTTCCATGACCATTTCTTGATTGTGAAATATAAATTTTGTTTCTAAATGATAGATAACCAGATCAACCAAAATATGAGTATTGTCTTTATTTATGCAAACATTATGAGAGCGCTGAGATCTCAAGGTATCATTAATATCTGGAAAAAAATTCCCTCTCAAGGTTTCCAAATCAAAATTCACAATTATTTGAAAATATTATAAGTCATCTATTGTTACAACATCCAGAGGCATTAAAAGAGGAACCTGAGGATGTTCTCCATTTACAAGTAGTACAAAAACCTCATCCTTGTTATTAGTCTCCACCTAAAAAAGGATGTAACTCCCCAGCTTGATTAATATGATACACTAAGGATCCTTATCCTCTGATAATATTTTCACATTCTTCGTCATCAGAATCACTATACTCATAATTTTGATCGGACTGAGTAACTCAAGACTATGTATAACAAAACCACAAAATTTCTAAAACTCTTCATAAGTACATAGGAATTTTTTGATATATAGAAGCATTTTAGATTCTCTCAGAACTTGAGAGGATTCTACAGTTTTAGGTAAAGAAGGTATTGTATATACATGATCTATCTCTATGATTTCTTTTTATTCTATGTGATCCATTTTTTTTGTGTGATCATGTGGTCATGGATACTTCTCCCCTAACTCTAAGCTTTCATATCATATGTAGAAACATGTGGCATAACAACCACATCATCATTTTTAGACATATCATCATCCCTGATAGTACTTCATACCACTGATGATAAAGGAAGAGTCTGAACCATCACGTGACTAGGATCATCTTCATACTTTTCATTTCCACCATTATAATAATTAATATTATCATCTCCATGATTATCTTCATCATCTATATTTTGATCGTCTCTATGAATAGATCCAAGTTCATTATCTCCATCGTCATGATCCTCATCATCCGTACATTCATTTCCATTTGATTTTTTAGCATCTAAAACACCATTATCATACATAGAATAATTTTGATCACTTCTATTACCATTATCATTCTGGACTATTGACGATTTGGATGAAGTTGCATTAAAATATTCCTCTCTATATACATCATTTTCATCATCATCATTTTCATCGAAAAGTGACTATTGAGTATGTAGGGAACATAATGGACTGATAGATCCAAAATAAACGTGATGAGGATATTTTGAAATCTATGTATCACTCCAAAAATCCACTGAAAATTATTGAAAATCTTCTACAAATTTCTAAAATTTATCACTATCAACAACATCATTATCATCAGAATATTAAAATAACTCATCAAACACAAGACTAGGATTATACATGTCCTTAGGTCTAGATGGATGATCAATGGGCTTTAATTAATTAAATAATTTTTCATTGTACCTTACCAAGTACTTATTCTATGGATTCTAGCTCACATGATCTCTTTTGAAATTTGTCATTGATATTAAAAAATCACCATACTAGTCTTCTTATATTTCACCTTCATTGTCTAAGACAATATATTTATTGATGGATGATATAATCTTAGGATCTAGTAGATATTTGGAACTTGAAATACTCATGGTGATCTCATACATGTGGATCATCTGTAATCTACATAGATTGATTATTTTCACTTATTTCAGCATAAATATGAAGTAAACATCATGATATATCATTGTACTGAAATTTAATTTTCTTGGATGCAATAGATACTAGAAAAATATAAAAAATAAGTTACAGTCACCATCGAGTTCAAAATTAATCGGTCTCTTTAGTGAAAATTACCTATCAACTGTAGGAGAGCCACTTCATAACTGAACATTTCACTATCACTCAGAATGATTCCTTAAAATCATCATATACCCATTTATCAGGTATATCTATCCACCATTCCCATTGAATTGAAGAAAAAGAAAACTCTTCTCCATCAATGAGACTTCTTATTTCATCCTCATTATTTTCATAAATAAACTCGTCATTATAGTCAAAATCATATACCAACCTCAAATAATATACACAATGATTTTATGTGAACTAGCTCATCCATTTATGATCTTCTAAAACTTTTATTAATTGCATATTTCTAGATGGAATAAATTGCACATCGATTTCCTTTTCTTCTTCGAAAACATATTTTTCATATTTTATTTTTATAAAATAACAACCAAGCTACTGGTAGAAACATTATGTCTATTGGATTCCCTCATCACATCTAGATTTAACTTTGATTTCCACTTCACATGGGCCATTCTGATCAGTTGATGTCTTAGGTGGAGTAATATAAGAAAGGAAGATGATCGCTAAGAGATGAAGGAAAAGGTTCATATGTTCAAAGGATTTAATGTAAGGGTAATCGATTAGATTTATTATGTAAATTATATCATTAAAGGATTTGAAATAATAATAAATTGATTATAAAACAAAAAAATTTAAATAGCAGAACGAAATAGCATAGGTAATAAAAAAATGGTAATAAAAGGAACCGTGACTCGTTCAATGGTGACTCATCAACAATGAATATAAGGACCAAACCTTAAAACATTACATAATCTTGAATTAAATGAATATTTCACATTAAGGATATTTTCAGGTTTAGATTTTTAGAGAATTAAGCCACAACTATTACATTACATCTCAAAAATTATCAATTCAAAACTTCCCCTTAGTTTTTTATTTTTTTCATAAAATAAATACTCTTGAAAAAAAGAGTCATGTCCAGTTCCATGCATTAGTTAGCATGACTTTTCCTTGATCCCATCCTTGACCCTATTTATCATTTAGTCTTGTGAAAAACATTTCAAAACAGGGGATGGGCATAAAAAGACCAGTAAGGGTTATAAAATAAAGAATGTAAACATTAGTTCATCAAAACATAATCTTTTTAACAAACCTCATGAAATCATAAGATTTATGAATAACACATTGAAATCATAAATCATAATGTAACTTGTGGAATCCATATCATACATATGTTGAAGTTATCACATCTACATATGGAGTTATGTTTGTAATACCCTTCATAGTATATTCCTTAAATCTCTTTGGAGAAACATTAACATTTTCCTCCTTCACGTTACCCAATGCATTGGAGAGCAATCTCAGGCTCACCTGCCCTAGGATTATCATGGAACTACTAGTATAATTAAAAAATTCCCAAGAACCATAACACATAAAACAATCATAAAGGAATGATAAAATCTACACATTGTAATCACAATATATCACCTCAAGATATTGAAATAATTAATTCTTTCTCAAAACCATTTTTAATACCAAAATACGTAAAACCTGTATATGGTATTTAGTTTCCTTTTAAAAACACTATGGATTGTTAAGGAAGTCAAGGATCAAATAATAAATGTGGTGGTGGAAAAGGTCATTTTCACCGCGTATGTTAAAAAGAAACATTTACTTTGTCGTTTAGTAAAATGCTTCAATGAAAAAATTTTCCCTTGGAATGAAATAAGAAGTCAAAGTGGTTTATACATAGTATAAAAGAAAGTCGTGTATAAATAAAAATATGCCTCAGTGAAAGGAGATTGAGATGAAGTCCTTAACCTCATGTACAACTTCACCCATTACTTATTTAATCTCCTGAATAATAAACTAATGTTAATTTCTAATTTCGTCAGAACCTTTATTAGTTTTATTATTCCATTTATATCATTTATTACCACATTATAAACATCATATAATCATTTATGTTAAAAATGGTTGTTTTGTCGATATTTGGTACATGAGTCAAAAATTTACTTGTAATTAAATTTTGTCCATGTGGTCAAAATTCTATTATATCCAAAATTATAATCATGATTTAGATGTCATATATATCATATATATCTATTATATATATGTATTTATAATGGTACATAACATATGAAGATAGGAAATGAAGTGCACCGTTCATGGAGATGGTATGACTTACATACGCATGAACGCTACTTTCATTTCTATTTCAAATTTAATGGAATGAAAACATAATGATACATAGTTATTTTATAATTCTAGTATAATATAATATATAATATCAATAACTCCATCCTTTATACATTCCACGTATGGTATGAACGAGCCATATCACTTGGAGGGGACGGTAGACCGTACTTCCTCAACTAAAAATATCATTTTTACCCACTATGAAAACCATAATGTTATTCCATAAATGAATAATATATAAGAATATAACCAATATAAATATAATATATATATCATATAAATATAATTCCATCTTAATGGCCACTATGAGAGGTAGTTGAAGATATTTGAACAATCATCGTTTAGTGAGACAGTTGTTCCCCATCCATAGAAACATTATGTTATTTACCCATTAATTTGAGGTGTTTGTAGGTGTAGTTCAAATATTTCTCATAAAAACAACCCAGTATATTAAGGATACTATTTTTTTCATAAAATAATGTAATAAAAAGAGTTTAGGGGGGTTGTAGAAGTAAAATGAAAGAAAATAACTTAAGAGAAAAAGTTGCCATCAAATTGAGTAACTCCCTTTGGTTTGAACAGAAAATGATTAATTGAAGTGCCTTATGCCTAAGGTAAGGCTTATAAGTGGAAGATAGGGAAGTTGATAGCTTATTTGGGTAGAATTTGGAAGATACAAGGGGATTTAGAGGTGTGAGTAATGGGTTAGAGGTGATGGCTTTTTATAAGGGGGGGAGGGGATCTTTAAAAATGATTGAAAATATTATTTTATTATATAATGATTTTAGGTTTCTAAAGGACCAAAAATTATTTAATTCTATTTTAAGATGACTCTTTTTCAAAATAAAATCATCCAATAAGAAATAGATAGGTTTTGGAAAGTCTTTTAAATTTATAATCTCAATTTTAAATCATTCATTAATATGGTAATCATTGCATCGTCATTTTGTTATAAATAATTTTATTTATCTATTGTATAAAAGTAATAAATAAAATACTATGATATAGGAAATATTTTTATATTTAAAATTAATATTTACAGTCGAAGTGATAACTTATATAACCCCACATAAAAATTGATTAACTAAATTATATATGTTTATGTCATTTTTTCCTTTAGTTTAAATTAATTAATATAAAGTGTCATTATCACTCTTATGTGGATCCATGGGGTCCCAAAATAGACCCAAGGATTCCCATGGTTAGAAATATATCAAAAAATAGGAATAGGTGAAATGTTATGGTAATTTAATATTATTATAATAATATTTTCTAACCATTATTTACCATATTTAACCTTTTAACATGGCAAGAAATATATTTCTTGAAGTAAATAGTCAAAATGTATAAAAATAAAAGTTACATATTTACACCATTTGAACATCATGATTCCAAATATGGAATCCATTTTTCAAAATTTAAACACATAAGTGACAGAAATGAATTTAAAATTAATTCCCATTATCCAAAACAAAAAACGTGTTTTTATGAAATAATAACTATCAACATATTGACACATGTTTATATAGAATTTCAAATTGAAATTATTTCAAAAGACCATTATTGGATTAAATAGAAAAAAATAATCTAATTACACTTTAAACCCAATTAAAAAATAATTTAACCATTTATGTTAATTAGATTAAAAGACAGATTTGAATTAAAATACAGTATTTTTCAATATTCATTAAAAAATGAACACTATCAGAAAAATAACAAAACTTTATACATAGAAAATTTTGATGCCCTGATTCTAAATAAGAAAATTATTTTTTCAAATAGAACATATAAAAGTGAAAAAAACTTGATTTAAAAGGGGTTCTCCATCTAAAGGCCGTGAAATGACCTTTTAAAGAAAATTAGTGTATTTATGCTTGAAATCAGATTCTTTCTTATTTGAAGCATCTAAAATTTATTGGATAAAAGTTTAAAAATTTAAAAAACATATATAATAATTTTTTAGTTTTTTCTATTAATTCCCCCCATTACAATGGCTAGGCATTAACTACCATTTAAAATAAATAATATTATATTATTAATTTTTAGTATAACACAACGTTGTGTGAAACGTAAGTTTTCAAAGAAACCTGTTGTTGTGTATTGAATACACTATCGAACATAGAACCCCATTTAATGTAAAATTAATATATAATTCAAAAATATTAATAAATATGAAAATTTCATAACCTTTTTTACCTAGGATGTTACACCCTTCCCCCATTTTTGTAAATTGCATTTTCGCAATTTTATTTACTTATCTAATAAATGAGGGTATTTATCCCTCATATCATTTTTAGATTCCCACATTACCTATTCAACCATATTTTTTTCACATAACTTTTACCTGTAGAACTAACTTATTCCGCAACACTTTCTCTCTTAAGTTATGAATCTCGAATGTTTGTTCCTCATAAGAGAGATTCTCTTTCAACAGAACTACATCTGGGATCAGAACATGAGATGGATCTAGAAAATACTTTCTCAACCTTGAAATATGAAAAACATTGTGTACCTGGGATAAACAAGTAGGTAACGACACTTTGTACACAACTTATCCAATTTTATCTATGATTTCATAGGGTCTAATGAACCTCAGACTCGTCTTTCCCTTCTACCAAAAAACGTATCACACTTTTCCAGGGAGAAAATTTGAGAAAAACACGATCACCTACCTCGAAAGGAAGATCCTTCCTCCAGTTATCTGTATAAATTTTCTTCCTGCTCTGAGCTATTCTCATATTCATCTGAATCAACTGAACTTTTTCTATCATCTCTTCTTCTAATTCAGGCCTCGTCAACATCCATTCACCTACTTCACCCCCTAAAGATGGAGTTCGACACCATTTCCCATATAATGCCTAAAATGAAGCTATCTGTATAATAGAATGAAAACTGTTATTATAAAAAAAATCATCCAAATAAATATGTTGGTCCCAAAATCCCTGGTAATCCAGTGAAAAAGATCATAGAAAATCCTCCAAGGTCGGAATTGTTTGTTTTGACTACCCATCTGATTGACGATGAAAAGTTGTACTAAAATTTAGTTCAGGTCCCAAAAAATTCTGAAGGCCTTTCCAAATGTTAGAAGTAAACCAGGGATCACGATCAGATACAATGGAGAGGGAACTCTATGCAACCTGACTATCCCATTGACATACAACTGAGATAGTTGATCTAGAGACAAAGTATCTCGAATAGGATAGAAATGAGAAGATTTAGTCAATTTATAAACAATAACCCTGATTGCATTGTTACCTCATGTTGTCTTCTATAATTCCACAATGAAGTCCACGAAAATATTTTCCCATTTCCACTCTACCACTTGTAATGACTGAAGCATTCCTTTTAGTAACTGCCACTCTTCATTAACCAATTGACTAGTAAAAAACATCATAGTGAAGTTAGAAATATCTCTTTTCATTCCATCCCACCATTAATACTCCTAAATATCTTTGTACAAATTTGTATTGTGAGGAGGAACTGAAAAAAGTGAACTATGAACTTCATATAACAACTCCATCTTCAACTTTGAATCACAAGGCATGCATATCCTATTTCCAAATCTCAAAATACAATCATTATAAATGCTAAAATCAGGAAACAAACCCCTATGAACCAACTCTACCTTTTTATTCAACTCACTGTCTTCCTTCTACACTTGCTTAATTTTTTTAATAGAGATGATTTCATTGACACCTGAAACAAAACAGAAGAATTTATTGCACCCACAACTTCTATGCCAAAGTTCATCAAATATTTAAACAAATGAACTTGTTACAAACTTAAAAACATTAATATAGAATTACTTTTTAGACTCAAACAATAATCCCAATTATTTTCCATTCCTAGATGGTAATGAATTGTTCAATCAGAATCCATGATTAATTCCAACCATATCCTCTTTCACATGTTCAATTCTTTCTGAATGAATATATACTTCAAACTTTTGTGGTCAGTATATATTTCACATTTTACTGAATAATGATGGTGCCTCTAAATGTTTAATTAAAAAACAAAATCATCTAAATCCATATCATGTATAGGGTAATTTAACTCATGAGGTTTCAACAAACGTGAAGCATAAAAAATTACCTGATCATTCTGAATTAGGACACATCCATGTCCATTCAACAAAGCATCATTGTATATAACAAACTCACCATTTCTAGAAGTTGGTGCCAAAACTAAAGCATTCACCAATTTTCTTATCAATTCCTGAAAACAATCATCACATTATTTTTTCCAAATGAACAGAACACCTTTTCGAGTTATCATAGTCAGTGGGCTAGATAACCGTCCAAAATTTTCAACAAACATTTGGTAAAAACATTTCAAACCATGAAAACTACAGATCTCGGTTATATTTCTGGGTCTTGGACATTCTTCAACAAATTTTTTTTTTCGCAAGATCAATAGTTATGCCATTTTTTGAAACAATGTGACCAAGGAATGAAATTTGTTTTAACAAAAACTCACACTTATTGAATTTACCATAGAGTTTTTTTATGATTTT
Organism: Viscum album; assembly: GCA_963277665.1. NCBI lineage: Eukaryota > Viridiplantae > Streptophyta > Magnoliopsida > Santalales > Viscaceae > Viscum > Viscum album. The sequence goes on along the minus strand of OY728167.1, from coordinate 278,471,788 downwards.
CAAGAAACCCTTAAATTACTTTCATGCTCCTATATACTTTTAGAATAATCCAAAATATCATTAATAAAAAAACCAGAAACTTATCACATGATTCAAATGATTCATCACTGCAACAAACATTTCAATTATGATTGAGACTATCTCAGGATACTGGTTTGGAAGCTCATTTCCCACTATATTCTTTCCCAGCATATTTTCCTTCTATCCTCTATGAAAAACCATTTTTAACACAAAAATATCATAGTCGAAGTAACATGTTAATCTGTAAATGCCATATCCTTTCAATCTTAACATAAATTAATTTATGAACATTAATTTCACAATATCCTAACATCTAAAGTTGTTTAAACCGTTCTCTGATACCAACTATAAGGACCTTGTAATAATACATTACATAAAAATTAATTAAATGATTAATTCACATGGAGGTTCTTTTCAGGTTTAGAGTTTTATAGAATTAGGCGATAACTATTACATTGCATACCAAAAATTACAATGTAGACAATTTTACTCAGTTTATATTTTTTCATAAAATAAAAACTCTGGAATAAAAAGAGTCTTATCCAGTTCCATGTTTTAGATATCATGACTTTTCCTTGATCCCGTCCTTGACCCTATTCATCTTTAAGTCCTATGAAAAACATTTCAAAACATGGGAAGAGAATAAAATGCGTAGTAAGGGTTACAAAATAACGAAATAAAACATTAGTTAATCAAAACATAATCTTTATAACATACCTCATGGAATCACAAGATTTATGAATAGCACATAGAATCATATATCATAATGGTAACTTCGGGTATCCATATCATACTTACATTGTAGAAATCACATCTATATAGGGAGTTACATTTGGAATAACCATAACAATATATTACTTAAATCTTTTAAGAGAAACATCAACATTTACCTCCTTCACGTTACACAATCCATTAGAGAGTTATCTCAGGCCCTCCCACCAAAGGGTTCTCATTGAACCACATGTATACATAAACAATTACCAAGAACCATGACACATAAAAAATCATAATGTAAAGATAACATCTCCAAATTGCAATCACAATTTATCACCTCAAGTTATTGATATAATCAATGATTTCTCAAATCCATTTTTAATACCAAAATACGTAAAAGGGTATATGGTATCTATTTTTCTTTTAAAAACAATATGCCTTGTTAAGGAAGCCAATGATCAAATAATACTCATGGCGGTGGAAAAGGTCGTTTTCACCGCGTACGTTAGAAATAAACATTCCTTTTATCGTTTAGTAAAATGATTTATAGAAAAAATATTCCCTTTTAATGAAATGAGAAGTTAAAGGGGTTTATACACCGTATAAAATAATGTCGTTTATATATTAAAATATGCCTCAATGAAAGGAGATTTAGATGAAGTCCCTTATCTCGTGTCCGACATGACACGTTCGTTCTTTAATATCCTCAATAATAAAATAAAGTTAATTTATAATTCCTGTATAATCTTTTCAGGTTAATTATTCCTTTATATAATTTATTACCATGTTATAAACATTATATAATCATTTATGTTAATAACAGCCATTTTTCGTTATTTGGTACTGGAGTCAAAAATGAACTTCTTATAATTACAAGTTTTCCATGTGGTAAAAATTATTTTACCAATATAATGATATTTATGATTTACATATCATATATATCATATATATCCAGTATATATATGTATTTAAAATTTTACATAACATTTTGAGATACGAAATGAAATGCACCGTTCATGGAGATGGTAAGCAGAACATACACATTAACGCTACATTCATTTCTATTTCATATTTAATGGAATGAAAACATAATGATACATAGGTATATTATAAATCTAGTATAATATAATATATTATTTTAGTGACTCCATATTTTATACATTCCATGTATGGTAAGAACGATTCCTATCACTTAGAGTGGGCGGTAGTCTGCACTTCATCAAATGAAATTATTATTTTTACCCACTATGGAAACTGTAATGGTATTATATAAATGAAAACTAAATAAGAATAGAAACAATATAAATATAATTTATATCACATATTAATATAATTCCATCTTAATGTCTACCATGAGAGGCGGTTGGAGATATTTGAACAATCGTCGTTTCGTGACGAAGTAGTTCATTGTCCATAGAAACAGTATGTTCTTTACCCATTAGATTGCGGTGTGTGTAAGTGTAGTTCGAGTCATTCCCATATAAATGATCTATTATATTTAAGATACTAGTTTTTTCACAAAATAATGGAATAAAAAGTGTTTAGTGGTGTTGGAGAAGTAAAATACAAGAAAAAAACTTAAGAGAAAACATTACCTTTAAATCGGGTAACTACATTTGGATTGAATCAAAAAAGATTAATTTAATTCCCTTCTACATAAGGTAAGGATTCTAGGTGGACGATATGGATCATGAAAGATTATTTTTGCATATGTTGGACAAGACAAGTGGTTTGAGATATGTGAGTAATGGGATAGAGTTGATGGGTTTTTATAAGGGTGGGAGGGGCTCTTTAGGAATGTTTGAAAATATTATTTTATTATACAGTGATTTTTGATTTCTAAAGGACCAAAAATTGTTTAATTCCATGATAAAATAACTTTTGTTATAAATAAAATCATCCAATAATAATTTTACTGGTTTTGGATAGTTTTTTAAATTTATAATCTCATTTATTTAAATCATTCATTAATATAGTAATCATTAAATCATCATTGTGTCATAAATAATTTCATTTATTTTATGAATAAATACTATAAATTAAATACTATGTTGTAGGAATTATTTTTAGATTTCAAATTAATATTTATAATAAAATAAATAACTTATATAAACCCATGTAAAAATTTATTTACTATGAGATATATGTTTATGTTATTTTTACCTTCTCTTTAAATTAATTACGATAAAGTGTCATTATCACTCTTACGTGGCTCCATGGGGTCCAAAAATCGACCAAAGGATGACCATGGTTAGAAATGTATCAATTAATATGATTAGGACGCATTTTAGGATAATTTAATAATAACATAATATTATTTTTTTACCCTTATTTATCATATTTAACCTTTTACCATGGTAAATAAAATATTTACTGAAGTAAATATTCATATTGTCTAAAAAAAGTTATCTATTTAGACAATTTAGACCTCTTGATTACAAATATGGAATCAATTTTTCTAAATTCAGAAAACATAATTTGCTGAAATTAATTTAAAATTAATTCTCATTGTCAAAACAAAAAGCGTGTTTTTAAGAAATAATAACTATCAAAAGATTGACACTTCTCTATGTCCAATTTCAAAGTGAAATTACATACAATGACGAAAATTGAATTAAATGATAAAAACATAATCTAAATACACTTTAAAACTAATTAAAAAGATAATCTAACCATATAATTAAATTATATTTAAAGGGAGTATTGAATTAAAATACAATTTTTTTCACAATTCGTTAAAAAATGAACATTGTCAGAAAAAAAGAAAAATTTCATCCAATGTAAATTTTGATATCCCGATTCTAAAGAAGAATATTATTTTTTAAAATATAAAATATTAAAGTGAAAAAACTAGATTTAAAAAGGGGTTGTCAATAAAGGTGGTAAAACAGCCTTTTAAAGAATATTAGAGTATTTATGCTTAAATTGGATTTTTATTTTTTTAATCCTCTAAAATTTATTGGAAAAAAGTAAAAAAATTTAATAAACTTGTATAATAATTTTTAGTTAGTTCTTTTCATTCCCTCCATTACAATGTCTAGGGGTTAACTGGCATTTCAAATAATAATATTATATTGTTATTTTTCAGTATAACTCAACATTGCGTGCAACATAAGTTTTCAAAAAAAACCATTGTTGCATATTGGGTACGATATCGAACATAGAATCCCTTTAATATAAAGTTAATATTTAATTAAAAAATATTAATAAATATAAAAATATCATATCCTTTATTTACCTGTGATGTTACAGTGACTCATTAATGGCGAATCATCAATAGTAACTCATAAATGGTAGCTTTCCACAACCCATCCCATAGTTTCTTATGCCATGGTTTCTCCAAGCCTGACTCTGATAGGCTAGGAGCAGGAAACTATCACCAAGAAGTCATGTACCACAAATGGGAGGCATTTTCCAAAATACTGATACACATGCACACATCTCCACACCCAAAATTCTAAAATGTAAAAATTATATGCAGAAAATGTTTGCATAAACTAACATTACAACAATAGAGTATGACCATAGGAAAAATGGAAGGTAAATAGGGCCATATACTATCCCACCAAAAGAAAGTGTCTAAAATGTGAATGTAAAAGGTCCTAAAAATCATCTTCTGAAAACCCTACATGTAGGGTAGGTGTAGGATAGTTGTCTGAAGCTGTAGGAGCTCACCCTGTATGTCTGATCTATCTATGCACCAGCATGTTGTAGTCCCTCTAGGACTCTGTTAAAGAGTCAATCATCTGCACAAGACACGAAACATGCAGGCAAAGGCCACTCATCAGAGTGTAAAACATTACTCAGTAGGAAACCACAAAACACCAAAGGAATACGACTAACAAAATGCACGATGTAAAACATAAACAAATAAATGAAGTACAACACAAAAAAATTACACAATTTACACCAAAAAGTAATTGCACAAAGTACACCAAAAACCAACTACGTGAAGTACACCACAAAGGAATTGAATGAAGTACACCGAAAATTAATTACACAAAGTACACAACAAAGGAATTACAAGAAGTACAACACAATGAAATTAAAAGGAGTACCCCACAATGGAATAACATATAGTATAGTCAGATCCCACAGGTATAAATTTATAGCATGAAAAGCAGGATTATAATATGTAGTCAGCAGAAAACACTGAGTGTCGATAACAAATTGAGTATCTATAAAACACATAGTGTTCATATAATTTGGATTTTTGATATGTCATGCAACCCCCAAGTCATGTAGTTATCAAATCACATAGTCACCTACTCACATAGACACTAAGTAACAACAAGCCGCATGATTTTGCTCATAGCGCCCTTGTACCGGGTGGACCTACTCCTTAAGCCAATAGGTCATATTCCAACTTCAACAACAAATCAGTTAGAGTATCTTAATATTATAGTCCCATATCTAGGGATCCAACTCCATAAATAGATTTTTAGTGGACAAACGGTTTGAATGTTATGACTATTTATGCAAAAAAAGTCCAACCTGAGTCAGGTCTGGGCCTGATCCGAACAACTGGACCCGACCTGACCCACCATCCAACCCGACCTGATCCTAAATAGCCGAACCAACCCAGCAGGTTTTGGTTTTGTCCAACATGAACCATCCTGGTCCACTCTTCCACTGGGACTAGCCCACCAGGCCTCTAGAGAGGCCCGACTCCTCTAGTCCAGCCTGCCACACATGATCTACCCCAATTGCATGCCTCTCCCCGATGCACTGCAATTAAGTGTTTCACATAGCCGACCCACCATCTCCTCCTAGTCCTGCAGCCACACTGTTATGATGGGTTCCTCTGATGCAGCATCATGTCGCCTCCCCTGGTTAACTCTATAGCCTACTATCATGGATGATGCCTTCCGGCCACACCGTCCCCAACGTGCCCCCATGCCGCATTCCACCAGCATCAGTGGCCTCATTCTTCTAGTGTGTTTTACTCTGGGACTTGGTCCACCGTACCTAAACATGCCAGAGAAGTCTTTTTCTTGTTCATCCTCCACATTTCACCAATATATCACCTATACTGTTCTGTCATGGAATTGGTTATCGATCCAGATTTCTCACATAGGGTTTCAAGGGCTAGGATAAGATGATGTCCACACGAAAAATGTAAGAGATTTGAGAGGATATGGAAAAAGGAAATGAATACATAATGAACTATGCTTGGCCTTTGTTCAGGTAGGCCTTAATTTTTTCTTGTTAGCTCGATCATGAGGATCAAAACAACACACACAGATCTATCTTCCATTTAAATCCATGCAAGTGTAACACCCATCCCACAAACGATCGACGCACAGATCAACCTGTTCGTGGGCTGTTCCACATTGGTCAGTAAATTTAAGAACATGAAACGAATAAAAATGAAACAACACCCATCCTAGAGTTTGAATCAATGGTTGATAAAAGGAAAATCTTCTTCATCATTGTTTTTCAATCTATCTAATCCAATGTTCATCATTCTTGATCCCCAAAACCATAATTTCTCATTAGTGGGTGGTTCTTCTTCTTTCCATAGTGGGTTTTTAGGGCTATGTCCAAACCATGAATTTTTTAAGATATTCCATGTAACGCCCCGACCCTAGTTACCCAGATTCGGTGCATTATTATATAACATTGGCATGATCACAAGAAAGATCAAATCTCGAAAGACCGATTGGTTTAGTAGCCTTGGAAACACTAGATATATTCATAAGTTTTACATTACATCATAAAATGAAAAACTACTACAACAACATAATGTCTCCATAATCCACACTCATATCCCCACAGAACATCCCTGCAGGTCATTCATAATTTACTTCTTCACTTCCTGGGAAAAATAAAACATAGAAAAGGGGTGAGATCAAATGCCCAGTAAGGATAACAATATAGCAGAAACTTTCATTAATAAGAAAAAACATTTAAGGCAATGTATAACTAAAACAAAAACCTTTTAAACTTGAAATTTTAACATAGTATGGCATAAATAAAATGAGATAATTCCATTTACTTATTCACATGGTTATTCTACTAATCGAGTAATCACATGCAAAATCAATAACCACTTTCATAATGATGGAATGCATAATGCCAGACTATCATAACCACATAGACAAGGCCTCGTGCCAAGACTACAAATAAGATTTTGTCAAGGCCTTGTTCCAAGACACTAGTTTGTCTCATGAGACCTACCGATGCATCGAGGAGCTATAGCGGGCTCCACCCGTCACATATTAAGTCCAATGCATTCCCATATGAAAAGGTTTAAACATAACATAAACATTCGTATTAAAACTAGCATACGAAATGTCAATACTTTCACCATAAACTATGAATTGTATAAAAATAGCACATCCACAGTCAAACATATCACAAAACCTTCAATACAATATATAAGTTTTTTATCATAATAAATCAACTTCAAATAATCATAAAATCCATCAAAGGATGTTGACATAGATGAAATCAAAATTCTTTTTAAAGAAATATCTCCTTTTATTTTGAAATCATTTAAGATCCATATAAAATAAAACATTTTCTTTGAAAATATTCTTATAAGCTTGTAAGGAAAGCTTTGAAGATTTTATAACGGCGGAAAATAGCCGCACCCGCCGTATAAGTTAAAAAAACATTCTTACCTTAATTCTTTCGAAAAGGTTAAAAAGGACCTTGTTTTGAAAACGACGGAAAGATTCCTTTATAAACCTCTTATAAAAAGTCAAACAAGGGTATAAATGACTTTAACCCATATTCTTGTAAATAATAAATATGTTTTGAAATACATTTCTAAGAAACATGGATGTGGATGATAAAGAAATCCCAGTAGATTATTACGTATAAACAACCTCGGATAATGAAGAGATTGTGAAATAACACTTACCTTGTACTTTTCCTTGGTTGGGGTAGGTTAACCTCCTGTATAATGGTGAAATAATTGTTATTAAATTATACAAGAATCATATATATTAATATGATATCATATATGATCTTTTAACATTGATTTGTTAATAATATCTTAGAATTATCGTCGTTTCGGGTGTTAACTTACTCATTTTCTTTTATATGTTTTGTTACGTAAGACATGTTTGTAAAGGATAGGTTTTATATTATTCATATCCAGAATGATATCAAGTCCTTAAACATCATTTTTTGAATCATCAAATGATAATTATACTTGAATGGATACGATGGAGAATGAATCTCATCGCGTTCGTGGAGACGGTAGTCCGTACGTACGCACGAGCAACAATATCATTCTTTTGATATTAAAATAATATATAAATGGATGGTATATCATATATACAGAATCATTAACATGTTATATTTATTATTTACATGAGTTACACATCATTATTATACCCATCCAAATAATAATATATTGAATAACAATTACACCACAACGTGGAGACGGTAAGCCGTACGTACGCACGTATGGTGACATGTTATTCAAAGGGTGGATAGAATAATGAATATGGTTGTACCATATTTATAATAACATCACAGTATATGTAAGATACTGGAGTTATTATTTTAGAATGGTAAGAACAAAGAAAGAAGAAGTGGAAGAAGAAAGGAACTTGAAAAGGGGTGGTGAAAACATTACCTCTTCTTCGGGTTCTTCCTTTTGATTTGATCAAAAGGGCTCCTTAGGTTGGCTTTCTGATCAAACTAAGGCCTCTAGGTTGTAGCGAGGGAAGTTGGGAGAGTATTTGGGCAGAGTTTGGCCGAACCAAAAGGCTTTGAAGGTATGAAGAAATGAGAAGGAGGAGGGCCCTTTTATAAGAGGGGTGAGGGGCACCTTTGGAAAAGCTAGAAATATTTATTTATAATAAATTCATATTCGGTTTATAATGGATTCAAAGTTGATTATTCAAAGGTTAAGGTGGGGATGGGTCGAAAACAACTCAAACAATATAATTTAGATAGGTTTGGGTACTTATATTAACCTTATATTTAAGTATTAACTCTAAGTTAATTAATTTCACTTTTACAATGTCTCTTTGTATTTAACCTTATCTTTAAGTATTAACTCTAAGTTAATTAGTTTCACTTTTACAATGTCTCTTTGTATTTTTATATAATATGGTTAATAAACTTACTACATACATCCAAGAGACCCCCAAGTGGTCCATTAATGATTAACCTATCATGATATAAGTCTCTTGGCCGAACCTTAGATTTTTAGGAATTTAATATCAATTAATAATATAATATTTGTTTTAAGAACTCTTTTATGTCAATTTTGACACTATTCAATAGTTGATTTTTGTGAAACTCATAACAGATTGATTACTTCAAAAAAAGTCCATTAAATAAATTCTAATATATCATATTATCCTAGAAAATTAGTTTAATTCATGAAAAGTTTCATATTATATTTATTTGGGTATTTATAATATCAATTATTTTAATTTTTTACTATTATAGTAATTACTTCATCATCATTGTGTCATAAATAAAATAAATTATTTAATGTCTAAAAATTATAAATAAAATATAATTATGTAGTAAATCTTTTTATCTTTCTAATGAATATTTATAATCTAAAATCCAACATATATAACCCTATGTAACAATTTTTTTTCTAAAAGATATATGCTTGTGTCATTTTTGTATTCATTTTAACTTAATTAAAATAAAGTGTCATTATCACTTACAAGTGGATCCATGTGGACCCAAAATCGACCCAAAGATGCCCATGGTCGACCATGTATCAACCAATAGGGTTAAGACACGTTTTAGGGTAATTTAGTATTATTATAATATTATTTTTTAACCCTTATTTACCGGATTTACCCTTAACCATGGTAAATAAAATTTTTACCGCAGTAATTATTCAAAATGTCTAAAACTAAAAGTTACCTATTTACACAATTTGAACATCCTGATTCCAAATATGGAATCCATTTTCCTAAATTCAAAACACAGAAGTGGCAGAAATTAATTTAAAATTAATTCCCGCTGTCAAAACAAAAAGCGTGTTTTTAAGAGATAATAACTATCAAAAGATTGATACTTGTTTATGTTCGGTTTAATTGTAAAATTATGTCCAATGACCAACATTATATTAAATGGTAAAAATATATTTTAAATATACTTTAAAACTACTAAAATTCATAATTTATCACTATTAATTATTTTGATTAAAAAAGTTGTTTTTAATTAAAATTTAGTAATTTTCACTATTCATCAAAATATGAAAGTTATCCGAAAAGTACCAAAATTTCACCTTAGGCTAAATTAGATATTCCGAATCCAAAAATGAAGTCCATTTTGAAATATAAAATATATATAATTTTAAAAAGTAGGTATTACTATTCATAACGACTAGTTTGATTGGTTGTTAGAACTCGGTGTTGCGTACAACACACGCTATCGCATTATTCAAAGAGAAGCGTACCGTAGAAGTTTTGGGTGTTACATTCTCCCCTCCTTCAAATAATTTCGTCCTCGAAATTTCTAGAATACTACCGCATGAAAAGACTCGGGTGGTTCTTCATCATAAGTTCCTCGGGTTCCCACGTTGCCTCTTCCATCTTATGGTTTCTCCACAAAAATTTTACCAGACGCGTCGTCCGGTTTCTCAGTACTTGTTCTCTCGTATCAAGAATCCTGACGGGATCTTCACAATAGGAAAGATCGGGTTCCAGTTCTAATTCCTCATAGGTGAGTACATGCATTGGATCAGGCATGTATTTCCTCAACATAGATACGTGGAACACATCGTGAACTTTGGAGAGACTTGGCGGCATTGCCAATCAGTAAGCTACAACCCCAATTCGTTCTAGAATTTCGAAAGGTCCGATGTACCTGGGACTCAATTTACCTTTCTTACCAAAACGTATGACTCCCTTCCACGGAGATACCTTCAGGAAAACATGATCACCGACTTGAAATTCCAAATCCTTCCTTCGATTATCGGTATAGCTCTTCTGCCTACTTTGAGCTGCTTTGATGTGATTTTGGATTACTTTCACCTTTTCCACCGTTTCCTCCACCAGTTCTGGGCCTACAAGTTTTCTTTCACCAACATCATCCCAACAGGTTGGTGTACGACATCTCTTTCCGTATAACGCTTTATATGGTGCCATCTGAATACTCGAATGGAAGCTATTGTTATAGGAAAATTCTACCAGTGGTAAATATTGATCCCACATACCCTGAAAGTCAAGTGAGCAAGATCTCAACATGTCTTATGAGGTCTGAATAGTCCGTTCTGATTGTCCATCTGTCTGAGGGTGGTAAGCAGTGCTCAAATGAAGTTCAGTATCCAGGGATTTCTGAAGACTTTTCCAAAATCTTGAAGTAAAACGGGGATCACGATCAGAAACAATTGATAAGGGTACTCCATGAAGTCTCACAACTTCATTAATATATAGTCTTGCTAGACGTTCCAGGGGTAGATCTTCTCTTATAGCAAGAAAATGTGCTGACTTGGTAAGACGATCAACAATAACCCATATTGCATCATTCCTTCTAGGAGTCTTTGGTAGCCCCATGACAAAGTCCATCGTAATATTGTCCCATTTCCACTCCGGTATGGGAAGAGGTTGCATGACTCCTCCAGGCTGTTGCCTTCCAGCTTTCACTTGTTGACAAACCATACATCTTGACACAAAATCAGCAATCTCCCTCTTCATTTTGTCCCACCAAAAATATTCCTTCAAATCTCTATACATTTTGGTGCTCCCAGGGTGTATAGAGAAATTGGAACTATGAGCATCATCCAACAATTCCCTTTTTAGACACAAAGTCTCTTCCTGAATTTCAAAATTCCATCTTCATACACAAAGTCTCTCAATCTCCCATCATTCACAGCTTTAATCTTCTTTTGGAATTCTTCATCATCGGTCTGAGAACTCTTAATCCTTTCTAGTAAAGATGGTTTGGCAACCATTTGAAAAACCATTGATGTTTCACCTTCCCTGGTTATTCCCATGTCCATCTTCACTAGATCCATGAAAATTGGATCCCTTTCAATTCTCATATTGTTCAAAACTCCATGGTCTTTTCTACTCAAAGCATCTTCCACCTTGTTTGCCTTCCCTGGGTGGTAGTGTATCGTACAATCATAATCCTTGAGTAATTCAAGCCATCTCCTTTGCCTCATGTTGAGTTCTTTTTGTGAGAAAATATACTTCAAACTCTTGTGATCAGTATAAATCTCACATTTTTCACCATAGAGGTAGTGCCTCCATATCTTCAAAGCAAAGATCACAGCTGCTAACTCGAGATCATGAGTAGGATAGTTTTGTTCATGAATTTTCAACTGTCGTGATGCATAGACAATAACTCTATCATTCTGCATAAGGACACAGCCAAGTCCTTTCTTTGATGCATCACTATAAATAACGAACCCATCATTCCCCGATGGTAGAGTCAATATAGGAGCATTGACTAATCTTTTCTTCAGTTCTTCAAAACATTCTTCACACTCTTTTGTCCAAAAAAATTTAACCCCTTTACGTGTGATCTTCGTTAACGGGTTAGCCAATCGGGCAAAATTCTGGACGAAACGTCGATAATAACCTACCAAACCAATAAAACTGCGTACCTCAGTTATACTCGTAGGTGATGGCCATTCTTGGATTGCCTTGGTCTTAAAAGGATCAACATGGATTCCATCTTTAGAGACAATATGGCCAAGAAAAGAAATCTCATGAAGCCAGAATTCACACTTGCTAAACATCCCATATAATTCATGCCTCCTCAGAGTCTTCAAGATAATGCGCAAGTGATTTTCATGATCTTCGTAGGTTTTGGAGTATACCAAGATATCATCAATAAATACCACCACAAATTCATCGAGATACTCCTTGAAAACTCTATTCATCAGATCCATGAATACAGAGGGTGCATTAGTCAATCCAAACGGCATTACAGTAAACTCGTAATGCCCGTACCTGGTTCGAAATGATTTCTTCGGAATGTCTTCCTTCTTCACACACAACTGATGGTATCCAGATCGAAGTTCAATCTTTGAAAAGTATTGAGCTCCATGTAGTTGGTCAAATAAATCATCAATAAGAGGTAGGGGATACTTGTTCTTTATCGTTATAGCATTGATCTCCCTGTAGTCGATACATAACCTCATAGATCCATCTTTCTTTTTAACAAAAAGAACAGGGGATCCCCATGGAGAAACACTAGGGCGAATAAATACCTTATTACTCAATTCCTCTAGTTGTTTCTTTAGTTTGACTAACTCTACAATAGCCATTCTGTAAGGGGTCTTCGATATAGGCCTTGATCCAGGAATCAAATCAATGGAAAACTCAACTTCTCGTTCTGGAGGATGTCCAGGTAAATCTTTCAGAAATACATCTAAAAATTCTTTCACAACAGGTACATCCTCTATTTGAGCATTCCTTTCCTCACCCGCAGTTATTTCATTCTCTTCCTCCCCAATAATTGAATTTAGTTGAGCTATTGAGGGTGGATCTAAATAAGAATTAGGTGGTGACGATTCTGCTCTAAAGATAAGGTGTTCCTTATCATTATCATCAAGAATCGTAACCTCTTTCTTCTTACAATAAATCTTCGCATCATAGTCCGAAAGCTAGTCCATACCGAGGATTATGTCAAACTCAATCATAGGTATGATGATGAGATCAGCAGATAACGAACATTTATGTGCTCTAATGGGGACTGATTCACAAAACATTGTTGCAATGATACTTCCCTTAGGAGTTTTAACTGACAACTCCCTTATTAAATCAAATTGGAAATATATAATTTTCTTAGCAAACTGGGAGGATATGAAACAATGCGACGATCCAGAGTCAAATAATGCATTTTCTAAACTGGAGGAAACCATTAAATTACCTGCCACCACGTCTTTTGGAGCTTCTACCTCTACAGTAGTGATAGCATAAGCCTGGCCTTGATCCCTTGGCCTTTTCTAAGGTAAGTTCTCCTGACGCTTAGGACATGCATTTACATAATGCCCCATCTCCCTGCAATTGTAGCACTGAACGTTGGTAGCTTCCTTCTTCCCCTTGCAATCACGAGCTTGGTGGCCTTTTTCACCACACTTGTAACAGACTCCCATTCCCTTCAAGCAAGTACCAGGATGCTTCTTCCCGCATTTACCACAAGATGGATATTCAACCTTTCCCTTCTTCCCCTTATTTCCATTCCCAGATTGATCAGTAGGTCTCTTCTTCTCTTGCTTTGCTTTAAATTCATAAGACTTAGAGAATTCATTTTCGGTCTTGATAGCACATGAGACAATGTCTTCGTACGATGAAAAGGATTGTGAGACTAATGCTCGACGGAGAAATGGTTTTAACCCATCAAAGAAACGATCAATCTTACTTCTTGGGTTGCGAATATAATCTCCAGCATACCTCGCTAACCTTGTAAAGTTAGCCTCATACTTTGTGACATTCTCATCCTCCTTTTGTCTCAGACTCAGAAATTGCCTTTCCATATCTGCTCGATGGTCGCAAGGAAAGTATTTTTCTAAAAACAGATCTTTGAACTCCCTCCATTACATATTTGATACTTCATCATCTTCTTTCATGTTTTGAATTAATGACCAACATTGATCAGCATCTCCAGTGAGGCGGTAAACTGCCATGATAACTTTTTCCCTTTCATTACTCCCCAAAGCCTGAAATATTTTCTCTAGGGAAAATATCCATTGCTCAGCTGCTAAGGGATTTGTACTCCCATTGAAAGTTGGTGGTTGTTGCCTCATGAATCGATCTAACATTGATCCTTCATGCTGCGGATCAGGGTGCTCCATACGGGTAAGGTTATTATTCATAACCTGAGTAAGTTGTCCCAGTATGGTGATTAGCTGATCAGCTCCAGTTGCATCACCAGCTCCACTATAATTATCTTGAGCAGGAGGGAAATCCCTACATGGAGTGCGTGCATTGATACAGTTTCCATTTCTTCCACTAGGCGCCATTTCTAAACAATGGCATAAACTAGATCAGTTTATGAATCAAAATACATAATCCCATACTTATAAAACACTTAACATAAATTGAACTATTTATGGATATAATCCATAATCATAAGAATGTTTTCTTTGAGGAAGTATATACTCATAATCCCTTCAAAATGATTTGTAAAGAAAATGAGAGTTATCCTAAGCATATCCCCCGGGAGTGTTGTAACCAAGAGTGCAGCAAGGCCCGTTGTCGTGCACCAGTTCCCGTTCGAGTCTAGCTCAAAGCGGTGTTTTCGGGTTTTACCCCTAGGTACATCTGTGCCAGAGCCGCCTCTACCTGCTCGTATCTAGACAGGGATGTATTGCTCGGAAAACTCACAAAATCTCGACAATACCAAAATTCTATGAAGTTCTTCTATACTAATCCTCAAAGTTCATCTTAGGTCTACGTGCTCTAATCAGAGTTTATCTAAATCTAGTTTCCAAGGTTTGTACTAAACTTCCTCTGATACCAACTGTAACGCCACGACCCTAGTTACCCAGAGTTGGTGCATTATTACATAACATTGGCATGATCACAAGAAAGATCAAATCTCGAAAGACCGATTGGTTTAGTAGCCTTGGAAACACTAGATATATTCATAAGTTTTACATTACATCATAAAATGAAAAACTACTACAACAACATAATGTCTCCATAATCCACACTCATATCCCCACATAACATCCCTGCAGGTCATTCATAATTTACTTCTTCACTTCCTGGGAAAAATAAAACATAGAAAAGGGGTGAGCTCAAATGCCCAGTAAGGATAACAATATAGCGGAAACTTTCATAAATAAGAATAAACATTTAAGGAAATGTATAACTAAAACAAAAGCCTTTTAAACTTGAACTTTTAACATAGTATGACATAAATAAAATGAGATAATTCCATTTACTTATTCACATGGTTATTCTACTAATCGAGTAATCACATGCAAAATCAATAACCACTTTCATAATGATGGAATGCATAATGCCAGACTATCATAACCACATAGCCAAGGCCTCGTGCCAAGACTACAAATAAGATTTTGTCAAGGCCTTGTGCCAAGACACTAGTTTGTCTCATGAGACCTACCGATGCATCGAGGAGCTATAGCGGGCTCCACCCTTCACATATTAAGTCCAATGCATTCCCATATGAAAAGGTTTAAACATAACATAAACATTCGTATTAAAACTAGCATACGAAATGTCAATACTTTGACCATAAACTATGAATGGTATAAAAATAGCACATCTACAGTCAAACATATCACAAAACCTTCAATACAATATAGAAGTTTTGTATCATAATAAATCAACTTCAAATAATCTTAAAATCCATCAAAGGATGTTGACATAGATGAAATCAAAATTCTTTTTAAAGAAATATCTCATTTTATTTTGAAATCATTTAAGATCCATATAAAATAAAACATTTTCTTTGAAAATATTCTTATAAGCTTGTAAGGGAAGCTTTTAAGATTTTATAACGGCGGAAAATAGCCACACCCGCCGTATAAGTTAAAAAAACATTCTTACCTTAATTCTGTCGAAAAGGTTAAAAAGGACCTTGTTTTGAAAACGACGGAAAGATTCCTTTATAAACCTCTTATAAAAAGTCAAACAAGGGTATAAATGACTTTAACCCATATTCTTGTAAATAATAAATATTTTTTGAAATACATTTTGAAGAAACATGGATGTGGATGATAAAGAAATCCCAGTAGATTATTACGTATAAACAACCTCGGATAATGAAGAGATTGTGAAATAACCCTTACCTTGTACTTTTCCTTGGTTGGGGTAGGTTAACCTCCTTTATAATGGTGAAATAATTGTTATTAAATTATACAAGAATCATATATATTATTATGATATCATATATGATCTTTTAACATTGATTTGTTAATAATATCTTAGAATTATCGTCGTTTCGGGTGTTAACTTACTCATTTTCTTTTATATGTTTTGTTATGTAAGACATGTTTGTAAAGGATAGGTTTTATATTATTCATATCCAGAATGATATCAAGTCCTTAAAAATCATTTTTTAAATCATCAAATGATAATTATAATTGAATGGATACGATGGAGAATGAATCTCATCGCGTTCGTGGAGACGGTAGTCCGTACGTACGCACGAGCGACAATATCATTCTTTTGATATTAAAATAATATATAAATGGATGGTATATCATATATACAGAATCATTAACATGTTATATTTATTATTTACATGAGTTACACATCATTATTATACCCATCCAAATAATAATATATTGAATAACAATTACACCACGACGTGGAGACGGTAAGCCGTACGTACGCACATATGGTGACATGTTATTCAAAGGGTGGATAGAATACTGAATATGGTTGTACCATATTTATAATAACATCACAGTATATTTAAGATACTAGAGTTATTATTTTAGAATGGTAAGAACAAAGAATGAAGAAGTGGAAGAAGAAAGGAACTTGAAAAGGGGTGGTGAAAACATTACCTCTTCTTCGGGTTCTTCCTTTTGATTTGATCAAAAGGGCTTTTTAGGTTGGATTTCTGATCAAACTAAGGCCTCTAGGTTGTAGTGAGGGAAGTTGGGAGAGTATTTGGGCAGATTTTGGCCGAACCAAAAGGCTTTTAAGGTGTTAAGAAATGAGAAGGAGGAGTGCCCTTTTATATGAGGGGTGAGGGGAACCTTTGGAAAAGCTAGAAATATTAATTTATAATAAATTCATATTCGGTTTATAATGGATCAAAAGTTGATTATTCAAAGGTTAAGGTGGTGATGGGTCGAAAAAAACTCAACCAATAGAATTTATACTGGTTTGGGTACTTATATTAACCTTATCTTTAAGTATTAACTCTAAGTTAATTAGTTTCACTTTTACAATGCCTCTTTGTATTTTTATATAATATGGTTAATAAACTTACTACATACATCCAAGAGACCCCCAAGTGGTCCATTAATGAAGAAACTATCATGATATAAGTCTCTTTTCCTAACCTTATATTTTTAGGAATTTAATATCAATTAATAATATAATATTTGTTTTAAGAACTCTTTTATGTCAATTTTGACACTATTCAATAGTTGATTTTTTTGAAACTCATAACAGATTGATTACTTCAAAAAAAGTCAATTAAATCAATCCTAATATATCATATTGTCCTAGAAAATTAGTTTAATTCATTAAAAGTTTCATATTATATTTATTTGGGTATTTATAATATCAATTATTTTAATTATTCACTATTATAGTAATTACTGCATCATCATTGTGTCATAAATAAAATAAATTATTTAATGTCTAAAAATTATAAATAAAATATAATTATGTAGGAAATCGTTTTATCTTTCTAATTAATATTTATAATATAAAATCCAACATATATAACCCTATGTAACAATTGTTTTTCTAAAAGATATATGCTTGTGTCATTTTTGTATTCATTTTAACTTAATTAAAATAAAGTGTCATTATCACTTACAAGTGGATCCATGGGGTCCCAAAATCGACCCAAAGATGTCCATGGTCGACCATGTATCAACCAATAGGGTTAATACACGTTTTAAGGTAATTTAGTATTATTATAATATTATTTTTTAACCCTTATTTACCGGATTTACCCTTAACCATGGTAAATAAAATTTTTACCGCAGTAATTATTCAAAATTTCTAAAAATAAAAGTTACCTATTTACAAAATTTGAACATCCTGATTCCAAATATGGAATCCATTTTCCTAAATTCAAAACACAGAAGTGGCAGAAATTAATTTAAAATTAATTCCCGCTGTCAAAACAAAAAGCGTGTTTTTAAGAGATAATAACTATCACAAGATTGACACTTGTTTATGTTCGGTTTAATTGTAAAATTATGTCCAATGACCAACATTATATTAAATGGTAAAAATATATTCTAAATATACTTTAAAACTACTAAAATTCATAATTTATCACTATTAATTATTTTGATTAAAAAAGTTGTTTTTAATTAAAATTTAGTAATTTTCACTATTCATCAAAATATGAAAGTTATCCGAAAAGTCCCAAAATTTCACCTTAGGCTAAATTAGATATTCCGAATCCAAAAATGAAGTCCATTTTGAAAAATAAAATATATATAATTTTAAAAAGTAGGTATTACTATTCATAACGGCTAGTTTGATTGGTTGTTAGAACTCGGTGTTGCGTACAACACACGCTATCGCATTATTCAAAGAGAAGCGTACCGTAGAAGTTTGGGGTGTTACATTAAATCCTTAAAAGAAACCAATTCTGTCTCAAAAAAAATATTTTTATTATGATTTTACTTGATATTTACATCCCAAAACTATCTCTCCCCCTCGACTAGTTCTGGCTAATGTTAGGCCCCAACTATGGTAAAGTATTTGTTCTAAAAGCAATGGTGCCCTTATATTTTTGATCTGAGTACCCAATTGTAAGTTATTCTAGTTTAATGAAAAAATACGCACACATTTTATGAAATGATTAAAAAAATTTAATGAATTATTCAGAGATCATTGAGCGTTGGAATATCACAACATCCTAGTTCCTGGTCTAAGAATATTTACATTAAATTTTTTAAAAAACCAAAAATATCAGATGCATTACATTATCCCGAACTAAGGGATTTACATCCTCAATGAAAAAACAAGGTATACTCAACAAAAATGTGAGGGTACATAGAATGAATATGAGCCTCCCGCTCCCAATTTCTCCGTCAGAGATTCCCGTGCTACCACTAAACTTGCACCTTTGGAATCTTCTTCCAGTGAAGGATAATATCCCATCAATCCATGATCTCCACCAAGTAAACCACAATTTTCTCTCAATATTTAATGTCCATCTCGCCCCAGTCAATGACTTGTGATGGATCATGCACGTACCTCCTCAGCTATGAATCGTGGAAGACATCATGCTCCCGGTTCAACTTCGGGGGTAGATCTGGGTAGTATTCCAACTCAAAAACCTAACTTTTAATCTACAAGGGGCCGATGAAACACAGAGATAACGTACCTCGACATCCAAATTTCTAAAAATTCCATCGAGGTGAGACCCTAAGGAACACATGGTCTCCCTCTTCAAACCCCAATGGACTATTTCTCTAATCATCATTTGTCTTATGTTGTCTCTATACAGTCCTCATCCTCTCCTAGATGATCTTCACCTTCGTGGTGGTATCCCGTACCAAATCTAGATCCCTAATTTCATAATCTCCTGGGTTAGTCCAAAAAAGTGAATACTTGCTTGGTCGATCATACAAGGCCTAAAACAATGACATACCAATGGTGGAATGGTAGCTATGGTTGTATGAAAACTCCTCTAGAGGTATTGATCCTCCCAAATGTGGAAAAAATTTACGATGCAAGCACGTTGCATGTCATTAATAACATGAATAATCCTCTCTTTCTAGCCATATATTTGAGGATGTAATGTCGTGCTCAAGAATAAATGAGTCCCAAACCCCACCTAAAATCCCTCCCACGTCTAGGATGTGAAATGAGCATCATAATCTGAAAATATCATCAATGGACCTCCATGCGGCTGAAGTATCTGATGCACGTAGAAGCATACCATACTTCTCTATTGAACTCTCCTCATAGATCAGTAAGAAGTGGGATGACTTGGTTATTCAATCAATGACCACCCAAATGGAATAATGTCCCCTAACAGTGTGTGGTGAATCCATCATGATGTCCATCGATATCCCAACCCACTGACACTATGGCACCTATAGTGGTTGGGTAATGACCACTGGAACCTGGTGTGCATCCTTAACTCACTGACTAGTGAGGAATAGAGAAGTAAACTCTTCCACCACCTTCTCTATCCATGCCCACCAGATCTAACATCATAGGTCCCGAAATAGCTTCACTACAGTAGAATGTACATCCAAATACTATGTATGGAACTCCCTGAGAACCTCCTCCCATAAGATCACTAGTATAGTTTTGATCCCTTTGAAAACAATGATGTGATCCCCACCTATCGAATTCACATCAAGGGCATGCCCTGTAGACAACTGAGTACATCAGGTATCACAGTCGATAAACCCAAGTCATGCCTCTTGAAATAATGTAATAATGGAGGGGTGACAACCATCTACCATAGGTATGCTGCTCCATCACCACCCACAAATGATGTCTAAAATGCGGCCGACTACTCTGTCTCCTCACTCAGAAACTACCAGATGCATTTCCCACTGAGATAATCTTCTAAAACGTTCCACTTCCTAGGATTATAGAAAATATAAAAGTCATAGTTATAGAGAAAATATATCCATCACCTCTATCTAATGTTCATATCTTAATGAGAGAAGATATACTTGAGACTTTTTTTTCTCATAGTATAGGAGAAACCATTTGCCTATCTGGCAGTCTTGCCACATCTTAAATAAGAAGAAAACCACCTCTAGCCCAAGATTAGTGGTCACATAGTTCTACTCATACTGTCTCAAATGGCATGAACGGTTGGATATCACTAATTGTCACTGCATCAGGACACAACCATGTTTGGTCCCTCATGTGTTGCAAAACACTACATAACCAACCACATCCTATGGTAATCTCAATATGGGATTTCTCTTCAAATTATGCCTGAGATCCTGAAAGAACATATGATAGTTCTATTTCTACATTAAAGGCCACCCCTCTTATGTCAATGATGTCATGGGAGGTACTACTTTGGAAAAGTCGGGTACAAACCTCTTATAGCATCCAACCAAACACTATAAATTCTGCACCTCAGTAAAATTCTTTAGTGGCTCCCAAGAAATAACCACCTCAAACTTCACCACATCCACAACAACTCCACCCTCTAAAATGACGTGTCCCAGAAAGTGGACCTCTTGAATCCATAAGTAACACTTTGAGAGCTTCCCATAAATCTCAAGATCTCAAAGTATGACTAGGAACATCTTCCAGTGTGTCGCGTGCTCCTCCACAAACACCATGTACACTAGGATTTTGTAATAAATACCACCAAGAACCAATCTAAGTAAGTATAAAAGATAATTTTCATGGGTCTCATGTACTCTAATGGGTGTCTGTCACATAAAAGTTCATCACCAAGTATTCGTACTACCCATAAAAATATATAAAGATTATTTTTGGTACATCCTCTCCCATAAAAGATGTTGGTGGTAGCTATACCTGAGGTTAATATTCAAGAACCACCTCACTCTCTTCACCTAATTTTTGAAGTATTTGATCCTCAATATTGGAAATGTGTTCCTCACAGGCAACTGATTCAGGAGCCGGAATTCCACAAATAACCTCAAGCTCGGGCCTTCTATCTTGGAAAAAAATGGGGGAATTTAGGGGGAATAACTGGGTCTCACAAATCCATTCCTCTACAAGTCATCTAGTTGTGCCCCAACTCATGAAGCTCCACAAGATCCAACTGATATTCAGGTGTTGATATTGATGCCTTCCTAGGGTATAGATCAAGGTAGAATTCAACCATCATATAGGGAGGAAATCTGGGGACATCCTTGGGAAAGACATCATTATAATATGCCACAACTATAGGAAACTATGTAATCCTATCATCCACTACACTAAGGGTGATAATGTATAACTGATGAGTAATTGGCTGCAACCTCCTATGATGAAGTCCATTATGCACTGCATGCATTTCCTTCTCACCAACAACGAAAAAACAGGTCCAATCACCACAGAAAAACCACAATCTATGCCTAAAACTATCAATATGAGCATGACCTATTGTTAACCAATCTATAACAATAATGATTCCATATTCCCTCAGTGCCCTACCAATAAATCCCAACTAAAAATCTCACCTCAAATAGTAAAGTCACACTATTGGTACTTGTTTTTAGTCATCGAATCCCCTTTTGTATGAATCTCTAAAAGTCATGGTCGAGTCAGTAATTATACTAGAATCATTGTGTCTCAAAATAGGTGTTTGGTAATAATGGAATGACTGGAACCTATGTCTATCAAATTTGAAGGTTGGGTGGAATATACACAAATCGTACCTCTAATCATTCATGGAGAAGTTGGGTCATAAGCCTTCATCGCCTGAAGCTATCTGCATCTATGTCCCCCAGATCCTGGACCCTTGTGGGGACCACATGGTGGTGGTGGTGGAAAAACATTGAACCTCCACCCACCTTCAGCTAATCTTACTTCCCCTATTCATCATCCACTTCCCCTTGTACCAACCTTCTCCAATCTCCTCCTCGGCCTTAGTGGTCCCTCGACTGTATCCTGATTGTCTGTATGGTGAGTTGGGTAATCACTAGCCAGATGTCCTCGACTGTCGCACATGTATCATAGAAAATCCATTAGAGGACTCACTCATCCCTAGGACACCTATACTATTGATCCCATGTCAAGGGGTCATCCCTTAGAGTGGATGACATGCACGGGACCCTACAACTATTTCTGTCTACCAACCGTTGAATAATCCGCTATATGGTGCCAACTGGTTTCTCCCAATTCTTGTTTCAGCTCTGTTAGAAAGATCACTACTAGAATAACTCACTCTAGTACCCTGGAATATATAGGGATGATTAGGGATATCACGGATTCCCTGGTCTCTCAGTGTATCCCTTTTTCAATGTTTTATCCCTAAAGAACATGTTTCACAACATATCTTTGCAGTAGTGAGAATGATCAGTAAATCTCACTGAGTAATCCTCCACAATTTGACTGACCTACTGTAGATGCAGAAACCCCTGTAGGCACACTAATCCTAAAGTATCTTGGTAGAACACCTCTCTAAAGACTCTCTCGATGTCTGCCAAAGAGTGTGTTTTCTCATCATGTGTCTAGGTCACTAAACTCCACAACCTCCCTACTAATCCTTGAAGATTACATGTGGCTAGTGATGCCATTAACACCCCTAAACCATTATATTCATGTATCCAGATGTACCATTGTCAATATAGTATGCCTGGTTAGAAGTCACAAGAAGGAAAAGAGAACACACCCAAATCCTATATTATGGATGTACCATTAACATCCCTACAACCATTATATGCACGTATCGAGTGTAAAATAAGGTGTCCATATTATTGTTATATGAATATGTCAGTCACAGGACCAACACTAGATTCCTTAGTCTGAAAACAAAACTCGAAACACCCAACATGGTTTCCCCAAACCAACCTCAAAGACTTCAAGTCCTAAAGTAGAACCAACACCTATGATACCAATCTATCACGGCCTATCCCAGGGGGGGGGGGGCATTTAGTGTTGACCCCAAGCCTGCCTCAAATAGGCGAGGGGCTAGAGACTAGTGCTGAGTATCTATATCCCACAAATGGGATACATTTTTCTAAGTGCATGTACACACGCACACATCTCCTATACCAAATTGATGAAATGTAAAAACAAAGAGTATAAAAAGAATGACTACACTAATATACCAACCAATGAGTACCGAAGTAGGAAACTTGGAAGGTAAGTAGGTCCAAAATACAATCCCATCAAAAGAAACTGTCTGCAAAAGTGAATGTACAAGTTCCTGAAACTCATCTAAAGAAAACCCTACCTTGAAGGGTAGGTGTAGGATATCTATCTAAAGCTATAGGAGCTCACCCCATCCCTCTCGTCTCTCTCTGAATGATCTGATCCTTGTCCACATTAGACTCCATAAATTTATCGATCATCTGGATAAGTCCCGAAAAATTTCATCAAGGACTGTGCATGTTTGTGTAAAAAATAATTTGTAGGACACCCCAAAACCGCAATGGAATACCACTAAGAAAATACAAGATGTAAACCACATAGAAATACATGAAGTACACCACAATGTAATTCCATGAAGAAAACGATAAAAGAATTATATGAATTACACCACAAAGGAATTACATGATGTAGAAAACAAATGAATTACATGAAGTACACCAAAAATGAATCACACAAAGTACACCACAATTGAATTAAAATAAGTACACCACAATAGAATTACACCGACTATAGTCAGCTCACATAAGAATAGGTCTACAACATGAAAAGTATGATTATTAAATGTAGTACATAGGACACACATAGTGTTGATAAAATATTGAGTGTAAGTAAGTCATGAATCCCCCAAGTC
This sequence comes from Viscum album, assembly GCA_963277665.1. NCBI lineage: Eukaryota > Viridiplantae > Streptophyta > Magnoliopsida > Santalales > Viscaceae > Viscum > Viscum album. The sequence goes on along the minus strand of OY728167.1, from coordinate 278,447,056 downwards.
ATTGTAGCCACCATGTCACATAGTCACCAAGTCACATATACACCAATTCATAGCCAGTCTCATGATTCTGCTCACAGCCTTTTTGTACTGGGAGAACCTACTCCTCAAGCCATTAGGTAATATGACAACTTACACCAAAAATCACATAGACTATCTTAAAAGCATCATCTAATATCTAGGGTTTATCATCACAAATATCTCATCAAACATACACACACATCAAATATAACAACTATTTTTATTAAAAAAATTTGGAAGGGGTTCGGTTCAAGTCCAATCTAACCAGCCAGACCCAACCCGACCCATCTGCCAACCCAACCCGATCCAGTCTGGCCCACCCCACTCAGCCACTAGGTCTACCCCACTTGGCCACTAGAGTGGCCCAGCTCCTCTGATCCATCACTCCATATGCGGGATGGTTTTCTGCGGAACACATGGTCCGTCCCAACCATGTGCCTCCCAACGATGCGGTATCATTCCGCATATCACACAGCTAGCCCTCCTTCTCTGCCTATTCCTAAAGCCTCACCACCACCAAGGGTTCTTCCGATAAAACACCTAGCCACATCCCCCGGTCAACTCCTTGGTCTCCTGCCTTGGTCAGTGCACGCCGGCTACATCTTACCAAAAACAGCACCCCCTACCGCATTCTGCCAGAACCAATAGCTACACTGGTGGCCTCGCCCTGCCGGTGTACCATCTGCCTGAACCGGTTCCACCACACTTGAACCAACCAGATACGCAGCCTCTAGCCATCACCACCTAGTTATGTTGTAACCTTGTGCCACTATCACACCTCCATTGGGCCATGGTAGAGTCTGTTCTCGATTCGGATTATACGCATATGGTTTAAAAGTAAGGAAGAAGATAAATTCCATGAAAAAAATTATATATTTGAGGGGAGTTATTGAAATCGCATGAACACCCAAATATTGGATCTTGGAAATTGTTCATGTTAGAATCTATTAATTCTTGTTTACAGGATCATGAAGAACAAAACAACTCACAAATCTATATCCTGTTTAAATCCTCATAAGCGTAGCACCCATCCCACAAGCGACTGAACCATAGATAAATCTATTTGTGGGTTGTTACCCATTCAACGTCAAATTTAATAATAGGAAATGAGTCAAAAAGAAACAACACCCTCCCTAGAGATTGGATCAGTCATTGATAAAGGGATAAGCTTCATCATTGTCATTCATCGATCCATCAAATTCTAGGTTCGTTGTTCTTTATTCGCCAAACCGTCAACATTCATTGGTGGGAGCTTCTTCTCCATGACTCATAGAATATATAGGGCTATGTCCTAAACATGGATTGCTAAAAATAGTCCCTAAATAAAAAAAACAATGAATCATCAAATAAAAAAATTTCATTAAATATTTTAATGATGTTTACATCTAAAAAATAAATTTCACCCCAGTCCTCCACCGATCAAGGTTAGGCCCTGCCTAAGGTAAAGTTATTGTTTTGAGAAAAACGATGCCATCTGATTTCTATTCTGGTGACCCATTTTGAATTTATTTTTGTTAAAAAAATCCAACGTGATTTATTAAAAGCATAACATTTTTCAATGAATTATTATGGGAACACGGATCTTAGAACCGCACGTCATCTCAGCGCCTGGTCGCATTATATTCCAAATTAATTTATAATGAAACGGGATAGAATCTATGTAATTATTGGACTCATAAATGATGAATCATCAATGGAGACTAAAAAATGGTGACTCTTAAACAAAGAATCATCAATGGTGACTCGTCAATGGTGACTGATCAATGGTTAGTAATCAACAGTTACTCATCTATAGTGACATGTGAATGGTTACTCAACCAATAGTGACTTAGCCAATGTTGACTCATCATCCAAAACATATCATTCCTAGTTCACATTTTTTGTATTTTAATCATTCATAATTTAAAGGCTTTGTGAAGATATCCAGAAGATATATTTTAGTTCTAATAAACTCTAAAATTATATATCTTTTTCTTTAATTATATCTCAAAAAGTGATGTATTACATCAACGTGCTTTGTTCTATAGTGAGAAATAGGATTTTTATAAATATTTATCAATCCTTTTTTGTCTAAATTTAGTGGTACATGTATGAACTGATATCCCATGACTAGTAAAGGATGTTTCATCGACAAGATTTGTGCATAGTAACTTCTTGCAATTATGTATACAGATTTTGAAGTAAAAAGTCAAACCAAATTTTTTTTCTTACTACACCATGATACTAGATATTGGCCTAAATTATGACATATTCGTAATGTTAATTTTCTATCTAACATATAGCCACCAAAATCAGAATTTTAATAACTTTATAAATCAAATTATTTTCCTCTTTGATAGAAAAGACCTAAATTAGTTGTATATTTGAGGAATTTAAATTTTATTTTGAATGAAATTAAGTGTAATTCATTGGGATTTTCATGAATTATATTACACACACACTGACTAAACATAATATGTAGCTGACTAGTAGTTAGGTAAAATAGATTTTTAGTCATACCACTATAACTAGTTTGATGTATTGATTTCCCATCATCATCAAGATAAATTTTACCAGTGGTACTCATGAGAGTGTCACTGCAATTAGTTATATCAATGAAAAAATGTATTAAATAATCATTAGAATGTTTAATTTTATTTAAAATAATTCCATTATTATTTTGAAAAATCTAAAATCCAAGAAAGAATTTGAGTTTACCCATTATACTCATTTCAAATTCATTTTACAATAGTTTTGAAAAATAATTACATAGGTAATATTTATTAGAACAAAAAATAATATCATCATATATTATTATTATTAAAACATTTTTGAAGTTATTTTTATAAAAATAGTTGCATCAACTACACCTTTTGAAAAAAAAATTGAAGTAAGAAAAGAGGTAATCATATCGTACAATGTTCATTTTTCATGTTATTGAGAATGTAAAGATTTTCTTAATTTAAAAAAAAAATTAGAAAATGTGGAATTTTTAAATCTTGGGGGTTTTTTGGACGAAATATCCTAAATTGTAAAAAAAATTTAATAATGCACATTTAACATCCATTTGATATAGTTTGAAACATAAATGAGTTGCATAGGAAAGCAATGTCTTAATGGCTTCATTATTAGCTAATAGTGAAAAAGTTTCTTCATAATCAATACCTTCTTCTTGATTATAATTGTGTGAAAATAATCTCTCAATGTTTCTTACTGTAGTTCCTGACTCAACAAACTTGTCTCTAAATGCCCACTTAGTGCCAATTGAAAGGTGTCTTTAGGTCTATCATCAAAATCACAAACATTGTTTCTATCAAATTAATTGTGTTCCTATTACCATATATATTACCAAGAATTAATCATTGATGTAATAATTATTATTCATAGACTCAATCTATGATATGAATGAATATTTTTCAACTTTATTCATAAGGGAAGCTATATATTTCATACCTCTATGCAGGATTTATTTTACTGCATCTAAAGGGTGGTTTCTATGAGCTATAATATTTCTTTGAAAAGATGATCTAGATGTCACAAGATCTTATTCAGGTTTTGGTTCTAATAGTTTAGTGGAAGAACTTTATTCTTGTTTAACAGAAAAATTAGAAAGGATTATAATAATGATTCGGATTTGAGTGATCATCCTCAAGGTTCTATAATATATTATTTGGTTAATTGGGGTTGGTTTCTTCAAATTCATTATGAAAATAGTATTACATTATTTTTGATCTCTTATTATATACTCTATAAGATTCACTAGAAGATGAATATTGATGAAAAATTCATTCATCACTCCTAGAATATTTTTTTTCCAGATTATCCTTTTTATTTGGAATTACGACTTTGTACACAAAAAATATGAAATAATTAAACATTGGTTTTCTAATATTCTATAACTCATGAGGTGTTATGTTTAGGAAAGGTTTAATTGATACTCTATTTATTGTATAACTAGATGTGTTAACAGCCTCTACCCAGAACTTTGTAGGAATTTCATACTCATTTATCATAGTCTAAGCTTCCTCTTGATGTTTCATATTTCATATTTATACCACACCATTTATTGTGATGTCCTAATAGAAGGAAATATTTGATTATAACCATTTTGAAAACAAAGTGATTCAGTGTATTTATTTTTAAATTCATGAACATGATGACTTCTTAAGGTATTCATCTTGTTTTCACATAGATATACAAATTTGGAATACTTAAGTGTATCTTGATAAGTCATTTATAACGACAAAAGTATAATGTCATCCATTTAAAATAGAAATTGTAGAAGGTATACAGATGTCCATACGAACTATCTCTAGAGGATAAGAGGTTTGATATTCTTCTATATATTTAAAGGCAATCTTATAAATTTTTCCTTTTTGATCTAGGTGACAACCACTATCATCTCAGAATTCAATCTTTAAAATATCTCTAACTAATCTATTTATAGATATATTTCTTAGTGAATGAATATTGAAATGGCCTAATATCCTATTCCAAATCCAATATTCTTTGTGAAAGGAACATAATAAAGAAATATTTGTAGAAGATAAATAATTTAAATCAATAGGATAAATATTATCATTTCTTACAACAGTAAAAAATGAAACATTTTAATCATATAAATCATGATAGGAAATGTTTTCAAATTTTACGTAAAATCTATCCTCACATAAATATGAAATGATATGACGATTATATTTTAAACCATATACAAATATAACATTAGAAATTAATAATGGTTTAGAATTATCGATTTAGAAATGTGTTATGATTTTCCTTTTATCATTGTCACCAAAAGTGACATGACCACCATCAACATTGATTAAATTATTTAATTTTAAATACTAACCAGACATATATTTGGAACATCCACATTATTTATACCAAATGATTTTGCTGGAGGTTTTCAAACAAGTTTACTATGAAACAGTATTTATGTCTGTTTCTGATGCTTTCTTTGGGGCGTGCGCGTCTGTCATGTTCTGAGGACGTTGGCGTGGTTCTGTTTCCCCACATTCCCGCTTTCCAAAGGTAGGTGGAATTCGCTCCTTATTTAGGGACGTCTGCTCCTTGATCGATATGGGATGATGGGATGTCATTTCTTCCTTCCGTGGATTACTCCTTGAAACTTGTCACCTAGTCCAGGTCTCCCTAATATAATTAATACGAAGTTCGTGAAACTCTTACCGGTGCCATGTTTCCATGGATGCTGGTTAATTACACTACTTCTGCCAGGACATTTCAGGGGGTCCGGTCGGGGCAGAAACCTTTAGTTGGGGGAGTAGTCACATTGAGACATCACTGGTATGTCTGGAAACTAGAGAATTGGTGTGTCTGTCTTTTGTCCCTTATTATAGGGCTTCTCGAGGGCGCAGAAGCCCGAAGCATCCCACATCGAGGGTGGGGAATCATATTCCATAGACATGTATCTGAGGTTTTCCTCAGCTTCCCATGTTTAACACAGGGTATTCTTCAAGTTTAACGTCCAGCAGAGATGGATCGGGCTGATCAAAACACTAGCAACAGTGGATCAGATTGAAGAAACCCCTTGAGGGAACACCGATTTTGGGATCATCACGTGGGAAGCTTCCCAAACGTTGTGGAGGGTAATGGGGTGGCATGATCCCACTGGGATGTGGCAGCCTGAGTAAGAATCAGGAAGGGTGATTGAAAGTCGAATAGAGTGGATGATGAATGAGATGGGACCGTCGTGGAGATGACGGTAATGATGGGATTGAGCCTCGAAGAGGCCTCCTATGTATCCTCTTGGTAGTGAATCAAAGCCCGCTTAGTTCGGATGGTGAGAACCAATGTGATGGGGGGCGGAGCGACCAATGGGTGATGGTCTTGAACATCAAGGAGGTTCCTACGTACCATGCCATGACAAGGATCAATGTCCATGTAGATCGGGATGGGGGCTTGGAACACCGACACGACGGTGGTCGGGACCAATGGATGGTGGGATTGAACCTCAGGGAGGCTTCCTATGATCCATGCCGTGACATGGATCAAAGTCCACATAGTTCAGGATGGTGCATGTCAGAGAACCAACGTGAATAAGGACCTTGGTCCAAGTGGGTGGTGGGCTTGAACATCAGGGAGGCTTCATACCTACCATGCCTTATCATTCGTCAAAGAACACGTAGTTCCGAATGGTGTGGGGATTACACTCTAGGTTGCCCAAGGTGAGGGTGGACCGACATGAATGTGGTTGCAGTGACCAGGTGCTGGGCTTGAACCTCATAGGGCTTCCTACATACCATGCCTTGACATGGATCAAATACCGCGTAGTTCAGAATGGTATGCGTCGGAGGGCAGATGTGAATAAGGACCTTGGTCCAATGGATCGTGGTCTTGATCCTCAGGAAGGATTCCTATGTACCATGCCTTGACAAGGATCAAATACCACCTAGTTCATAATGGTGTGTGTCATAGGGTCGACGTGAATAAGGGCCTTGGTCCAATGGGTTGTGGGATTGAACCTCGGGGAGGTTTCCTACGTACCATGCCTTGACATGGATCAATGTCCCTGTAGATCGGGTGAATAATGGGTCGTTGAACCGATGTGAAGGGGTCTCGAAACAACAGGATGGTGGGATCACAACGGCGTACTGCTGGAATGGGATACAGGTTAACATCATGCGGGATAGGGGCATGTCGGAGAACCGATGTGAATAAAGACCGGGGGTCCAATGGGTGTTGGTCTTGAACCTCGTGGAGGCTTCATACGTACCATGCCTTAGAACAGATCAATGTACTTATAGTTCGGGTTGGTCACAATGGATTACCGCTGGATTGGAATGATGTTTAACGTCATGCGGGACTGGGCGGGTTGGAGAACCAACTTGATTAAGGACTGGGGGTCCAATGGGTGTTGGGATTGAACCACGTGGAGGTTACCTATGTACAATTCCTTGGCACAGATCAAATTCCTCATAGTTCGGGTTGGTCACAATGGCTTACCGCTGGATTGGAATGCAGTTTGACATCATACGGGATGGGGAGAATTTGGGGCTTACACTCTGAGGTGGCCCAAGGTGTTTCATGGCTGATGCTCACTCTAATCCCACACGAGTCATCCTCAGTGAATAAACAAGAGGTTGTAGGGACCTGATGATCACATTGCAAAGGGTGCGTCCGTGGGAAGCGAAGAGGGGCTTACGCATTTGGTGGCCCATGGTGCTGGGACATACTCCAGAATTGAGGCCCGAAGGCAACAAAGTGCAGAGGGAGAGGGATTTGACACCCAGGAAGAGAGGAGGGGGGAATGCTCCTTATCACATCCTCTGCTGGCCTTGGGGACTGAAGATGAAAGGAGGGAGCAGGGGGCTCTGCCTCCTGCAATAACGGATTGGGGATCACACCAAGGTGGTTTCCCTTCCCCGCAGAAAAACGCCAATCCCCGAATGAGGATATCATCCACTGTGGAGACCAAGGGGCTTGGAGAATGTCCAGGGTGGGGGCACCCCGCATGAGAGGCACGAGGTGATGTCATAGTTTAACGTCGTGTGTTGAGGACGAGGGTGCTTGGTAGTTTAATGTCCTGCAGCTCGGATGAGGTGGGTTTACCCCCACACCACTAGGACATACATAACCAGTAACATCTTCTCCTTGTGTAAGGTAAGGTACCGGAAATTCCGTACTAAAGGTGTCACAGAGAGAACCATCGTTGGGTCCACGTTTGCGTGGCTATGCGAAGAAGCAATAGCCATTAGTGTTCCTATGAGATGAAGCATTAGGCGAAGCAATGCCACATGCATTATCATCCAGGGGACTTTGAAGTCATATCGTGTAAACCTTGAGGGTCACACGAGAGAAGGAATTGCCGAGTAGAGGGGTCCATAGGCCGAGTCCTTGTGAAGCTCGATTTCTCTGTGTGGTGGAGGGAATTGGCGAAGGGGTGTGCTTCACGAAGCGGGGTGCCTTATCCTTAGCATGGGGAAGAGGTGCAAGTGTGAGGTGCTTCGTGAAGTCGAAAGGGGTTCGTGCAGCACAACCTCATGGAGCACAGGTGCCTCACGAATCAGGATGTCGGGAAGGAATGTGCTTCGTGAAGTACGGTGATCCTGCCTTAGCAAACGTATCATCTGTACATGAAGGGTGTTTCACGAAGCATAAACGCTCCATGATAACCAAGGTCCCCTTGGGGATCCCCTTCCTTTGCGAAAGCCCTTATGATTCACAAAAGTCATCCCTATCGGAAGAGGGGATCAAAACTAGACAATGCGGAGTCACCTCGCGATGAAAAAATACCTCATATTGCTCATGATTCACAGAGAAATGGGTGCTTCGTGATATGGGATCTAGGAAGGATAAAGGTCGGATTTTCCATCAATTGGGCTTAGGGGAGTCCGGTATTTATAGGCAAGGGTAGCCGTGGAGCAGAGCTGACACAACACAAAGAGGGCTTCAGTTTCATCCCGGCGGGTCGTGAACATCAAGGGCGTTGGTGTAGCGTACCGCCTCTTTTTCTTCGAGGTGGCCTTGAAAACATCAGGGGCATTTGTGGAGGGTCTTTCCTCCTATTCTTCGTAGTGGTCTCACGAATGTCAAAGTAATTCATGGAGGGTACCGCCTCCTTTGCTTCGCGCCGGGCTCGCGAACGTCAGGGGCATTCACAGAGGGTGTCACCTCGTTTGCTTCGCGACGAACTCATTTGTAGGGGTGAACTCCACGTCGTGGCTTTGCGAGGCAGGTCATGGTACCTCTTTTTATTCTTTATTTTCTTCCAACATCTTGGTGCCAACAAATACCCCCCCCCCTCAGACTTGGAGCCGCATAGGTATCAAGGGTCTATGTCCGAGGGAAATCGCCAAAATCATCGGTCGTTCGCAGTGCGAACTCGTGAAGAGGGTGTGCGAGGCGGAAAGGGGCCGTGTGGGCCAGGAATGCCATGAAGCTCCACGTGGACTGGACGCGCTTCGAAGCTCCGAGGGCCACCACCTATAAATAGGGGGATGACCTCTCTTTTTTCATTTCCCTTCTCCGTGAATTTTCTATCTGCGCTCTCAATTTGTGAAGCTCTGCGTACTCCGCGACTGCTCACCATGAATCAAGCATCGCGATGAACCATGAGTCTTTGAATCTACGATAGTGCTACATGACCATGCGCCTGAAGTCTGAGTCCAGGCTCCGCGATTAGGCTTTGCGAGTGAGCTCTGCGTATGGGCTTTGTGACCCAAGCTGAAAACTGTCTGGGTCTTGAAACCCAATGGCCCATCGAGAAGCTGCCCTGGTTGTGCATGTAGATGCCTCACAGAGGGATGAGATGGAAAATTTTCTTGGTCTGGGGGAGCTAGTCTGGAGCCACTCGGACCATAATTATTTGGTGGAGCTACTGTTGGAGAGCCAGAAGAATTATCCGTTGTGTAAGAGGCTGCCATTGTATGGCTTTGGGCTGAGGGATGACGTCTTAATTCCTGGGGTGAGTAGGAAAACCCATCTTACTCGTTTAGGAGCACATCATGCCAGCGTCAATGGTTCAAGGTGGATGATGGTCATGCACAGGAAGACTTCACACCTGTCACTGCTGATTTCTTGTACAATCATCTGAAAAATGTTGGTGGGAAGCCATTGTAGTATGAGACGTCCCCTCCCATGTACCAAACAATACTGATGGAAGCCTTGAGGGATTCTAAGAAGGGGTGGTTTGATGAGTGGGACCTACGCCAGGGTGGCAACTTCCCAAACGATTGGGCATGGTCCTACTGGGTAGCCGCCTCATGCGCGGAGTTTGGAGCAGAGCTGAGGAGAGTGGGTTTGTATGAGGTGACCTGGGCCTCTCAATTCCACATATATCAACCAAAACAGCTGAATCTAGTGATGTTTAGCAGATAGTCGTCTAGGACCAACATGTTTCACCTGCACCATGGGGAGGTCAGCATCAGTCTGTGGGATGTCCATCATATTTCTGGGGTCCTGATCTTGGGTGTTTTGTACGATGAGTTCCTCCCTATCATGAGCACGTGGGAGGATCCGGAGTATATTCCACAGTTGGTGCTGGCACTGATTGGGCTGGTCCCCAGAGAATACAAAGAATCGGTGAGGGATGTCCACTTCAAGAAGTGGTTCATGCAGTTCCTGATCTTCCTGATGGATCGAGAGTTTCCCACGAGGACTCGAACATTCCCTAATGGGGCTCAACGGGGCAAGGAGCATTCGTATTGGCGGCTCTTGGAGGACATCCAATGGAAGACCAGGGGTTTCAGTGTCAATATCGAGTAGCAGCCAATATTCAAACTGGCAGCGTTTATCACGGCCCTTATCTGTGGTTGGATCCTACCAGTGAGGAATACCAACATGGGGTGTGGGCTAGCTCATTCATCATGGAATCCTTGCTGGCCACAGGAGGTCGGGTCAATTTGGGGATTCTGATTCTCGCCAAATTGTACAAGATTCTACAACATGTTAGCGAGGGCAAGAGGACATAGAGGATATGTGGGCCATTCCATCTTCTGTATGGGTAGATCACAACACACATCCGGGGGGTTTACAAATATCTGAACCCCATCTTGCCTCTGGGATCAATCTTCTGCCCATCCATTCTGAATGCTGTCAGGAGCTTTCCTGCCACGTTAACCGTACCGTTGGTACTAAACCGGGTGTGGAAGGCAGGCGAGTTTAATTTCCAGATGTTTCCATTACCGACGGGGGAATTCACCGATGATGGTAGGGAGATGGAAGAGCACCGGGCCTATCTCTGGGACTTTCAAGGTGGATTCTTGGTGGAAAGGGTGGACCGCGAGCCTCTCTGCGAGCCGTACACCCCACACTGGTTTGCAAGGAAATTCCGGTGCCTGTAGTGGCGGACCCTACAGGTCTACTGGGAGGTGCGCCATGAGGATCACTCATGTTTGATAAGCCAATTGTGGCTCATGTTCACATGGGAAGACGGTAAACTGTGGAATGCATTGCCTCCGCCTACTTCCACCTTCAGATTGGTGAAGTATTACGCCCTAAGCTGGGAGGCAACTTATCCGAGGGAAATGCTGAAGCAACCAACTATTCAAGTTGTTGATGGAAGGCCTTCCCCATCCCAAGGTCGGGGTCAGAGGGCGGAAAGGGCCTCTCGTGGTGGAGGGGTAGCCGTTGTGGCCAGACCCACACCAGCCGAGGGTGAGGTAGCGGCGGCGGATCCAATAGTGGAAGCGGATACGATGGTCCCAGGAGAGATGATCCATCTGGAGGGGCGGCCACCGAAGGGATTCGGTAGGATATCTACTCAGGCTCTGGGGAAATGGTTTTGCCATATAGACATGACAGAGAATGTTGTTTTCCTAGAGGCCTGGGATATTTGGGATGTCAACCGACAATTCGTCTACCCGCCTATGATGTAGAAACACCTGAACCGTCTCAAGATGGATTTACTGGGCATAGGCCATGTACGGGCTGGTTACGCAGTGTCTCCGGTGGAGGCGGAGCAATATCTGGCTGAGCTGGAGGACTTCGTTCATTATAGGGGTGCCCCGCGTCTAATGACAGATAGTGTGAGGGTACTGTTGAATTATACGGTTCCCCCACAGTTGTCGGCCGCTGAGCGGCGATAGCACATCCCCCAGTCGGAAGAATCAGACGAATCCTCTTTGGGGGGATGAGGTCGGTGGAGGGATCCCGTTAGAGGAAGGAAAAGTCGGCGATCAGGACTCAGGTATAGATTATTTTGCGGAGGTTCTGGAGGTAACATTCCAAGTTTCATTCCTCAAGGTCTACTCTCAGGTCATTATGGAAATCTTTCCAATATCTAAACTACATAGGAGGACCTTATACATAGACCTCTCTCTCGCCCCTCAGTGGGAGATGATGAAGGACCCTTGTAACCCGCACCTATGGCTGCGTCTAGTTCTGTGCCTCGCAGGACTAGGGCACCCCAGCTGGCTCCTCCAGAATCTCCAGACCTTCCAAAAATATATGGAGGGCCACGCTTCGGGGTCTGGTCAACATCAACTCAGGGGCAGTACCAAAAGTTCAATCTTTTGAAGTCCGCTCCACTGAATTCATTACTACCACATGTTGATTGTGCCAACTAACGTCCATGCCCTTCTCTGTTACATACAGTTCTTCGACTGGCATGGGCCATTGTGATAAGGCTTGTCGGGATTTCTGGTGGAACCCCTCCCAGAGGCATGCCAGTGATCATGGAGATAGTTACCCATCCCATACGAGCTGCAGCTCCCCCCATCATTATCGGGACCGACAGTGGGGTGATGCTCGAGGTTATTGAGGTGGGGTCTGACAATGAGGATCTGCCGGTCAACCCAAGTCCAACTGCATCCGATCCAATGCATGATGTCGTGCCTGATCCCACACCAGACACAGATCCCGCTGATGATTTCCTAATGGTGTACCCCGCATAAGAGCCTGCCAACTGCATGGACTAGGACGAGACGACCTCTGATGAAGAGGACAATGAGATAGTTCATTGACGATCATGGAAGCTGATCGTGCGCTTTATCGAAATGACCCCCCAAGCATTATCGCTAGACTAGATGGACAGAATTCTCTCGCAGCTGCATGATCTATGAGATAGGGAAGTTGATTCCCAGTGCACTCACCTGCTCATCCGAGATCTTATAGCGGAGAACATCCAGGAGAATGATTTCGGCCTCAGCATGGGCTAGCAGCGGAGGAAGGAGATGAACATCAAGAAGCTCAGGGAGGCTGAAAATGAGGTCTGATGGCAACAGATCCGGGTGGATGAGCACTCATCTTCTCTTAATGCAGAATCAGATCAGATCTTGCAATTAAAGGCCCAGCTGGCAAAGGCATAAGAGCATCTAAGGCAAGATTACAATAAAATGGTCATCATTCAGGCTGTCATAGGGCGGGCCCAAACTGAGGATAATGAATTGCACCCCATTGTTGCGGAGGAGGAGCAGGAGTTGAGCCAGCGGTAGCAACTCCTGGATGCCACAAGTCGATGGGTGGCGGAACTGCAACTCTATTTTGACGGGGTCAACCCGTCCATGGGAAGAATAAACCCACGAGTTTTGTAAGGATCAAAAACTCTCTAATGTACTTTCATGTTTGGATTTATTTGATTCCATAGCATGCATGAGTCTCATTATCGAGGTTGGATTCATACACATCTGTTATATTCATGAAATTTCCAGTGGTCAGTCCCTAAGCTCACATGTGTCGAGGCCAATGTGAGAAATAAGGGATGATCACCATGCTATTCCATCTGAACATAATGCATCAACCAAGATTCGGGTATCCAGGTTTTAAGTAACCAATCTGGATCTTCCGAGGAGACATGGGAGAGGCCCGATCGGAGGATTAGGACCTCAGAATAATCGACGAACCATTCTTTCGATGTCCTCGGGTGCACAAGAGGGGTAACACCAAGGGCGTTGGGATTAGTTCGAACATAGGGAAGTTGAAGGTGTGTATCAAGATACCCAAAATTCGGAACATAAAGGGGGGTGGCGGGACAATAAAGGATAATAATTGACCATGTTCAAAACACATTATCCTTGTTTCATTAGCCTAAAATGGAGATAACAAATGAGGGTCGACCATTGACCATGTTCGAAACACAGGGGCTAACTCAAAATGATACCAATTAGTCTTCTGGAACTTTGGCCCAAGACAATAGGCAGGCCATAGGCCCAGCATCCATACTATCAGGGGGATCCTCCAGACATGAAAGAGGATGAGGGTCTGAATAAGGGGCACACAAAGCATGGAATGTGGAGTGAAGGTTTGTTCGAGCAGAATCCAACACTCTTGAGGTTACACCCTTGTGGTGGAAGCACACTAGATGGAACATCATTATGATCATGGATCATTCTTTCCTTCATATGGAGCCTCTCTGGCGAGGGAGTAGTTGCTTCCCAATGTCATCTTGGGACATCCTGAACTTGTTTAGGGCAGAGTTACGGTTGTACGGTTCCCTACGAGGGGTCTGGCCAGGGGGCCGAAAAGGGGGAGGAACAAGGCATTAAGATTCCTGGGGCTGGACCCCAGGAGAAATATCGGGGTGTCTCTACGTATCCCATAAGTATGGGAATCAAGCCATACATTGTTCTAGAAGCATAGTTTAATGTCATTCAGGATGATAAGAAGCCTGACTGCGCTGCTACACATCCTACCAAAACTTCTAAGCCTGCCTGAGTCATGATCGATGTGGGAAACAAGAAGTAGTGGTGGGACATTCCCAACACAGGAAGGGACATGGAGGGGAAAAGGGATTCTCGGTAAATACCAGACCAATGATGCTAACCCGTCTATATATCACACCTAAATGTGAAAAAGAGATAAAGCCAAGTATGTTGGAATTCCACTTGACCTTGAGGAAGTGGAAATGTGTGAATCATGATGCTAGAAATTTGGATCGCAATGATGGAAATGTGATGCCAGAGGACAACTATTGACCATGGCGGAAACACAACATCCATATCGTGTTAGCCTAGAAAGGGGATAGACAAATTAGGGTCGACCGTTGACCATGTTCGAAACACAAGACCTGTCATAGATGTCGTCCAAGATTCTTATGGACTTTGGCCCAAAACAGTTGGAGAGCCATTAGGCTCATCATTTATGGAGAGCCATTAATCCTAGAATCCATGTCGTCAGAGGGTCCTTTTGGATGTGTATGAGGATTAGGATCCAAATGGAGAGCTCGCGAATCTTGGTAATGGAACGAGAGGAATGTCTCCATGAAAATTCAACAATTCTGGCTCTTTGTCAAAACGCATCTGAATACGTTAATGAGACGTATTAGATAGAGGGGGTTGTGTCCCTTCCTATAGGGAGATCTTAGTTTAGGGTCGTAGAGTTCAGACCATGGATGATAGAAAACATAGGAGGCACGTGGTGGGGTAACTCAAATACCTGACGTGAATGGGAACCAGGGGTTCCAAGCACCACATGCTTCTCGGAAAGTTTATAGGTCGAGGGACAGAAAATGAGAGTTGAGCTGTTCCTTAAGAAAAGTGCAACGAAGTTCCTACTTACCCCATGGGGATGAGGATCAAGCTGCATGAAGTTCATGAAAGGGTCTTAGTTTAAGGTCTTATAATTCAGACAATGAATGGGTAAGTAGAGCAAGAGACACATGGTACAGTGGTTACAAAACCCGACGTGAATGAGGACATAATCCCTACCCAACATGTGTTCTCTGGGGAGGTGCTCGAGTCGCGGAACCGAACACGAAAGTTAGGCAGGTCCTGCATGGAAGTGCCCGGGTGCTCCTACGTATCTCACGAGGTTGAGAATTAATCCATACGTAGTTCTTGGAAGGTGGAACGACATGGTAAGGTACCAGTGCAAAGGATGAAAGCGGTGCACGGGTCTAGCCCTCACACCAAGAGAATTGGTATTTGATAAATCTTATTTGTCCTTAATGGTGAGTGTTTTTTTTGTGAAGCGACAGGGCTAGGGTAGCAGGCCGTGGCGTCGCCACAAGAATGAAGCCGTAGTAGGTGTTGAAAGATTTCATAGAATATGACCAATACCCAACGTGACTTCCTCTATGATGAGGTCATCACAATGTAGTACCATTTTTTGTCATGCGACCAGGACGATAATGTCACAGTTTAGGGCCATGTGATAGGACCAATCATGCATTTTAACGTCATGCAACAAAGATGTAGTAGAGATGACTCTAGGTGGGGAATGTGTATGGTGCCATGAAACATAACTGACGTGAATGGGGAAATGATCCCACATCGCACAATATGCAATTCCGAGAGGGGAACCTCGAGCCAAGGGGCCCAAATAGGGGTGAGAGCGAAAGGGGCCCGAGAAACTAGCTCCCGGCTATGATGGACCCGAAAACTATACGACAGGGTTGTCCTACTTATCCCATAAGGATGGTAATCAAGCCATACGTAGTTCTAGAGGGTGCCTTTTAATGTCGTGTGGTACATGACATAGGAGGGATAATTCATAGAACGAGGTGCATGTGGTGCGACTATTACAAGCCCGAAGTGAATGAGGACATAATCCCACACCACGCCACGCGGTCCAGTAGTCAAAGTCCCGAAGGTGGGACAGAAAAGAAAAATTAGCTGAACTCAATCTAGACCCAAAGTCAAGAGGCCTGGGAATTCCTATGTATCCCATGAAGATGGGAATCAAGCCATACGTAGTTCTAAAGAGATATTTTTTTATGGTCTTAGAGCTCGGATAATTGAATCCCTGAAGCACTCCGTATTCCAGATTTGTCCCCTTGACGTGCAAAGGTGCACTGGGGGATAGCACCAAGAGTGTCGAGAGTCCACCTGAAAATGGTGGGGTGGAACATAATGTGAATCATTAAACCAACATCCAAGACCTGAAGGGGCTGGTGTGACAACAGAGGATTACTGCTGACTATGTTCGCAACATAGCATCATGTCGTGTTAGCCTGAAATGGGGGCAAACAAATGAGGATCGACCACTGACCATGTTCACAACACGGGATTTGTATCAATTTTTTGTCTGAAACACTCGGAGGAGATGTCCCGAAACAGTAGGAGATCCCTTAAGAATAGTATCCATGCCGTTATTGGGGGTCCCACTGGGTGTGAAAGATAATGGAGGTCTGAATGAAGGGGAGCACGAAGCCTGACAAGTTGAATGAACTTGTATAAGTTGAATCTGACACTCTTGGTCCCAGACCAGAGTATTGTTAACACATGGGAGAACCACTTCAAGGGGTCGAAGGACTCAACTTGAGAGTGGCTAAGAGATGGCGGATTCTCGGAAGAAGGGAGGCATGGTGCCAAAAACACAACACGAAGGAAGGCATAGCCCTGTACCACACCTATATAACCCCCTCATGGGGAGGTACAGGCCACGGGGCCTAGGTGACTGTGAGATCGGGAGATCTATAAGAGATGAGGCTGGACCCTAAGCCTAGAAATCTGGGTGGTCCTATGTATCTCATAAGGATGGGAATCAAGCCACATGTAGTTCTGGATGAGATCTTAATTTATGGTCTTAGACCTCGGACCATGGATGGAGTGAAAACCCTCCAAGTAACTGCAAACCTCAACCTGATCCCCAAGCCCATGTGAGTTAAACTCTGTGTGGGAAACAAGGGAGGAAGATGTCTTTTACAATACCTAGAACGCATGCCAATGGGAAATTGGTGCGAAGCCCCAAATGACACCCCTGTCGTAGCTTTGGTCCTCCTAACGCACAGATGCACACTGTGGAATAGTACCAAGAGTTTCGAAGTTCTATATGGACATGATGAGGTGGAGAATGATGTGAATCATGTAACCCACATTTTGTGCTTAATGGGGCTGGCGTGGCGATGGTGGATAACTGTTAACCGTTGAGAAAACACAGTATCCACATCGTGTTTTCCTAAAGTGGGAAAAACAAATGGGCATCCACCACTGACCATATTCACAACGCGACATTTGTATCAATTTTTTGTCTACAGCCCTCAGGGGCATTGGCCTGTAATGGTAGGAGAGCCCTTAGGAGTGGTATACAAGCCATTTTTGGGGGCCATTCGGGTGTGAAAGGTGATGAAATTCCAAATTAATGTGAACACAATTTCTGAAAAGTGGGTGGAAACATGTCCGAGCGGAGTCCGACATTCCTGGTACTAAACCTGAGTACCCTTGGGCACATTGGCGAACCGCCGAAAAGGGTCGACGAGGGGGCTCAAGAGGGAGAGGTACATGGCGTGGTTGTTACAAGCCCAATGCGAATGAGGGCATAATCCCATACCATGTCATGTATTCCCCTCTTCGGGGAAGGGTAGGCCAAGGGGCCAAGGTGAAATGGAAATTTCCGGGAGATGGGGTTGGACCCGAAGCCTTGAAATTCAGGTGGTCCTATGTGTCCCATAAGGATGGAAATCAAGCCACACGTAGTTCTCAAGATGCAGTTTAACATCATGTAGGATGAGGAGGGGAGTAGGATACCCCCACACAAGGGAGGCGTATGGTACGATGAATAAACCGTCATGAATGATGACTTAATCCCTCACCACACCATACACTCCCATAAGAGAGGATCTGGGTTGGGGGTCCGAAAGGCCAAGGGGACTGATAGTTGGGCTTCAGTCAGGAAGTCCTAAGATACTTACTGTTTAACATCTTACAATGAGGATGATGGCTTGGGGAAGGTCTCATCCGGGGATATGTACGACACATCGAGTAACTCAATGTGAATGAGTACATATTCCCACACCACGCCGGAAAGTCCTATCAGAGAGAACCTAGGATAGGTGGAAGGTCATATTACCTCTTGTATGGTTATTGCCTCATCACAGCTCCTAATACCATGTGAGCGGTGCTCGGTTTCGGAAACAAAGTGCCGGTCTTGGCTATCTTCGTCTAATGGGGTGTGATGACTGGCATCACCCAAGGGGAGTTTGTCACTTGGGGACCTGGCAGAACGAACCAATACACTCGATTTTTGGGACATATTGGGGTGGTCCTAATGATCCAGGACAACTATTGACCATGATCAAAACACAGCGTCCCTATAGTGAACTAAAATGGGAGCAACAAATGAGCATCGACCGTTGACCACATTCGAAACGCCGGACTTGTATCGGCTTGTTTCTCGACATCCTCGAGGGCGTTGGCCAGAAGTGGCAAGAGGGCCCTTAGGCCTAGCATCCATACCATCCAGGGGCCCTTTCAGATGGGGATGGTGATGGAATCCTAGTCATGGAGTGGGTGAAGCATATCTGTACCCATCTACAAAATAAGAGAACATCTCTAGGGAGGGGGACGTACAACCGGATCACGGCTAGCTCAACGTGAATTGGGAAATAAGTATGCACCCTTCCAAATGTCTTGACATGAGGGGAAGATTCTGCCTTTTGGGATGGGCCAAAAGACAAAATTTATGGGCGTTCCTATGTATCCCATGACGATGGGAATCAAGCCATACATAGTTCTTGAAGGCCATGCAGTTTAACGTCTTGCAGGGAGGACGTGGGGGATAAAAGAACGGGAGTGGGCACATGGTGTGACCATTATATTCCTCGTATGAGTTTGACTAAGGAAGCCTACTCCACATCATGCAAGGACCCTCTGAGGAGACTATACCTAGGGGGGACAGTCAAAGATAAGAGCTCAGGGCTGGGCTCAAGACGAGCATGGGGATAGAAATCAAACCATATGTAGTTCTCAAGATGCAGTTTAATTTCATGTAGGACGATGCACAGTTTAAAGTCATGCAGGACTGGACAGTTAAGGTCATGTAGGACCGTCGTGCAGTTTAGGGTCATGACGGACCGTCTAGTTTAAGGTCATGCAGGACCATACAGTTTAAGGTCATGTAGGACCAAGGGTCTCATGAAAAGTATTACTTGAGGAGCTTGAAATTTGTGGGAGGATTTATGCACTCACTATCCATGGTCACCAAGGAATATTCTCCATTAGGGTAAACCATATGAATGATGTAGGGTCCTTCCCATTTGGGATCCAACTTGGGTGGTTTCCTGCCTGAGATCATTGGCGCTCGGAGGGCCAACACTAGGTCACCTTGTAGAAAAGAGTAAAGGCGAACCTTCTTGTTGAAGGCTCTAGTTATCTTATTCTGATGCCTTTCCAGATTGTGCATGGAACGAAGCATACTCTTGTCACGCTCTTCCAATTCAGCTAGATGGATTTCGACCACCTTATCTGGAACCTAATGCTCATAGACTATAGTGTGTAATGATGGCAGCAGGATCTCAATGGGAAGGACGGCCTCAGCCCCATACACCATGGAATATGGAGTCACCTTGGTGGAATTTCGAGTCGTCGTCCGATAAGACCATAGGGAATTGGGGAGATTTTCCGGCCAACTATTCCTGTTCTGACAAACCATTTTCTGCAAAATTATAGAGAGGGTTTTGTTTAATTCCTTGATCTTCCCATTTGCCTACGCGTGATAGCGGGAGGTATGGTTCGAACATATATTGTACTTGGCATACAATTTCTTCAGCTTAGCTGCTCGGAATTTTGTGCTGTTATCGGTGAGCACAACATGAGGGACTCCAAATAGGTAGATGATGTTGGATCATACAAAATCGTCAATGGATCGAGCCTTGAATTCCTTGAGTGGGACTACCTCTACCCATTTGGAGAAGAAATCTGTAGTGCTTAGGATGAACCTTCACTGACGAGCTATCGCCGGTGGGTATGGCCCAAAGACATCGTGCCCCCATACCGCGAAGGGCCAAGAGTACATGGTGGAGTGGAGGGGTTTTGGGAGCCGATGTGTGAAATTAGCATGAACTTGGCACGCGTGACATCTCTTGGTGAACTTGATACAATCGTGGATCATAGAGGGCTAGAAGTTCCCCAGTCTCAAGATCTTATGGGATAGCTTCGGCCCAGCCTGGTGGGCTCCGCAGGAACCAACATGGACCTCTTGCATGACCTGAGAAATATGGACTCCTTGAATGCAACGGAGGAGAACACCATCGAAACCACACTTATATAGGATCTCCTCAAGACTGAGACCACTCTGGAGGGTAAACTGTAGTGCGTGGCGTCAGATTCGCTCGCACTCTGCCCGATCATTTGGGAGGCTACCATTTTGGAGATACTCAACAAGAGGTGCCCTCTAGTCAGAAGCCATTTTTACCACTCCATCTGAAGAACCTGGGGCTCCTAACGTGGAGGATCCGGCGGTAATATGACTTACTCGTAGGCCGTCATCATCCTCTAGGGTGACGAGGGAAATGACTCTCCGGTGTGCCACATGTATAATCGTATCATCGAGATTGGGTTCTGGAAGTGACGTAGCTAACCCAGAAAAAGCGTCCACTTGACCATTCGGCAACATAGGGACATGGGTGACCTCTGGTTGAGAAAGGAACTAGGCCATTAGACATATGGTGCACTCCAACAATGGCATGAGCTCTGGCTTTCTGAAAACATAGTCACCCTTGACTTTCTTGATTACTTGTTCAAAATCCCCTTTCACTTGCAAATGGGGCACATCAGTCTCAAGGTGCAGCTCGAGGCTAGTGAGGAGATCCTGATACTCTTCCTCGTTGTTGGTGCAGCCTTCTGCCAACAAGAATGAGTACGGCAGAACGGCTTGCACTGGGGTGATGAAGACGATACCCAGACCCACTCTGTTGAGCCAAGGGTCGTTGAGCCTCCTACCGGTGGCGCTCTGAGAGGCACCATCGAAGTGCATTTTCCAACATGATATGAAATGATTGACTGAGAGGATCGACTCATCCAGAAAATCTAGATCTAAGGATTTATCCGTGGGGGTGGGATGGGAAGCTAATAAGTCTGCGAACGCCTGCCCTTTGATTGGATTCTGAGGCACGAACCAGATGTCGAACTATTGGAGAATTACCACCCACTGCACTAGTCAGCCAGTCAACATGGGTTGGTTCAGAATGTACATCAGTGGGTCTACCCGAGAGACCAACTATACTTCATGGTGCTGTAGGTAATGTCCCAATTACTGTATGGCAAACACAAGTTCAAGGCATCTCTTTTCGATGGGGGAGTATCTGGTCTCCGTATTGAGTAGAATACAGATGAGGTAGTATAGGCTGTTCTCTGTCCCCTCATAGTTCTACTGGGCAAGAAGGGTGTCTAGAGACCATTCCAAGGTGGTCACATAAAGGAATAGTGGATTTTCGGTGACGGGTGGCATCGAGACCGGAGGCTGGAGCAGATACTTCTTGATTTCTTCAAAAGCGGTCTGGCACTCTTCGTCCCATTCATAGGCGGAGCCTTTCTTCATGAGTTGGGAAAATGGCTTACACATTCCAACCAGATTGGAAATGAATCAGCGTATGTAGGCTAAGTGGCCTTGAAGTCCTCAAAGCTCCCGAATATTTCTCGGGAGAGGCATCTGGATGATGGAATTGATATTCTCTAGGTCGATCTCGATACCCCAATATATGACAACGAAGCTGAGAAACTTGTCAGACGTGACCCTGAAGGCACACTTCAACGGGTTCATCTTCAAGGGGTGGAAACAGAGGAAGACTAAGGCATTCTCATGGTCCTTGAGATGGTCCTGGTGTTGGCCAGATTTGACCACCAGATCGTCCACATAGCACTTCACCAATGTTCTGAGAATTGGCTTGAATATGTGGTGCATGGCCCGCTGAAAGGTGGAACCTGCATTTTTCAGGATGAAGGGCATAACCTGGTAACAGAAAGTAGCTTGGGGGCCCCTGAATGCGGTGGACTCCTTTCCTTCATGGGCTATCCGGATCTGGTTTTACCCTGAATACCCATCCATGAAGGAGAGGGCTTGGAACCTAGTCGTAGCGTTAATCAACAACTCTGTCATGGGGAGGAGAAAATCCTCATTCGGACAGTGGTGATTGAGATCGCAGAAGTCGATATAGATTTTGATCCTCATGTTCATCATCCTGACTGGCACTATGTTTTCTAGCCACTTGGGACACTGAACTTCCTTAATGATGTTGGCTCTAACGAGCTTGTCAACTTCGGCCTCGACCATGGCACCGTGAGAAGGGTGCATCTTTCTGGGAGGCTTCTTGAACCCGTGATGGTTTTTTGGGAGGCCAAGGCGGTGGACGGCTATTTGAGGATCTAGTCCTAGCATCCCCCAATAACTCAAGGTGAGCACATCTCGGTGCTGCTTAAGGAAGTTCACGTATTGATGATGCTCCTCGAGGGACATGGAGGCACTGATCAATGTGGGTCTCGGATCTGCCTCACTACTAAGGTTCACCTGTACCAGTTCTTCGACCATGGTAGAGACGCCTTCTTCAATGGTAGGGGAAGAATCCTCTAGATCCTCTTCTCCACTTGTGGAGGGATCTTCTGTGGGGGGAGTTGTCTCCGAGCCACCAGACTCCGATGGGAGGCTGGTGCTGGCTTGAGCAGTAGTGGTCACCACATCAAGAGACTCATGGACCACTGAAACCATAGCAATGAAGGTAGTTGCTCCAATCCCATCTGGTCTTTGTCCCATGGGGACACACTTGATAACATCAAAGTAGTAGTGGCGCGTTGGCTTGAGCCAGTTAATTCCAACCCGGCGAAACAGACACGTATGACGCGCCACCGTTGCCAGGAGCCAAACGTCCTGATACCACACAGGGGTTGGATGTTTCGGGATTACCCGAGCCTGGTTGGTGTAGGAGTACGAGGTGATTTTTCATCATCTCTTGGACATGGGAATATTCCTTCCTCTCATACCCAAAACGACAAAGATTTTCCCCATGTCGGAGGTCGTGGCCTCCAACCGATGGATCAGGATGATGTAGGGATCATCCAGACCTGCCTAGGGATCACTTGTATCCTTGGTGGGCTCAATATCACTTGCCATAATCTGCATATCCTTACTCTTGTAATTTTCATTGTCCAGATAGCAGGCTTTGAAAGAGGTGAAAGGAGAAGCATCACCCTGGAGTATGCCTACCCGACCATTGAGGGAGTGTTTAAGGAATTGGTGATACGATTAAGGGACTGCGGCATGCAGGTGGAGCCATGGCCTTCCCATCAATGCATTGTATGTGGTGTCCTGGGAGACAACCATTTATTCGGTACTGGCCACTAGGCCACCGAATTGGGTCTTCAAATAGATCTTGCCGACCGAGGTCTGCTCATTTCTGTCTTATCCCTAGATTCTTAGGTCAGATGGAGTTAAATCATCCTCAAACAAACCTAGCATCCACAATGTCCGAGTCAAGATAATGTTAATACTAGATCCTGTGTCAACAAGATAACGACAGACTTCCACACCGTTAAACTGACCAGTGATGTACAATGGAAGAATTTGCCCTTGTATGGGAGGGTCTTCGTCTTCACCGGAGACCATGATAACTTCCTGTAATTTAGTGTTCTCAATTGCCTCAGCGTGGAAGGCTTCTGCAGCTGGTACTTTCGTCTCAAACAAGAGGGGATCTTTAAAGCCTCAGTGAGTGCCTCAAGCATGTCTAATGACTGGAAAAGAGCCCCAAGGATAGAGAGTCATGCTGGAATGATGGCGATATGTTTCAGAACATCATACATCTGTTCCAGGTGAGAACTTCTACTTACAGGAGGCCGCTCTGCAATTGGAGGCACGGTGGGCCCTGCTAGCTGGACAGGCGGATGACTAGTGCTAGGTTTGTCTCTTACCTCATTAGTCGAGGATTGAAAGTAACTGTCAGATATGAACAAGACAACTAAGATTGGCCTATAGCAGGGGGAGACAGGCCATGGTACGGACGAGGTAGCTCTGCCCGATCTAGTTGCACGAACGATGACAGAGGTAGATCTAAGGATGCCAGATGAGGCAGTTGCACGTGTTGAGCTCTACACTGGGCCTGCTGCCTGGTCTCAGTGGCATGCACGGCCTGGCTGAAAGCACCAGCTAACATGCCTTGATGAACCATATGGTCGCGGTTCCAATGACATTGACGTCGGCTGGGGATGTTGGGGAGGTTAGCCTGGCGTTCCCCCTCATCAGGAGTCATATAGGGATTTACCAACTCAACGGTATTAACAATAATGTACCCCTTACTGTCGCTTGACGAATCATCCACCACTGGGTGGATTCTAGGAGGGATACCCATCTTAGGGGGCATGAAGTCACCGAGAGTTTGGGATGACGATGACATTTGTGGAGTGTGTTGCTTCTTCTTACGCCGCTAATACTTGCTCTTCTTGGAAGAGGCCGGCTGAGATGATGACGTAGAGGCGCTGGCCGCTGACTCTGAAGGATCCGGCTGATTCAGGAATGCTAGAATAATACCATGGGCATAGGCGTTTATTTTACGAGCCATCCAGTCATCATACATCTAGGATATGCTGCTGGGAACCTGCTGCCACTCACCTTCATCGTCGCTACCGCTTTCTGACCTCACAAAAACACCCGCCACTTGTGCCAGGGTGGGGCCCAGCCTGACTACTTTTTTATCAACCCAGTCTTGGAACCAATATTTAAACACATAGCACTGATTGAGGGTTTGCCCCAGAATCTGATGATAGGGGCAGTAGTTGGGGCGATCGGTGAGATTCGCCTTTGTCGGCCTTCTGCACGCAGGTAAGCATACAATCCCCTGCTCTAGGGCACTACAGAACTAACCGGGGACCTGATCATAGCTGAACAAGTAAGTCTAGTGTCTTTTTTCCAGATAATGGGATTAGGGAGACTAGCCCTCACGAGGGGCCGGAGGAGCCTTTTGTGGAGTCGGAGCCTGATTATCCCACCTAGGTGGCGGTAGCGCATTGCACGAGGGATCCTGCCTATTCTGAGCTGGTCGCTACTGGGCAGGAGGTTGCACCTGCGGTGGCGGGCCTCTGTGAGGTTGTGGAGCCGGTGCTACTGGCAGCAATTCTAGCTACCCAGCGGCTTCTGCTTGGGTCACCACGACGGGCTTGGCTCTGGAAGCTCTCCTTGCTAGGATCACATGGGGCAGTAGACGTGCCTGACTAGCCTGTTGCAGAGCTTGCTCGAGGCGTTGGGCCTTATCTGGGAAGTCTCAAAACCCATTGGAGTAGTTCTTAGTGATCTGGGAAGGAACCAATTCTGTTTTGACATTCCTTATGCACATCATCAGTAATTTCTCCTGAGTCAGTGTCATGTCGAGGGAGTATGTGAGCCCCTTCCACCGGGAAATAAATTCTGTGACACTCTCATCGGGCCTTTGTTTTTACTTGAAGAGTTCTGCGATGTTGGTCTTTCGCATGGTGGAGCTGAACTGATATAGGAATTGCCAGCGAAGATCCTCACATCTGGTCACCGATCCAATGGGGATCTAGATATACCAGAAAAACGCAGGGCCTTCCAATGTATGTACAAAGCATCAGAGCTTGGAGGATTCCTGCTGTGCTGGAGTCCCCAACATGGGGCCACACCTTAAGGAAAAGTGGGCATGCTGCTACGGCGGGTCTCCTGTCCCGTTAATGGGAGAGAAAGTGGGATTTATAAATCCTAGGGGGTGCAGGCATATCATCCATCCATGATGGATATGGATTTCCATCTAATGGGCCTGCCACCTGTCACGTTTCCAATGCCTCGAGGTGGGCGATGAGTGCCCCTATAGGATCATCCGGGCAGGGGTCCCTATCATGGCGGGGATCCCTAACCACGACTGCATTTTCAGTCTCTTAGACACGATAGACAGGTTCAATGGCTCATGGAGCGACTGGCAGAGCAGCCTGCGGGGTAGCTAGAAGAACCCGGGCCAGATTCCTCATATTTTCGCGCCGTTCGGTAGGGTTAGGTGAGACGTAACGCTCCCTCTTATCATGAGTTCTAGCTTCAAACCTATCTGTAGGTGTAACGACCAAATGTTTTTCAATGGAAATTCCCTTCATATAAATATGTCATAAAATAACATTAAAACACAACAAAATGAACTACTAAGTGATAAGTAACCTTTAAACATATGTTTGTCACTTCTATGTTTGTAATTTTGAAAATCCGACATTCACGGTTGTGTTCAAAATGATTTTTGGAGTCTAATGAAACAAAAATAATTTTTGGTGAATAGTAACCTACCCTTATGAATAGTAATATGACCCTTATGAATAGTAAATAAGAGTAACATTACCTATGAATAATAAAATAAAATTTGGACATCTTAGAAAGTGACAATTTGACCTTAGTAAACGTTTTTGGTATTTTATAAGTCATAAATAATTAATTATAAATAATTAATTAATTTAAAATAATATTTATTTCCCTTAAATTTATTAATAAATTATTTAATCAATGTTTAATAGTTTTTAGATAATGTTATGAGACCCTATGTAATTTTTTAAAAAACTATAAAATCCGTTTTAATCTTAAAAACTGTATTTTTATATAAATTATGATTTTAATTGAATATTAAATTAATAATATTTAGAAAATTATTTTTGAAAAATGGACTTCATTTTTTGATTCTACACGTCGAAAATGGTTGGGGTAAATTTTTGGGATTTTTCTGAGATACTTGAATTTTTTATGAATAGTTGAATCCGATAATTCACAATAAATGCTAAATAATGTATTAATTGAGTCATCAATGATGTTCTGCTGATGTAAGACCACTTGGTTCGGGATTACATTATAAAATTACGATTCTTGGTTGTTCAAGACTCACTATTCCTTGTCTTAGGTGAAATAAATATACTAATGATTTTTATATTAAGGAAACCCCCCCCCTCCACTATAAAAGACACCCTTCACTACCGCTTTTCCTCACACCTCTCAAGATCCAATCCTTCTGTAAACTCTGCCCAAACACCTTCCCTATCCCCTACCCCACTTCGAAAAGCTTCTGGTCGCATAAAAATACCAAGACTAGCTTCTTTAAGGGGGATCTCAAGAGGAAGATTTAAGAGGTAATTTCTCTCCCTCATCTCCTTTAATGTCCTTTCAAGTTCATGTTCCATTTTTGATCTCTCCCCAACTATATTCATCCAAATTGTTTTGTAACTCCATTATTATACATATACATTAATTTTATGATTCTACTGGGATATTATATCACCCCACACCCTTTCCCTCTTCTTTTTATTTCATTAAAGAGAACGTTGTTCATGAGGTGTTAATTTATCACCTTCAAAAACGACATGCTCTCTTCTTCCATTTCTACATTCAGATCTGGTCATGAAACCTTTTTTATGGTTGTAACAGAATATGTTATATGTATTATGTTCTATTTTAAGTTCTGGAAATAACCTATGGCCATATTACTTTGTGGAAAGTTAAAACAAGTTCATTGTGATCCAAAAACCGCTCAAATTAACCCAAATAATCGTCATTTAATTCTTAAATAATGATTCATCTACATGGATATAATGTAATTCATTATAAAATAATTAAAGCTCCTGTAATATCATTAATGAAATATAATTTTTATTTCTGGATGTTTACTCATGTTCAACCCAAACTTCAATTTAAGAATACAAGTGAACCACCCAAGAAAAACCATAAAAACGAACATCCCTGAGCAATGTTTTTTAAACTCTATAAGTCTTCCAAAGGAACATAATATTACATAATGAAACCATAATGAACCATATTAATGTAAACATGGTTCTAGATTTCTATTTAATGAATATTATGTCATTATCCAGGACATTAAAGAGAAGGAGGCATTCGGGTACAAGGTAAGGGTAAATCTCGAATCCAATTTTCTTCCTTCGGGTTTCACCTCTTTCACTCCATTTTTGATATGGTCACTACTTAGAGATCATTTTTTCATCATTTTCTTTCCTTTTCTGGGATATAAATATTTTATAATTATGTTTATGTCAATCCAAATGTTTTCTGAAAGAACTCTTCTCTTGTGAACTCAACTTTTACCTCTCTTTCAAGGTTGATGAATCTTGTATCAAGTATGTTGTTCCCTCTTTATTTTGGGAACCCAATGTTTATGAATGTGTTATTATGAGATGAAACCCATTCCTTTTCATGGGTTAGTTATGTTCATGTTATATGTACATTGTGGCATGCATGATAAATGATAATGTTATGATGTGACGGGTGCGCCCGGAATTATATAGCGCAATATGAATGTTTAAATGTGACGGGTGCGACTGGAATTATACATCACTCCAATGCATTGGGTAAAGATATGAATCTAATGAGTAAATGTTAAATGATGTGTGAACAAGATTCTAGCTTGGTTCACAAGTATGTGTGGTAGTTAACCACTAAGACATGATGTTTCATTTTTATGCATTGCCACATTTCAAGTCTTTTATTTATGCTCCTCTCATGTTCATGATCTTTTGACTATGTCATGATTATGCTCACCCCATGATATATTGTTCTTATATATCCTATTAATAGGCTTTTAGCTCACCCCTTTTGATGTATATCCTCAGGGGGCTGTATGTACTAAGGAAAGGACAAGTGCCAATATGAAGCAATAGAAGAAGAAATTAAATGAATGTTTATGCTTGAAGTTGTATTTGTTATGTATGGTCCTAGTTTGCTCAAGACACTAAACCATTGGATCCTCTATGTGTAATACTATTATGTTGTTTATCTTTGAAATGATTTAATAGTAATGTATGAAAAGGCTGGGATTCTATATTTGGTAACAAAGGCATGGTTTAGTTAATTTGGGGATTAGGATTAGTGAACCCTAGAGAAAACCTACAACATGAGACTAAGTACAAATTAGCACACAAGGATATTTACCTAGGGATCCCATATGTTATGTTTTTGGTATAATTGTTTAAATGAATAAGTTATTCATGACTTGTTTACTTATGTTTTGTTCTAACCTTTTCTATTTTAGAAAATGGTGGGATCCAGGAGAAATCAGGCCAACAACTCATGCGAGGGACAATGCAACGATTGCCCGAATGACATCCCAAATAATTTTGGAGGTGGAGTTCAAAACTACATGGCGATGATTACCCAATTATCTCAGGTTATGAACAATAACCATAATAATGGGGAACTTCCTCCTTCACCAAAGAGGGAGAAACTAGCTATCTAATGTTTTATGTGGCAACGACCACCGACGTTTTGTGGCTCATCCGATCCACTAGTTGTGGAACAATGGGTCAACTCCATGGAGATGATATTTTCTTTACTTCACTGTTCTGAGAAGGAGAAGGTAACCCTAGGCGTTTATCGTCTAGATGGATAAGCCAATCAATGGTGGGCTTTGATTAAGAACACCAAGCAAAGGGAGGAAATTGAATAGATGGAATGGGAAGACTTTAACATAATGTTTCTTAATAAGTAATTCCCACTAACTCTTCGCACGAAGATGGAGAGAGAATTAATAGAGCTCAAGAAAAAAGAGGGAGAATCTGTCACAACCTATGAAGAGAATTTCACAAGGCTCTCAAGGTATGCTTCGGGTTTTGTTATCAACAATGATAGGAAAATTGATAGATTCTTTAGTGGATTAAAACCAAACCTTCGAAAGGCTATTGCAATTCGAGACTTTGGGAGTTATGAAGAAGTAGTTTGGTGTGCTCTCAAAGTGGAGATAGATTTTGGAAAATTGTCTCATGGCTATGGAGATAAGAAAAGAATGATGGAGTTTCAAGCTGCTGGATCTAATGACAAAGGTGGGAAGAAAAATCAACGACCCACATGCCAAAAATGTGGGAAGATGCACCATGGGAACTGCCTCAAAAGGACGAGGAAATGCTTCCAATGTGGGAAAGAAGGAAACCATGCTCAAGAGTGTCTAAAATACACGGAAAGGAAGGATAATGTAGCCAATGAAAGGAGAGAACCACTCATGGTTCAATGCTACAACTGTAAGGAGCTAGGGCACTATGCAAACTAGTGCACTAAACCTCGAGTTCTCGAGGGTAATCAATGTCTGCAACCACCAAATCCAAAGGAACAAGGGAAGGCTTATGCCATCACTACTGCGGAGGTGGAGCATGATAATGAAGTCATACAATGTACACTTCCTATTCACTCATGAATGGAAAACGTCTTATTTAATTCTGGTTCTACGCATTCCTTTATATATTTCATGTTTTCTAGAACTATAGAATCGAAGCCCCAAAACCTTGAAGTATAGATATTTGTAAAAACACCAAGTGGGTCAATCATTGGAACCCAAGGGTTTGACTCTTCTCCTGTTGGCGTATGTGGGAAGATTCTTCTGTCAAACCTCCTAATACTTCCCTTGGTGGAATTTGACGCTATAATGGGAATGGATTGGCTCTCGTTATATAGAGCACATATCAACTGTCCGGAAAAGGAAATATCTTTTCATATTCTGAACCATCCCATGCTCCTCTAAAAATGCAAGGAAGATCATGAATCTCCTTTGAGAAATACATCAATGGTTTGGGTGTTGATTCCCTATGAAGATTCATACCTCACTCAATTGGTTGAGTCAAATGAAAGTTCCAAACTTGAGGAAATTCCCATCGTGAGGGAATACTGTGATGTATTTCACGAAGAGTTACCTAGAATTCCCCCGGATCGTGAGGTAGAGTTCTCAATTGAACTCATACTCGGAGCTACTCATATCATGAAGTGCCCCTATAGGATGGATCCTATCGAATTGGAGGAGTTAAAGAAGCAGCTGCAAGAGAATCTAGACAAAGGGTTCATATTCCCTAGTGCATCACCGTGGGGTGCGCCAGAGCTCTTTGTGAAGAAGAAGGATGAAACCATGCGGTTGTGTATTGATTATCGAGAACTCAACAAGATCACCATAAAGAAAAAGTATCCTCTACCATGGATTGATGACTTGTTCATTCAGTTAAGAGGAGCAAAATACATCTCAAAGGTGGATCTTCTTTCGGGATATCATCAGGTAAAGGTGAAGAAGGAAGATATTCAGAAAACCGCCTTCCGTACAAGTTATGGGCACTATGAGTTTTTTTGATGCCCTTCGGACTTACAAATTCCCCAGAAATATTCATGGATTTGATGAATAGAGTCTTTAGAAATTACCTCGACAAATTTTTGGTAGTGTTTATCGATGATATTCTCATCTACTCCAAGATCAAGGAGGAACATGAAGAACATCTAAGACTAGTGTTGGAGACATTTAGAAAGGATAAGTTGTACACCATGTTCAGAAAGTGTGACTTTTGGATGAATCAAGTCACATTCTTGGGACATGTGATCACAAGTGAGGTTATTCTTGTGGATCCTTCAAAGACAAAGGAGATTGAGGAATGGCCCCAATCCCTATAGTGTCACAGAAATCCGTAGTTTTCTTGGATTAGTTGGGTACTACCGACGTTTAGTGAGAAACTTCTCACGATTGTCAAGCCCGCTAACTAAGTTAACAAAGAATGGGGTAAAGTATGTCTAGATGAAATAATTTGAGGGAAGCTTCAAGGAGATAATGAGAAGGATGATCACTGCACCTGTACTCACACTACCGAAAAGTGGAGAAAGTTTTGTGATATACAGTGATGCTTCAAAGAAAGGTTTTGGTTGTGTACTCATGAAAAATGATAATGTGATAGCCTACGCCTCACGACAGTTGAAGATCCATGAGTAGAACTACCCCGACGCATGATCTAGAGCGGGCAGCCATGATTTTTGCCTTGAAAATCTGGCGGCACTACCTTTATGGCGAGAAGTGTGACATATACACCGACCATAAGAGCCTGAAAAATATATTCACACAAAAGGATCTCAACATGCGTCAAAGGAGATGGTTAGAGGTAATCAAGGATTACGATTGCTCTATTCACTATCATCCTAGAAAGGCGAACAAGGTAGATGATGCTCTAAGCAGAAAAGAACCTGCTACTCTATCCATGTTGTGGATTGAGAAAGACCCAACATTCTTGGATATGAAAAGGATGTATTTGGAAATCATAAGGGCAGGAGATACATCCTACCTTTCCCAAATGATTGCGCAACCATCCATTCAAGATAAGATTAAGTAATCACAAAGGGATGATGTGGAGATACAAAATAGGGTGAATGCAGTAAAGGAAGGGAAGCTGCAAGAGTTCCATATCGACAATGATGGTGTGATTCGGTTTGGAACGTAGATTTGTGTGCCTTCATCACCCGAGATAGAGAAGGAGCTATTGGATAATGCGCATAGCTCAACATTCTCTATCCTCCTGGGAGTACCAAGATGTATCGTGATCTCCGAAAACACTTCTAGTGGTATAACATGAAGAAGGATATTGCGGAATATATATCAAGGTGCTTGGTATCTCAGGAAGTTAAAGATGAGTGAAAAAAGTCCAAAGGTATGATGCAGCCATTGCCTATACCCATGAGGAAATGGGAAAATGTTACTATGGACTTTGTCACGGGTCTCCCGAAGACGTCAAAGGGAAATAATGCGATATGGGTTGTGGTTGACATACTCACCAAGACTGCACATTTTATCGCTATTAGGGAAGACCTCTGGATTGAAAAAATTACAAGGATATATGTGAAGGAAGTGGTGAGACTGCACGGTGTTCCACTCTCAATTGTCTCTGACTGTGATCCAAGGTTCACATCTAAATTCTGGAGGAGCCTTCAACATGCTTTGAGTACTGAATTAAATTTCAGCACGGCCTATCACCCCCAAACCGATGGCCAATCTGAAAGGAATATTTAGACACTTGAAGATATGCTAAGAGCCTAATCTCTTGAATTCAAAGTTGGTTGGGATTAGCATCTCCCATTGGTTGCGTTCTCATACAAGAATAGATTCCACTCGAGTATTCAGATGGCTCCGTATGGAGATCTTTATGGGAAGCAATGTAGAACTCCAACCTGTTGGGATTAAGTTTGAGAAAGAAATCTACATGGTCCTGATCTTGTTCAAGAGATGATAGAGAAGGTTCAAGTCATCCAGAAACACATCAAAGATGCTCAATGTCGGCAAAATAGCTATGCTGACAACCTTCAAAGGGACTTGGATTTTGACATTGGAGATAAAGTCTTCCTTCGAATATCTCCATGAAAAAGAGTCATGCGATTCGGGAAGAAAGGGAAGCTAAGCACAAGTTACATTAGCCCCTTTGATATCCTTGACCGTATAGGAGCTGTGGCCTATTTTCTGTCACTTCCACCGAATATGGCTCAAGTTCATGATGTGATTCATGTATCACTACTGAGGAGTAAATACCAGGCCCCTCACATTTACTAAACTTAGAGGTGGTGCAGCTGGAAGATGATCTCTCCTATGAGGAACATCCACTAAAGATTCTGGATCAGAGAGATAAGGTTCTATGAAACATGACAACCCATCTTGTCAAAGTGTTGTGGAGGAACCATAAGTTTGAGGAAGCAACTTGGGAACCAGAAGAGGCAATGAAGGAGAAGTACCCTCACCTGTTTGTGTAAAGTGAAATTTCAGGGGTGAAATTTCTTAAGGTGGGAAGAATGTAACGGCCCAAATTTTTTCAATAGAAAATACCTTATTATAAATATGTCATAAAATAACATGAAAACACAACAAAATGAACTACTATGTGATAAGTAACCTTTAATAATAATTTTGTCACTTCTATGTTTGGAATTTTGAAAATCTGACATTCACGGTTGTGTTCAAGATGAATTTTGGAGTCTAATGAAACAAAAATAATTTTTGGTGAATAGTAACCTACCCTTATGAATAGTAATATGACCCTTATGAATAGTATATAAGAGTGACATTACCTATGAATAATAAAATAAAATTTAGACATCTTAGAAAGTGACAATTTTACCTTAGTAAACGTTTTTGGTATTTTATAAGTCATAAATAAATAATTATAATTAATTAATTAATTTAAAAGAATATTTATTTCCCTGAAATGTATTCATAAATTATTGAATCAATGTCTAATAGTTTTTAGATAATTTTATAAGATGCAATGTAATTTTTGAAAGAACTATAAAATCAGTTTTAATCTTAAAAACTGTTTTTTTATGTAAATTATGATTTTATTGAATATTAAATTAATAATATTTAGAAAATTATTTTTGAAAAATGGACTTCATTTTTTGATTGTACGCGTTGAAAAATGGTTGGGGTAATTTTTTGGTATTTTTCTGAGATACTTGAATTTTTGATGAATAGATGAATCCGATAATTCACAATAAATGCTAAATAATGTATTAATTGTGTCATCAATGATTTTCTGCTGATGTAAGCCCACTTGGTTCGGGATTACATTATAAAATTACTATTTGTGGTCGTTATAGACTCACTATTCCTTGTCTTAGGTGAAATTAATAAACTAATGAATTTTATATTAAGGAAACCCCTCTCCCCTCCACTATAAAAGCCACCCTTCACTCCCTCTTTTCCTCACACCTCTCAAGCTCAATGCCTTCTCTAAACTCTGCCCAAACACCTTCCATATCCCATCCCCCATGTTGAAAAGCTTCTGGTCTCATCAAAAGACCAGGACTAGCTTCCTTAAGGAGGATCTCAAGAGGAAGATTTAAGAGGTAATTTCTCTCCCTCTTCTCCATTAATTTCCTTTCAAGTTCAAGTTCCATTCTTGATATCTCCCCACCAATATTCATCCAAATTGTTCTGTAACTCCATTATTATACATATACCGTAATTTTTTGATTCTATTGTGATATTATATCACCCCACTCCCTTTCCCTCTTCCTTTTATTTCATTAAAGAGAACGTTGTTCATGAGGTGTTAATTTATCACCTTGAAAAACGACATGCTCTCTTCGTCCATTTCTAGATTCAGATCTGGTCATGAAACCATTTTTATGGTTGAACCAGAATATGTTATATGTATTATGTTCTATTTTATGTTTTTTAAATAACCTATGGCCATATTACTATGTGAAAAGTTAAAAGAAGTTCATTGTGATCCAAAAACCGCTCAAATTAACCCAAATAAT
Source organism: Viscum album (assembly GCA_963277665.1). NCBI lineage: Eukaryota > Viridiplantae > Streptophyta > Magnoliopsida > Santalales > Viscaceae > Viscum > Viscum album. The sequence continues at coordinate 278,411,932 of OY728167.1, read as the reverse complement.
CATCATTTAATTCTTATCTAATGATTCATCCACATGGATCTAATTTAATTCATTATAAAATAATTAAAGCTCATGTAATATCATTAATGAAATTTAATTTCATTTCTGGATGTTTTCTCATGTTCTACCCAAACTTCAATTTAAGAATACAAGTGAACCACCCAAGAAAAACCATAAAAATGAACATCACCGAGCAATGTTTTTTAAACTCTATAAGTCATCCAAAGGAACAAAATATGACATAATGAAACCAGAATGAACCCTATTAACGTAAACATGGTTCTGGATTTCTAATTAATGAATATAATTTCATTATACAGGACATTAAAGAGAAGGAGGCATTCGGGTACAATGTAAGGGGAAATCTGGAACCCAATTTTCTTCCTTCGGGTTCTACCTCTTTCACTCCATTTTTGATATGGTCACTCCTTAGAGATCATTTTCCATCATTGTATTTCCTTTTCTAGGATATACATGTTTTAAATTGTTGTTTATGTCAATCCAAATGTTTTCTAAAAGAACTCTTCTCTTATGAACTCAATTTTACCTCTCATTCAAGGCTGATGATTCTTGTATCAAGTATGTTGTTCCCTCTTTTTTTGGGAACACAAAGTTTATGAATGTGTTCTTATGAGATGAAACCCATTCCTTTTCATGGGTTAGTTATCTTCATGTTAAAGTTTCATTGTTTCATGCTTGATAAATGAAAATTTTATGATGTGATGGGAGCGCCCAGAATTATATAGCGCAATATGAATGTTTAAATGTGACGGGTGCGCTCGGAATTATACAGCGCTCTAATTCATTGGGTAAAGTGATGAATCTCATGAGTAAATGTGAAACGATGTGTGAACAAGATGCTAGTTTGGATCACAAGTATGTGTGGTAGTTAACCACTAAGACATGATGTTTCATTTTTATGGATTGCCACATTTCAAGCCTTTTATTTATGCTCCTCTCATGTTCATGATCTTTTGAATATGTCGAGATTATGCTCACCCCATGATATATTGTTCTTATCTATCATCTTACTGGGATTTTAGCTCACCCCTCTTGATTTATATCCTCAGGTGGCTACATGTACTAAGGAGAGGACAAGTGCCAATAAGAAGCAATATAAGAAGAAATTAAATGAATGTTTATCCTTGATGTTGTATTTGTTATGTATGGTCCTAGTTTTCCCAAGACACTAAACCTTTGGATCCTCTATGTGTAATACTATTATGTTGTTTATCTTTGAAACGATGTAATAGTAATTTAAGAAAAGTCCGGGATGCTATAGTTGGTATCAAAGGCACGGTTTAGTTAATTTGGGGATTAGGATTAGTGAACCCTATAGAAAACCTACAACATGAGACAAAGTAAAAATTATCACACAAGGATATTTATATAGGGATCCCATATGTTATGTTTTTGGTATAATTGTTTAAATGAATATGTTATTAATGACTTGTTTACTTATGTTTTGTCCTAACATTTTTTATTTTAAAAAATGGTGGGAACCTGGAGAAATCAGGCCAACAACTCTTGCGAGGGACAATGCAACGATTGCCCGAATGACATCCCCAATAATTATGGTGGTGGAGTTCAAAACTTCATGGCGATGTTTACCCAATTATTTCAGGTTATGAACAATAACCATAATAATGGGCAACGTCCTCCTTAACCAAAGAGGGAGAAACTAGATATCAAATGTTTTATGCGGAAACGACCACCGACGTTTTATGGATCTTCTTATCCACTAGTTGCAGAACAATGGGTCAACTCCATGGAGAAGATCTTTTCTGTACTTCACTGTTCTGATAAGGGGAAGCTGACTCTATCCATTTATCATCTAGATAGAGAAGCCGATCAATGGTGGGCTAGGATTAAGAACACCAAGACAAGGGAGGAAATTGAAGATATGGAATGGGAAGACTTTAAGATAACATTTCTTAATAAGTACTTCCCACGAACTCTTCACACGAAGATGGAGAGAGAATTCATAGAGCTCAAGAAAAAATATGCAGAATCGGTCACAACCTATGAAGAGAATTTCAAAAGGCTCGCAAGGTATGCTTCAGGTTTTGTTATCAACAATGATAGAAAAATTGATAGATTCTTTAATGGATTAAAACCACACCTTCGAAAGGCTCTTGCAATTCGAGACTTTGGGAGTTATGAAGAAGTTGTTCGGTGTGCTCTCAAAGTGGAGATGGAGTTTGGAGAATGGTCTCATGGCTATGGAGATAAGAATATAAAGATGGAGTTTCAAGATGTTGGATATAATGACAAAGGTGGGAAGAAAAATCAATGACCCACATGCCAAAAATGTGGGAAGTTATACCATGGGAACTCCCTCAAAGGGATGGGGAAATGCTTCAAGTGTGGGAAAGAATGAAATCATGATCAAGAGTTTCTAAAAGACACAAAAAGGAAGGAGAATGTAGCCGATGAAAAGAGAGAACCACTCATGGTTCAATGCTACAACTGTATGGAGATAGGGCACTATGAAAACTAGTGCACTAAACCTCGAGTTCTCGAGGGTAATCAATGTCAGCAACCACCAAAGGCAAAGGAACTTGGGAAGGCTTATTCCATCACTACTGCGGAGGTGGAGCATGATAATAAAGTCGTACAAGGTACACTTCCTATTCACTCATGAATGGAAAAAGTCTTATTTGATTCTGGTTCTACGCATTCCTTTATATCTTTCAAGTTTTCTATAACTATAGAATCAAAGCCCTGAATCCTTGAAGTATAGATATCTGTAAAAAAACCATGTGGTGTAATCATTGCAACCCAAGTGTATGACTGTTCTCCTGTTGGCGTATGTGGGAAGATTCTTCCGGAAAACCTCGTAATAATTCCCTTGGTGGAATTAGACGCTATAATGGGAATGGATTGGCTCTCATTATATAGAGAACATATAAACTGTCGGGAAAAGGAGATATCTTTTCATATTCCGAACCATCCCATGCTCCTCTACAAATTCAAGGATGATCATGAATCTCATTTGGGAAATACTTCAATGGTTTTTGTGTTGATTTACTATGAAGTAGCATACCTCGCCCAAATGGTTTAGTCAAAGGAATGTTCCAACCTTGAGGAAATTCCCATCGTGAGGGAATACTGCGATGTATTTCCCGAAGAGTTACCCGGAATTACCCCATATCGTGAGGTAGAGTTCTCAATTGAAATCATACCTGGAGCTAATCCTATCTTGATGTGCCCATATAGGATTGCTCCTATCGAACTGGAGGAGTTAATGAAGCAGCTGCATGAGCATCTGGACAAAGGGTTCATATTCCCTAGTGCATCACCTTGGGGTGCGCCAGTGCTCTTTGTGAAGAAGAAGGATGGAACCATGCAGCTGTGTATCGATTATTAGGAACTCAACATGATCACCATAAAGAACACGTATCCTCTCCCAAGGATTGATGACTTGTTCGATCAGTTAAGAGGAGCACAATACTTATCAAAGGTGGATCTACGTTCGGGATATCATCAGGTAAAGGTGAAGAAGGTTGATATTCAGAAGACTGCCTTCCGTACAAGGTATGGGCACTATGAGTTTTTTGTGATGCCCTTCAGACTTACTAATTCCCCTCCAATCTTCATGGATTTTATAAATAGAGTCTTTAGACATTTCCTTGACAAGTGTTACTTTTGGATGAATCAATTCACATTCTTGGGACATGTGATCACAAGTGAGGGAATTTTTGTGGCTCCTTCAAAGACAAAGACGATTGAGGAATGTCCCAAGTCCTCTAGTGTCACAGAAATCCATACTTTTCTTGGATTAGCTGGGTACTACCGACGTTTTTTGAGAAACTTCTCACGATTGTCAAGACCGCTAACTAAGTTAACAAGGAAAGGGGTAAAGTATGTATGGATGGAAGAATGTGAGGGAAGCTTCAAGAAGCTAAAGAGAAGGCTGATCACTGCACCTGTACTCACACTACCGAAAAGTCGAGAAAGTTTTGTGATATACATTGATGCTTCAAAGAAATTCTTGGGTTGTGTACTCATGCATAATGATAATGTGATAGCTTACACCTCACGACTGTTGAAGATCCATGAGAAGAACTACCCAACACATGATCTAGAGCTGGCAGCCGTGATTTTGGACTTGAAAATCTGGCGGCACTACTTTTATGGCGTGAAGTGTGACATATACACCGACCACAAGAGCCTGAAGTATATATTCACACAAAAGTAGCTCAAAATGCATCAAAGGTGATGGTTAGGGCTAATCAAGGATTACGATTGCTCAATTCACTATCATCCTGGAAAGGCGAACAAGGTAGCTGATGCTCTAAGTAGAAAAGAACCTGCTACTCTATCCATGTTGTGGATTGAGAAAGACCCAATCTTCTTGGATATGCAAAGGATGGATTTGGATATCATAAGGGAAGGAGATACATCCTACCCTGCCGAAATGATTTCACAACCATCCATTCAAGAGAAGATTAAGGAAGCACAAAGGGATGATGTGGAGATACAAAAGAGGGTGAATATAGTAAATGAAGGGAAGCTGCAAGAGTTCCATATTGACAATGATGGTGTGATTCGGTTTGGAATGCAGCTTTGTGTGCATTCATCACCTGGGATAAAGAAGGATCTATTGGATAATTCACATTTCTCAATTTTCTCTATCCATCCTTGGAGTACCAAGATGTATCGTGATCTACGAGAACACTTCTAGTGGGATAACATGAAGTAAGAGATTGCGAAATATATATCAAGGTACTTGGTATGTCAGCAAGTTAAAGCTGAGCGGCAAAATTCCAATGGTATGATGCAGCCATTGCCTATACCCATGTTGAAACGGGAAAATGTTACTATGGACTTTGTCACGGTTCTCTTGAAGACGTCAAAGGTAAATAATGCGATATGGGTTGTGGTTGACCGACTCACCAAGAATTCCCATTTTATCTCTATTTGGGAAGACCTCTCACCTGAACCACATGCAAGGATATATGTGAATGAAGTGGTGAGACTGCATGGTGTTCCACTCTCAATTGTCTCTAACCATGATCCAAGGTTCACATCTAAATTCCAGAGGATCCTTCAAGATGCTTTGAGTACTGAATTAAATTTCAGCACGGCCTATCACCCCCAAACTGATGGCCAGTCTGAAAGATCTATTCAGACGCTTGAAGATATTCTAAGAGCCTACTCTATTGAATTAAAAGGTGGTTGGGATCAACATCTCCCATTGGTTGAGTTCTCATACAACAATAGCTTCCACTCGAGTATTTAGATGGCTCTGTATGAAGCTCTTTATGGGAACCGATGTAGAACTCCAACCTATTGGGATGAAGTTGGAGAAAGAAAGCAACTTGGTCTCGATCTTGTTCAAGAGATGACAGAGAAGGTTCAAGTCATTCAGAAACAAATCAAAGCTGCTCAAAGTCATCAAAAGAGATATGCTGACAACCGTCGAAGGGACTTGGAGTTCGACGTCGGAGATAAAGTCTTCCTTCGAATATATCCATGGAAAGGAGTCATGCGATTCGGGAAGAAAGGGAAGCTAGGCCCAAGGTACATTGGCCCCTTTGTGATCCTTGACCGTATAGGAGCCGTGGGATATCCTCTAGAACTTCCACCGAATATGGATCAAGTTCATGATGTGTTTCATGTATCACTACCGAGGAAGTACATACCAGACCCCTCACATGTACTAAACTCGGAGGTGGTGCACCTGGAAGATGATATCTTCTATGAGGAGCATCCAGTAATGATTCTGGATCGGAGAGATAAGGTTATATTCAACAAGACAACCTATCTTATCAAAGTGTTGTGGAGGAACCATAAGTTTGAGGAAGCAACTTGGGAACTAGAAGAGGCAATGAAGGAGAAGTACCCTCACCTGTTTGTGTAAAGTGAAATTTCGGGGGTGAAATTTCATAAGGGGGGAAGAATGTAACGACCCAAATTTTTTCAATGGAAATTACCTTATTATAAATATGTCATAAAAAAACATTAAAACACAACAAAATTAACTACTATGTGATAAGTAACCTTTAATCATAAGTTTGTCACTTCTATGTTTGTAATTTTGAATATCCAACATTCACGGTTGTGTTCAAGATGATTTTTGGAGTCTAATGAAACAAAAATAATATTTGGTGAATAGTAACCTACCCTTATGAATAGTATTATGACCCTTATGAATAGTAAATAAGAGTAACATTACCTATGAATAATAAAATAAAATTTAGACATTTTAGAAAGTGACAATTTGACCTTAGTAAATGTTTTTGGTATTTTATAAGTCATAAATAATTATTTATAATTAATTAATTAAATTAAAAGAATAATTATTTCCCTAAAATGTATTCATAAATTATTGAATCAATGTCTAATAGTTTTTAGATAATTTTATGAGACCCTATGTAATTTTTGAATGAACTATAAAATCAGTTTTAATCTTAAAAACTGTTTTTTAAGTAAATTATGATTTTAATTGAATATTTAATTAATAATATTTAGAAAATTATTTTTGAAAAATGAACTTCATTTTTGGATTCTACACGTTGAAAAATGGTTGGGGTAAATTTTTGGGATTTTTCTGAGATACTTGAATTTCTGATGAATAGCTGAATCCGATAATTCACAATAACTGCTAAATAATGTATTAATTGAGTCATCGATGATGTTCAGCTGATGTAAGACCACTTGGTTCGGGATTACATTATAAAATTACCATTCTTGGTCATTCAAGACTCACTATTCCTTGTCTTATGTGAAATTAATAAACTAATGAATTTTATATTAAGGAAACCCCTCTCCCCTCCACTATAAAAGCCACCCTTCACTCCCCCTTTTCCTCACACCACCCAAGCTCCAAGACATCCCTAAACTCTACCCAAAAACCTTCCCTATCCCCTCCCCAACGTAAAAAAGCTTCTGGTCTCATCAAAAGACCAAGACTAGCTTCCTTAAGGAGGATCTCAAGAGGAAGATTTAAGAGGTAATTTCTCTCCCTCTTCTCCTTTAATTTCCTTTCAAGTTCATGTTCCTTTCTTGATATCTCCCCACCTATATTCATAAAAATTGTTTTTTAACTCCAGTATTATACATATACTGTAATTTTATGATTCTATTAGGATATTATATCACCACACAGCCTTTCCCTCTTCCTTTTATTTCATTAAAGAGAACGTTGTTCATGTGGTGTTAATTTATCACCTTCAAAAACGACATGCTCTCTTCTTCCATTTATACCTTCATATCTATTCATGAAACCATATTTATGGTTGAACAAGAATATTTTATATGTATTATGTTCCATTTTAAGTTCTGGAAATAACCTATGGCCATATTACTATGTGAAAAGTTAAAACAAGTTCGTTGTGATCCAAAAACCGCTCAAATTAACCCAAATAATCATCATTTCATTCTTATCTAATGATTCATCCACATGGATATAATGTAATTCATTATAAAATCATTCAATATCCTGTAATATAATTAATTAAATGTAATTTTATTTCTGGATGTTTACTCATGTTCTACCCAAACTTCAATTTAAGAATACAACTGAACCACCCAAGAAAAACCATAAAAATGAACATCCATGAGCAATGTTTTTTAAACTCTATAACTCATACAAAGGAACATAATATGACATAATGAAACCAGAATGAACCTAATTAATTTACAAATGGTTCGGTATTTCCAATTAATGAATATAAGTTCATTATATAGGACATTAATGGGAAAGAGGCATTCGGGTACAAGGTAAGGGGAAATCTCGAACCCAATTTTCTTCCTTCAGGTTCTACCTGTTTCACTCCATTTTTGATATGTTCACTCCTTAGAGATCATTTTTTCATCATTTTATTTCCATTTCTGGGATATTAATGTTTTATAATGATGTTTATGTCAATCCAAATGTTTGCTGAAAGAACTCTTCTTTTATGAACCCAACTTTTACCTCTCATTCAAGGTTGATGATTCTTGTATCAAGTATGTTGTTCCCTCTTTATTTTGGGAACCCAATGTTTATGAATGTGTTATTATGAGATGAAACCCATTCCATTTCATGGGTTAGTTATGTTCATGTTATATTTTCATTGTGGCATGCATGATAAATGATAATGTTATGATGTGACGGGTGCACTCGGAATTACATAGCGCAATATGAATGTTTAAATGTGACGGGTGCGCCCTGAAATATACAGCGCTCCAATGCATTTGGTAAAGTGATGAATCTCATGAGTAAATGGTAAATGATGTGTGAACAAGATTCTAGCTTGGTTCACAAGTATGTGTGGTAGTTAACCACTAAGACATGATGTTTCAATTTTATGCATTACCACATTTCAAGTCTTTTATTTATGCTCCTCTCATGTTCTTGAACTTTTGTCTATGTCATGATTATGCTCACCGCATGATACATTGTTCTTATCTATCCTTTTACTAGGCTTTTAGCTCAAACCTTTTGATTTATATCCTCAGGTGGCTACTTGTACTATGGAGAGGACAAGTGCCAATAAGAAGCAATAGGAGAAGAAATTAAATGAATGTTTATGCTTGAAGTTATATTTGTTAGGTATGGTCCTAGTTTTCCCAATACACTAAACCTTGGGATCCTCTATGTGTAATACTATTATGTTGTTTATCTTTGAAAAGACGTAATAGTAATGTAAAAAAGGCTGGGATGCTATAGTAGGAGTGGTATGATCAGGGTTACCCGGAGGCATCTCGTTGGGGGTAAGTTGTTCCTACCCCTGATGCCCCATCCCAGGATCACCATAGTCAGGTCGTCACTCTATAGCATGCCCGGCCAGTAGTTCGTCGACCAGCCACTTCTGCTCAGCAAGTTTCTTGCACAACATGACCTTCTCGGGGTCTTCCTCCCTCTTCTGCATAGAGGTGGATGGGTCGGTGTGCTTGATAGATATGACATGATCTTTTCCCTTACCGGAATTCTGACTGAATACCAATGACTCAGTGGGCGCATGGAGACCTAGGAGGTTCCTTTGCTGATGGATAATCCTCCCCGATGGTCCCAAAAAAGATGGAACACCCTCAGGGGGTAATTATCCATCATGAAATTCTATCTCATTCTCTTTGTCAACGACATCGGCCATGTGGACTGTGACCCTTCCCGGGGGCATGTCCTCAATCTCGGATATCGATTCAGTCTGCTGTCGAATAGGGATGATGTGGAGGGAAGAACACTTCCCCCATTCATGGACTTGCACCTAGTGGGTAGTCTCACAGATGATTTTGCGGAGTACCCTTAATCTCTGAACGCATCTTTGTTGAAGGTTCCTCTGGCGACCTGGTGACCCAGGGTACTGGGCCACGTGGAGTACAGCCAAATCGACCAGAAATCAATGCATGATGATTTCCTAAATGTGAAATTGTCTCCTAGGGTACGCCACATGATTATAATGAAGATAAAAGTGCATCTCCCATTGGGTTTGTCTAAAGCACTCGACTTCAACTGGGGTGAGGTATTCTGGCGCATAGAAGTGCGACACCACCATCAGCTAGAACTTATCCGGGATGTGATATGCTGCAAGAATGTTCAATAAGTTCCTAGGATCAGATTCAGGGTCTATCCCCATATTTCCCCACTCGTCAACCAGAGGTGGTTGAGGAACCGGTAGCGGTATAGAAGCGGACTGTTGAGATAGTACATTTGGTGGTGGAGAATACGAAAAATGAGCCGACTGGACACTGAATTCCGGGACATCCTCCGAAAAGTGCGGTGACCTGACCACAATGTCACGATACGACAGGATGACAACCACAACTTCGGGTGCAGGGATCACGGTTACCGGTGATGGTTCAAGCTGTTGCTCAACTGCCATCGGTCCCCAAAATTTCTCTCCATGATATTTGGTTGAGGTAGAGGGCGCTTCTAGTGAAGATGGTGGTGACTGCACGGTCGGAACCTCTAGGACTCCCAAAAATTCCTCCTACTGGATGTAACCGCGAAGATAGGCGGGAATCTAGCATACTTCACACTCTAGAATAATGAGCCTGATATGCCTTATTCCTGCTCTGATCCTTGACACAGAGGACCAAGGGGAGGGTTACACCATTGAGTCTTACTCTGCTTCAGAATATGAGAAATAGACTGGTCTGATCTCAGTATGAAGCTTTTTGGTATTCTTCTTGCAGTAGTGACGACCCTCCTTCCTTCCCTTGGATGGCTCTTTGGGGAAGGGAAAATTCTCGGCACGAGAATGTCCTTCATCAGTACTAGTGTTGTGGTGGGGATTACTTCTGTCTGAGTGGGCCGGGGTGCGAGGATCACTGGGGCAGATGTCAAAGGGGACACGGGGAGACCTCTGTGATGGGTGCTGGTATGGGAGGGACCCCCGCTGGAACCAACGAGAGCACGGGTCAGACCTCCATGTCTGGTTCCCTAGGTGACGTTAGTGCGAGGCGGGTCCCCGTACTGGTCCGACCAAACACAGGTAGGACCTTTGTGCTGAGTGTTAGTGAAGTGAAGTTGATCTCCACCCATCTGGTTGACAAGATGAATTCGACGTTTGTCGTCTGCTACAAGGATGTGAGGAAGGTCCTCACATTAGAGAGTGACTGGATGTGAAACTTACATACCCTGACGGTTCGTGGGAGAACGGACGACTCCGTATCCAGTGTAATGAGTGTGGGAGAGGCTCCTATATGATGTGTTTCTACCACAGGGAAGGCCCTCATTCGGGTCGAAGGTGGTACGGGGCATACCTCCAAGCAAGGCCTGGGAGCGGGAAAGTATCGAGTCCTCTATGGTGATTGCACAGGGAGGGTCTCCATACCAGGTGGCATTATTGCGGGTTAGTCCGCGGTGGCCACCACATGTGCCTGTGACCAGGATAGTTGACCCAGCCTGCCTGTGGGGTGGTTGGGGCCTCGATCCTGATCAGGCATATAGTTTCCCCTGCTCAGCATATGCAGGGGGTTGATGATGCATGTCAGCTGTGGCTTGGGCCACAATAGCTGCTGACGATGACGCCTCTATATGGGCGTCCTACTTGGCCTGTAACCAACGTTGGGGTCGGTTCAGTCGGGCCGGTGCCGGTGGTGCAGGTAGGTAGTCTACCTTCTCTTCATCATGGGGAACCGGGTGGCGACACTAGCATGACCTGGTGGGTGCCCTCACTGGGAACCCCTGGGACGGAACTCTGGTTGGGCTGGCCCGAAAAGCCCCTACCTCATCGGAATAGGGCATGTATTCGTCGAGGCATTTCGGGGAGAGGCTCATGAAATGATTGATGGTTGGAGTGGGGAGCAGCGGCTCCCTGCGCGGCCCTCGGGGGTGACGTTGATGGCGAGGCATAGACGCCTCTAAATCCAGGCGGGCCATGTCCCTCATAGGGATGACCCCTTCCTCCTTGTACCTACATACAAGGTCATTGATTACCCTTCATTGGATACTCTCCGATGGGGAGAGGGGGCGTGGGTGCCCAATAGTCACGGCAGTCGAGGCCATTGTTGAAAAGGCATAACTACATTGGGTAGCCGTGATGATATTTCTCATGCCCCTACGTCGATGGGAAGGAGGTGATCGGGTTCTGGGTGCAGCAATAAGGTTCCTGAAGCCAGGTATATCAGCTCATTAGCACTTACAGAAAAAGAAATCGACACCAAGTGCCCCAGCGCCATTCCGTCTTCCATGACAGGTAATAGTAATCCACACTGACAATGTCGGAGACCAAGATGCCCAACGTTTTGACTGCCCCAACATCTAGGGAGTTTCATTCCAGACCCTCTATTTCCATGGAAAGACCCAACGCCGGATATCTAGAACCGGTAACACGTCACTCTAGTGATGTCTCGTGTGCTACTAATCTGCACATTGAGGATAATAACTTCACGTCAGGTTCACCATTTCTATTTCTGACACTTTCGCCATGGCACGCGCATCCGTCACATTCTGCGGACGTTGGCACGGTTCTGTTGCCCCACATTCCCGATTTCCAAAGGCAGGCGATATTCACTCCTTATTCAAGGACGTCTACTCCTTGATCGAAACAGGATGATGGGATGTCGGTTCTTCCTTCCTTGGATTCCTCCTCGGAACTCTTCACCTAGTCTGGGTCTCCCTTGTAGATTTAATACATAGTTCATGGAACTATTCCTAGTGCCATGTTTCCATGGACGTCGGTTAATTACACTTCTTTTGTCAGGACATTCCAAGGGGTCCAGTCAGGGCAACAACCTTCAGTTGGGGGAGTAGTCACTTTGAGACATCACTAGTGTGTCTGGACGCTGGAGAATTAGCATGTCTTCCTTTTTTCCCTTATTATAGGACTTCTCGAGGGCGCTGAATCCCGAGGAATCCCACATAGAGTATAGGGAATCATATTCTATAGGCATGTATCTAAGGTTTTCCTCAGCTCCCCATGTTTAACATAGGGTATGCCGCAAGTTTAGCGTCCAACGGAGATGGATCGAGCTGATCAGAACACTAGCTAGAGTGGATTAGATTGAATAACACCCTTGAGGGAACACTGATATTAGGATCATCACGTGGGCAGCTTATCGAAGGCTGTGGAGGGGAATGGGGGGTCCTAATCCCACCAGGATGTGGCGGCCCGGGTAATAATCTGGATGGGTGATGGAAAGTTGAATGGAGTGGAAGAGGAATGAGATGGGACCATCGTGGAGATGACGGAAATGATGGGCTTGAGCCTTGAAAAGGCCTCCTATGTATCCCTGTGGTAGGGAATCTAAGTTCGCGTAGTTAGGATGGTGACAGCCGACGTGATGTGGGTCAGAGAGACCAATGGGTGATGGGCTTGAACCTCAGGGAGGTTTCCTACGTACCATGCCTTGACAAGGATCAAAGTCCACGCAGTTCAGGATGGGGGCATGGCAGACCGACACGGAGGCGGTTGGGACCAGTGGTTGGTGGGCTTGAACCTCAGGGAGGCTTCCTACGTACCATACCTTGACATGGATCGAAGTCCACCTTGTTCAGGGTGGACCGTGTCAGAGAACCGATGTGAATAAGTAACTTGGTCCAAGTGGGTGGTGGGATTGAACCTCAGGGAGGCTTCCTACGTACCATGCCTTAACATGGATCAAATAACACGTAGTTCAGAATGGTGTGGGGCTTACACTCTAGGCTGCCCATGTTGTGGGTGGACCGAGGTGAATGATTGTTGGAACGACTGGGTGGTACGCTTGAACCTTGTGAGGCTTCCTACATACCATGCCTTCACATGGATCAAAGACCACATCGTTCAGAATGTTATGTGTCATAGGGTCGACGTGAATAACGACATTAGTCCAATGGGTCATGGGCTTGAACCTCAGGGAGGCTTCCTACGTACCATGCCTTGACACGGATCAAAGACCACGTAGTTTAGAATGGTGTGTGTTGGAAGGACAACGTGAATAAGGACCTTGGTCTAATGGGTAGTGGGCTTGAACCTCGGGGAGGTTTCCTACATACCATTCCTAGACATGGATCAAATTCCCCATAGTTCGGGTGAAAAGGGGGTATTGAAACAACATGAAGGGGTGTCGGAACAACTAGATGGTGGGATCACAATGGCTTACCGCTGGATTCGGATGCAGTTTAACGTCATGTAGGACAGGGGCGTGTCGGAGAACCGATGTGAATAAGGACCGGGGGTCTGATGGGTGTTGGGCTTGAACCACTTGGATGCTTCCTACGTACCATGATTTAGAACATATCAAAGTCCTCGTAGTTCAGGTTGGTCACAATGGATTACCGCTAGATTGGAACTCAGTTTAACGTCATGTGGGACAGGGCATGTCGGAGAACTAACGTGAATAATGACCGTGGGTCCGATGGGTGTTGGGATTGTACCTTGTGGAGGCTTACTACGTACCATGCCTTGGCACAGATCAATATCCTCATAGTTCGTGTTGGTCACAACGGCATACCGCTGGATTGGAATGCAGTTTAACGTCATGCGGGGTGGGGAGCATTTGGGGATTACGCTCTAAGGCGGCCCAAGGTGTGTCATGGCCGATTCAAACTCTAATCCCTTGGGATTCATGCTTAGTGTGAGAAACAAGAGGTTGCAGGGATCTGACGATAACCTCGCAAAGGGTGCGTCCGTGGGAAGGGTAGAGGGGCTTACACATTTGGCAGCCCATGGTGCTGGGACATACTCCAGGATGGAGGCCCGGGGGAGACAAAGAATAGAGGGAGAGGGATTTGACACCCAGGAAGAGATGAGGGGGGCCTATTCCATATCACGTCCTCCACTGGCCTTGGGGACCGAACATGAATGGATGGAGTATGGGGTTGTGCCTCCTGCAAGAATAGACAGGGGCTTACAAAATGGTGGATTCCCTTCCCCGTGGACAAAATCCACTCCCAGAAGGAGGATATCATCCCTTGTTGAGACCATGGGGCATGGAGAATGTCCACGGTTGGGGCACCCCGCATGAGAGACACGGGGTGATTTCACAGTTTAACATCGTGTGTTGAGGACAAAGGTGCTTCGCAGTTTAACGTCATGCAGCACAGATGTGGTGGGTTTACCCCACACCCCTAGGACATACACAACTGGTACCCTCTGATCCTTGTGGAAGGGAAGGTAATGACATTGCCGTACTGAAGGGGGGTCGCAGAGCGATCCATCGACGGGTCCACGTTAGCATGGCTAAGTGAAGAACCACTAGCCATAAGCGTACCGATGCGATGAAGCATTTAGAGAAGCAACGCCACAGGCGATATCATATAGGGGACATTGAAGTCATATCATGAGAACTAGGAGGGTTGCACGGGAGAAGGAATTTCTGAGCAGAGGGGTCCATAGGTTGGGGCCTTGTGGAGCTCGATTGCTCTGCATGGTGGAGGGCACTAGCGAAGGGGTGTGCTTCGCGAAGTGGGGTGCCTTAGCCTTAGCATGGGGAAATGGTGCATGTGGGAGGTGCATCACTAAATGGAAAGGGGTTCACAGAGCACAGCCTCGCGGAGCACAGGTGCCTCACGAAGCAAAATGTCGGGAAGCAATGTGCTTCGTGAAGTACAATGATCCTGCCTTAGAAAATGGATCATGTGTACATGAAGGGTTTTTCACGAAGCATAAATGATCCGCGATAACCCGGGTCCCCTTGGGGATCCCCTTCCATCGTGAAAGCCATTAGGATTCACGAAAGGCATCCCTCTTGGAAGAGGGGATCAAAACGAGACAATACGGAGACACCTCGTGATGAAAAAAATACATCGTGTAGCTCATGATTCGCAGAGCAAAGGGTGCTTCACGATTATGGATCTAGGAAGGCGAAAGGTTGGATTTTCCATACATTGGGCTTGGGGGGAGTCCAGTATTTATAGGTAAGAGGTGCCGCGGTGCATAGCTGACCTGGCGCGAAGAGGGCTTCGGTTGCTTTGCGGTGGGTCAGAAATGTCAAGGGTGTTGGCGAAGCGTACCACCTCCTTTGCTTCGCGGTGATGTCGTGAACATCAGGGGAGTTCGCGGGGGGTCCCACCTCCTTTGCTTCATGGTGGGCTCGGGAATGTCATGGGTGTTAGTGGAGGTTACTGCCTCTATTGCTTTGCGGCAGGCTCGCGAACGTCACAAGCATTCTTGGAGGGTCCCACCTTCTTTGTTTCGCAGCAGCCACATTGCTTGGGGTGAACTACACGCCGTGGCTTTCCGAGGTAGGTCGTGGGACCTCTTTTTTTTATTTCTTTTCTTCCAACATTTTGGCTCCAACAGTGTCAAAAATGAATTTTGTTTCCAAATAATCATGGATCGAATTATGTTATTAATAAGAGATTTTTTCACCCATAATTTCATAATGGGACTCATGTAAATAAATATTATTCTTCTATAAATAAATAATTTATTTTGGGAAGTTTAATAGGTACTGGTAGTATATGAATTTTCATAGCTGATACTAGATGTAAATATAGTTTTTTTCAAATTTTCTATGTCCTAGCTGATATCCTATTCCTTTTATATACATGGGAGAAAATTTCATTCCATGTATTTGAATTAATGTTTTCTTACTCTTGGTAAACCTTTCTATGTATTTATTTATATTTTCATTTGAAAATTTTAATTCATTGTTCTCTTTCACCATTTGATCACTTTTTTCTTTTTCAATAATAAGGGTGGATTTAATATTTACTGTCCAAACATGATGATTCATAAGTGACATGTATTTATATTTCATCTCATGATAGGTATCTTAAAACTTTTTATTGTAATCAAACATATCTTCATTGGTCATGTTCTCCACAATCTCATAAATTTTTTCAATTTTATAAATGTTTGGAATATTACTAGGAGAATCATGAATAATATTTTGTACCTCTAATGTGATTTCTATAAAGCACATATTTTACTTGTTAGAGCTATCTTCTTGATTAGTGTCTGGATCACTTGAGCTATCTTCAAAGTCATTAATTGTTTCTTTCCTAGATTTTTTTAATCTAATGTACATATCCTCATACTTATTTTTATATTTCAATTTTTGACAGTCAACATTAATGCCTCCTTTCCTATTACATTTATATGATGTGATATCATTCTGATTCCCATTATCTTTCCAATCTTTTTTCACCCTTGTTTTTATAATTTACTCTAATATTTTATTTCTTGAAGAACATATATTTCCTATAGAATTTCATGAATCTTATATCCATGTGGAACATCTCTTCATCACTGTTATTAAGAGATTCTTCTTCAATGGTTTTTTCATATTGTACCTCTTCTCTTCCTTTGGAGGACTATTTATGATGCCTACTGATTTTCATTTCGGTTCGTCTTCATCGATTTACTTTTCGACTATAAGTTATTTTTTATACATCATTAGCACTGCTATCAATTCCTTGACATGTAGTTTACTCGCATAATAAGATTATCTAGTTGACAGAGATGTCCCTCTCTATCTATCTGGTAATAATATAAGTAGAATCATCACATGATCTTCATCTATCACATGTTTCTCGAGTTAATGTATAGTGTTTACTATTTCATTGAACATGAGATATATATTAGAAAAAGGTTCATCATATTAAAAATTAAAAGTACCATCCTTGATTATATATTTGTTTAGACTCATTTCTATTAAATTTTTGTCCCATATATGAAACAGATAAGGTATCCCTTATTTCAAAAGCATATTTTCATATAGATATTATATTAAATTCATCACCACCCATGGAAAAAAATCATTCATAGCATTACAATTTTTATTGCATGCAGGTTCTTTAGAATCAATCCAATAAATTGTAGTAGTTTTTGGTATTTCAAATTGATCTTTTATTATATTCCAAATGTAAAAAACCATACTTTATAAATTAAGTTTTATTTTCATTTTCGACTGATTATTATTTTAACCATTAAAATTGAGAGGTCTATTGTTAGTAGACACTTCTTTACTGCTATCCATAAATAAATAAAATTTTTATTTAACAAAAAATTAGAGACCTTTAGAATACAACTAAAATCACATTTGGAATGTTAATTTAAAAACCCTATGTTACCAAATATTGTTAATTGTGATTAACTCAAGAGGGGGTTAATCAATTAGCCAAAAAATTATAAAAAAATTAAGTTCAAATAAAATCTCCTTAATATGAAAATAGGCCAATTAATCAAAATAGTATATCATTATAAGATAGATCCATTTAAAATATTTCTCAAAAATTGAATATGCCTCAGTTAAAATAATGTTTATAATTGCCCTATCTTTTGAAATAAAATTACATAGAAATAAATAAATATAAACTCTTATTGAGATTAAATCTCAATATAATAGTTGATTTATAGAATAAAAAACATATGTTTTGGTAATAAAAAAATAACATAGCAGAATAAACAAGAGGTTTGATCATAGGATGGGACTTAATCCCCTCTACTTGCAAAACACCTACTGCCAAGAAGATTATAATAATAAAAAAAAATCCAAAAACTGGAATATATAAACCTAAATGAGATAGAATTTTTATAGCCTGATGAGCATCTTCCATAGCTATACATTTGATGTAATGAGAGCACATTCCACATAAGGACCTATTTGAAAAACACTATGGGAAAATATATATAAATGAAGGAGAGAATAACTTGTTTTCCATAGTTATGTGTAGGAGATAACGTTTGATTGATAATAGATTAACCACACACTTCTCAAAGGAAAAACTAATAAAAAATAAGAGAAATAAAGAAAATAGTTATTCCCACTCAGGTATGTTAATAATGATCGAATTACATAGATCATCTATGGTGATGAGTTCCATATTTTTTTAAATATTTCATCAAAACCGAACGTAAAATGATATTTGAAAAATGTTTCAGTTGATCTTTGACTCTTTCTCAATCAATTGTTGTAATAGATTCTATGTTTTTGTGTCTTTTATCATCAATGATGATGAAATAGTAATATTAACAGATTCAATCTCAAAATTTTTCTATATGTTTCCCAATTAATAATAATCATAAAATGAGAGGCATATATATATATATATGTCCCCCATATAGATATACCAGCATTAGTCGGAGGAGATCCACAATCCTCAGATCATCATTGACTATGTCATTAAGAACATGTCGATTTATCCATGAATAAAAGTAGCAGTTGATCCATTCATGTCAAAGTTATCATATATAAATGGTAACAGGAAGGTGGGAGTGACTCAGAGGTCAATGGTAAATTAGTGTACAACTGTATCTCCTTAGTGGTAGAAATCATAATAGTGAATCTGTGGATGTGATAAGGTTAGAGGTTACTCCTCTAGAAGTATCTCTCCATAACACTTAGCAGATTTATCATAAAAACAATCATACCATATAAAATTATATCATACAATATGTAAATCATTATTATTAAAAGAATCATGGATTTTGATCATTCAAATTATGAAGTATCAAACACACTCCACACAAGGAGGTTCCAATAGTTCAAAAACTATTTTGATAATATTTTTCATTGAAAAATACCTTTGAAACATATTAATGAAACTATAAAACATCAAGTGGTCATGACAATAGGAAATTCTGGACAAGCAATACAAATTAAAAAAATGACTCCTTTCACATTTTTTTAACATACAAACATGTCTTGTTTTGAAAATAAAATGAATATTATTTTGAAATTTTGTTTCTAAAAAATAAAAATGGATTAGAAATTATTTAATAAATAATTTATAAAATTACAAAAACCAAAATTTCTTTTAGAAAACATGGATTTTAGTGTCAAGAGGTTTTCTACCGAAGAGAGAAATGAAATTTTATATTATTAAAAGTATTTTATCCAAAATATTAAGTACCATAAAGTGGGAAAATGAGAAAATTACTTTAAAACGTCATGAATAACTATAGTAGAATAAAATTAAAGTGGTTCATTAGGAAATGATCAAATAATTTCTGTGTACTGAAATTCAAGAATAAACTATCCCAATTAAAATGATAATGTCAAATAAAATCTTACAAAGATCATAATATTTAAGTGATAATTAATAAATGAATCAATTATGTGTATAATATTTAAATAAATATAAAACAATTTAAAATTTGATGTAATACTTTCAAAATTATTTACACACATAATATAAGAATGTCAAAAACATTGAAGAATTAAATTAACCCTATAAAAAGATATTTAGTTATGAAATTCATTACCTCTCGGTAATTTTCATGTCAATTCACCTTAGTTGAAAAAATTTAAATTGAAACATAAAATAACATTAATTATTAATGAATAATTACATTACATGTCAACAGAATATTATATACACCATATAACAGATATTGGGTGCATAACTTTACAATATTCCTCAATGAAAATTGGGACGAAGTACCTTACATAATACTTCCTTTTAGTTGAGAATTATTTAAACTCATTTATAATTTTTTAATCTTGTTATTAATTTAAAGTAGAACCATATACATATTTATATTATCATTAATTATCCCCTTATAACATTTTACTACCATTTTTTCAATAATATTTCATTATGGTCATTGTTTTGTGTGTTAATTTCCTTGTTTTCTCATGCATGTTTTTTTCTAAAATCTCTTGGTCTTACACATATTTTTTTTAATATTCTATAAAATGATATTATTGTTATAAAAATCATTTTTATACATTTTTTAATCATTTTTGAAATTTGAATAGGGATAATGGGTTACATCCCTTTGTGGAGGATGTTGGCCGTACATACACATGATCTACGTTATAATTTCATTAATGGGTGAATGTGTTCGGAAGTGTGTGATATATTAGTTTTCTATAATGGTTATAATGTAATATATATCACATATATTCACTAATTTTTTAATTAATAAATTCCAGGAAATGAATATGTGATAAACGAATCCCATCATTTTGCAAGGCAGTAGTCATCTGTACACATGAGAGACATTATATTATTTTAAATGGAATGGAACATAATAAGGTATGTATGATATTGAAATTAGAAATATATAATATTAATAAAAATCATATACCTGTGTAAAATCCATATTCTATCCATAATTGAAATGTTGTAATGGAAAATGAATTACCTCTGTTTGTGATGTGGCAGTTCTCCATAAACTTGATCGACGATTTATTTTCCCATCTAATAGAAGAAAAGACAAATATAAGTCATTCCATTAATATATCAACATCTAAGTATATTTAATAT
The DNA here is from genome assembly GCA_963277665.1 of Viscum album. NCBI lineage: Eukaryota > Viridiplantae > Streptophyta > Magnoliopsida > Santalales > Viscaceae > Viscum > Viscum album. The sequence continues at coordinate 278,391,360 of OY728167.1, read as the reverse complement.
ACATTGGATGTTATAATAGGATGGTTTCTTAACATTTTCGGTAGGTTTAATAATAGACAATATAAATATTCTTGTTTAAGAACATTCCCTCTTCTTCAGAAAACTTTAGGATTGCACCAAAAGCCATCCAAGATTGGATTCCTTTTCAAACCAAGGTCTCTATATAACGAAATTCATTTAAATGAAACATATTATAGTAATTTTAACACTATAAACCACTTTATTTTACTAATTATAATTTAGTTTTCGAGTTTTATGGAATAACATCATACTAGAAAAGATCAGCCAGAGACAAATTCTCTAACCATATATTAAAATAAAGAAAATAACAGGAACAAAGTATCACATGCCAGAAAAAACAAATATATATCATAAAAACCTTACTTTTCACCATATCCATGATCCGTTGCTTCATCTATAGTAGCTGATCCCCACTCCTATATTTCATAATGCTTTAGAGTCTTAACGTACTTCCATCTGAGATATAACTTCTCTAAATATAGAAACTCCTTATAAGACTGCGTACCTTTTCCTTTGCTGACAGAAGACTTGGTAGGCATCGACATCGTAATATAAGAATAGTTATTCCTCTTCCTTCCTTTTTGTGGAGCGGTCATAACTTCATCACTCCCTAGCACATTATTCATTCCACGCTGAAAAATGTCACTATAGGTGGTTCGAACCTTTCCACCACCATTCTCCTTTTCTCTATAAGTGAAGTCCCCCCATTTCCAGAGATACAGACCTCCTAATGACCATCATTCACTCCCCATTCTTGCTCAACGTTACTATTAGTAACAATAACTTCTAATAATTGTAGGTGATACACATATTGAGAGTTATGAGGACTAACAAAAGACTCCTTATCCATTTCCTCCACATCTCCTTCTTTATTGGTTACTACCGCCAGCGAAACGACACCATCGATCATAAAGGGAACTTCTATCACCAATGGAATCTCCTCATGCTCTTGAATTTCATAGTGATTTTAGGTCATAACTCTACTATATATAATATTACCCATGTTCATAGCCTCAAAATCACCATTCAAATTGTCCATAGGCTCTTTAGAGAGACTAACCAACTGCAAGGTCACCAAGACCCAACTCCAAGGTCACCCTTTAGTCTGTCAAAATCCTGAATTACTGTTGGATGCAGAGGCACCTGAACCCTCTTCATACCACATGCAATACTCTACACAGCATCAAGAAGATTCTGCCTCTTCTCCCTCGCCACATTTCCATCGGGTTTCTCTCCAACGATTGTACCTACAGTGAGATCATAATCATAAGAATAAAGGAAAATATTAAAAATCATAGAATTTGGAATATTCATAATAATCCAACATCATATAATTGTTGTAAAAAACAAAAATTTGTTGTCAACGAAGCTAGAATCATGTTCACACATAAAATATGTGAATAATAAGTAATTACATAGTTCTGAACAGATTTGGAATCATGTTCACACATAATAAACATAATATCAATAGATATATCCCATTACCCAATTAATTAGACATATGCATTATTATAGTCAACCCAGTCACATCATTAAATTCTCATAATCATCTAAATGACAAGGGAACATATTTTATAAAAATCGTAATGCTGAAATAAATGCATGGAAATAAATTTATTTTCATAAAGGTTTCAAAATGAATAGTTTCATGAATAACCAATAGGGTTCTAAAATAATAAGTTAAGTAGTATTTAATGATAAATTAATATATTTACTTAATTAATAAATAACTCAAGATGAGTCAACTGGTGTTTTGGAAAAAATATAACTCCTTTATATAAATTTAAAATTTGGATTAGAAATCATTTTGAAAATGTAAGTTCATGTATATGTGAAAAATAATGAAATAATATTTCATGGAAATTTTTATGATATTTTTGAAATTTATATATTGAAGTTATTTTGAAATATGAGATAACCCAAATGAAAGAGTCGGTTTTGAGAATCTCATTACGTTAAATGTGGATTTATTTCATCTAATTTAATAATTCTTTACAATACACATAGGTTTAAATAAACATTGAAACATAATTTAGTTATCTTTATTTTTTTAATAATTTATCAATTATAGTAATGGGATTATATTTGAAAATTCCAAATGTTAATATTTAAATCATCCAATATCATATTTTATAAAAAATATTCAATATTTTTTTGATTTTACTATTTTTTTCATAGTAATTTAAATATAAGTTAAATGAATTAAAAAAATTTATACAATACACATAAATATATATTAGTATAATATATATAATTCCTATTTTTCATCCCTGAAGGTAGTGATAATTAGAAGGATGACATTGTCCATTTTGGTGGTGAACCAACAATTGTGAGTATATTATCAAAAGATGAAGAAAGAGATACATTACATATAAATATGTAATAAATATAGTAATTATAATTGGTTAAAATCATTATTATAATTTAATAATTCATTTCAATTAATTTTATAAGATTTTTTTAATAGGAAAATAGAAAATCTTGAAGAGAAAATGAAAATGATATAAAAAGTTGATTAAATCATGAATCATCATATGTTTATTCTTCTATATGGTACTAATCCCCTAGAAATATTTAAATTTTATTTCACATAAACATACCTAAAAATTATAAGGGGATTGATATAGGGGGTTGGATATATATTTTTCTTTGGTTTGGGGAAGGTATGTGGTTATCCAAGGGTGGTCTAAGGTCTAATTTATACTTGGGTAGAGGGGTATTTTGAGTTCTAATTTTCAATAAAATATAATCTCTATGATAGACATTGTAATAGTGATTTTATTGAAATTATGAATAATATATCAGTAAAATATGGGTTAGGAATTTAAAACCCATTATTATCTAATTTCACCAATTTATTAAAAATGTATGTGTGAAAAATTAAAAATTAATTTTAATGGGATATTTTGATATTCAACTTTTAAAAATACATATTTGGTTTGGAAAATAATTTTATTATGTATAATCTACCCATACATATTATTAAATTTATTTTTTGATTGCATAACAAATCTCATATTTATTAACTCATTATTAAATAACTATTTTCCATAAAACATACAGTATTTTAAAAAAATATTATTATTATTCATGTAAAAAAATTTCATTGTGAAAAAATTATGATAATTTCACCCTTATGAATTATCAATGTGTTGATTTATATAAGGTATTTAATATTATACATATTATTTTCTTTCCTTGGAAATTTCAAATTTTAATAAAAAATTAGGATTTTTACAATGTACATTAAAATATAGTTTATGAAAAACACACTTACGGTTTCATTGTGTTTTTAATCATTGTATTTTTTTATGTAATTAAAATATTTATATTTTTTTAAATTACTGATGATAAATATTATTTTAATTAAATTTTATAATTTTTACTGAAAATTAATATTATAACAGTTGGGTTGTTATTATTAATGGGTAGGTTACTATTTCTAATAGTTATGTTGTTATTCCAATGACCATGTTATTGTACCAAAAATAATATTACCTCCATTATATACCACTTCGTTCTATTATAAATTATTCACTAAAATTCATCCAAAGGTTCAATATTTTCCTTTTTATAAAATGTAAATTGTATTTGAAATAATCTGTTTATTTTTAATAGTGTTATTCCTAAGGGAGATCACTCTAGTGTATTGGACTAATCCAAAATTTCTAATTATTCTTTATGTATTTTCTATTCTTTCCCCCATTGAAATATTTTGAATTTTCAGGGTTTTAATTATTGAAAAATATAATTACATTCATTTATAAAATAAATAATTTTTCATTTTACTATGTGTTTTATATGAATTATACTATAAAACATAATATAGAACTAATTTATTATAGAAAAAATTATTATTTATATGTTTTGGGTCATTCAATTCGTCCACCTTGAGAATTTTCATTACAAACATTACCTCTAATGTACTCAGTTTTGAATGTATTAGGGTACTTATTTTTCTTTGATTCCTTAGGTTCACATGTCTTATCTTCATAATTATGGTTCCACCCGATCACATAGACATGGTAATTTATATTTTTGTGTAGATATTTTCTTATATGGTATATGGTCTTCATCGTTTGTTCTTCATTACATTATTCAAGATCTATTTATACCACCTCCATATTTTATACATGTGATGGGCCTGTTATGTAGTACCTTAGGATAGATACATAGAACACATCATAAACTTGGTTTGATTTTGGTGAAGGTGCTTGATGATATTCTAATTCTCCTATATAATCACATATGTCAAAGTGTCCAATGTACATAAGGATAATCTATCCTTTTTTTTAAATTGGAATGAATTTTTTCCATGGTTATATTTGAGGAACATTGTTTCTCAAACTTCAAACTCTATGTCCCTTGATCATTTGTCAGAAATGATCTTATTTAAACTCAATGAAACATTTATTTGATTTTTGATGGTTTCAACCTTCTCTTACATTTTTGAAAAAAAATAACATCCGCGTAGATTCTATTCACCCATATCAACGTGGAAAATAATAGTTCTGCATCACTTCCCATATAAAAATTATATAGAGCCATTTGAATTATTGAATGGAATATTTTATATCATGATAACTAAAAAATTGGATATGTTGATCTTATAATCAATTAAATTCTATTGATATTGATCTTAGCATGTCCTCTAGTGTCATAATTGTCCTTTCAGATTGCCTATCAGTTTGGAGGTGATAGTTCATACTAAAATTGAATTTAGTACATAGAACATGATGGATAATTCTCAAGAATTTAATGGTAAACCTTGCTTCATGATTATATAAGATATAAATTGGTTCCCTATATGACCTCACTTATTCAATTACGTATATCATATAATGTTTTGAAATTGGAAAATCATCCTAAATGATGATAAATTTGTAAGTCTTGGTTAGTTAATCTACCATAAAACATACCAAATTTCTTTCTTTGGATATATTTGAGAGAATAATGATAAAGTACATGGTGATGTTTTCCTCTTTCCATATGAGTATGGGAAATGGTAGCACCATCCCCTTGGACATTAGTCTCTCTAATTTAACTTATTGAAATTCCATGAAATTTTAGATATACTATATAATCTCCTTTGTCATTTTTTCCCACTAGAAGTTCCCTCAAAGATCAGGGTACATCTTGGTAATTCAAGGATATATAGAGAAAGATGATATATAAACATTATTGGGGATATATATCTTCATCAATGGTGAGTAGTATACAAAAATTCAATTTCCAAAATGAATGAAAACATATTAATTGTTGTGAAAATCATGAAAATTCTATTCCATTACGAATTCCACATTCTTTTGAAGCTCTAAATCATCCCTTTATGCCTCCTTGATCTGTCATGAATGGATGGTTTAGAAATCATTAGGAAAAGGTAGGATTTAATCCCTTTCATTATGATTTTCATATCCATCATTTTTATATAAAGGTTGATATAATATTTCTCAAACGACATCATGGACATTACAGTGGGATTTTTCCCATATGAACATTATTTGGCATGTTCGCATTTCTAGGATTGTAGTGAATAGAGAAATCATTGTCCTTGACCATATATAAGCATCTTACATGATGCATGATGATATCCTTCTATTTGAATATATACATTAGACAGTTGTGATCTGTATATATTTATTGGTACTAGAAAATGCTTCCAAAGGATTCACCAAATGAATCCATACTTGATCTATGATCATAACAAATTTTTGAAGTTTTGATTTAACTAGTCATGGATCTGTAATGGAGTTACAGATTTGAAGTTATAGTCATTCAAATATAGGCTATAAAAATGGTTTACGGAGCCCATTCATGGACTTTCGGTTCATAGAGCTCCCTTTGTGATCACGATGAATGTTTATAGATGCCTCTCCGAGTCCGATGAACCCTGCGACCAATGTGAAGGCAGTTGATAGGCAGATTCGCGACTAGGATGGTGCCTCACCACTTCGTGGAGATCATGATTTCATCATAACACGATTCCTATCACAACATGACCCCTATTCTTATAAATACACTCCCTAAAGACTTAATTTTATGAGGAGATTCCATAGGGTTCCACCCTCGCACCTTGACTCGAGGATCTCATGTGCTTCATGATATCATCTTACACGGAGCCCCTAGTCTTCATCAATGAACCTCTCTTGTGTTTTCGAGAGCCTCAAACCAACGTGGTGATTCCCATCACAATTTAAGAAGGAACCCTATTTCACATGAGGCTCTACAATGAATTCAACCTTCACAATACACCACCCCAAGAATCAGAGAATCCTTCATGAGACCATGATCTCAACGAACGCCCATGATTTGCAATGACTTATCTTTTATGAAGAACCTACCATCATGCCTGTCAGTCTATAACAAGGGGTTGCACCCCCAACCCTGCTTGAGCTCATTTCTGGGCTGTTTCTCCAACCCTCTGAGCTAGTTCATTCTCTACCATCATTAACCCCCATGAAAAATGGAGAGTTGCCCCATGAACAATTCATGATTGGTTAGAAACATTTGGGGTTGTGCCCTTACATGGCCCCAACATCCATCCATGCAATAGAATGATTCAAGATAGTCTTATACACTTCTTGAAACACCTTGAGTTTATATATTCATATTTATCCATTTCCCACATCAGTAGTTGAGAATCTCATTATCAATTACATGAGATCCTTGAGTTCAACCATTCCATATGAAAATCCGCCAACCACATCACCTGATTCTTATGACAAGTTAAAAAAAGGGATGCTCTTGCCTAGGTCCACACTAGTCATTTATTGGTCTCCTCTGCATAATGGTCCATGCTAAATGACCATAAAATGTTGTATACACTATATGAAAAACATATGATTCCTCTTTTGTAAGAAAAGTGATACCTTATTCATGAAAAATTAGATGAAAATAGCCCTCACTATAGGACTCTAAAATGTATCATACCCTATAACTCAAGAAGAAGATTCCATATACATCAAGAATGTGATGCCTCATCATGAGATAAATATAAAACTATTACTATGGGAAGCTTCCATGTGTAAGCCCCATACACCACGTTGATTCATAAGAAGTTTAAATGAAATCCTTTATCATGTGATACACATGAGATTCCATCATGGATAGACATGAGGAAGACCTTATGGTTTTTCACCATGCATAAGCCCCATTCACACCATTGTCACCCATATAAGTACCCATACAACATCCACAGGTAAGCCCCATCCACCATTACCACTCCCTAGCGGCACATGGACAACTTCCACACGTAATCCCCCTCCCCCATTACCACTCTATAGTAGCACCAGGAAGTCTCAACACATATGGATCATCCACTAGTTCCTCTCCATAGCGGCGCCTGAGCACCTTCCACGTATATGACTGATGCACCACTGCCCCACTATAGCGGAACCCGGATATCTTCCATGCATAATCCCCATGCACCATTGTCGATTCATAACAACACCTAGGAATCTTCCCTGCATAATAACCATCCGCCATTTCTGCCGCTTGGTGGCACTCATGTAGCTTCTACACGTAATCCCTACCCACCAGTTCTTCACCATATCATCAGACAGGCAGCTTCAACACATAATCACCATGCACCATTGTCCCTCCATTGTGGCGGCTGGGCTGTTGAGTCAATAAGGTTTTCCTTATGACTTTTCCATTCCTTCTTGTTTTGAAAATCACAAACACCTTATCTTTAAGGAAAATCGCTTTTATAAGGAAAAATGCTTTCTTAAGAAAAATCGCTTTTATAAGGAAAAATGCTTTCTTAAGGAAAATCGCTTTTATAAGAAAAATTATCCTTATCATATTTTCATTAATATTTTTCTTAAGTATGAAATTCGGATTCACTTTCTCGGAATCATTAAAACTGATAAAAAGCATTCTGTTTTAGGGTTCGGATTCTGGACAAGAACTATAAGGAAGTTTCACTCCGAATTCCGATTATGAATTCTGACTAAGTTCTATTCCAGATTCAGGATACGAATTCTGAAGAAGAATTCTCATTACGAATTCTAATGAAGAAATCTCATTCCGAATTCTCATTACAAATTCTGATGACGAATTCCCATTACGATTTCTGATGACGAATTCCTATTCCGAATTCCTATTCCGAATTCTCATTCCGAATTCACTCATTAAACAGAATCTGGATATCATTGTTTTATACACTCTGAATTTGTTCACTCCGAACTTTCACTCCGAAATTTCTATTCCGAACTTTTATGTTAGAGTTTAAAACGATGTCGTGCATTCTGTTACACTTACTTTGTTATAAAACGATGTCGTCCATTTTGTTATAAACTAACCGTTGTCTAAGTGACACGTGTACAGGTCCCTCCTAAATTTAAGGGAAATATGACCGTTGGAGAAGGAGCCGACCTCACCTATAAATAGGAGCTCATTTGAAAAAGCTCACAACGGATGGATGAACATTTGGACTTTGTGCATACATGCTGTTGAAGTGATTTCTAGAGAGAGAGTCTCTTATTAACTCTCAAAGCTTTGTGCGACTCCGAATGTTGGTGATTACATTCGAGGGCTTCCGGGGATAGGAAGACAGAGGTGCCGACTACCTTAAAGATCGAGGGCTTTCTTGCTGAGAAAGACAGAGGTTGCCAACTACCTTGAAGTTGAGGGCTTGCGGGGATAGCAAGACAGAGACACCGATCTTCGTATCGAGGGCTTACCCTGGTGTGGGTAAGACAGACTTGCTTGAAAGTATAAATCAAGGGACCTTTATCCAAGGTTGTTGGATACCCTTCTCTTTGGGTTAAAAGACTATTATCTTGTTGCTAGTAGTTTTACTACTCGTTTCTATTCCGCTGTAATTTGTATCTTAAGGAAAGTATAACATTCTTATACTTCCTTACTTACTCTGATTCATTCAGATTCTATACGCTTTAAGGTAGAATCTTATATTGTAACTTTTGTTAAGTTTCAAATTCCGGAACCATATTTCCGGAACCTACTTTTGGAATCTCTTTCCAAGTTTAGTTCGGTGTTAGAGGTGTTGTGAATTTACTTAGTTTAACTTTGTTAAACTTAGTTCTTTCCTTTTCTTAAGGAAACTCTAGTTATTCATAACTAACTTTAAAGGTTCCTAAGGAATTTTTAAAGTATACAATTCACCCCCCCTCTTGTATATTGAGCATCTCATATTCTATTTCGATCCTACAATTGGTATCAAAGGCAAGGTTACTGAAATACTTGTACTCACGTTCAAGTTTTTCTTGCTCACTTTTCAATTCCGAACTTTTTCATTCCGGATTATCCATTCCGAACTTTTCCTATTCCGAACTTTTTGATTCCGAATTTTTGTTATTAACAAGTTTGTTTCCAAGTTGTTTTCAAGTATGGCAGGAATGAATGTTGGTTCGATAGACAATTTGAATCCTACAAGGCCACCAATCTTCGATGGTAATGATTATGAATACTGGAGAGATCGTATGAAGACATTCGTTATCAATACTGGAGTAGATAACTTTGTCATGCTTACTGGTGATTACAAAATTCCTGACAAGGAAGTCAGAACCTTTACTAACCAGGAGAAGCAAGAATATCAACTGAATTATAAGGTACGCAACACTTTATTATGTTCAATGACTAGAAATATATATAGCCAAATTTCTTCTTGTGAAGCAGCTAATTGTATATGGAAGAAGTTAGAGGTTACTCATTTTGGGACTTCTAAAGTGATTGAGACTAGGAGAGCTATGCTTAGAGCTGAATATCATGGCTTTAATTTTCCTTATGGAGAACCTATCTGTAAAGTACAACAAAGATTTATGACAATCGTCAACAGTCTACAGTCTATGGGAGAGAAAGGTTTAGATGATGAAGCTCTTGTGGACAAGATAATTGACATTATGCCCAATGAGTGGGAATCCAAGAGAACAGCTATAGATGAGAACAGGAAGGTTACTCAAATTACTCTTGATGAATTATTTGGAACTCTTCTACAACATGAGACTAGAATGAAGAGAGATGCTGACAACATCAAGAAGAAGAATGGAAATGGTACTGTTGCTTTTACTACAACTTCGAATCAGATGAAAGCTAAGACTCCTGAGAGAGTAACCAGATCCAAATCGAAGAAAGTCATTTTCCAATCCGAATCTAGTGAAAGTGAAGTTTCAGAAAATGAATTAGCCAATCTTGCTCGAAGGATGAACAAGATAGCTGGACAAAGAAACTTTCAATCCAAGTATAAGAAGAAGGATAGGAAAGATAAGAAAGATGGAGAAGTTACTTGTTATGAATGTAAGAGAGCTGGACATATTAGACCAGATTGCCCTATGCTCAGAAAGAAAGAAAGAAAGGAAAGGCATTCAGACAGGAACAGGAAGAAATATTACAAAGCTAAAGCTAAGAAAGTTTTGAAAGCTAATGACACCTGGAGTGCCAGTGGTGGTGACTCTTCAGATGAATCTTCTGAATATGAATCTTCAGGACAGAAGAATCTTGGTCTTATAGCCAGATTACCTATTGATAATCATTGTCTTATGGCTAAGGTACGAAATGCTGAATCTTTGACCAATGTTTCCTTAAATCCTAATGATAGTAAGTATTATAACTCTTCTGATGAAGAATCATCTTCTGATGAGGAAAATACTTTACCTACTTTTGAAGAAGTCTCTAGATTTGCTGAACTTCTTGAGATTGAGAATTCAAAACTCAACAAGAAACTTGATAAGGCAAATTCTAGGAATTCTATTCTTACTAAAGAGATATCAGATCTTTCTAAAGATCTTGATAAGAAAAATGCTGATTTTGAAAATATTTCAAAAAATCTTGAGGAAGTAAGTTCTGAGAAGAATAAACTTTCTAAAGAGTTAGAAAAAGTAATTTCTAATAAAAATGTTTTCGAGCCTAACTCTAGTTCCAAAACTAATGATTTTGAAGATAAAAACTTGGTTGTAAAACTCAAGTCCGAAATTTTTTCCTTAAAGAAGTGCTTATCAAACTTTACCCATGGTAAGGAAAATTTTGATAAGATGTATTCTCAAATACGACCTTTAAGAAATAAATCCGGATTTGGTTATACCCATACAAAACCTGTTTTCAGCAACAATTATTTTGTTCCTCAAAGTGCCCCATTTTGTACTAAGTGTCAATGTGGTGGTCACTGGGCAAGAAATTGTTCCTTAAACAAAACCCAATCCTTAGGTTTTCATAAAGCTTATTTTTCTAAGAAAATGTGGGTACCTAAAATTTTATTGTCTGGAAATCTCGGATCCAAACAAGTTTGGATTCCGAAAGTCTAACTTTGTTCTTAATTTCAGGAAAATAAAGAAAGTTCCAGCAACAATGTTTGGTACATGGATAGTGGATGTTCCCGGCACATGACTGGTAACAAAAGCTTCTTTGAAAATATTATCAAAACGAAAGGAGGAAAGGTAACTTTCGGAGACAATGCTAAGGGAGAGATTGTTGGTATTGGTAATATTGTTCTTTTAGGTAAAACTTTGATTTCAAATGTTCTTTTTGTTAAAGGTCTTAAGCACAACCTCATTAGCGTAAGTCAGTTATGTGATGAAGGTTACCTTGTGAATTTTAGGAATGATAAATGCTTAGTTCACAATTCCAAGGAAGAATTTATTCTCTCAGCCAACAGGCAAGAGAATGTTTACACCTTAAACTTAGAAGACCTAAGAAGCCAAGATTTACCTTGCCTAAGTGCAATGGAAGATCATTCTTGGTTATGGCATAGAAGACTAGGACACTGTAATCTTAGAAACCTATGTAAACTCTCTAAGAAGAAACTAGTTAAGGATCTACCGGAGCTTAGATTTGATTCTTCTAAAGTTTGTGATCCTTGTCAATATGGCAAGCAACATAAATCTAGTTTTAAGTCAATCGGTGAAGTCTCAACAACCGATGCATTGCAGTTGGTGCACATGGATCTTTTTGGTCCAACACAAACTGGAAGCATTGGAGGCAAATACTATGTGTTTGTTCTAGTTGATGATTACACTAGATTTACTTGGGTCTATTTTCTAGCAAGGAAATCTGAAGCTTTTTCTTATTTCAAAAGTTTTAGAGCTCAAGTTAAAAATGAGAAAAACCTTCCATTGAAAACTATTCATAGTGATCATGGAGGAGAATTTCAAAATTCTGATTTTGAAACTTTTTGTAGTAAGAAAGGTATTACTCACAACTTTTCAGCACCTAGAACTCCTCAACAGAATGGTGTAGTTGAAAGAAGAAATCGAATTCTTCAAGAAATAACTAGAACCATGTTGAGTGAATATTCTATTGCTAGACATTTCTGGGCTGAAGCTGTAAGTACTGCTTGTTATACTATAAATCGAGTTTTGATTAGACCTTTTCTTAATAAAACTCCTTATGAGTTATGGAATGGTAGAAAACCAAGGCTTTCCTACTTCAAGGTTTTTGGTTGCAAAGTATTCATTTTGAATACTAAAGATAACTTACATAAATTCGCACCAAAATCAGATGAAGGGATTTTCTTAGGATATTCCACAACCTCTAAGGCTTATAGAGTTTTTAATAAAAATACTTGTACTGTTGAGGAAACAGTACATGTGAAATTTGATGAGTCAGATCCTTTTGTTTTTAAAACCTCCCAACTTACATCTTCGGATGTGTTTTCAAAAACTGATTGTCAACCTTTGTTAGAAGAACCTTCTGATAAGGAAATTGTTCTAGAAGATACTTCTGAAACATTTACCCCAGAAGACTTTCTACCTTATGTTGATGAACAGGTTTTACAAAACCCAAATCAGATGTTTCTTAAGAATCATCCCAGTGATAGTATCATTGGTGATGTAAATCAACCTGTAAGGACTAGAAGTTCCTTAAGAAATGAAGTAGAACATCTAGCATTTCTTTCCCAACTAGAACCTAAAAGCACTGATGAAGCTTTAGGTGATGATGATTGGATCAAAGCAATGCAAGATGAGCTAAATGAATTCGAAAGGAATAAAGTCTGGACCTTGGTTGAAAGACCTAAGGAAACTTCTGTTATTGGAGTAAAATGGGTCTTCAGAAACAAATGTGATGAAAATGGAGTCATTGTTAGAAATAAAGCTAGACTTGTTGCTAAAGGCTATAATCAGCAAGAAGGAATAGACTATGAAGAAACCTATGCTCCAGTAGCTAGACTTGAATCTATTCATATTCTACTTGCCTTTGCAGCATTCTTTAATTTCAAACTATTTCAAATGGATGTGAAATGTGCTTTTCTTAACGGTTATGTTCAAGAGGAAGTTTTTGTTGAACAACCTCCTGGCTTTGAAGATACAAAACATCCTGATCATGTTTTTAGACTTACCAAAGCTTTGTATGGCCTTAAACAAGCTCCACGAGCATGGTATGATAGACTTACTGGATTTTTGCTTCAAAATAACTATGTTAAGGGAAATGAAGATCCAACCCTTTTTATAAAGAAAGATAAGAAAAATGTTTTGATTGTTCAAATTTATGTTGATGACATTATATTTGGTTCAACTCAGCAATCTTTGACTGATTCTTTTGCTAGTCTAATGAAATCTGAGTTTGAAATGAGTATGATGGGTGAGTTAACATTTTTCCTTGGTTTTCAAATTTCTCAAAAACCAGAAGGAACCTTCATATCCCAACATAAGTATATTAAAGATCTTCTTAAAAAGTATGGTTATGACAACACTAAGAGTATAAGTACTCCTATTGGTACCTCAAACTCTTTAGATCTTGATGAAGCTGGGAAACCAGTAGATCAAACATCTTTTAGAGGTATGATTGGAAGTCTACTTTACTTAACAGCTAGTTGACCAGACTTAATGTTTTCTGTATGCTTATGTGCAAGATATCAATCCAATCCTAAGGAATCTCACTTAAAGGTGGTAAAAAGAATTTTTCGCTACCTTAAGGGAACCATGGATCTAGGATTATTTTATACTTCTGGAAATGATTTTGTTCTAAAAAGCTTTTCTGATGCTGACTTTGGTGGTTGTAGAATGGATAGAAAAAGTACATCCGGAACTTGTCATTTCTTAGGAGATTCATTAGTTTCTTGGTCATGCAAGAAGCAACATTCTGTTGCACTCTCCACTGCTGAAGCTGAATATGTAGCAGCTGGAAGTTGTTGTGCACAAGTGTTGTGGATGCAAAACACACTCACAGACTATGGCTTGAGTTTTACTAAAACTCAAATTTTGTGTGATAACACAAGTGCCATTGCCCTAAGTAAAAACCCTGCACATCACTCCCGTGCAAAACACATAGATATTAGGCATCACTTTCTTAGGGATCACACACTTAAAGGAGATATTATTCTTCAGTTTATCGGAACGCAAGATCAACTTGCTGATATTTTCACAAAATCTTTACCTTCTGATAGATTTGAATATATTAAACAGAAGTTAGGAATGATAACCGTAAGGTAATCTTCCTTAATTAATTTTCTGTTGGAAAAATCTCCTCACAGTAATAAACTCCTTTTCATAGGGGGAGTACATTTGTTTGTTTATTTAACAAAGTTTTTCAAAATTTGTTTTCAAATTTTTCGGAACGAAACTTTCCGGAATGGAACTTCCGGAACTACAATTTTCCAGAATGGATATTTCCATACAAAATACTTCTGGAATAAAAGTATTCGTATTGAAAATTTCCGGAATGGACAATTTTCGTACTGGTATTTTCATAATGGAAAAACTTTGGTATTGAATCTTCCATAACAAGTTTTTTTTATTGAGTTTTTCGTATTGAGTTTTTCGTATTGAGTTTTTCGTATTAGGTTTTTTCGTATTGAGTTTTTCGTAGTCGTCTTTACATTACCCATTACGAATAACTTTCCTAAGCTAATCCGAAAGGTATGACTTCCTTACTGAAGTTTTCGTAATCATATTTTACTTGCTGGCATTTTCTTATAGTTTGTTTTTGGTTTTTTGAATTTCTTGAATTCTGTTTTAATAAAACCTCAAAAAGATCGGATTCAACCTCTCAACCGTCAGATCTGATCTCAGATCATTCTAAACCGTTAGATCAACCGAGGAAGTTGAACCGTCATCCCAAAGCCTATATAAAGGGGACCCTATTTTCTCGTCCCACATCGATCTCAAGCTCTTGCGTGCTGAAGCTCTGTCTCTCTGATTTAAGGCTGTTCCGAACTACAGTTTTCCAGTTCCGAACTTCAGTCTTCTCAGTTCCGAACTTCTCAGAGACTTCTAATCCGAATGTCTGCAGGGTTAGCTTCTCAAGAGATGTCTTCAACCAAGCCCATTTCTCAGTGGTTAGTCTACAGAGAACGGTTAGTGCATCCAAATTTCTTCAGCAACTATGATTCTATTATATCAAAGAATATCAAGCTCAATGGCTGGGAAGATGTTGCGATATCAAAAACCGGCAACCAAGATGAAGTTTACCCAGACTTGCTTGTTGAGTTTTATGAGTCGGTTGCTTTCTTTGTGGAAGACAATAGAGAAAAATTTTCCTTCAAATCGTATGGCAAGACTTACAAGCTATCTTACACCAAGGCTGCAAGCTTGGTAGGGTTGAATTATGAAGGGGAAGCTGAGTTTATCTCGCATGTTCTGCCAGACTCCTTGGGTAGTTTCAACAAGGAGAAAGCCTTAGAAATTCTCGGACTGGATGATGATAAGGCTTCGAAAATTGAAACCCTTTCTACAAACTTCCGGATTCTGGAGTTATGGGTGCAAGGGCTTATTGTACCGAGAAAAGGAGACAAGGACAGCTTGAAGAAGAGTGAGATATACATCTTAGATTTCTTGATAAATCTAAGGAAGTTCAACCTGATGAAGCATATCCTTCTTAATCTTGAGAATTTAAAGAAAGGGAATCTGAGAGCTCAGATAGTAATGTACCCGGCAATTTTGTCGAAGCTGATAGTTCGGTGCCTTGAGTCCTTCAAGGTTGCTTGCAGTTCTAAACCGAAAGTTTGCAAGATCATGTTGCTCAGTGATGCAACTCTTAAAAGGATGAATATAGCATTTGACAAGAAGTCTGGGAAATTTATCGATCTACCGCCTCAAGAAGAAGTGACTCCGAAAGTGGCTGATCCGGAATCGCCTAAGCCGGTAAGGAAGAGGAAGCTGAAAGAAGTGGTAGGTGAAGCTCAGGAACCTAAGTCTAAGGAAGTCCATTCCGCACCTCCTAAGCCTAAGAAGAAGAAGACATATACTGATGAGGTTGCAGCGAAGTGGAGAGCTGACAAGGAAAAGAGGAAGGAAGGAGATCCGCAGTTCGGATTGGATCCCGCAGAGGCTAAGGCTCTGAAAGAAAAGGCTGCTGATGAGCTCGAGAAGCAAGCTAAGGAAAAGAAGCTGAAGAAGAAGTTGTCAGAAGCTGAGGCTGTGCAAGCCTTGTTGAAGTTTAATGAAATGGTTTCAGCAACCATTCCCGTTCCGAGAACTTTTTCTTTGGACTCTCTACCTGAGACTCCAGGAAGAAATCTCGATGATCCGAAAGAGGCTGCTGCTAAGAATGCTGACGAAGTTGAACAAGTGGAACAAGCTGAAGAGGTTGCTGAAGGAAGTGGCGAGACAGGAGATGTGCTCAAACAAGTAGATGAATATAAGGGAACTCCTTCGGAACACCTGTCGCTCCGAACTTCTGAAGCCGAATCTTCAAAACTAGTTACTCCAGTAATAGAAGGAAAGGAAGGAGAGGAAGAAGTTTCTTATCATGGAAAAGAAGAACAATTATTACTTGATGCTGCTCAGAAAGAAAATATAGAAGTTGTTGATGAGGAAGATTTGGTTGTTCAAGTTTCTGACAGTGAGAAGAAATCTCCGGAACAGGTTTCTATTCTGGAAAAAGATAAGGGGAAACAAGTTATTGCTGATACCCCGAGTTCAGAAAAGAGTATGAGGAAGGAAGCTGGTAGTTCTTCAAAGAGGAAGTTGGAGCTTATTGAAGAAGAAAATTCTCCTAGCAAGATGTCAGATTCGGAATCATCTTCGTTGGGGCACGATTTTGTTGTTCAATCCTTGAAGAAGTTGGTAGGAACCATTCCGACCTTCTCCAGTATTGACTCTCGGTGCCAGATGCTCCAACATACGCTGAATCAGAAAACCGATTCCGTATCCATGGTTATGGATAAATGTGTTGAGATAGAAGCTCAGTTCAAAAATTTCTTCATTGGTTACGAAGCCCATAAAAGATCTTGCAAAAGGATGACTAGCTGGTCGAAGAAGAATGTGGAAGAGATGAGGCTGCTGGATGAGTTTCAGGAGAATGTCAAGGATGCATTTCAAACCGAGGACAAGAAGTTTCATGAGATGACTGCATCATTCGATGAGAAATTGGAAGAGGAAAAGAACATTCGGAGTCAGGAAGTAAGAGATCTGAATGGAAAGCTCAACTCTGTTAATCAAAGTTGGAAATTTGAAAGGGATCATCGGATCAATTTTCTAGAAAGGATAAAGTCTCAGGAAGAGAAAATGGAAGCTCAGGAAGAAAAGTTGAAGGCTCAGGAAGAAATCATTCAAGCTCAGTCAGCAAGAATAGTTGTCTTAGAAAAGCAAGCAGAGGAATATCATAAGGATCTCAAGAAGATCAAGACTATTCTCAAGGGGCTGATGTCGAAAGAGAAAGATCCCAAATGACCAATCCGATCTTTTTGTTGTAATCTGTTTTTGTTGCTGACATTTCAAATTTAATGAGAATCGTGCTTGTTGTTCTGTTTTGTTGTTGTTACTAATTCTTTCAGGTACTTTGTTATTTTTTTTCCATTCCCTCGAAATTCTTTTTGAAAATCACAAAGGGGGAGAAGGAAAAGATCCTTAAGAAAAAGAGGAAATCTAATAAGTGCTTATCAAAGGGGGAGAAAGAAAAATACCCAAGGAGATAGAACTCTAATAAGAGTTTGTTTAAGGGGGAGTTTTTTTCTTAAAGAAATATCACTCCGGAAATATGAATACGATCCTTAGAGATTCAAAGCCTAAGGGGGAGTTAGTCGTATTCATCTATATTCTTAAACCAAGGGAGATAAGCTTTAATATGTTTCTTTCTTCTTAGAATAGCTTTTTCGTAAGGATGTTTGTGCTTTCCAAAAAGGGGGAGATTGTTGAGTCAATAAGGTTTTCCTTATGACTTTTCCATTCCTTCTTGTTTTGAAAATCACAAACACCTTATCTTTAAGGAAAATCGCTTTTATAAGGAAAAATGCTTTCTTAAGAAAAATCGCTTTTATAAGGAAAAATGCTTTCTTAAGGAAAATCGCTTTTATAAGAAAAATTATCCTTATCATATTTTCATTAATATTTTTCTTAAGTATGAAATTCGGATTCACTTTCTCGGAATCATTAAAACTGATAAAAAGCATTCTGTTTTAGGGTTCGGATTCTGGACAAGAACTATAAGGAAGTTTCACTCCGAATTCCGATTATGAATTCTGACTAAGTTCTATTCCAGATTCAGGATACGAATTCTGAAGAAGAATTCTCATTACGAATTCTAATGAAGAAATCTCATTCCGAATTCTCATTACGAATTCTGATGACGAATTCCCATTACGATTTCTGATGACGAATTCCTATTCCGAATTCCTATTCCGAATTCTCATTCCGAATTCACTCATTAAACAGAATCTGGATATCATTGTTTTATACACTCTGAATTTGTTCACTCCGAACTTTCACTCCGAAATTTCTATTCCGAACTTTTATGTTAGAGTTTAAAACGATGTCGTGCATTCTGTTACACTTACTTTGTTATAAAACGATGTCGTCCATTTTGTTATAAACTAACCGTTGTCTAAGTGACACGTGTACAGGTCCCTCCTAACTTTAAGGGAAATATGACCGTTGGAGAAGGAGCCGACCTCACCTATAAATAGGAGCTCATTTGAAAAAGCTCACAACGGATGGATGAACATTTGGACTTTGTGCATACATGCTGTTGAAGTGATTTCTAGAGAGAGAGTCTCTTATTAACTCTCAAAGCTTCGTGCGACTCCGAATGTTGGTGATTACATTCGAGGGCTTCCGGGGATAGGAAGACAGAGGTGCCGACTACCTTAAAGATCGAGGGCTTTCTTGCTGAGAAAGACAGAGGTTGCCAACTACCTTGAAGTTGAGGGCTTGCGGGGATAGCAAGACAGAGACACCGATCTTCGTATCGAGGGCTTACCCTGGTGTGGGTAAGACAGACTTGCTTGAAAGTATAAATCAAGGGACCTTTATCCAAGGTTGTTGGATACCCTTCTCTTTGGGTTAAAAGACTATTATCTTGTTGCTAGTAGTTTTACTACTCGTTTCTATTCCGCTGTAATTTGTGTCTTAAGGAAAGTATAACATTCTTATACTTCCTTACTTACTCTGATTCATTCAGATTCTATACGCTTTAAGGTAGAATCTTATATTGTAACTTTTGTTAAGTTTCAAATTCCGGAACCATATTTCCGGAACCTACTTTTGGAATCTCTTTCCAAGTTTAGTTCGGTGTTAGAGGTGTTGTGAATTTACTTAGTTTAACTTTGTTAAACTTAGTTCTTTCCTTTTCTTAAGGAAACTCTAGTTATTCATAACTAACTTTAAAGGTTCCTAAGGAATTTTTAAAGTATACAATTCACCCCCCCTCTTGTATATTGAGCATCTCATATTCTATTTCGATCCTACATGGGCTTCCTCGACGTGTAATCCCCAACCCCCCCTGTGGATCCACAGTGAAACCCAGGTAGCTTCCACAAGTAACCCCATCCACAATTTCTCCTCCACAGTAGCACCCAAATAGCTTCCATGCTTAAGACCCATACACCATTTCCGCTCTATAGCAGGACCTGATTGGCATCAATGCATAAACCCCATGCACCATTTCCACTCCATAGTGTTACCCAGTCAGCTACCGTGTGTAACAACATTCCACTATTTCGTATCAATAGTATCACCTAGGGAGCTTCTATACGTAAGACCCACACTCCATTGTCACCCCATAGTAGCACTCGGACAACATCCATGCGTAAGCCACATCTACAAATTCCTCTCCATTTTATCACCTTAGAATATTCCACTACTAAACCCCATACACCATGGCCACTCTATAATAACATTCAAGAATCTTCAACCCCTAAAACACATCTACCATTGATGCTCCATAGCATCACTCGTGAAACGTTCACATGTAATCCCCATGAAACATTGTCTCTCTATAGCCATACTCGGGAACCTTCCACGTGTATGCTCCATGCACCATTTCTACTCCATTGTATATCTCATTTAGCTTCCACACGTAAGTCCCATCCACCATTTTCATTCCATATAGGCACTAAAACATCTTCTATACGTAAGCCCCATTCACCATTTCCCCACCATAGCAACTCCCAGGAAACTTACATGCATAATCCCCATCCACCAATGTTGCTCCATAGTAGATCCTAGGTAGCTTTCATTCACAAGCCCACCCACCATTATTTCTCCATAGAGGCATCCATGAAGCTTCTACAAAAAACCTCTATACACGATTGTCACACCATAACAGCACTTGGGAATCTTCTACATGTAATCCAAATTCACCATTACTGTTCCATTGAGGCACTGGGGAATCCATCATGTAGTAGGCCCCATCTTCCACCTCCACAGGCTACTATCCAAGCATAATCCCTAAATCAACAGACCACATGGGTTTTGATACCTATCTTCTAGTAGGGTATGTAGTAGTCCTCAATGAAGATCAATCCCAACCATTGGTAAACCTTGGTGCCCCCTCATAGGGGTGAACCTCCCGAAACTCTGCATCCTCCATAATCCATTTCCATCTTGAATTTTCCCTTGAGAAACTATATCGTGGGAGGTTCATGCCTCACCCAGATTTCATATCTTCTTTTGGTACACTTGGGAATTTTCACTACATAATCTCCACAGCACATGCTTGGGACACATCTTAAGGTGAAATCCCTAATGCCACCATTAGATCTACATGAACATTGATTCCCAACGAAATGGGATATGAAGGAATCATCCATGTGGTTCAATCATAAAACCATCATATTTACAATGGTTCACTCTTATCCTTACCATATGAGGTTATAGTATCTGTCTATCATCCATCCTACATGACATTAAACTATACAAAAATCTCTAACTACATGGTATTTGATCCCTCCCACCTGGACATGGTACATAGGATACCCCTATGAGGTTAAATCATGACTATTAGTAAACCATAGTACCCCATCCTAGGAGATAAATCCCACAGATCCACCTCTAATGGTGTTCATATCAACCTATATAGTGTGGCATCTTCCTTTAAGGGGACACACCACCCTAGGTCCTCTATCATAGGGAGTTCTGATAAATCCACCATGTAAATCAGGTTCTCCTACCTAGTTATGTACCCCCATGATGTGAAAAATTCCCTTGATGGAAAAAATCCCATGGATCCACCTCCATGAGTTTTTATTAAGCCTTCCCCATTACTTTATCCAACACCTTTCCCTTATCCCGGTGAGGTGAATTCATCTACTTACATCCATTTGGGCCACCATCCGTATGTATGAATAATCATGTTAAAGGAAATCTAGACATGTGTATGAATTTATTCCATCCTAAAATAGAGGGTCATTTATCCATATATACTAAATAAGGTGCATAAGAATCCATCCTAAGGTTCAAGCCCAACTACCCATCATTCTCTATATTCAATCAATTCTACTATATTTTCCACCATTTCCATGCTGATTCATACCTGGGCCACCAAATCACTTTAAAATCATGATATCCACATCATCAATACACCTAGAATCACCTTGGTAGCTGACCATGCATAATCCCCCCATAATCCATATTTTTCCAACCAGTAGTTCGTCCCTTTTGAAGGGTAGTTAACATTCATATCCAAAAAACCATCCCTTCAAACTACTTGGGATTTGATCACTATCTTATAAGTAGGATATGTATGAATCCTCCCCAAGTTTCAATCCAAGTCAATGGTAAAACTTGGTCTACCCCATAGTGGGGTCCACCTCTCTGATCCACCCTTAGTGGTGTCCAAATAAGCCTCCATGGTGTGATCTTTTCCCTTTATGGGATGCACCAC
Source organism: Viscum album (assembly GCA_963277665.1). Taxonomy (NCBI): domain Eukaryota; kingdom Viridiplantae; phylum Streptophyta; class Magnoliopsida; order Santalales; family Viscaceae; genus Viscum; species Viscum album. The sequence continues at coordinate 278,369,346 of OY728167.1, read as the reverse complement.
CCCAGTTATGCTCTTATTGGTTGTTATGATTCATCCATCTTGTAAATATTCTCAAGAGCTCCCTCATAAGGACATACACATCTAATCCCCATCCATAAGTGTTCTTATAAATATGATCCATCACTAATAGATGTTAAACTCCCAACATACCCATTTTTAAACATGGGAGGAATGAGTAAAACCTTGGAAGACATGCCACTAGCATAAGATACCCCCCAATAGATATGGGATGACTTGGGCTTCCACACCCTTAAGAATACCTACTAAGATGTATAATACTGGCACTCGAATGTTCTAGTTTCCATACATTTTAATGAGGCCCAACATGACTACATCCCTGACCAAAGGTTGCTGCACTCGATAGACACCTTGGAATGTCTTGACATAAGACGTGTAATTAACAAGCATTCATGAAGAGATGGATGTGGCAATGAAGTTCATAAAAAATCTCATAATCTATGAGGGAGACCAAAACTATGTAAATAATTTGGAGGCAGAATCCACAGAAGGAACGACCGCCATCCCATTATCATGTTTTGATCAAGTATGATACATCTCGAAAGAAGTGATGAATGTCACCCTCCTCTAGAGAGTGGGAATGCAGGGAATAATTAACATGTTTCCACGACGATGAGCACCCCGATGGAAGGAATCATAAATATAAATGTTTAACCAAATTTTAAATAGTTATCCTCCAACCATGGGGAGTAGTCATGTTAGTCATAAAATAAAGGATTATACTCATACATTGCAGAAGTTGGGACACTAATAAAAATGATTGAGGAATCACCCATGTGAATCCCCTCTTCATCATTCATGTGAGGATCAATAACATCTAGTGAAGTGAGGCCAGGGGTCATCGGATCATCATCGACACTGCCTACCTTGTGGGTCGTGTAGGGGTGAATCCTCCCTCTAATTCCATTAACTCCATTCCGAATCCTCCTCCCTAATGGGATGCACCAGAGGAATCCTCTGCTGACATCATTTTCTCCTCGCCAACTCTGCCACCCTCATGGGACTCATAGGGTGCATCCTCTCCCTGACTCCATCGACTGATCTATAGAACAGTTTCCCTCTGGGGATGTAGAGGGGGAATCCTCCCCTAAACTCCATCGTCTCCTCACTGACTACGCCACTCTCATGGGCTATGTAGGGGGCATCCTCCCTAGACTTCATCAACTAATTGCCGAATCTATTACCCTAAAGTGATGTGCATGGGGAATCCTCCCCCCAATTCCATCGGCTCCTCGCAGACTCCAGCACCCTCATGGACCATCCTTGCGGCATACACTTCCTGACTCTATCGCCTCCTCACTGACACTGTATGCCTCATGGGTCACTGGTGGTGAATCTCACCCCAAAATTTATTATCTCCATAATGACTCTTCCGCCCTTATTGTCCGCGGTGGGGGAATCCACCTTTCGACTTCATTGCCTCATCATCGACTCCACTACACTCATGTGCCACACAAATGGTATCCTCACCCTAACTCTTTTAGCTACTCACTAACATCGCCTCATTCATGGGTCGTGGAGGGGGCATCCACCACACACCCCCTGACTCCATCTGCTCCTCACCGACACCACCACTCTCTTGATATGCATCGTGGGAAACCACCCCTGACTCAATAGTCTCCTCATCACCAATGTTTACATCATGGGTCTGGTAGAAGGAATCCTCCCCCCCGACTTCATTGTTTCATTTCTAACACCGCTACCCTCATAGGAGACGTAGGGGGCATCCACCCCTGACATCATCAGATCCTCATTCACACTGCATCCCTCATGGGCTGTGTAGGGGGAAACCTCCATCAAATTCATCAACTCCCCACTGACACGAATTCCCTCAAGGGCCTTGCTGGGGGTAGTCCCCCACAAGAAAATTGGAAACCACTTCCAGAGCCTCTTCCTAGAGAAATATTATTGATCATCATCACTGATGTCCTTCATAATTCCATCATCAAGCATTACGGAGGTCCTCCCTGTTCTATATTACATCATCACATAGGTCCTCTCTATTTCCATTTTCAATTATTGTGGAGGACCTCCACGCACTGCAATCCATTGGCACCGAGGTCCTCCTTGTTGTTTTCATCAACTGTTGAGAAGGACCTCCCTATGCTGGAATCCAATATCACGGAGCTCCTCCCCATTCCCATCATTAACCTCTACATAGTTTCTCCCCACACCACCATCATCTGTCATATAGGTCCTTCCCATCACCATAGTATTCCATTTTGGTGTTCCTCCCCCCATTGCAATCATCTCGCCTAAAGTTCCTCCCCATCGACATCGTTATCCATTGCGGAGGTACTCCCTGTACTACCATCATATAGCAGGGAGGTCCTCCTTGTCTCCATCGTCACCCATTGAAAAGGTCCTCCCTACATTCCAATCCATTTGCATAGAGGTCCTCTACATTGAGATAATCAACTATTACAGAAGACCTCCCCTCACTATAATCTATCGGCACATAGGGCCTCCCCATTTCCATCATCAACCATTTCTGAGGTCCACCACACACTCCAATACATCAGCATGAAGTTCTTCTATGATTCCTTCATCAACTCTTGCGAAGATCCTCCATCAACTACAATCCATCGACAAAAGTATCCTCCCTATTTCCATCATCAACTATTGTGGTGTTCCTCCCCACACTACTATCATTCATAATAGATGTCATCATAGTTTCGATCATTAGACACTATGGAGGTCCTCTATTGCACAACCATCATCCATCATGGTGGTCCAACGCATCTCCATCATCATCGATTGTGTAGTTCCTCCCCACAATACTATAATTTCTCATAGAGTTACTCTATATCACCATCATAGGAAAGTTTGGAGTTCCTACCCATGTGTCTACCATAAGCCTCCAAGGAATTCCTCCATGTGAAACAAAAAAATTCCATGCTATGAAGACCCACATTGGGGAAGGTTATCAATTTCTCTACTCCTGTAATGAAACATTGTGAGATGTGGTTTCAGGAATCCATGCCTTCTAGGAACCCTCTCCCAATCTTACCGACACGCCAAGCATCAACACCTTCTAGGATCCCTCTCCCCATCATTCTGAATATCCAAGAATCCAAGAATTCCATGATCTCTTTCTCTATCACACCGATGATCCACAGTTCCACATCTTTTGGGCTCAATAGCCTTGTCATACTGATGCTCTAGGATTTCTGGCCTTCTGAGCTCCATCGCCTCATTGTATCAACACTCCTGGCTTCCATTCCTTTAGGGACACACCACCCCATCATACTGATTCTCTAGGATTCCATGCCATCTGATATTCATCACCCATCATACTAATGATTCAGGAATCCATGATTATGGGATCCATCACCTCATTGTACCGATGATCTATGGTTCCAGGACTTACAGGCTCCATCCCCATGTTGTACCAATGATCTAATCTCCCATGTATTCTAGAATTCATCACCCCATCATACCAATTCTCTCTCTTTAATTCCTTATGGGATCCATCCCCCCATCGTACCGATGATAAATGCTTGTACGCCTTCCGAGATCCAACACCCCATTATACTGACACTCCAGGATTCCATAAATTTCGGGCTCTGTCACCCCATTTTATCGATGCTCAAGGATTCCACATATTTTGGCCTCTATCACCCCATCGTACTGACACACCATGTTTCCATGCCTGTTGGGCTCCCTTGCCCTATCGTAGAGTCTCTCTAAGCTTCCAAGCCTTTTGGGATCTATCTCCCCATCGTAATAATGCACCAGATTTCCATACCTTACAGTTTCCATTGCACTATCATACAAACACATTGAGCTTCCACACTATTTGGGATCCACCACCGATCGGGCTAAGGCCATGCTATAATCCATTCAACAACCAAACACTCTCCAATAGCTCATGTGGCCCCTTACACCCTTGTTGAACAACATTTCAGTGGTCCAGTCATATAAAAATAAATTGGGGAAATATTTTCCTAGTTCCATGATGTTAAACTACACAATAACCATCGTATTGGATGCAGGATGAGACCTCAATCCACAATAAAAATGGCCAATTATATTTGACCATAAAATACAGCCATTTATTGTCTTAGTCACACAATACTCAACTTTATAATGCAGTTTTCTTACCCTATGACATTAAACTACATGGTTTAGTCCAACCTCTTGAATTTAAATGGAATACTCTCTTCCTAAAAACATGATGTCATACTGTAAGGAATCTAAGAACTATGTGAAACTTTATTTCCATCCTTATGGGATAGATAGTGATGCCAGAACATTTTGTGTGTGTGCACCCTATGGTTCATTAAACTTATCACCCCACCTCTTCATTATCTTCATATGGAACTGGTCTACTATCATAACACATTCATGAACGAACATAGGAACCTTTTCCTTGAGAAGGGGTTGGAGTCCCTCTATCTGATATTCCTCATTAACATGATCAGATGTACTATGGCTTAGAACCTCAAGTGTTGGGATCTAAAGGTACATACGCCCAATCCATTTCCTCAGTTCAAAGTGTCCCATTATTTGGATCGACACCATATTTCACATCTTAAGGGACCCCATAACAACATGGATTTTAGCCACATGGCTCACCTATCATCCAGGTCCAATGCCCCTAATGACTTTGGAGTGTATTTCAATTTAGGTCTCGTGTATCAAACAAGGTCAGTTATCAACCTTCATTAGTTTATCCCCATCAATGGTAAAATGATATGGGTAGTGTTTCTCAAATAAGGTCAATTGATATCATACATCATCACACCAACCTTATTGTGATCAAGATCTTGGACATCCTGATTCACATGTTTCCACCTCCTTATGTTTTGGTGGAACTCTAACACCCTCGTTGTTACCCCGATGTGCAACTTTGTGCATTGATTAAGATGGTTATTGTTATTGGGACATCCTCATCCCGACTTCCCTATCCCCCTTGTAGTGACCCGAAGCTTGACGTACATGGACTTTACATTACTTTTGCAGAATACTTAGTACATTAAAAAACACACACACAAGGACCGTAATAGTTTAGTGTCTTTGGAAACTCAGAATGTAATCATCTAATCATGGTGAAAGATCTTCAACATCTCCCATAAAGATCTTCCTTTTTTTTCTTACCTAAAACCTTTCTTTATATCCTGGGGAAATGAAAACATAAAAGGGTGAGCTCAAATGCTCAGTAAGGGTAAACAAAAGAAATATCAATAACATCATATTCATAAGAACATATTTTTTTGGAAATCTTACCCTGCAAAAGAGATCATAATTTCATAACATGGAATAAATCATAGTAGTGAAATGTAATCCCAATAGTCATAACTTAAAACATGAAACCTTGTGGCATACACACATAATCATAGAGAATCATTTATTATTAGTCAAGACTCATTGACAAGACTATCTTAGTGGACAATGTCCCTTTCTGAACCGAGTTCATTCCTCGTTTCAGTCCTATTTCACTGAATCGGTATAACCTACCGTTCCAGCCATGTCTATCTCATGAGATATAAAATCTTTACCCAATGCATTGGAGGGAGATATAGGTCCCACCCATCTCATAATGATACCATTCTTATGTGTGCCACAAAATCATAAATCATACATCATTGCATAACCCATGTAATAAAAATGGGATTCTTAAACAACATGACATCATAAAACAATTCATATAAGATAAAGGAATTCATAAAAATAATTCCATCAAAAAATAATCAAATCAATGTAATAATAGGGATAGAAACAGAACCCTATATTATCTTAGATGGAAAATAATTTTGATAAAACACTTGAACTCCATTCTTGAGGAAAATATCCTTTCTACTTCAAAAACATTTTCCTTTCATAACATGTCATACAATTTTAAAATAAAAGAAGTTGATTAAAAATAAACATGAAAACTTTTAAAGTATGCTTCTTGGAAATAATTTTTTAAAAATCCATTCATGCCATATAATTTAAAAAAACATTCTTCTCGTACTTTTGTCGGAAAAGTCAAAAAGTACCTCGTACGAAAAACGACAAAAGATTCCTTTCACATCTTTTACTAAAAACTCACCGAAGGGTAAAATTGTCTTTAAACAATTGTAGGTGGATGGAAATAATATTACATATTGAAAAAACATGGATGTGGATGATAAAATAAACCCCAGTAAATACCAAAGTATAAACAATCTCGGATAAAAATGAGATTGTGATATTTTCCCTTACATTATGTTCGATATGCTTTGTACATATCCGAACCTCCTGTATAATGATTTAAAAAATTTCATTAACTTATTAAAGAATCATATTCATTGTTATTATATCATATATGGTTCACTTATGACTTTATATTACCCGTTCCTTTGTAAATTCCATGTTAAAGAAGTGTTTTGGGTAAAATCGTTTCATTTATCGTAGGTGTTTGGACTTTTTGTTCTTGACATTATTATTACTTATATCATGATTTACTTACTTCCAGAATATAAAACATGATTTATATATCATATATATTCAGTATATATATATATATAATAGATAGATAAATGAAATGAAACACACCGTTCATGGAGACGGTAGTCCGTACGTACGCATGAACGCTGTTTTCCTTTCCTTATTGTCTTGAATGGAAGTAAGTCGATTAAATACATATATACATAAATAAAGTAGCTTTATAATGTCATATATTTCATTATTATTGCTAATATATACTTTATAATCATTCTTAAATGGTTAACTTGGAGAATGAATCTCATCGTGTCGTGGAGACGGTAGTCCGTACGTACACACGAGCGATGATATCGTTCTCATGATCGTGAACTTGTGTTGAAGTGTATGTATACTATTTCAGTATAAATATCAAATTATAATAATCATATATAGTTACTCATTACACCATTATACCTATCCAATTAAGGTGGTGGCGGAAAATAGATTACACCACGGCGTGGAGACGGTAATCCATACGTACGCACGCGCGGTGATTTCCTTTTTCCGTAGGATGGATAGAAGGTTAATTAGAGTTGTTTCATATTTATAATAACATATCAGTATATAATAAATACTGATGTTATTACTTTATCATGAAACAACTAAATAAGAAGAAGTTTAAGAAGAATGAAATTGAAAAAGATCGGTAATGGATATTTCCTCTTTTTGATGCGCCTTTTCTTAACCTCCTCTTAAAGAACTAAGGATGGTATTTGAAGAAGACCAGGACCTCTAGGATGATACTAGGGAAGTGGAAAAGAGATTTTGGCAGAGGTTGGACGAGTTTGAATGCTCAAATTGGTGTGAGTAGGAGAGGGAGGAGGTGCCCTTTTATAAGGGAGGAGAGGGGCACCTTTGGGAAAACTAAAACTATTATTTTATTATAAAGTCAAGTTCGGTTTTAAATACCTCCAAATTGATATATTTAGAAGCTAAGGTGGGGATGGGTCGAATTAATCTCATAAAAGAGAATTTATACAAGTTTAGGTATCAATTTTAACCTTATCATTTAGATTTAACTTTAAGTTAGATAATTTAACTTTTACCGTGTCTTCTTGTTTTCTTACACTATAAGGTTAATAAACATACTATATCAAGCCAAAAGAACCCAAAGATGTTTATTATTAATATATCTATCCTTATCTATGTCATTTGGCCGAACATTAGATTTTTAGGAATTAAATAACAATTAATAATATAATATTTGTTTTAAAAACTAATTTATGTCAATTTTGACACTATTTGGTACATGATTTTTATTAAATTCATAACAGAATGATAAGTTCGAAACAAGTTACTTATATCAACAATACCATGTCATATTAACCTATAAAATTAATTTTAGTCATAAAAAGTCTCAAATTACATTTATTTGGGCATTTATAACATTAATTATGTCAATATTTCATTAATAAGACAATTACTTTAACATCTTTGTGTCATAAAAAATGATAATTATTTAATCCCTAAAAATTCTAAATAAATTCCTATTATGTAGATATTTATATTATCTTTCTGGAGACTATTCATTTTTTATGTTTCATGAAGTTTATCACTAAATTAAAATTATTAAACTTATTAGATTTAAGAAAGTGACATGTTGTCACATTCTTTGGTTTTAATAATAATTAAATTATTTTCATGGAAAAAAGTCCATAAAATGAATCTAATCCGACCCTTAGGTTATATGGGTCTTCTTTTAGCCATAAAATAGGATTTTTCCAAGTGTTAGCGTAATTTTATAATCTTATATTTACCCTTAATTACCCGATTTACCTTTAACTATAGTAAATAAAATTTACCATAGTTACTATTCACAATGCCCAAAAATAAAAATTAGCTTATTAACATAATTTGGACCCAATGATTCCAAATATGGAATCCATTTTTCCAAATTCAATACACAAAAGATGCAGAAATTAAATTAAAATTAATCCCGTTTTCGAAAGAAAACGGGTTTTTCTTTAAAACATTGCAAAGGATTAAATTGATTTAACCTACGAATTCAAGGTAAAATCAATGCTAATGACATAAATTATATTAAATGGTAAAAATATATTCTATTTATACTTTAAAACCATTCAATATTATAGTTTAACCACACAATATATTATGATGAAAAAAGTTGTTTTTAATTAAAATATAGCGTGTTTTTACTATTCATTAAAATATGAAAGTTATCGGAAAAATATCAAAACTTTATCTAATGTAAATTTTTATATCCTAATTCAAAAGAAGAATTTTATTTTGTCAAATTGAACATATAAACATGTCAAAAACTAGATTTAAAGTGGGTGTGCCATCAAAAGGCGGCAAAACTGCATTTTTTGAAAAATACTTATTTTACCCAAAAAATTTATTTTGTTCTTATACCATGTTCTAGAAAATGTGTCAGATGAATAATAATGTTATAAAATTCAAAATTTAGTTAATACTATTCATAACGGCTAGTTCATGACAATATTATAATAATATATCGTTGTTTATTAAAACCCGGTATTGCGTACAACACACGCTATCAAGGAAGGTCGCGATTGCGTGTAATGCAAGCCAAGTCAGGGTTGCGTGTTGTGAAAGAATCCTTCATTGTTTTGTATAACAGAATCCAACCATATTTCATTTATACATTGAATATATATATATATATATATACTCAATGTTGCGTAGAATAACTATTATCAAAATTGTGTGTCACACGATCAAAGAATAGTGTTGCGTATACTGCAAGCTAATACGGTGTTGCATATAGAACAAGGTAATCTTGGTGTAGAATACAACACAAGACATTAATGAAATAAAAAAATATTTTTCATAAAATATCGGGGTGTTACATTCTACCCCCCTTAAAATGAATTTCGCCCTCGAAATTCCTCAGGGTTATAAATGGTTTACTACTCGAAAGTTTGTTTAATAGAAACCCACATCGTAAAAAGGAATACCAAAACATGGATTTAAAAACTAAAGTATGAAATGTAACAGTTACCCAAATTAACTCATCACTGGGTTTCCACGTAGGAGAACATGGGTGAAAATATGGATATAGAAGAAAAACCTAACCATCAACTTCTGGTGGAGAGTGGTAGAGAACATGGCTATAAAAAAGACAACAATCGAAAAGCCATAAATTTGTGATGATCTAGGGTACCATCTGATTCATCAGATATAAGATCACTAGGACAACATTTTTGGTTTTCAAGATCATTTCCTTAAAGTTGATGAAATTGGAATTAGAAGAAATACTTTCGTGATTTTTGTATAGTCTCACCGTTTGTCATTCATTGGACAATTTTCACTTCATCTCTTAAAGAAATGAAGTTGAATTTTTCATTCATGATGTGTTAGCAGATCATGTGATAGAATGATGGGTCATTCCATCTGTCTCAAACAAAAGGTTAGAAAAGTTATCAAAAAATACATGAGTCCATCTATAGTGAGATTAATCATATATGGTTCCTAAAATGGACTTATACTTAATATATCATACTGATTAATATAATAAAACAAGTTTATACTAAACAGGGACTTCCTGTAGGCTAGTGGTAGGCGATAAAGGCCAGTCGCACTTCGGTTGTGGGTTCGATTCCCACAGCCTTGTCCGACGTGATGGGCTGTCGCCCGTCCTGCAGGTTGTCCTTTTTCTAAAACTATATTACTATAACATCCCATCAATAATATCAAAAAAAACTTTTATCCTTAAACAATACTAACTTATGTCCAACATAATCCATTCCAATCTTTAGGCTTATCGAAAATACTTCGGTCCAAGATCATATTATAGAGAAAATGATAACGTGAATGCCATCATTTATCCCTCATATATCTTGTTCATCACATTCCAGTCATGTGAATACCATAATCATGTAATCTCTTGAAAAATGAATAACCATTGAATCTTAGTCAAAACATGAGTGCTGTCAAATGATAACTCTTTCCACATACCCAAATCCTCAAAATTTTATTTACTTAGTCCTTATATTAATCATGAGCTCATGAATACAATCAAACATCTTATTATCTTCTTGTCCCTTCATTATGTGCAAATCATCTACTTTCCAAAAATATTTCAATCACTTTTTTTCCTGGTTACCAGTATCATATAATTATTGAAAACCAACACATAGATATTCCAAAATTCCACAATACCATAAATGAGATTCCATGATACTTTTTTGAAATCCCATTACATAAACACTTAATCATTCCACCACATCGTTGTCATATTCAACATCGCCAATAGTGATCGCATGTGACTTACCTTTGTCCTTTGCCTTAAGCGGTTGCTCATGTCGATCATCACTAACCCTTGGATTAGGTAATTTATTAGCATAATGCCCCATTTCCTTGCACTTGAAGCATTGAAGTGTTGGTGGTGCGTTCTCTGCAGTTTTTGCTTTATTCACATCATTAGAAACCCTTTTTCCATTACTTCGACACTCAGCTGATCGATGACCTTCTATTCCACACTTAAAACATTTTCTAGTCCCTTTAAGACAATCTCCACCATGCTTCTTTCCACACTTTGTGCATAAGGAAACTTTCATATTCTTTTCACCATTATTCTGAGATTTCTCCGTGAACTCCATCTTTCATTTCTTGTCAAAACCATGAGATGGATATGTAACACCAACTTCCATTTCTACCTTGATAGCACAACACACAATTTCTTCATAGCTACTGAAGTCTCTTATAGCTAATTCCCTTAGAAGAATTGGTTTTAAGGCACTGAAAAATCGATCAACTTTATTTTCAGGTTGGATGATAATGCCAGATGCATACCTTGCAAGTCTTGTAAAATTCGCTTCTTATATACCAACAGATTCATCATCCTTCTGCTTCAGCTCAAGAAATTCCTTTTCCATCTTTGTTCGAAGAATACGAGGGAAGTACTTACTGAAAAACAAGTTCTTGAACCCGTCCCATTCCATGTACTCAATTTCATCTCTTGGCCTCGTATTCTTGATAAGATTCACCATTGATCAGCTTCACCTTTCAAACGATATACTGCTAAGATGACTTTATCATGTTCAGAACATTGAAGAACAAAAAATATCTTTTCAGTGGTACTGATCCATTATTCAGCAACAAGTGGATCGAAAGACCCACTGAAAGAAGGTGAACGTTGCCTCATGAAGGACTCAATAGAATATTGTTCCCTTCTCTGCTCATTTGGAAGTCCAGAATGATTCATAGTTTGTGTAATTATAGCAATAAGATTTTTCACTCCATCTCCCATAACATTTGTTTGTTCAGGAGGACAATCATTGCATTGTCCATTACAGTGATCAACATGGTTCCTTCGGGTTCCAGCCATCATCTAAAACCCAAAAAGAATAGTGTGAGAGGCGAAAATCATAATAAAGGGGGAGTAACTTTAATATCTAACATCTTTGGTTTAATCTAATATCATTACCATAGTTCTAGGACTATATACTATACGTATACTTATCCTTAGGGACATCCCTAGACATACCATAGAAATATCTCTAGGGATCTCACTAATGTTTTCACATCCTAGTTTCCAAAGGTTGACTAAACATTTCCTCTGATACCAACTGTAGAGACCCGAAGCTTGACGTACATGGACATTACATTACTTTTGCGGAATACTTAGTACATTACAAAAACACACACAAAAGGACGGTAGTAGTTTAGTGTCTTTGGAAACTCGAAAGGTAATCATCTAATCATGGTGAAAGATCTTCAACATCTCCCATAAAGATCTTCCTTTTTTTTCTTACCTAAAACCTTTATTTATATCCTGGGGAAAAGAAAAAATAAAATGTTGAGCTCAAATTCTCAATAAGGGTAAACAAAAGAAATATCAATAACATCATATTCATAAGAACATATCTTTTGGAAATCTTAACCTGCAAAAGAGATCATAATTTCATAACATGGGATAAATGATAGTAGTGAAATGTAATCCAAATAGTCATAACTTAAAACATGAAACTTTGTGGCATACACACATAATCATATAGAATCATTTCTTGTTAGTCAAGACTCATTTCCAAGACTATCTTAGTGGAAAAAGTTCCTTTCTGAACCGAGTTCATTCCTCGTTTCAGTCCTGTTTCACTGAACCGGTATAACCTACCGTTCCAGCCATGTCTATCTCATGATATATAAAATATTTATCCAATGCATTGGAGAGAGATATAGGTCCCACCAATCTCATAATGATACCATTCTTATGTGTTCCAAAAAATCATAAATCATACATCATTTCATAACCCATGTAATAAAAATGGGATTCTTAAACAACATGACATCATAAAACAATTCATATAAGATAAAGGAATTCATAAAAATAATTCCATCACAACATAATCAAATCAATGTAATAATAGGGATAGAAACAGAACCCTATATTATCTTAGATGGAAAATAATTTTGATAAAACACTTGAACTCCATTCTTGAGGAAAATATCCTTTCTAATTCAAAAAAAATTTCTTTTCTTAACATGTCATACAATTTTAAACTAAAAGAAGTTGATTAAAAATAAACTTGAAAACTTGTAAAGTATTCTTCTTGGAAATAATTTTTTAAAAATCCATTCATTCCGTATAAGTTAAAAAACATTCTTCTCGTACTTTTGTCGGAAAAGTCAAAAAGTACCTCGTACAAAAAACGACAAAAGATTCCTTTAATATATTTTACTAAAAACTCACCGAATGGTAAAATTGGATTTAAACTATTGTAGGTGGATGGAAATAATATTAAATATTGAAAAAAACATGGATGTGGATGATAAAATACACCCCAGTAAATACCAAAGTGTAAACAATCTCGGATAAAAATGAGATTGTGATATTTTCCCTTACCTTATGTCCGATATGCTTTGTACGTATCCGAACCTCCTGTATAATGATTTAAATAATGTCATTAACTTATTATAGAATAATAGTCATTGTTATGATATCATATATGGTTCAATTATTACTTTATATTACCCGTTCTTTTGTAAATTCCATGTTAAAGAAGCGTTTTGGGTAAAATCGTTTCATTTATCATAGGTGTTTGGACATGTTGTTCTTGACATTATTATTACTTATATCGTGATTTAATTACTTCCAGAATATAAAACATGATTTATATATCATATATATTCAGTATATATATATATATAATAGATAGATAAATGAAATGAAACACACCGTTCATGGAGACGGTAGCCCGTACGTACGCATGAACGCTGTTTTCCTTTCCTTATTGTCTTGAATGGAAGTAAGTAGATGAAATACATATATACATAAATAAAGTAGCTTTATAATGTCATATATTACATTATTATTGCTTCTATATACTTTATAATCATTCTTAAATGGTTAACATGGAGAATGAATCTCATCGCGTCGTGGAGACGGTAGTCCGTACGTACGCACGAGCGATGATATCATTCTCATGATCGTGAACTTGTGTTGAAGTGTATGTATACTATTTGATTATCAATATCACATTATAATAATCATATATAGTTACTCATTACACCATTATACCGATCCAATTAAGGTGGTGGCGGAATATAGATTACACCACGGCGTGGAGACAGTATTCCGTACGTACGCACGCGCGGTGATTTCATTTTTCCGTAGGATGGATAGAAGGTTAATTAGAGTTGTTTCATATTAATAATAACATATCAGTATATAATAAATACTGATGTTATTACTTTATCATGAAACAACTAAAGAATATGAAGTTGAAGAAGAAAGAACTTGAAAAAGACCGGTAATGGATATTACCTCTTTTTGATGCGCCTTTTTTTAACATCCACTTAAAGAACTAAGGACGGTCTTTGAAGAAGACCAGGACCTCTAGGATGATACTAGGGAAGTGGAGAAGAGATTTTTGTAGGGGTTGGCCGAGCTTGAAAGCTCAAATTGGTGTGAGGAGGAGAGGGAGGAGGAGCCCTTTTATAAGGGAGGAGAGGGGCACCTTTGGGAAAACTAAAACTATTATTTTATTATAAAGTCAAGTTAGGTTTTAAATAGCTCCAAATTGATATATTTCGAAGATAAGGAGGTTATGGGTATAAATAATCTCATAAAACAGAATTTAGACATGTTTAGGTATCAATTTTAACCTTATCATTTAGATTTAACTTTAAGTTAGATAATTTAACTTTTACCGTGTCTTCTTGTTTTCTTACACTATATGGTTGATAAACTTACTATATCAATCCAAAATAACCCCAAGTTGTTTATTATTAATATATATATCCTTATCTAAGTCCTTTTGCCGAACCTTAGATTTTTAGGAATTAAATAACAATTAATAATATAATATTTGTTTTACAAACTAATTTATGTCAATTTTGACACTATTTGGTACATGATATTTATGAAATTCATAACAGAATGATAAGTTCTAAAAAAGTTACTTATATAAACAATAACATGTCATATTAACCTATAAAATTAATTTAAGTCATAAAAAGTCTCAAATTACATTTATTTTGGCATTTATAACATCAATTATGTCAATATTTCATTAATAAGACAATTACTGCATCATCTTTGTGTCATAATAAAGTACACTTATTTAATCCCTAAAAATTATAAATAAATTCCTATGATGTAGATAATTGTATTATCTTTCTGGAAACTATTCATTTCTTAAGTTTCATGAAGTTTATCACTAAATTAAAATTATTAAACTTATAAGATTTAAGAAAGTGACATGTTGTCACATTCTTTGGTTTTAATAATAATTAAATTATTTTCTGGGAAAAAAGTCCATAAAATGAATCTAATACTACCCTTAGGTTATATGGGTCTACTTTTAGTCATCCAATAGTATTTTTACCAGTGTTAGGGTAATTTTATATCTTATATTTACCCCTAATTACCAGATTTACCTTTAACTATAGTAAATAAAATTTACCGTAGTTACTATTCACAATGCCCAAAAATAAAAAGTAGCTTATTAATATAATTTGGACCCACTGATTCCAAATATGGAATCCATTTTTCCAAATTAAATACACAGAAGATGCATAAATTAAATTAAAATTAATCCTGTTGTCGAAAGAAAACGAGGTTTTCTTTAAAACATTGCAAAAGATTGAATTTATTTAACCTACGAATTCAAGGTAAAATCAATGCTAATGACATACATTATATTAAATGGTAGAAATATATTCTATTTATGCTTTAAAATCATTCAATATTATAATTTAACCACATAATATATTACGATGAAAAAAGTTGTTTTTAATTAGAGTATTGCGTGTTTTTACAATTCATTAAAATATGAAAGTTATCAGAAAAATATCAAAACTTTATCTAATGTAAATTTTTATATCCTGATTCAAAAGAAGAATTTTATTTTTTCATATTGAACATATAAACATGTCAAAAAACTATATTTAAAGTGGGTGCGCCATCAAAAGGCGGCAAAACTGCATTTTTTGAAAAATACTTATTTTACCCGAAAAATTTATTTTGTTCTTATACCATGTTCTAGAAAATGTGTAAGATGAATAATAATGCTATAAAATTCAAAGTTCAGTTAATACTATTCATAAAGTCTAGTTCATGATAATATTATAATAATATATCGTTGTTTATTAAAACCTGGTATTGCGTACAACACACGATATCGAGGAAGGTCGTGATTGCGTGTAATGCAAGCCAAGTCAGGGTTGCATGTTGTGAAAGAATCCTTCGTTGTTTCATATAACAGAATCCAACCATATTTCATTTATACATTGAATATATATATATATATACTCAATGTTGCGTAGAATAACTATTATTAAAATTGTGTGTCACACGATCCAAGAATAGTGTTGCGTATACTGCAAGCTAATATGGTGTTGCGTATAGCACAAGGTAATCTTGGTGTAGAATACAACACAAGACATTAATGAAATTAAAAGAATATTTTTCATAAAATATTGGGGTGTTACACCCCTACTTCCACATGTCATGGAAATCCTATCCACTCCTTATTTCCCACACCGAGAATCACTCATAATGGATTATCTCTGTTTTGTATCGTTCGTAAACACATAGAGGATCCTCACAATTTTTTATGTCCAAACTCTATGGCCTAATGGTCGGATCTTTTTCATGGTTCACTCAGAAATGTATTGTGTGTAGTTTGACCTCCTATCCCTTATTCACATTGGTACTATCACTCTTCCACGCCACACACATCCATATGAGATACCCACCATAGTGGCCCAAATTCTATGACCTTATACTAAGAGCTTGATTCATCCTACATGATTTTAAATTGATCTTTCATGTAGGACATTAAACATCTTAGAATGTCCTGATAATCCTGCATGATGATAAACTCCATAGTGTTCCCCAATGTACAAGCTCTATGACTAGTAACAAAAAAATATTTTCTCTTTAATCCATGAAAAATGACATTAAACTTTTCCTCTATGCCCTAAATTAGGTTAACCTTTTATTTTTCCATGTTTTATGATGTTAAAATGTGTAAAAAATCAGTTTCCTAGTTGCATGATGATAAACTGCATAATTCCTCATTGGTCTGAGCACTATGAGCTAAAAATAAGAGCCCATTTGTCCCACAAATGTTAAACTATTGCATCCTAGATGCAAGATGTTAAAATGCATGAAATTGTGGGTCCTTTCTACATGCCCTTATAAAGAACATGCCCCTTTGTCCTACATGACACAAACTGCTAAAATTTGGCAGGACATTAAACTGTTCCCCACCATCATTCTTACCCCATCACATTAAACTGGATAGATTATCAAGAACTAAAAATGTATTCATTCCCATATTTATGGGATACAAAGGAATTCCTGAGAATTTTTTCATTTATCCCAGTAGTAATATCATTCCTTCGACCCCTTAGATCGAGTCCACTCATAGGAGTGTGTGGTGTGGTCTGAGCTTTCATAGTCCTCATTCAAATCAGGGTATTCTTCCATGTCATACAGATCGCCTGTGGGATACCTCTCTCAACCTCATCTATACCAAATTACATTGAATGGAACCTCAAGAATTACATATGGATTGATTCCAATCTTTATGGGATACCTAACAACACCTAGAAACATTACCTTATGGCCCATACACAAACTCCCCAAGCCTTTTTATTCATCCACCATGACCTTAAACTACATGTGAGTTCTTATTAGGAATGTGTGGTATAGTGTGGATCCCTTTGGTTGCTATTCATTTTGGGTTGTTTCATGTCGCAACAAAACACATTTTTTCATTGGAAGCCACATCTTATTGTCCGATCTCTATAACCATAAACTAATATCCTGAGATACCTTGTTGCACTATGATAAATTACATCATTATAGGTAAACTGGCTTGACATACATGGATATTACATCATTTTAGATGAATATTTAGTAAATTACAATAATAAATTTGTGAGGACCATAATAGTTTGGTGTCTTTGGAATCATTGAAACAAAATATTCTATCCCGGTGAAGGATCATCAACATCTCTCATAATTATCTCCACTATTTGTACTTATACCTATTTTTTTTGTCACTTGTGGAAAGGAAACATAAGACTGGGGTGACATCAAATGCTCAGTAAGGTTACACAATGAAGATATGTAATCATAATAATGAACATAAGGGTATGAGAACATGATCAAGAAAATATATGATCATAACCATCATATCAAAGATGATATACCTGAATCATGGGATAAAAAATGGTAGTTCATAAGGCATGAATCATAAGGAAATAATGAAAATAAGACATCAAATAATAACATAGGATAAAACATCGTATTCTGGAAAACACATAAGAATATAATATGATTTCCATAGTATCCACGACTATATTTCCAATACCATATTAGTTGTATGGGTTCACTCCCCATACCATCTTGGTACTCATGGTTCACTCCCATTTCCATATTAGCATCATGAGTTCACTCATCATACCAACTTGGTAGTAATGGTTAACTCCCATGGCCATATAATTAGTAAAGGATTATTCCCAATAATATCTTAGTGTATCTCATGAGATATAAATCATTACCCAATGCAATAGAAGTAGATATAGGTTCCACTCATCTCATAATTAAATCATATATACATGTCCCACAAAATAATAAGCAATCATATTTAATACACTAAATGAAATGGGTATTATAAACAAGAAAACATATCATAACCTATGGAAAAAGATATGGGTTTCATAAACATTTCATAAAAAGCATAACTCGTTAAAGGGAAATTGATTTCATAATAATATTTCCAAAGAAAGAGAACAAACTTTCATAAAGACCATGATATTAATTTTAACCCATTCATAAAATGAATATGACTGAAACATTCAGATCGTCTTCTAATCGGGAATGATTAACATCAATAGATACCATCATAGATGGAAAACAATTTTAATATATCTTTCAAATATGTTTCATGAGGAAAATATCATTTCTTCTTTGAAAAAATATTATAAATACATAAAACCATTTTAAAATCATTTTCATAGAAAATACATTGAATCATTTTAAAGAAGACTTTAAATCATTCTAAAACCTTTTTCTTTGCAAACATAAAATATGCTTTGAAACACTTTTAAAACCTTTTTCTTTGAAAAAACATTGAAAATTTATAAATAAATATTGAAAACATTTTGAAAATCATTCATTTGAAAATACGTTGAAAACATAAAAATAGAGCCTGAAAACATTTTGATATTGATAAAATTGCAAAATACATTGAAAAATTATAAATAAAGATTGTAAATATTTTGAAAATTATATTCATTGAAAATATCTTCTCAAAATATTTTCCTAAAAATTAACTATTAAACAAGAAATAAAATCTCCAATGGATTCACATAGGATAATTATGTTCATGTCGTACAAGGTAAAAATAAAATTCTTTTTTGACGGTAAAAATGATTAGAAATTGATTCATTCAAAAAGGGATAAGAAGATTCCTTTGAAAACATTGGTAAAAGAAAAAAAGGGTAAAAATTTATTTTAATGGTCATATGAGATTAGTATAATATTATTTGAATCCCATTCTATAAAACACAATTTTAATGGGACACAAATTTCTGACCAAAGAGTGGGTAATGTCGGCTGTTATTAAAACTAAATTCTTACCAATCTTATGTACCGTAGAGTATAAAATGATACCAATACAGTAATATATCTTGAATTAATAGAGGAAAAAAATTAATTAATTTTCCTGAGAGATGGATCATTTTATTTCATCAAAGAAGAGGAACCATTAAGGTTCTAGAAAAGCGATGAGATTATTTCAATAAACTCTTATAACATGGTAACTTCGGATCATAATCTCCATGAAAGATAAGGAAACTAAATTAATCTTAAAATATTATGAAATTAAGGATATTTATTATATGGTAGTATATACACCCCAAAACTAATTTAGGTGCATTACAAAATATTATTCTCAAAGAATGAAAATGGAGGCAATGTTATTTTAACGATTTAGTAACTTTTGAAACATAAACCACAGAAATAAATGCCATAGAATGGATATGTAAATATCGATAAATTAAACTATAATAATAATAGATTAAATCCATGGGTAGTATACATAGCACACAAAATTAATGGGTGGTTAATAGATCCTCCATCATAGGGAAATAAAAAATCAATTGAAATCCCCTTATCTTGTGAACTGACTCTTGTCGTACTCGCTCAAACCACCATTATAATAAATATAAATTTATAAATAATTTATAGAACCATATCATTATATATAATAACATAGATTTTTTATGACATTATATTACCCAGTTGTTAATGATCCTATGTTAAGGATTCATATCGGGAAATATTTGCTTTATTCTTTTCATGTGTCATAATTTGTTATAACATTGGTCGTTATACTTATATCATGATTCAAGAAAGTAAACCATGATACAAATATAATTTATATTAAATATATTTATATTAAATATATTTATATTATAATAATATAATGAATATATAATTATGAAATAGAATACACTGTTTATGGAGATGGTAGGCCGCACATACGCATGAATGATGTTTCTATTTTTATTGACATATTAAAAGACAGTATGCACATGAAATATGTATATATATATTTATATCTATATATAACTTTTATAGTAGCATTATTATATCATATATATCATATAAGTGGACTACAACCATCCTTAATACATTCCATATGGTCGGTGAATAAATCACATAACGTTGAGGGGGAGGTAGTCCAAACATCCTCAAATAATATTATCCTTTTAAAATACAAAGGGAAATTTAAAAGGTATGTGATTTAAAAAGGAATAAAAAATATTAATGATAGAATAAATAATATAATAAACATATATAGATATTGTGTCCATGATAATGGAAACCATGATTGGTGGTAAAGGTAGAAATGAACATTCGTTGTTTTAGGAGGATATAGTTCACCGTACACAGAAACAGTATGTTTATTACCCATTAGATGGTGGTTTGTGTAAGTTTAGGTTGAATCCTTAGCATAAAAAATTCCATTTAGATTTTGGATACTATTTTTTCATAAGATAATGGAATAAAGGTTGTGAAGGGGGTGGATTAAGGAAATAAATGAAAGGATCATGAGAGAAGATGTTATCTTTTTATCGGGTAACTCCATTTGGATTTTTCAAAAATGATTCCCTGGGTTCCACTATTCATAGTAGAAGTATTATAGGAGTAATAGAATTATTTTGGTAATTTTATTGGTTAGGGATTGTTCAAACACAAGAGGTTTGATAGGTTTTAGGAATGGGTAGATGGGCTGTCTTTTTACACAGAATGAAAAGGACTGACTTGGAATTTTTAGAAACAAGTTAGATGTACACATGTTCTAACCAAGAAGGAGTCATAAGAAATAAAAAACTAATAAATGGAAGGATTATTTACGAAATGTGGACATAAAATGGGTTTTGGAGAAGTGACAATATCATTTGGTCCCTTAATTTTAAGGTCCATTCCCTAAATAATATTAATTTGGTCTTAATCGCGGTGATTAATTATAATAATTTTGGTCAACAAAAAACTGACTCGTTTATATTATAAAATAAATATTATACTGAATGAAATAGTGTATTTATGTTTTTATAAATTCAAATTATAGAATCTAGAAAATTAATATTAATGCTAATTCCACTGATGTGACAAAATATCGGGATTTTAAAATAGAAAATTGCTTAGAAGTTTGTTAATATTTTATAATAAATTTCAAAGTGAATTTTATTTTAATGAATTATATTGTATTAATATATGTATTATTTATCAAATTTGACATTAAAGAAATTTATAATATCATTTATGATTAATAATTAATTAAACAAAAGCCAATTTATGACTAAAAAATAGCATTTTTCACAATTTATCAGAAAGGGATGTTTCTCTGAAAAATCCAAAAAAATTAACCATGTCCTAATTTATACATTATAAATAAAAAAATGATGTTTATTTTATAAAATTAAATTTCTAAATGTGACTATAATTAATAATATTATTAAAATTCATCCATTCAAGAAAACCACATTTTTATCAAAATCTTACTTTTCTAAAATTAATATTAATGAATTATAAATATATTTGAAATTTAGTTATAACTATTCATATAACTAATTTTTATACCTAGGTTATAATTATATAATTTAAATAATTATACATAAAAAAAGTTCATTGAAAATCATTGTTTTGTGCATCGTATGCCAAGTTTGTGTTCCCTGTATCATATGACATGTTAGTGTTGCATGTAACGTACACCATGTCAATGTTGAGTGTAAAATAATAAAATTTGTTTCCATATTAAAGGAATGTTCTATATAATTAATTTCAAGACATAAATGAAAATTTAATTTATTAGTGTAAAATTGCTTTTTGACCATAATAATATTTTATATTTAAAGATTTTTCATATTCATTTATAATTAATTGGTAACATATGAATTCATATTATATTGTGTAAACAATATATTTTCATAAAATAGTTAACACTATTAATAACCAGTAATTTGATGAATTTTTTTTATCTTATTAAATTAAATAATCATATTTTAATAACATATTATTTCTCGGTAAACATTGGTTTTGCGTGTTACACAAGTCATCAAGTAAAGTTATTGTTGCATATAATAAAAGCTAACCTCGTTGATCTATAAAGAGGAAGAAAAAGATGATGTTGCGTATAGTTCACAATTAACATGGTGTTGTGTGTAACACAATCCAAACATAGTGATTTAATATAAAATAACTTATCTTTAATATTGCCTGAAATGAAAAATATCAAAAATGGTAAATTAATTCAAAAATAATAATTCACAAAATATTATGGTGAAACATTCAACCCCCATTAAATGAATTTCATCCTCAAAATTAATTTGGGTTATCAATGGATTAATACTTGAATGTTTCATTCATATAATCCCATGTCTTAAAAAGGAATATTAATTCTTCCTCTAAAAATGGAATGTTGGAACCATAACGGATAACCAAAGTGATATATAATTAGGTTCGCACAAAGGTGAATATAGTTTTGGAATGAATATTTTACATTGGAGAAAAGAGAAAATATTTATAGGGAGTGATTAAGGTCATCAATCACGAACAAGTGAATGATCTAAGATACAATATGGGCATCAAAGTCATAAATCAATGATTATTTAAAAGGCAATACATTAAAAAAATAAGGTATTAGGATAAAACTTTTTAACTTTTTGATCTTTATCATATCATTGTATAATTAGTTTGTTGACCAATAAGAGAACAAAAATTCATTAATTGGGTATTCTTTTATATATTTCCAATTCATCCATTACTTTAATAAATTAATTCCTACAAATTAACATTAATGCCTGAAGAAATAAAATAATGTTTTCATAGATATTAAGGCCCATAAATAAACGAATACTATATCCTTTTATCTATAATTATTTTTAAAAGCTCTTATGGTTAATACATTAACAATTAAACCTTAAAATTAACATTACTATTTCATTATAGATTGTTACTCATTAAAAATAATTACACATAAACTAGGACAACTTGTAGGCCAATAGTAGGTGTGAAACCCTTATCATTCTATGATCATGGGTTCAAGACCCGCATCCTTGAAACACATGATTGGATTTCACCCAATATACATGACATCATTCTCTAAAACCACTCTAATATAATTTCCAAAATAAATATGATGGACACCCTTTAAATATGGTTAGTCACTAAATGGCCTTTTATCCAAGGTTTTGAATGTAAAATCCATACATAAATACCACCTCCAATGTTTAGCATAAATATTTCAGGAATGGACTTCCTTATAACACTTCCAAAATAAAAACATCCAATTCATTAGAAATAAATTCATGAAATTAGGTTAATATTGATCCCATAATATCACAATGTAAATCTTGTTTGGGACATTCCAAACATATGATTACCATTATCATATATTCCAATAAAACATGCTAATAACCATAATCAAAATAAGTATTTTTGGAATACATGCTTTCTGCCTTATTCCGTATTATATTGGATCTATTCCCCAAATCCAAAAATTTTGTGCACTTTATCCTTGATGTCATAGAACACATTTTAAATTATTAGTTCTAGGATAATCTATACCATCCGATTTAATTATTTATTGCATCATTATCTTAACATAAAGAACTTATTAAGGGTTACCTTCCCTTAGTAAAAATGTCAACTTGAGAATAATTCACTCCACCAGTCCATCTAGAACATTCAGCATAAACTCGTAAATATTGAGAAAAATACCAAAGTAAAACTAATCTTATACATTTCATCTTTCATATAAGATAATTTTTGAATCCAAATACATACAAAATTTTATTATTCCACATAATCCATTAACAGGGATACCTCATCCTATTACAAAAAAACCTATTTTGTTTTAAATTTCATTTTTAGTCTTACCATCATTAACAATGTTACCATTACTCACAGAACCTAGCTGATCCAATTTAGGAGCATTCCTATTGGGACATTTTTTATCATAATGACCATTTATTCTACATTTTTAAAAAATAACCTTCAATTATGTTATAGGGAGGACAATTTTTTAATCCATTCTATTAACTGAAATCTTCCTTTTTCTATTGTAGTCAATCACATTTTGTCCTTCTATTCCAAAGTCAAAACATCTTCATACTCCTCCAAGACATTAACGTAGGTGATTATTTACACATTATTGATAGAAAGGAAACATAAACATATTTCCTCTATGGTATCCATTACCCAAACTATCACCTAATACAGTCAGTATCTTCCATGGTGAGTCTGAGAGTTGGTAAAGGTACACATTGTTAATAATATTCCTTTAAAACTGATTAGGCATGATCCCATCATCTATCACTCTAGTGGTCATCCCAACTAACTGATCATCAGAAAATATTCCATAATATTACACATTAATCTAATTCCTTCCAGTTCCCACCATTTACTAAAACCATAACATAGTGCGACCATTACATATTATCGTATTAAACCGCATAGTAATGAAAATATTTTCTTCAGGGATGTCTAAATCATGACTCCTCCCTTAATATACAACACCATATGTTCATAAAAGGATATTCCTAGCCTACTTGTATATAAATACTTCATGATGGTTTATGAATATTTTATGAATTCCTAAAGCATATCCCCTGAGAGTGTCAAACTAGGTGTGAATGAAGGCCCATTATCAGGTAATACATTACCCCGATTAAGGCTAAAAACATATTTTCGGGGTTTTTACTCTTAGTTACATATGTGAAAAATCCACATCCACTTGTATTATCCATATATGCATGTATTTATAGGAAACAACTCACTCAATCCTTTACCAAAATTCTAGGACATCTTCTTAAAAATTAAAACATCTTTATACTTATCTGTAGATACATCCCAAGAAATATCCTTAGGAATATACCTAGGGATATCACTAATGTTTTATCATCATAGTTTCCAAATATTGACTAATTCTTTCCTTTTATACCAACTATAGAAACCGTAGAATGACATAAAAGGATATTAAATCATTTTAGATGATGATTTAGTATATTAAAATAATAAAGGACTATAGTCCATAAAAGTTTATTGTCATTGGAATCATGGAAAATAAATTTATCCTAGTTATTGATCTTCACAATCTCCCACAATGATCTTCACCATTAGTACTTATAAATAAAAACATTATTCGTAAATGGGGAAAGGAAACATAAGAATGGGTTGAAATCAAATGCTCAGTATAATAACGATCATAAGGATATGAGAACATAATGATAAAAATTGAATATTGTTCCATGCATATAAAATATAATATATAGAAATCATGGAACAGATAATTTCATTTCATAAGACATTAATCATAAAGAAATAATGAAAATAATCCATGAAATAATAGCATAGGAATAAAACATGGAATTCTGGTAGACACATAAGAATATAATATTATTTACATTGTAGGCAAGGTATTACAACCAATAACATATTTATATTATGGGTTCACTCACCATACCATCATGGTAGTCATGGTTCAATCTCATAGCCAACATAGTAGCATGAGTTCATTCCCCATAACATCTTGGTAGTCATGGTTCACTCACATGGATATCTTAGTTTCCAAGGTTTATTTCCAATACTATCTATGATTATCTCATGATATACAAATCTTCACCCAATGTATTTGTTAGGACCAATAAGGCCCTATATAACCTGAGAGGGGGGGGGGGTGAATCAGGGTATGGATATTCTTTTTCAACGTTCTTCCTGCCCCACTGGATCTTGAAATCTTTATTACAAGGGTCACTTTGTTTGCACTTGTGTGTTTATTAGGATAACTTATATTCTTCTTTATCTGATGATGATGCTTTAAATGAAATGCATGGAAGTAAGCAGGTAGACACAGATATTTTTACTTGGTTCACCCTCACTAGACTACGTCCAAGGAGCATACGCCAACAAGTTTCCGGTCGTAACTAATTCCACTATTCTTCACTAGATGTGGATACAATGGTTCGGGCAAGATCACTTCTATGCCCAGACTCACTGCCTTTACAAAGTTTAGGGTCATCTCACTGATTTCCCAAGGGTCACTCCCTATTTCTCTCTCTCTGGCTCACTGTCGGTGCAGAGGATCACCTTCTTCCTCTTCCTTTTCTCACTGCGTCGGAAAGGATCCACTCAAATTTTATAGACCTGTAGGTCTCTTCACTTGCATGAAGAAATGCATCTTCCTCTGTATGTAGATGCTCTGTTGAAGCCCAACTTTCACCTGTAGATGAATTTCACTTTTCACCGAAGGTATCGGGAAATCTTCCAGCTTCCACGAGGCCCCAAAATAAGGCAGGGGAATCAACCTTACTTGGCGCGCAAGTCGACCTCGGTGCGCAAGTATCGGCACGCAAGTCACAACGGGTGTGAAAGTCCTCCTCAAACACTTGTGCGACTCATGTTTCCTCAGCTCCAAACTTGCGCGACACACTTCCTTTTACGCCCATAACATCATTGGTGCACAACTGCCAACCGGCGCGCAACTTCTCACACAGGCGCACAACTTCAACCACAGGCGTGCTACTTCACCTGCGCGACCACACACCACTTGCGCGACCACCACACCTGTGCGACGGGATCTCTGAATCTTCAAAATGTTGAACTCCGGTAAATAATGAAGAGGGGTGGTCTAGTATTTATACGAAAATTGACCACCCTACGCAACAGCGCGCAAGTCACCTGCGCAACCCAGTCTCGGCGCACAAGTCTTCTGTCCTCCTAGACACTTGCGCGACCAACTCCCAAACATGCGTGAACCTTTTTCCTTTGCCATATTTTGATCTTCTAATATTGAAAAACATATGGCGCACAATTTTCCTATACTCCAAGTCCTCGGCGTGCAAGTCCCTTTGCCAAAAACACTTTTCTTAATTTGTCGATTTTCAGGCCCAAAAATTTGGTAAACACTGGAAACCAGCGCCAACTTGTATCTGTTCTTTTTGTACCACCTCCAGATCGTCCATTCCATTATCGAAATTCTTGAATCAAACATGGATCGTTGACCACAACTCTTGAACTCGACATTCCACCATGAAACCCCCTTTGTCAACAAATTTGTATGTAATGGTTTGCATTGTAAACTATCACGACACAGATGTTCACTTTGTCAACAAACACAATCACCTCAAAAATACTTCAATGGTTCCTTGAGGGATTTTTTCCCAACAGTATTGGAGGGAGATATTGGTCTTACCCATCTCATAATGAAATCACACATACATGTTCCAAAAAAACATAAGAAATCATAACATAACCCATTAAATGAAATGGTTGTAATAAACTTGTAAACATATCATATCCTCTGTAAAAAGATTCAAATATCATAATAATTTCATCAAAATCATAAGCCATGAAAGAGGAATGGATTACATAAAAATATAACCTATCAAAGAGAATTTTTTTTTCATAAAGACCATGAAATTAAGAATAACCCATTCATAGATAGAATATGAATGTATCCTTCAGATCATTTTCTAAAAGGGAATTATTTTCCTCAACAGATGTCATCATAAATGGGATATGATTTTAAAATATCTTCCAAAAACGATTCTTGATTAAAATATCCTTTCATATTTGAAAAAGTCTCATTAATACATTAAACCATTTTGAAACAATTTTCATAAAAAATATATTTAAAATGTATTAAGAAGACAATAAATCATTTATAAACTATTTAACTTGAATATTTAAATAATATTAGAAACATTTTAATGAACTTTTTCATTTAAAACACATTTAAATATTATAAATATATTTATAAACCATTTTGAAACAATTTTTTTAAGTACTCTAAAAAACATAAATAGGCCATGAAAACATTTTTAAACCCATTATTTTTGATAATAAATTAAAAATTTATCAATAAATCATGAAAATATTTTGAAATAATTTTTCAATGAAAATATATTTTAAAATAATTTTCATAAAAATTATCCATTAAAAATGAAAAGAATTCTCCAATGGGTTGATGATAGATATATCTGAACATGTA
Organism: Viscum album; assembly: GCA_963277665.1. Lineage (NCBI taxonomy): Eukaryota > Viridiplantae > Streptophyta > Magnoliopsida > Santalales > Viscaceae > Viscum > Viscum album. Next base: position 278,340,883 of record OY728167.1, on the reverse strand, counting down.
GTATGAGGAAAAAAGATGATCCATTTTACATGGTAAAAAGATAGAAAATTTCCACGTTCGTAAAGTGAAAAGAATATTCCTTTGAAAATGTTGGTAACATAAGAAAAGGGTTATAAATTATTTTTATGGTCATTGGTGATTAGTAAAATATTCTTGGAAACCATTTTTAAATAACCCATTTTTTAAGGGACACAGTTTTCCTACCCTAGGGAGGGTAAATTCGGGATTTCTTAAGAAATATTTCATAACTATATAATGTTACATAGAGTATAAAATGGTACCAATATATGAATATATAATCCATAACCAGATCCTGATAAAATTTATAAATTTTCTTGAGATATGGATTATAAGATTTCATCAAATCAGCATAACCATTAACTATCTTTAAAAGTGATTATATGGTTTCAATAAACTCTTATCTGTTGGTAACATGGGATTATAAAATCCATGTAATAGAGTGAAATTTATTGAATCTTGAAATATCATTAAAATAATGATATTAATGATATTGATTTATATACACCCTTAAATGAATTTATGTGCACGACAAAATGTGAATCTTAATGAAGGAAAATTGAGACAAACTATTCTACTGATCTGGTAGCTTTTGATTCTTAAAAACCCTAAAATAATGTCATATAATGGATATCTAAATACAAATAAATTTAAATATATGAATCATTTATTATATCCAAGGTAAGAATATAGACCACACAAAAGGAATGGGTGGTGAATAAATCATGTATCTCACAGAAATACAAATTGATTTGAAGTCCCCATTCCATATGTCTTGACTCTCATCGTACTCACTCAAACAACGTGTATAATAAAAATAAAATTATAAATCATTTAAAAAACATATAATTATATCTAATAGACTATATGTTTTGGTTATGACCATATATTACTCACTTGTTAACGTTCCAATGTTAAGTTCTCACATTAGGTAATATTCTTTTGGTTCATCGCATGTTTCTTAATTTGTTGTATATTTTTTTATTAGAAATTTTACATTGTTCAAGAATTCAGTATATTATATAAATATAATTTATATTAAGTGTATTTATATTATATTAATCTATAGAAAATATAAGTACGAAATGGAAAAAAAAATGTTCCTGGAGATGGTAAGTCGTATGTATGCATGAACATTGTTTCCTTTTTATTTATCGTATTGAAAGAATGCGTGTAAATGACATATATATATATTTTTATATCTATATATAATTATTTAATTAGAATTATTATATCATATATGTCATAAAATTCCACTTAAACCATTCTTAATACATTCCTTATGGTGTGTGAATGAATCACATCACATTGACATGGTTGTAGTCAACAATTCCTCAAACAAGATAATCGTATTTTCGAAATATGGAATGTAAAAAGGTATATGTTTTAAAAAGGATTAAAGAATATTAAATAAATAATAAATATCATATATAACATATATAAATATATTTTTAATCATAATTGACACCATGATAGTTGGTAAAGGAATGTTGAACAATCATCATTTCGTGAGGGTTCAGTTCGCCGTACAAAGAAACAATATGTTTTTACCCATTAAATGGAGGTGTGTGTATGTGTAGTTCAAAACCGTACCCTTAAAGAATTCTAGTATATTATTTATACAGGTCTATCCATAAAATAAGGGAATAAATAGAGTGTAGGGGTGTATAATGAAAATAAAATAAAGGATCTTGAGAGAAGATTTTGCCTCTTAATCGGGAAACTCATTTTGGTTTGTGCCAAAAGGATTTTTCGGGTTTTCTTCTACACAAGAGAAGGGTTCTAGGAGGAAGATAGGGATATTGGTAGTAGATTTTGTGAATATTTTCAAAAATTAATAGCTTTGAGAGGTTTGAAGAATGATTAGATGTGGTGGCTTTTTATAGGGAATTAAAAGTACACTCATCGAATTTTTATAAACAAGTTAGGTGTACACATAATCTTACCTAAGAAAAGTCATCACAAACCAAACCAATCAATAATGGAAATTTTATGGATGAACTAAGGAAATCCAATGGGTGTTGGACATGTGGATAGATCATGTGGGCCCTTATATTTAATTTTTATTACATAATTAAGATTAATCTGTCCTTAATCACTATGATTAATTGTAACCACTTTTACTAATGATATTGTTCAAAAAAATTAACTCCGAAATAATATATTATAAATATTATACTAAATAAAATGGTGTATGTAATGTTTTATAAATACAAATCATATAAGTGGAAAAAATTAGGATTAATGCTAATCCCACAGACGAGATGAAATAATAGGGTTCGAGCATAAAAAAAGTTCAAATGTTTGTTAATATTTTATATTCAATTTCAAAGTGAATTTGATTAAAATTATTTAAAATGTATTAATATATGCAATATTTATCTAATTTTACCTTAAAAAATATATAATATCATTTATCATTGATGAGTAATTAATTACAAGGCATTTTATAACTAAAAGAAGTAATTTTACCTATTCATCAAAAAAATGACGTTTCTCTGAAAAATCCCAAAAAATCAACCGAGGATAATTTTGATATTATAAATTCAGAATTGTTTTTAATTTACCTAATTAAATTTATTGATGTGTCTAAAATTATTTTTATTTTTAAATATGTTTCATTCGTGATAACAATATTTATAACATAATAGGACTCAAAGAATCATATAAAAAATCATATAAAATATTTGAATATAAGTTATTAATATTCCTATAACTATGTTTAATGGTTAGGTTATAATTTTTTTATTTGAATAATTATATAAAAAAATATTTCTTGTATAAACATTGTGATGTGTTCATCATATACCAAGTCGGTGATGCATGTAACTTAAACCAAGTCGACTCAATGTGAAAGGAATTGTTAAACTAGTGTATTTCAATACCTAAATGGAAATACTATTTTTGTAAAACATCTTTGTGATCATAATAATATTTTTATATTCAATTTATTTTCATATTAATTTATAATTAATCAAAACCCTATGAATTATATTTTTTATATTATGTATACCATATATTTTCATAAATTTTTTAATACTGTTAATAACAACTAATTTAAAATCACAATTTTATCTTATTGTATTTAATAATAATATTTTAAAAATATGTTATTGCTCAGTAGACCTCAACTTTATCTATTACACATGTCATTGAGAAAAGTCATTATTTCATATAACGCAAGCTAACATCAGTGTTACATGATGAGAAATCCAATGTTTATGTTGTGTGTTGTTCATAATTAAACATCTTCTTGCATATTACTCAATACAAAAATAGTTATTTAATTTTAAATAACATATTTTCTGTGTTGTGTAAAATGAAAAAAAAATGTTAAATTAATTCGAACAAAATTATTCGGAAAATCTTGGGGTGTTACTATAATATCCCCTAATCCTTATCGTATGACATGAAACTATGCATTTTTATCCATGGTTGTATAATGATAAACTACACTTACCTATAATGTATTTTTTTGAGGAGACACTTCCCCTAGAACTAGCCATCTTCCATTCCATATTGATAAACTATGTGTCAGTTCATTTCTATGATCCTAGGATATGTAACAATTCCATGATGTTTTTTCTCCAAGTCCAGACAGGGAGTCACTAAATCTCCCCATTCTCCCTTAGTCCTAGATATATTCAAAAAATGTGAGGTGTGTTGTGGATATTTTGTATCCTCGTTCAGGTTGGGTTTCTTCATGGAACCACACCACACATCTCCCCTAAAATTTCCTCGAACTCTATGATTTTATACTAATATTTTCAATTAACTTTTCCAAAGACAATCAACTGCATAAAACCCAATATATTCTCAATCGAAAGAAAATTTCCACCCTTATTGGAATTAATAGTCTACAATGTTGTATTATATAACTATGTGTGGATTGATTCCCATCCTTATGTGATATGTAGTGATTCTCAGAAATCATGGCCATGGTCCCAGCCATAGAATCATGAATCCTTTCAACCATTGTTAGCCCGAGTTCCGTCCTCCTGAATGTGTGGTGTTGCAAGGATATTTTTATTCCTCAATCATGATGAGAAATGTTCCACACAATTCACCTCAACCACAAGATTCATATTTCCCAGTGGCATGATGATAAAATATGTGACATTTTCATCCTTACCGCATGGCGTTAAACTACATCGATAAATCCCAGGCACATGACATTAAACCGGGAACCCAAGGCCCAAACACTAAGACCTTAGAATGAGATAATCTAGTCTGAGAAACATTACCCTCACACTATTTGAAATATCTCTCCTAGGAACTCGATCCTTAATGGACGATTTGATCCCAACTATAGATGATTCACACTAACATTTTTGAATGTGTGGTGTTATAAGACCTAGATTATGGAATTCTATAGGGACTTTCCCCCATTCCATTTTCATGATTCATGTGTCGCTTTATCTTTTTACCCATCCTCTCCTACGTAAGGAGGGACACCCATAATGGCCTCGAAATGCCACATTGTCTCACCTACCATTTTAGGGAAATGCTCTAGAAGTCTTTGGACGACATTTTGAGTGTGGTAATGTGTCTCAAACATGGTCAGTGGTTATCCCTCATTTATCTTTCCTCAATCATTGTAACATGATCTGAATGATGTGTCTCGTATAAGGTCAAAATTTATCCATCATCATCACGCCACCCTCACTATGTTCCAAATAATGGGCATAATGATTTACATTTTCCCCTACCTATGTTATGGTGGACCCCAACACCCATGGTGTTGTCACTTAATGAATTTGACCACATCGAGTGGAAATGTTAGTGTGTCTAGGAATTTACCTACCGAGATTTCCAATCCATCACAATGTTATTCCATATGATGGGGATAGCATAATATTACTCCTTGTTTCCCACTCCAATCCTGAATCACATTTTCTTAAGAGTCTTGGTAGGGTTTTTACCCACATAGAATGGCCAAAAAATAATGGTTCAAGATTTATAAAATTAAAATGTATGTAGTTTATTTTAAGATATTCATCAAACATGTGGGATCTCTTGGCCATCATCCACATCGGGTTTTGTATTTGACATGTCACATGCACCCCCTTAGGATGAGAGTTTTTCCTTATGGTCCAAGCAGTATGACTGTAAACTGTATGGAAGCTTCCTCATGAATACATTTGTGGTGTCTGTGGGCCTATTGGGTGCATATTCACATTGGGTTTGTAATACCACCACATCATGAATATTCCTCTTGGAGCATCCCCCACCTTCCATACTCTATTAACTTAAAATAAGAGTAGATTCACTTCTGATATGTGTTGTGTGGAGTTTGGCTTGCTTTCCCACATTCATGTCATGTTTATCATAACACCACACCCCACCTCCCCTTTTAAGATATCATCAATCATTGTCTGAGATCTATGACCTTCAACTAAGAACCCATCTTCCCCAATGTATGACATAAAACTACAACCATATCGTAAGAATGTTCGAGATACCCAAGGAAAATTACGAGATGTCCCAGCCTCCTCACATGAGAGAATTACCACACCGGTGTTGGTATCCAACTACATAATTCTCATGAACTACATATTTCATTATTCCCATCCTTGTGGGATACATACTAACACCCATAAATATTATTAGGGTCCCAACCATAAGTTAATTAACCCTTTTCTTCCCTTTGGACTCAATTCATATTAAGGTGTGTGTGAAACACATGATCCCTTTTGGCCTCATTCATGTTAGGGTTTTACTCCCATGTGTTGTATATATACCCTATGTCTGCGCATCTTCTATTAGTCTAGGAGACATAACTCTAAACAGATCTCTTTATTCTATGAAACATGAATTTAAACTATTCTCCATGGTCCATACAATATGAACATAAACTATTTGGATTCCTAGGACTGAATCTCACTATTTGATATGCTCAGTCCTCACACTTAGTCATTTTATTGGGATATCCCACATCCATAAAATCTAGATGGACCTCCTATGGTGATGGTCTCATGAAAAATTATGGTCACCTCCCGTATTGAACCAACACTCTAAATCATATTTGGAATCATGTGGTGTGTCCTATGTTTTGAACATGGTCAATAGTTGAACATAAATTTTATTCTCACATTATTTTTTATTGTCCTTATAGTATATATGCTTCGAACATGGTAAAAATTCAACATTACATAATAGTTACCCATTCATCCAGACCATGAAATATCGACTTACCCTCCTTTTCATACACTTGTATCATGGTTGGATTTCATCCATTGTGTCACCCTCGATGTACACTCCCACATGTCATGTAAACCCAATAAACTATTCCTTGTTTCCTACACAAATAATGTCTCATGTAGTCTTTGGAATTCTAGTAGTGTGGATACCGATATGGTTGAAACACAAGAGTGGTCTCTGGTTATAACCCTTTGACCGTAAACTTACATCCCCATAGAAAATGTGTGGTTTGATGTCGGGCCTCCAAGGTCCTCATTAGTGTCAGTTTTTCCCTCACCAAATCACATATGCCTCATTCATATATGTTCCTTAGTATTTTTATGGTTCACAACCCACGTTTGGCTCATTTACATCGCGTTCATCAGCTTTGTGTAATGGATACAATCATGGAATTGAAATCATAGCACGTGTAACAGAACTTTAAACTATTGGGCGAGGTTCTGGAAGTATGACATTAATCTATGTGAAACATCCCAGTCACATGATGTTAAACTTTGAGAAACATCCTGATTTCATGAAATTAAAACTATACCATGCATCATCCTCACCATGTAAAGTTTTACTACGTTTTCATCTTCCTCACTTATATTACATAAAACTGCAAAGCATCTCTGGACTGGCCTGAGAGGACCTCTCCCACTGTGTTGGTCATCTACCAAACTATTCGAATACTCAGCTATTGCTCAGCCTCTGAGACAACACTCCCCTAGAATAGAGGTTTGGTCATTATTAATACCATTGTTCCTACACACATGTTCTATAAGTCACTATGGCATAATTTCATGAGTGTTGGAATTCATTAAAACATCCCATCACTCCACTCCATGATTTGTGTGCCCCTCATTTGGATCCTCATCCACTTTCATGTCTGAAGATACCCCCTGAAGGTTTTTAATGCCGATTTGGATCACCTACCACCATTTCCCCACACCATGGAATATATAATATGACATTTCGAGTTAGGTCTCATGTTTAGGTTACGGCCAACAACCAGTCCACATTTTTTTGTCTCCATTCTAGGCTAAGAGATGTAGATGTTTTGTTTTGAACATGGTTAGTATCCATCATATATCATGATTCTATCCTATTTGTAATCTAAATTTTGGGTATCATGATTCACAGTTTTCATTTCCCTTTTTTCTGATTGATTCCAATGCCCCTGGAATTATCCCAATATTCAGTAGCGCACATTGGGGAAGGTGAATCTGATTTTCATAGATAACTATTCTCTTTCCACAACCCCTCATGACATGGACACTCCAAACACTGATCATCTCCCCCTTCTGATCTTAGCACAGTCACCTCTATTTTTCAACCATGTAAAGGGGAATTTTCTTCTGTTATCAATTGTTTCCCATAACAATATAGATTGACATGGGCTTAGATATTTCTGTTTGGTTGTTTCCTCAATATGATTGATATATATTTTGAAGTAGGACAAGGTCTTTCCTATGTGTTCTCCTTGGAATGTGGTCTGACTCACCCTCCTCATCCTAATTAGACCCCATTCAGAGGGTACAATTGATTTCACTTGGAAACTATTCCAAAATAAGTGTCAAATTCATTATAATTGATCAAATATCATATCCCATTTCACATGATTTCAATTGACTAGTCTTGGATCCCGAACATTTTTAGGGATTAGGAGTTATTATATTTTGAATATAGGATGGAAAAATGGCTTGTGGTGCTACCGTTCACATATACCCCTTCACGATCATGATGAATGTTGATGAACATCTCCACAAGTCTGAAAAGCCCTGAGACAACAACAATGGATATTGAAAAATGGATCTGTGAGTCTGATGACATTTCACCTCTTTACAGAGATCTTGTTTCCTTTATGGATTTATTCCTAGCTCCACGATACCCCCATTCTTATAGATACCACCCCACATGCCTTCATTTCAGGAGGAGACTCCACTGCGTTTCACCCTCCCACTCTTGATTCATAGATCTCATGTGCTCTACGAGATCATCTTCTGTGGATCCCCTATGCTTCATGTTAAAACATCCCTTGTGTTCATGAGATACTCCACCCCGAGTGGACATTCCCTTCATGAAGGCCTACACCCTTCACGTAGGAAGAAGTACCACTTAGGCACTTGAGGCTTTTCATAACATTCATACATCATGAAGCAGCCCCCCTATGAATCATTGAAGCCTCCGTGAGACCCTATCATCCACGAACCCCCTGCATTGTGAAGCTATGTCCTTTGAGAATCTCATACCCTCACACCTACTGGTCCATACCACAGGGATGCTCCCCCGCAACCCCTACTCCTGATCTTTCCCCGAATGCTATTCTGCCTTCTAGAATTTTCCCTTCCCTACCATCACAGACCCCCTTATAAAATGTAGAGTTACAAAATGAACCATTAGGGAAGAGATGGAGAAATTTTTGGGCATCCTTTATGTAACCCCATCATACATCCATAACATACGATTATTCGAGATACTTCTATGCACACCTTGAAACACCATTAGTCGACATATTACACTTAGTTCATGTCCCATGTCTCGATTCAATATTATCATATTCAATTCCTTAAGGACCTTGAGTCGAAACATTCCTCATGGAACTCCTCCAACCTCATCACTGAAATCCTATTCTATATTAAACAAGAGAGGGATGCTCTTTCATAAGTCCCACACCAATAATATTCGGGACTCCTCTTCCAAATGGTCCTTACAACATGACTGTAAACCGTAGTCTACCATGTATTAAAAACATATAATGCCTCTTGTGAAAAACAAGGTATTTATTTTTCCACCAATAATAAGACACCAATAGTCCCGAATAAATGACTTTCTACAATTTCATACCCAATCACTCAAGAATTGGACGCCTTATGCATCAATAATAAGATGCCTCGTCATGAGATGAATAGAAAAAAACCACTCTGTGAAGCTTCTATGTGTAATCCCCACACAAAAAATCCATTCACTCAATGTTAAAATATAATCCTACCTCATGTGGTGCACATGGGATGCCCTCATGGATAGACATGATGAGGACATTTTGGGATACACCAATGCATAAGTACCTACGACCATTTCCGCTCCATAGCGGTACCTAGGCATCTTCCATGCATAATCCCCATCCACAATTTCCACTCTATAATGGCACCCAGGTAGCTTCCACGTGTAAGCCCCATGCACCATTGTCGCTCCATCATGGCACCCAGGAAGCTTGCACATGTATGCCCCACCAACTAGTGGCACTTATTATTGGCACCAAGGAAGCTTCCACCCATAAGTCATATACACTATTCCACTCTATATCAAATACTGGATAGGTTCCACATATAATTCCCATACACCATTGCTTCTCCATAGAAGTACTGGGAAACCTTCAATGTGGACGCCCCATCCACGATTTCTGGCCAATAGCGGTGTAACGACCCAAGTATTTATAGAATAATAATTTTTTATTTCTTTTAATATTTAAAAATAATATGTTAATTTAATGTTACTGTGGATAATTTTTCTAATATCGTACTAGACATGAAATAATGGGATTCTCCAAAATTGTACGTTGTAGACAACATTGAGTTATACCGAAAAATAACCCAATAAGATTATTATTATTCTAAATGGAAGTTAACGCTCAGCCATTGGAATGGCGGGAATTAATAGTATCAACTAAATTTTGAAATATTGATGACACATGATTAAATAATGATTCATTGGTTTCCATATTTATCATAAATGAAATTAAAAACCAATTGAATATAAAGGATGTGGTTTTATGAAAATCTGTTTGATAGAGAATAATGGTGTTTATGATGTCATATCACCCTTTATGGGTTTTAATTTAATGCAATATATTTGATATATATTCAATATAATTTTTGAAATTCATATTATATGTTTTATGGATATGAAATCAGAAAAAGTTCAACTTTTTAGAAAAAAGTCTATTTTTCTAAATTGTAGTTTTATCACATATTGATGGATAACCTCTTTTAAATTTAGTTTTTGTCACTTTTATATGTTCTATATGATAAAATAAACTTATTTTATAGAATAGGGGCATTCAAATTTACTTTGGGTTATTTTTTTTAATTTTCTGATATAGTTCATTTTTTAATGAATAATGAAAAATTACTGCATTTTAATTAAAAACTGCATTTTCATCTAATTTATTTATACATTTATTTGTCATTATAATTATTTTTAAAGTGAAATTGGATAGAATTTTTATAATTTATTCAAATTTTAGTCATTGTATGTAATTTAACTTTTAAATTGGATATTAATACATGTCAAACTTTCAATCCATTTTACTACTTAAAAACCCCACTTTTTGGTTTTGACAACATGAATTAATTTTAAATTATTTTATGAAAATTCAACGTTTTGAATTTGGAAAAATTGTTTCCATATTTGGAATCAAAAGTTCCAAAGTTTGTGAATAGTTACCGTTTAGTTTGGGAAATTGTGAATAATAACTTGATTAATTATATTATTTACTCTGGTTAAAAGGGAAATCAGTTAAATAAGGGTAAAAAATAATATTATAATAATTTTAAACTACCCTAAAACCTATCCAAATCCAATTTGATGAGATATTTACAACAATGGTAAACATTGTTTAGATTTTGAGACCCCATGAAGCCACTTGGATTTGAAAATGACATTTTATTAGAATTAATTTAATGTAAATAGAAATATAACGTAAACATGAATCTTTTACTAAATGAATATTATTATGTGGTTTTATAAATGAAATATTTTACTATAAATAGTAATTGTGAACCTAGAATGATTTACTATGTCATAATATTTTCTATATATTTTTTAGACATTATATAAATTAATTTAATTCTGATGTAATGATGATGTTGTTATGTATTCATTAATTAAGGATTAAAATAAATGATTATATAAATATTAAAATAAATTTAAATTGATTTTTTCTATACCATTAACGAATTTTATTGATGATATTGACATATTAAATTTTATTTAATTCTATTTGTTCAAAGGAATCAGGGTGTCATGAATTTTAAAAAAATTCAAGTATGAATAATGTCCAAATTTGTCATAATTCATAACTTAAAACATAAAATAGTTTTTTAAATGATATTAAATACCTAAAAAATATAATATCCATTAAAATGGTTAGAATATGTCCAAATATTTTCTAAATAACTATTTTTGGGTTTTTTGACATGATATGGTAATTACATTAACCCACAATGTGTAAATAACATGATATCAATATATGATTAAAATGGGTAAAATAATGGTTAACCAAAAAATATAAGGATTCCAAAATATTCAGAAATTTTCATGAAAATTATTGGATGATGGGTATTAGAACCAAAAAAATATTATATTCTAATCAAATGAGTTATGGACCATTTTTAATCTAAATTGAATTTATAATAAATTAATATTTCTAGACTTTCCTGATGTTCCCTCCTCCCTCTTATAAAAGTCCACCACCACTACCTACATTACTCACACCTATAAAGCCCCATTTCTTATCCAAATTCTACATAGATAATCTCCCCACATGCCTCCAATCCTCAAATTAGCCTTAAATATTTCAGAAGGAAATCCAAGAAAGCATTTTTCCTCAAATCAAAAGAAGTTACCCGATTAAGAGGTAATGTCTTTTCTCATGTTCGTTTAATTTTTTTCCTTCTCCACTATATATGATCTTTTTATTATTTTATTAAAAAAAAAACCAATATCCTAAATATGATATTATTTTTTATGAGAAGTATTTCAACTACACTTATACACACCTCTATCTAATGGATACAAACATACTTTTTCTGTGTACTGCACACTACTGCCTCACGAAACGATGATTATTCAATTTTCCCCTACCACCTCCCATGGTGTCCATTATGAATGATCTAAATTTATATATGATATATGTTATATTTTTATTTTATCTATTATTCTATATTTTTTATATAAAACATACCATGATGTGTAAATATGATAATTTAATTTCAGGAAGTGTGGACTACCACCCCCTCAAAGTGATATGACTCATTCATGATATACATGTAATGTATAATGGATTCTTTTATTAATCTGTTGAGACATGAATGATATAAATAAAAAACTAATATTATAATATAGATTTATATCATTTGAATATTATTCTTTTAATATGACCATTAAATGAAAGTAGTGTTCATGCGTACGTACGATCTACCGTCTCCATGAACAGCGCATTTCATTTTTCTATCTCAAAATGTTAAGGACTGTTATAAAAAATATTCTAGACATACATGATATTTATATCATTATTGAGATGATGTAATTTTTTTACATGGAATATTTATAACATAAAAAGTAAATTTTTGACTCAGGTACCGAATATTGACAATACGGCCGATATTAACTTAAATAAGTATGTAATTTTTCTAAAGTGGTAATAAGTGATATAAAATTAATAATAAACGTGAAAAATGTTCCAAAGTATGTAGATATTAACTTATGTTTATTATTCTTGAATAAAAAGGTACATATGTGACCATTTGTACTCTAAGTAAGGGACCTCATCTTAGTATCCTTTAATTGAGGCATATTTTGAAAATATAAACTTTCATAATTTATACGGTGTATTATAAAACCCTTTGACAATTAATTTCATTCAAAGGGAGTTTTTTCTCTAAGAATCATTTTACTAAAAAAGAATATTTTGAATGTATGTGGCCACAACGTCCCTTCCTCTACTTTAACCCTTATTTTATATTTGAATTTCTCTATATGCCTTATTGGTTTTTTAATAAAAGGAAAATAAATCCCTTCTTCCTTTTTTGGGGTTTTTATATTGAAAATTGTTTTTGAAATGGATTGAATGCTTTAATATCTTGGAATGATTTCATGTAATTGGAAATGAACTGTTAGTAGTGAAATATTGATATTTTCAATATTTTATGTGTTATGATTATAAAATGGTGTGCTGATATTTGACGGGTGGTGACGTGATAAACCAATAATAGGTGGTTATGTGATAAACCAGATGATGGATGGTTCCACGATAATCCAATGGTGCGTGGTTATGTTATAACCTCCAATGAATTGGGTACGGAAGTTGGCCATATGGATATTCCATTAAGTTATATGTGTGGAATTATACCGTATTATTATTCGATTTAATAATGTTTATGTCCCAAGATACCCTTATGTGGTATATGTTGCTTTATATATGTTTTATAGTAAATTTTTTCTTAAAAAATGGTAATCAATGAGATTATATTTAGTGATGTGTTTTTTCTACATCTATAATGGAGAAAATTATTACTGTATGATAATTTTTTCATGGTTTACATGTTTTCGCATGACTAACAATTTTCATTCATTATGTATCCATTATTAAGCTTTTTATGCTCATCCCATGTTTTGAAGTATTTTTCACATCACATAATGATTAATAGAGTCAAGGATTGGATCATAGAAAAGTTATAAAGCTAAAATATGAAATGATGTCATGTTTCTTTTTAAGCAATCATTGTTTTATATAAAAATGGATTATCAGAAGAAGTATCTTAATCTAATATTAAAGTTGTTATGTATTGGTTATGACCAAATTCTCTAAATCTATATATTGAAAACAATCCTCTATTTGAATTAATGTCAAATTTTCAACAAAACACAATATTACATATCATTTAAATCTAGGGGATAACTTCCATACCTAAGCACCATCCACCATTGTTTGTCCATAATGGAACACAGGTTGCTTCCATGTGTAAGCCCATTGCACTATTGCCACTTCGTAGGACCACCTGAGAAGCTTCCACAAATAAAGATCATTCACCATTAGTTCTCTATAGCAGAACTTGTGTATCTTCCTTACGTAAGCCCCATCTACCATTGTCGCTCTATAGCAGCTCCAATGCAGCTTCCATGAGTAAGCCCCATCCACTATTTCCACTCCATAGAAGCACCCTTGTAGCTTCAACATAAAATCCCCATGCGCCATTACCACTCCACAACGACACCCGAGAAGCTTCCACGAGTAAGCCCCATGCACCCATTATACTCTATAATAGCACCAAGGTAGAATACATTCATAAGATCCATCCACTGTTACCTCTCCATAGAGACAAGTGGGCATCATCCACACATAATCCCCATCAACCATTCTCTCTCCATAGCATAACCCGAGAATCTTCCTTGTGTAATCCACATGAATCATTATCAGTCCATAGCGACACCTAGGTAGCTTTCTCATGTAATCCCTAATGACCATTTCCACTCCATAGGGGAAACTGGGTAGCATCCACACGTAAGCGACATCCACCATTTTCGATTCGTAGTTCCACCCCAGTATCATCCATGTGTAAGCCCCCTGCACCATTTCCACTCCATAAATGCACCAAGGAGACATCCAAACATAATCCCCATGCACCATTTCCACTCCATAGCAGCACCCAATCATCTTCCAGTTGTAATCCCCATCCACCATTTCCACTCCATAGCCTCACTTGGGTAGATTCCTTGTATATTCCCCATCAACCATTTCCACTCCATAGTGGCACCTGGGTAGCTTCCGATGGAAAGACCCATCCACCATTGCATCTCCATAGCAGCACTCGGGAAGATTCTACCCATACGCCCTATCAACAATTTCCACTCCATAGTGTCACCCATGCATCTTCCACACGTAATCCCCATGAACCATTTCCGCTCCATGGCGGTACCTTGAAAACATCCACATGTAAGCCCCATCAACCATTGTAGCTACATAATAGCACCCGGGAAGCTTCCACGCATTAGTGTTGTCCACTATTTCTGCTCCATAGTAGCACCCGAGTAACTTCCATGTGTATGCCTCATGAAACATTGACACTCCAAAGAAGAACCTGAGTAGCTTCCACTCTTATTCCCCATGAACCATTTCCAATCTATAGAGTCACCCAAGAAAAATCAACATTTATGCCCCGTACACGATTTTCACTCCATAGAGGCACCTAAGAAACGACTATTCATATGCCCCATCCACCATTTCCACTCTAAAGTGGAACCTGAGAAACATCCACACAAAAGCTTCATCCACTATTTCCGTTCTATAGAGGCACTATGGAAATATCCACGTGTAATCCACATCCACTATTATTTCTCCATAGCGGCACCCAATCATATCCACCCATGATCCCCACACACCATTTTTTCTCCATAGCGGAAATCGGGAAGTTTCCAGGCCTAAACTCCACACACCATTACTGTTCCATGGAAGCACATAGGGATCCATCCTTCAGTATGAATCGGCTTCCACCTTTATCGGCCGCTGGCCATGAGTAATCCCAAAACAACCAAAATACGTGGGTTTTGATCCCTATATTCTAAACAGAGTAAGTAGGATGCCTCCTTGAGGTTCAATCCTTACAAAGGTCAAATCATGGTTCCCCCCTCCTAGGGGAAACCTCCTGATCTCAGCATCCAGCATTAACTATTCCCATACAGATCTATCCCTTGAGACACTATTTCATGGGAGGGTCATGACTCATCTGGTAGCCACAGCTCCTTCAAATCCTCTAGGGTAGCTTCAATATATATGCCTCACACCATATTCTTGGGCCACCCCTTTAGGTGTAAACCCTAGTGGCCCCATCATAACTATGTGAAATTTGATTCCAAACCAGATGGGATACATATACAATTCCCTAAGGTTCTATCTTGACATGTTCATATCTAAATCTATACACTCTCATCCTTACCATGTGATGTCAAATTTCATGTCTATCATCCTCTCAGCATGTTGTTAGACTACAATGGAATCTCAAACTATGTGTGATCTTATCCTTTTCTCATAGGTAGTTCATGTTGTATGCCTCTATAAGGGTCAATCTAGACCATCAATAAACATTGGTTCCACCTCCTAGGGGTGCACCCCCAATGATTAACCTCCCTCGATTTTCAAATAAGCCTCCATGGTGCGACGTCTTTCCTTCATGGGACAAAATAGCCTTGGTCTTCTCTCATAATGAGTTCTGATCTATACATTAGGTAACTCAAATTCTACCTCTTAGGGATATACCCTAATGATGTGGCATCATCCCTTTGTGGTACACATCCCCCAAATACGCCTCTCTGAGGTGTTCTACTCTATTCCACATCACATCATGCATCACCATACCCTTATCCTGGTGAGGTAACTTCATCCATTTCCATCGATTTACGCCTCCTACCATATGTAATCCCCAATATATCAATGGGAAGAAAGCTATGTGTATGCCCCAATTCTATCATGAACTACATGAACTTTTATCCATGTCTTCTAAACAAGGTATATATGAAGCATCCCTAAGGTTCAATCCCAATTTCACATTACTCTCCATTTTCCTTTCATTGTATTAGAACTTCCTCCATTTCAATTATGATTCATAATCAAGCCACCACATCGTGGTAGGATTATTACATACACATCATCACTACTCCTAGAAACACTCGGGAAGTTAACCCGAAATAAGCCCCAAACAATCAATAATCATCCATTGAAGAGTTATCCTCTTGTGAAGGGCTGGTAGCCATGCACAATACCCATACCATCACTTCTAAGTACATTGGTTTTTGATCAATATCTTCATAACCAAGTACAGAGGTATCCCCTCTAAGATTCAATCTCAATCAATGGTAATACATTGTTTCCCCCATAGTGGGGCCACATATCTGATCTTCCCTTAGTGGTTTCCAGATCATGCTTCATATTGTTGAATTTTTCCTTTATGGAACCCACCACCCCAGCTCTATTCTTATTGGGCATTCTGATCCATCCATCTAGTAAACTTTTCAAGAAAACCCTCCTAGGGAGGTACCCATATGATCCACCTCCATAAGTGTTCTAATTAGTCTGATTCATCTCCAATAGACATTAAACAAACTTTCTACCCCATATTAAACATGGGAAACCATATGAAAACCTAATATGACATTCCTCTGGCGTTAGATTCCATAGAAATTGATGTGGGATTCATCGGGATTCTACTTCCTTGAGAAAACCAATTATGAAGAAAAATATAGGTGCTCTAATGTTCCAACATCCAGATATTACAATGATTCCGGATGTGAAATCTTCCATAACCAAATTTTTTTACCTTATCTACACACCTTGGATTTCCTAGACAAATATAGCATAATTAACCATCATCCATGTAGATAAGGAAAAAGAAATGTGGTTTCTAAACAACTAATAATCAATGAAGAAGACCCAGACTAGGTGTATAATTCCGAGGAATAATACAAAGAAGGAAGGACTGATAACCCATAATCCCATTTTGGTAAAGGAGCATACATATCAAAATAAGTGAATAATGTATCCCACCATTGGAAAGAGGTAATGCGTGGAAACAGTTACTACGTTGCCATGATTATTCATGACCTAATGGAAAGATTTGGAAAAAATATGTCACACTTATCACCATAGATTTAGTTCCTCCAATCCATAAAAGGGATGTTCATAGCATCCAGGTTGGATTATACATTGGGTAGTTCGGCTAATTTATATTCTACTACCATGAGGTATATAACATATTTTTATCATTTATCATTATTACACAATCAAATTTAATCTTTTAATCGTCACTATATATCACAAAACCTTATCCACATGAAGGTAGTATTAGTATAGGGGAAAATAATAGCCTCTTCGGGAGATCCATAATGATTTACCCAAATTATTATATCCAAAAATAATTTATCCCTTTCTATGTTAAATTAGTCAATATGTTGGATGATCATGGAAAATTTAAAAAAAAAATGTTCTTCCCAGCAAATCAATGAAATCTATGGATTTCCATGACACTAGTGTTTCTGGTTTATTCCTCAATTTCCATTTTATATGAGGGCCTATAAAAATTCCATCACATGTGATCACATGCCCCATGAATTCGACATGATACATCAAAAATAAACAACTTATGAACATAGTATAAATTTTACCCATTCTTAATGACACCAACGCAATCCTTAGATATTCTCCATGTTGTTCCTTACTATTGGAGTAAATGAAAATATCATCAAAAAAGTCTACCAAAAAATTATCAAGGTAGTCTCTAATTTCTCCACATAAACAATCAATAAATTATATATTGGAAATAGTATTTCTCAAGGGAATTACGAAGAACTACAAATGTTTTTACCTTGTATGGAATGTTGTCTTCTAAATATTTTCATTTTTCACCTTCCAAGGATGATATACATAATGAATATCCACTGTTGAGAAACATTAAGAACCATGAAGTTAATCAAAAAATTAATTGATTTTTGGAATGGGATACTAATTATTTAGGGAGATCTAATAGAGAACTCGATAATCGATGTACATCCAAATTAATCCGTCTTTTTTCTTGATAAAGGCCACTAGTAAAACCCAACATGATCGACTATGGAATATGTACCCTTTATCTAAATTACCTTTTAGCTAAATATGTATCACCTCTTAATCCATTAGGGCCATCCTATAGGTGAATTTTTAAATAGAAGATGATTTTAGATATATTTTCTATTGATAACTCCACCTCATGATTAGGGGGAATGATGTGAATCTCTTCAGAAAATCCATAAGTATCTTCCATTATTATGGGAATTTCATAAAGCTTTATATTTCCATTTGACATAAAAATTTGGGACTGGAATAAATATTCATTGGGTATGACATCCAAAACATAGAGATATTTTCTATAGGAGATTCATGATTATCATTGCAATTTATTATGAAAATAGGATGGTTCCTAATATAGAAATAAATTTAATTTTCTTGAAAAATATTGTGGGCTCTATATAAGAAGAACCAATCTATGCATAATATAGTGTAAAATTACACCAGGGGAAGGATAACATGATTTACTATAAGAATCTCCCCCCCCAGAATCTAACAAGAGAAGATTCCAACACTTGGGTTCATTAATTCCAATAGTAGATTTTTTATGGAATTTTATACTTCAGTATATCATGGTTCCCATTCAACTGTTCTTGTAAAATTTAAGGATATAAATTAAAATATAAAAATTAATAAAATAAAAACACTTATATTATTGAGTAAATATTAACTGTAAATTATATTACTTCATTTTCATGTTCCTCTTTAGTGGTATTGATGGCATAGCTTTCCCTTATTCCATTTGATTCAGCGGTTTCTAATGACGATTACCCTTAATGAACCATGGATTTTTGAACTAGATTTCATTGTGTCCAGGCTCATTATAGATGAATAATTAACCCATGGGTGGTGAATTTGTTGTTTCCTTCCTCTCCTTCATCCCATTATCATACTTCTTCATGTCTCTCTGACATTCATGACTTCAGTGGCCTTCTATCCCATAATTCAAACACATAATTTTCCCATTGAGGTAACTAGCATGGTTTTTCATCCAATGACTTTTGTTTGTGGGGTTTTCAATATTAATTTCTCAAATTAAATTTTATCTTCCATATTTATATTCTTATCTTCTATATTTTTTCAAGACCACAAGAAATTCTCCAAAATCCATATAAAATATAAGGGCATATCTAACTACTTGTTCACAATTAATAAAGCCTTAGATATCTAGATTCTTTTAGAGGTGTTGTATTAAAAAAATAAAGAATTTATATTTTTTTGTAATATTGTGGATAAAAAATACAGAGGTATACCTTGAAGTACATTTTAATGTGGCCCCGTAATACATGATTGATTCACCCTCATTGAACTTAAGCTCTAGGAACTCTATCTCAAAATTGTTTTGAGGAGTTCATTATTGTTACTAATTATGAAATATCATCACGGTGTATTCCAAGTCCATTTAATTAGTTTCACCTTTTGGATTCATATTCTCTATAAATTCCAACAATTTATCAGAATATCCATCTAAATAATAATAACGACCGACCTTCTTTTTCTTAGAAAAATTGATCATAGAAAAGAAATTTTCTATATAGCTAACCAACAATTCTTTGAAAATTTGATGGAAGGTTCCATTAAACATTAGTGGTTTTACCACATATATTACTCAATATATAGTTTCTAATTATTGAGAAAAAGAGATGGGATTTCATATTTTAGGTTATTTTTCAGGGCCTAGTACATCTAGGTAAGAATAACAATGAAATTGTTATCTCCATCTCCCATTTCATTCGAAATATCATTTGGCCAATCATTGAATATTCCCTCACATGATCTGGTGTTCCAGTTTCTCTTAGTTCCTTCCATTTTCTAAAATAGGGATGGGTTCATTAAAATATTATTCAATAAATCATCAATAAATAATATATTAGCATGTGAAAATTTATTCTAATGTAACATGTGTAGGAATCCTATATTTATTTACTTACTCAAACGATGAATCTTGGATTATGTACTTTAATATTTTTTCAAATTTTAAGAGGTATCAATAATTATGAATTTTTTTGTTAATATTATGTAAATAATTATTTTTCATTAAATATTTAAAATATCAATTTTAATAAATCATTTGTTTATTTTAATTAAATAATGTTTTTTAAAAGTACCACCAGAACATAAATTAACATAATTATCATTTAATAATAAATTAAATAATTAAATTTTTAAGACTTATTATTACACAATATATTTCTATAAGTTATTTTTGGGGATTAAAATGTATTCTTCAAAAATGTATTTTTAATTGAATTTTTTTCATTGTTTTTTCCATTTGGATATTGAATTGTTTTATTCCACATTATGAAATTAAATCTTAAAAAATGGATTCTATATATCGAATCCAGGGTTTAATATATAGTAAATATGTTGTTTCTATTTTTGGCCATTATTAATATTAATAGTAGTAAATATTTGCCTCCTTGGGAAGGGTAAATACGGCATTTACGGATAAATATAATAAAAAAGACTAAAAATAGAACTAATAATTTCCATTAATATGTTTTTAGCATGTTTTGACCATCTAAATTCATAATACAATATATAGAAATTTTTAGGGTTTTTTATTTGAAAATAACATAAATATATATTTTATGTAAATATAATGTCATAAATTTCAGTCAGTTTATTTTAAGATATATAATATTTTGTGAAAAGGATTGAAAATATATTCAATTATAATTTTTTATTTGAATGAGTACATGTAGGTGCCCCTAACCTAGAATCCCAAAGCTGGTGTCTAATTTTTTATTATAGAATAAGATACAACGAATTTGAATGCCCCAAGGGCCTTCATTTTTTATTATTTTTGATAATCCGCCTTTCAAGGGGTGAGTTGGAACCCTTACAAGGCCCGAAGGCTTAGAGACAATTACATGACCCATAGGTATTAGAGGGAATCATCCAGACAAGATAATATGGAAAAGCTCCTCCCCAATTTAGTTTTGTATCCTTGGTATACTATATACATAATTGAGTCTTACATTACATTTGAAAAAATAAATTAAAAAACATTTTTAATGATAATTAAATTACTCATTTTAGAATATCCATACATTTCAATATTTGTAACATTATGGTTTTCTAGGGAAGTAAAAATATTAAGAGTGAGCTCAAATTCTCATTAATTGTTTAGTACATCGGAAGCTATAACGAATCAACAATGAATAATCAATATGGGAAGGTAAACAAATAAACACACATGCCACTTAAATAACCTGACTATCATGATAAGATAAGGGATAATCAATATGGGATGGTGGATATCCAAAAATACGTTCCATTTAGATAAAATCACTATCCTGATAATATAAGGAATAATAAATAGGTGAAACTAATTAATTTAACACACATGTTATTTAATAATAATTTGGGAATGGAAATAATATAGAATTTATATCATTATAAAAATATCATGGCTAATGATAGAAGGATTATTAATAATGTAAATTCATAATTATTGGATATCAGGAACATAGGATCGTGATACCTCTACCTTCAATATGTTTCATAAGATATTGTAAAAATAATCGGTAAAAGATCACATGGTTTGGAAAAATAATTTCTTTTAGTTTACTATTTCCCCTCATGAGACTAATGATACATCATGGGGATATTATTAACTATTCCCAACCAATGTATGTAGGTATAAGGAATTTTATATATATTGTGTTATCAATTTAATTCACGAACTACATGTCTTATAATCAAATATATGTATTGAGTAAAGAATATAGATTAATGAATATTTCCCAATATATAAAAATAACATTGAAAGTAGGAAAAATATGTTCAAATGATATATGGTTTATGTAGTATGAATATTAATGATAAATGATATGGCTAATAATGTAAATTTACTCTCCAAGGATTACAAGTGAATATTTAATTGGGAATTTTATGAATACAAAAATTAATCAAGGAAGTAAATTTCAATGGAATACTTTTCCAAAATAATCAGTAACCATTCTGATGAAGAATAATCATTATATCCGTTAAACATATCCTCAGTTGTTTATATGTTATATAATGGGTTTTTTTCAATAGTGAATTGAATTTTCATAAAAATATCATTAAAAAAATTCTTGAGTCAAATAAAAATTTCATTTTGTAAATTACTTTTTAAGCCTAAAAGTTAGATAAAATTGAAAATAGTTTTTTTAAAGTAATATATTAAGCATATAATGGAAAATTTAAAAAATTTCATCGGTAATGACTTCTAGAAATTCTATTCATTCTGTACACATTAAAATAATTCCTTTTTCTACTTTAGAAAAAGAAAACGGGGCATTGTTTTTAGAAAGACATAAAAAATAAATTATTTTTTATGGGTCAAAATGACTATAAAAAATAATTTTAAAAAGGATAAAAATAATTTTGAAATCATTTATATAAAACAGGGTTTTATTTGAAAATGAATTTCTCACCGAAGATAGAAATGATGTAAGATTTTCATAAAAAGAATTATATATTATTTTAAGTACCAAAGAGTGGAAAAAATTTACTATTAGTTGAAAATATAATGAATAACCATAGGGGAATAAAAATAAATGGTCTTATTAGATAATGATCTTATAACTTCTTTAATCTAAATTTCAAGAATAAACAAACTCAATTAGAATGAAACTATTAAATAAACCCGTAGATTGACTATAACTTTGAAGTGATAATTATTAAATGAATATATTATATATATCATAAATAAATACAAATTAAAAAGTGAAAATAAATCATAATATAATAAAATTCAATTACACATGTAGTTATCTAATATCAAGATGATTAAGAAGAAATATATCCCAATAAAAAATGTTTTTTATAAAATTCATTACCAATTAGTAACTATTATGCGAAATCCATTTGGATGAAATTACTCAAATTGTACCATAAAATACCATGATTTATGAATGAATCCTGATATTACATGCAAAAGGGGTAGTATATTCATCAAATAAATTTAATTATATTTGTAACATTAAAATATTCTTTAATTAAGATAAATTGATAAAAACATCATTACTGTAGGCTTCCATTTCATTGGTCATGATAAAAAATCAAATATATTCGATTTAAAAGATCATTAACTTATACCAGGACCATATAAATATTTAAATAATCATGTACGAACCTTTTATAACATTCTATCACTAATTCGTTATTAATATATCACTATTTCAATTGTTTCGGATGTTAGTCGCCTTGATTTTTCAAGCATGGTTTGTAATGAATGTTATGATTTTTTTAAATATGAAATAAATAAACCATATACATGATTATAAATTTTTTATAAATATAATATTTTTTCAGTATATAAATATTATTATTATTATTATTATTATAACTTGGCCATGGAGAATGAGTCACATCACTTTATGAAGATGGTAGGTCAAACATAGGTACGAGCAATGATTTCATTTCCTTAGAGAGTGAAAGGATAAATAAGTGGGTGATATATTATTTATTCATAATAAATATCATCTCATAAATAACCCATTATTCATTGATTTTAACCTTATTACATTCCATGTAATGTTTATTTGGAAAAAGAATCACATCACTTCGTGAGGTGGTAGTCCGCTTTAACCGTGAGTGACGTTACTGTATTTTAAGAGGAATGGAACATAAAAAGATATATGTGATATTAAAGTTATATAAATATAATAATACCATTAATAGAGTTTTAAAATTATAAATCAATCATTATATCCATCTTTTAAATGTGGTGATGGAAAATGATCTACAACAATTTGGGAGGTGGTAGTCCTCCATACACATGATCGATTATTTACTTTCCCAATTGATGGAAGTGGATATGGATAATAATAATTATATCATCATAATAAAATCTTAGTATATGAGATAAATAGGTTTTATTTTATTTTATGTGTTTTAAAACAATTTAATGTTGAAATGGAATAAATAAAAAGAAATAGATTTTTTAAGATAATTACCTTCTCTATGAGAGACAAGATTTGGATCACCTCTTATGGACCCATGGGATAGTCAATTTTTGGGAGAAGAAGCTATAGAATATTAAATAAGGATGTTGGGGAAATATTTTTTCATTGTTTTTTGATGAAATGGTACTGATAGTTGTGAATAAGTTTGGGGTGGGAGTTCCAATTTTTAAGTGCGGAAATGGAACCCACTTGAAATTACATTGAAACTTCACAAAAAGAATCTGAAATGATAAATTCATTCACATGATATAAATTAAAAATGACACAATATTCAAACTTGGTTAGGATAACATTGAAATATTTCCCTATAATAATATTTTTACATGCTGGTAGGTCATTTTTCCCAATATCTTCTTATTTCAACCCCAAGGTAAACCAATTTTTACCTTAACCATGGTAAATAATTTTTCATTTTTTTAGTTTTAATTCGTTTGAACTTAAATTTTACATTATTATATAATTTACTATTTTCTAATTCAAAATATGGAATAATTTTTACAAAATTCAATTCATATATCTGGGAAATTTTAATTTAAAATTAATCCTGAAGACACAAAGAGAATTCTGGTTTTTAAAGACTAAATACAAAAAAAATAAACTGTTTTGATAACAAAATTAAATATAAAAATGACTCCATTAAAATAAATTGTATTTATTGATATATAATTTGACTAATGTTATGTTAAAACCAATTCAAAAATATAATATGATTTTATAAATAATTTAAACAAAAGCCAGTTTTCAATTAAAATTCAGTATTTTTTAATATTAATCAAAAAATGAAATACTTTAGAAAATTATAAAAAATTAATCCGATTATAATTTTAATATATTGAATTTATATTTTTTTTATTTTTAAAAGTAAAATTTCTTAATTTTTTAAAAATTATATATATAAAATCTGAAGAAACTGACAATAATCCTTATTTTTGAAAAATACTATTTTTCAGAAAACATTTCTTTTTTTTATTTTATATAATAATTATTTTATTTATAATCACTAGATAAACATAATTTTTATAATCTTTTTTATTATTCATAACTGATAATTTTATTCCTAGGTTATAATAGTGTATCATATTATGGTTCAATAAGACTTAGTGTTTCATGTTATTCAAGAAATCGAAGATATTAAATTTTAAAAAATATATTTCATGGGTTTTTTAGGAATTGTGTCCCATGTCGCATGTTCTATAAAATATATTTTCTATATTCTAGTTTTTATGGTCTTACATTCTTCACCTTAAAATTTATTTATTCCTCATAATTTTAACTTGATCTCGGTGATGAAGTTTTTCACATTTGGAAATAGTATTTTTGAAAAGTCCACATCATAAAACGGTTAATAATATATCCTCCTATTACAGGAGAAAGGGAATTAAAAATGTTCATATGGAATAAAAAATAAATATGATAAAATTTATGAGTTAATTGGTAGAATGTAAAGATATATACATATATAAAAAGTATAAATAATTTTAGAGAGTAATTGAGGTCCTTAATCACATGATGTTGAATGATCAATAGAACATTAAAGGCCTCAATCCCATAAAGTAATGAGACTTTAAACTATATCTGACTATAAGGATATGAATATAATTTGGTAAAAAAATTTAGTCAAGATACTTTTCATAAATAATAATAATTTTATTTTCGTTTACGTGTGTAAGGTAATATACTTACATGATACGTTTTTTTGAATGAAAAAATTCATCTTTTGGTTGTGCTTTGAAAAAATTTTAAGCCAACCCTTAATCTAAGAAATGAATATCAAAAAATTTATTTTATATACATGATGTATGAAAATTAACTTTTAGAAGATCCAGCGATCTATAATATAGTGACAAGTCTTTCCATATGTCTCTTACTATTTTACAAAATCAATTTCAGGAGCTCATGTTATGCACTACTATAAATGACTCACTAAACCTAAAAATTTACAACAGGAGTTCATAATTAAAATTTATTTTTTAAATTGTTTATCTAAATTTAATAACATGTTAACAAAGATATAATGTAGGCTAGTGGTAGGCGCTAAGCCATTATCATTTTTTGCTCATGGATTTATGTCCTGTGGAATATCCAGATATGATAGGTTTTCACCCATCATACAAGTTGTCTTTTTTCTAAAATATATTAATATAATTCATATAAAATTCTATAAATAATTTTACTGGTATACTGGAAATAAATTTATTCATTAATTAACCTTCTTGATATGGCTTTTCAAAAAAAGTATTTTTTTTTACCCAAAGACTAAAAATAAATGTTTAATATTATTAAAATGTTACTAATGACCAAATTATCCCAAATTAATATAAATACATTAAAAATATTTCTATCAAATGTAAATTCGTTATTCCTTAAAAATTTATTTCTCTAAAACTTATCCTTTTTCTAAATATCACTTAAAATATCATTAATAATTGTAGACTCCAATCATATAAAAACTAAAAATGGGTTCTTAAAAAATTTATTTTATGATTAGTATTAAACTCAATAACCAAATATGATATCCATGACTATTATGTTAACAAAGATAAATTTTATTCTAAAATATAACATAATCCTTATATGTTTCATGATTCTTACAGCCAAACTAAAAATAGTAAAATAATTCAATATTTTAATTCTTAAATCCCAATAAAAAAAATACTTATTCTATTTTATTTAAACATGGTTAATTCCATGGTGAATGGTATAGCCATTAAATGAGTGCATTGTCTCAGATAATTCCAAGTTTCATTAGATTTATGAAAAAAATAATTGAATCCCTATGATTCATTTTATTTACATCCATTTTTCATATGATTTTTCCAAGATATTCATTATATTATTGCCTTCTTTTCAAAAAATAAAAAAATTTAACATTGCATTGATACACATTCTTTTCAATCTAATAAACATCAAGATTAACAACAAACATTCCATGTAAACATATATTCAAATAATTTATAATGGTTAGTAATGAAAATGTGAATTATCCTAAATATTTCCCCTAGGGTTGTAAAAATAGGTATACAGTAAGGCCCCTTTTCATGCATCTAATAATGATAGGGT
The DNA here is from genome assembly GCA_963277665.1 of Viscum album. Lineage (NCBI taxonomy): Eukaryota > Viridiplantae > Streptophyta > Magnoliopsida > Santalales > Viscaceae > Viscum > Viscum album. The sequence continues at coordinate 278,313,292 of OY728167.1, read as the reverse complement.
CAAGGCTAATGTTCCCTTTTCTGTGTTTAATCCTACGTATATCTATTCCAAAACTATGGCTACTTTTAGTAGCCCAAATCTTATGTGTTTCTAAGAAACCCCATATTACCCACACCTTACCAAAACTACATGATGTTCTTCAATAATTATCCTCCATCTCTATCATAAGGTTATTATCCCTAATATATGTTTTAAAAATTCTAGTTCCCATATATTATACTATTATCCCATTAATACCAACTGGAACTACCCTAAACATCATATCCTAAAGCTGGTGTCTGATTAATTACAATGGAATATGGTACAAATAATCACATCCTGAAGGAAAGAATTGTTTGTTATTCTTGGTAAACTAGATACACACATGATTTGTTCATTATATTTTAAAAAACCAAAAAAAATTAATTATAACATTATTCCCTTTATAATATCTTTACATGAAAAACACATTATCTTCATTGATTCTTGGGAACAGAAAGAAAATGTGGGATAACTAAATGTACAATTAAGGGATAAGTGTTGTGTAAGGAATCAAGAATAAATAAAAAACTATCTACATGGAAAGGTAACAAACTGAAAAACTAATTCCAAATAAATAAAATTTCAATCCTGATATGATAAGGAATTCTGAATATGGAATGGGAAATAACAGAACATACATTCCATTTAAATAACTTTACTATAATGATAAGATAAGTCTTAATCAACACGGAAAGGTATATAAATGAAAACACATTCCACATAATCAATAATATGACAATAAAATCCAACCAAAGATAATATGTTTCAAAAAATATGATGGATAATCATAACTATGTTCACAATGGTGAAAATAATAAATTATTATATTTCATGAACACATGATCATGATACCTCTATAGTCAATACCTTTCCCATGATTTTTTAAAACTACTGGATACAAACTCATATGATTTGGAAAATTAATTTCAATATAGCTTACTATGTTCCCTAAAAGTACTAATGATGCATAGAAGGGCCATTATTAATCAATCCCCAACCCAATCTGGATATAAAAAAACTCCTCATATATTAAATAATTGATTTATTTCATGAAAAAAATTTACTTTTCAAAAAAATGTCCATATTGATTATAGAATACAGATTCATCAAAATTTCCAATGATAAAAAAATATGTTTCGATATAGAACATCATATAAAAAATGAGATGTATTTTATGTTATAAGAATACAATTGAATAATGATATATATTGTTAGAGGAAATTCAATGTCTAATGATCACAAGTAAGTTAATATTTCAAGGAAAAGTTGGTGACTGGAATAATGAATCATGGAATTGAAGTTCAATATTATCCATGGTAAAAATAATTATAAACTATATAGAATAAGAATAATTATCGTGTCAATAAAACAAATCCCTAGGGTATTATATGTAAAATAATGGGTTTTTTATCGATGAATTTAAATAGAAAATATATATATTTAAAATTATTCTAAAGGAAAACATCTTTTTCATTTTTTAAATTATTCTTTAAAACTGGAATATGAAACACATATTTACAATATTTTTTTCGAAATAATAGTTGCAAATTATAAAGGAATCATTAATATATTTTCAGATTCATGATGGATATATAATGTGTTGATGCCCTACACATTAAAACAAATTTTCTTTTTACCACTTCGGTGGAATCCAAATGACAATTTTTTTGAAAAATTAAATAAATGTTCCTTTAAAAAAATATTTTATAAATAAAAAATGTGTAAAAATATATTTAGTAATTAATTTGTAAATATTTTTGGAAAACAATTTATACCTTTTTAGTCAACTTATTTTCATAATAAAATAAATTTCAGACCAAACATTGAAATAAAGTTAACTTTCTTTAAAAAATATCAATTATTCTATGAACCAATGATTGGAAAATTGTAACACCCCAACACTAGTTACCGTGAGTTGGTGCATTATTACATAACATTTTAATGATCAAATGAGATGAATTCTAGAAAGGATAATCAGTTTAGTAGCATTGGAAGTACTAGTTATATAAATAAGTGTTACATTACATTATGAAATTAAAAAACAACATTGTGTCTCCATTGAGCACACTGATATTCCTTAGCCTATCCATACAGGTCAGTCATAATTAAATTCTTCTCATCCTAAGAATGATTAAAACATAAGAAATGGGTGAGCTCAGATGCTCAGTAAGGAGAACAATATAGAAAAAACTATCATAAATTAGCATAAAAATTTAATACAATGTATAAGAGTAAAACACAAGAATTTTAAACATAAACATCAGTATTATAATGAAAATATAGGTCAAATAATTCCATTTAATTATTCACATAGATAATCTACTAGTCCAATAAACACATGTAATATCAATTTTCTAATCTCATAATGATAGAATGCATAATGTTGGACATTATAACCACATTGTCAAGGCCTCGTGCTGATACTACAAATAAATATTTTGTTAAGGCCTTGTGCAAAGACACTATTTTGTCTCATGAGACCTACCGATGCCTCGAGGGGGTTTAGAGGGACCATCCCGTCACTTACTACGTCCTATGCATTCTTCAAATGAAATGGTTGAAACATAACATAACCATTCATACTAAAAACAGCATACAAAATGTTAAAAAATTAACCATATACTATGAATGGTATAGAAATATCACATCCACAGCCAAACATATCACAAAACCTTCAATATAGTGTGGAAGATTGTATCATAATGAATCAACTACAAACAAGCGTAAAATCCAACAATGGATGATGACATAGATGAAATCAATCCAAAATATATTTTAGTGGATTTTATCATTCTACTATGAAATAATTTAAAATTAATGAAAACCATTATTTTGGAAATATTCTTATATGATTGTAAGTGTATATTTAAAGGTGTTATAATGGTGTAAAATGGATGCACACACCGTATAAATTAAAAAATAGTCATTCATTAATTTGTCGAAAATATCATAAAGTACCTTTTTTGGAAAATGACGTAAAGATTTTTTCAAAATTTTTTATAAAAATTAAAAAATGATATAAATGAATTTAACTCATTGTCCTTTAAATAAGAAAAAAATGTTTTTAAATAAATTTTTAAGAATCAAGGATGTAGATGATAAAGAGGTCTCAGTAGATACTTACGTATAAACGACCCTCGGATAATAAATCGATTTAAAAATTAACCATTACCTTCCTATTTTCCTTATATGAGGGTACATTAACCTCTTTTAAATTGTTTAATTCATTTTTATTAAATTATAGAATAACCAAATAAATAAATATGATATCATATGTGATCCTCTAATATTGCTTTATTAATAATAATTCAGTAGTATAATTGTTTCAGGTGTTAATTGTTCGTTATCGTTTATATGTTTTTTTATGTAAGTGATGTTGGTTATATATAGGATGTATTTCATTCATATACATAATGATATTATGTTATTAAAAACTATTTTTAATCATCGTATGAAAATTATTCTGGAATGGTTACGATGGGGAATGAAATCTCATCGTGTCGTGGTGACTGCTAGTCGTACGTATGCGCAAGTGACAATATCATTCTATTGATGTTGAAATCATATATAATTTGATGTTATATTATACATAATGAATAATTAACATGTTATATTTTTTATTTACATCAATTATACATCATTATTATACACATCCAAATAATGAATTGTTGAAAAAAAAACTACACCACAACGTGGAGTCGGTAAGCCGTACGTAGGCACGTATGGTGACATTGTCATTAATAGGATGGATATAATAAAGAATATGGTTGTAAAATATTTATAATAACATCAAATTATGTATAAGGTAATGAAGATACAATTTTGGTATGGAAACAACAATTAAAGAGGAAGTGGAAGAAGAAGAGAACTTTGAAGGATGTGAAAAAATAATTACCTCTTCTTCAGGTGATTCCTTTTCATTTGCATAAAATGGATCATTAGGTAGGGTTTTTGATAAATTTAAGGACTCTAGGATGAAGATAGGGTTATTGGGAGGATATTTGAGCAGTGATTGTCCGATCCAAATGGCTTTGGAGGTGTGAATTTAAGAGAAGGTGAAGTACCCTTTTATAAGAGAGGTGAGGGGCACTTTAGGAAAATCATGAAATATTAACTTATTATAAAATTATTTTCAGTTTATAATATCTCCAAATGGATTTATTTCAAGGATATGGTGAGGATAGGTCTAAATCCTATCAACCAATATGTTTTAAACATGTTTAGTTCACCATATTAACCTTATCTTTTAGATTGAACTCATAATCAAATAGTTTAACATTTACCATGTCTTATTCTATTTTTATATTACATGGTTAATAAAATTACTATAAAATGACAAGAAAACTTCATGTTGTTAATTAATGACATATCTAACCTTATTAAGGTCCTTTGGATGAATCGTATATTTTGTGGAATATTATATCATTTAATGAAATAGTATTTTTTTTTAAAAACTTATTTATGTCAGTTTTGACACTATTTATTATTTAGTGTTTTTTAAAGTCATAACAACATTATTGCTTAGAAAAACATATTAAAACATCCCTAACAAGTAATATTTACCTATAAAATTCATGTAGGGAATCTAACATTCAATTTAAATTTATTTTAATATTTATAATATCAATTATTTTTATCTTTCCTTAATAAGGTATGTGCTGCATCACCAACTCCACTATAATTATCTTGAGTAGGAGGTAAATCCCTTCATGTATTATGTACGTTGATACAGTTTCCATTCCTTACACTACGATCCATTTCAAAATAATGGAATACACTAGATTATTTTATGAATCATAATAAATTACTCCAATCATGTTAAATACTTAACATAAATAGAACAGTTTATGAATATATTCGATAATCATAAATATGATTTAATTTGGGATTTAGTTACTCATAAATCCATCATAATGGGTTGTAATGAAAATTTCAATTATACTAAGAAATATACCACGGGACTGTCAAACCAAGGGCGTAGTAAGGCCCATTGTCGTTTACTAGGATTCCCCAGGTTAAGCTCGAATCTCCCTATCAGAGTTTTCACTCCTAAGTACATATGTTCCAGAACCACATCCAATTGTAGCATCCAATCATGGATGTATTGCATTGGAAACTCACAAAATTTATACATTGCAAAAATTTAGTAAGTTATTCAATAGTAATCCTCAAATTCTATCTTAGGGTAATGGTTTCTAATAAGAGTTTTTCTAAATGTAGTTTCAATTGTTGGTACTAAACGTACTTTGATTCCAACTGTAATGCCCCGAACCAAGTTACCCAGAGTCAATTCATTATTCCATTGTTAGTACTAAACTTACGTCAACACCAACTATAATGCCCCAAACCCAGTTACCGAGATTTGGTGCATTATTTAATAAAATTGGAGATGTGAATTTATGTGAAGGGGAAGTACCCTTTTATAATATAGATGATGGGCACATTAGGAAAATCATGAAATATTAATTTATTATAAAATTATTTTCAGTTTCTAATAGCTCCAAATGGATTTATTAAGAGACTATGGTGTCGATGGGTCAAACTCCTATCAACCAATAGGTTTTAGACAATTTTATGTCACCATATTAACATTATCTTTTAAATTTAACTCTTAGTTAAATAGTTTACCATTTACCGTATAAGATCCCATCCTTTTCTAGAGTCAATTATCAGGCATGTTTTCAGGTACTTTAGATGTTTTTAAGTACCTCTGTTTTGGATTAGTGACTTGGGGTGCATTTGGGAGAAATTTTAAGTAAAACTAAAGGATAGTGGGTTGTACACGGTTTGCGCATGGTTTGAAAAACCATGCACCCAGACCATGCCAACCAAGAAGAACTGGACAGAGAGGTACGCACAGTTTGGCAAACCATGCAACCAAACTGTGCGGACCGTGAAAAACTGGATAGTGAGGTCTGTATGGTTTGCACATAGTTTTTCCTAACCGTGTTCCACTATCTAGGAAACCATGCATGCAAATTTTTATTTCTAAGAATCCTTTTTAAAACCACCGGAACCCCGAGACATACTTATTTTCCAACCTTGGCTCGAGCATGGAAATTTCTAGCTATTTTCAAACCCTCTTGGAGAGATTCCAAGGAGATTAAAACACCTTTCCTCGATATTGAAGTCTCGATTTGAAGATCAACTCTCCTTCCAGATTTAGATTGAGAACTTGATTGACGACGTTGTGCCGCTCAGATTTTTGTGGAAATTTTTGGTCAAACTTCCATTAATAAATCGAGATTTTATTGTTGTAGGACAGGACAAGGGAAAGAGACCTGGTTAGAGTGGTTTTTGGGGTTGGACCATTGTAGAGGGAACCAGATGTGGGTCGGGACCCATTTGGATTCATTGTCTCTTTACTTTCAGTTTCATTGTAGACACTTGGAACTTGCATTGTCATAAAATCTTTTAACTTTCAGTTGAGTATTGTATTTCTAGTCTTGTTTATGCAAGTGAAATTGTACTGTTATATTTATATGTGTTTCTGCTATATCTTGGTTACTTCTGCTGGTATTTTATTACGATAACAGAGTGTATAGTCTCCACAAGACTGACGTGCAAGACCCTTGGTTTTAGTCAGCACCCTCTGGCATACGGGGAGGCGCGCTTGAGGGCATGTGACAAACTAGCACGAAGCACCATTCAGTGGCTCTCGGGTTAGGATAATACAAAGTGATATCAGAGGGGGTTTTCTTTCTTCATCATTTGTCTGACTATTTGGGGAAGGTAGATAGGGGATTAGGGAATGCCGAGGCTTGATAATGAGATCATGAATGGGAGTTGAAAACACTTGTACGGGGGAAAAATCATGTACTCAAGGTGGGAGTGCTTTTATTGTTGTTTGTCATTACAATTGAACATTATTTCACCTTGGGTGATGCACTTATTGTGTGATCTGATTATTATTTCTGGAATTTATTGAGTATTGATTTGTGGCCCAGAATGGCATGACTGTTTCATCTACATGCATCATTCTAGGCACTCAGGATTATTTTGACATGCATCATTTTAGGAACGCACATGAAAACAGATTAAGGGTAGATTGTTGAACTTAAACTATTTATTTTCCTTTCTTGTGAAATTGAAATGAAAATTATGTCTAATTTTGAAATTTAAAGAAATTATTGTGAAGTGATATGAATAAATTGGTCTTGTGTAACTGTGGTAACATTTTGAACAATTTATTAAGATGCATGTTTGAATTTGAAGAATTATACCTCCTTGACGCTTGTTGAGAGGACGAGCGGGGGGTATAGTTCGAAATGGTCCTCCAGTGGTTGAACTCGAGGCACCAATAGTACCAACTGATGAAGTGGAGGAAAGGTTTCGAGAGAACCTCACCCGTTACATGAAAATTCTGGAAAGAGACCTAGGGTGGGTTGTGAAAATTATGTTTTATCTTACAATGGAGTTTCAGTTGTAGCAGCTACCAAATTTTACTAGAGAGGGTGCTCCGGAGAAAACTGAGTTCTTGATTGAATCCTCCCACAATATACATGGCCACCTGGAGTCACCTGTTGAAAAGAGATTCATGTTGACAACTTACATGTTGCATGGTCAAAATAATCTTGGTGGGACATCCAGACTCGGGATAGACAGCTGGAAGCTATGGAGTGGAAGGAATTTCAGGATAAGTTCTTTGAGCACTTTTTTCCGAGACGCTTAGATAGGAGAAAGCGGCTGAGTTCATGAGGCTAACTCAAGGGAATATGTCTATTATGGACTATGTTGTATGCTTTACAGACTTACAACGTTTTTCACCAGCATTGGCAGCAGACGAAGGCCACTTCAGCAAAACAATTTTAGGATGGACATAAATGTAAAATTAAGTCTCAAATGAATATTTTCAGGATGAAGAAGTTTCTGGAAGTGGTAAATCAGGCTCTCATCTCTGAGGGGAAACCGAAGGATGATTATAGTGGTGGAAAAATGGTTTTTAATGGGTGTTCAGGTGGGGTGAATTTTGAGAGAAGGAAGCGACATTATGAGAATGTCAGCCAGGGAGGTGGGAGACAGAGTAACCTGGTAGAGGGGTCGGTTACACAGGACCTTACCCAAGTGTTTTTCAACCAGTGTGGAAGTTTGGGACACTATCATAATTAATGTCCCCGACCCCCTGTTGAATGTAGATCCTGTGGTAGGATGGGACATATCCAGATGTTCTGTAGGAACCCAAAAGAGTCAGGTGGTGATGGATTAGCTAAACAAAGTCAGAGTGTGGGAAGGGGATCTTCTATAGATTTTCAGTTCCAAATTTCGATTTCTACTGGACGTGGTGTTAAAGGTAACAGACATGGTGCCCTTTGGGAGAAACACCCATATTAGAAGAGTGGTACAAGTCAGTGGAGTTAGATGGCATCACATGGAAGAGGAGTCGAACAGTGGCATGCAGTACAACCTACACTTGTGGATAGCGAGGTTGGGCCATCGACAGTAAGAGGGACTATTCCTATGGATTATACTTTAGCTAGTGTTTTATTTAATACTGCTTCCTCTCATTCATTTGTATCTACACAACTTTTTAATGGTTTGAGTTTGGTGGTGGAGTTTGTGAGTGGGGTTATGATTATAGTCACACCCTTTGGGCTAGAGTCTAGAGACATATGTATGTGCAAGGGATGTGCTCTTGAGATCGGGGAGTACCATTTCTTGCGTGAACTCTATATCCTTAATATGATAGGCTTCAACCTAATCCTATGTATGGACTAGTTAGTCACATACCGAGCCCACATTGATTTTTATGATCATAGGGTGACATTTATGTCGCCTACGGGTGACCATTACATTCACTGTGGGGAGTGGGATATCTAGGAAGGCCGAGCAGGGCCAATTACTCCGCAACTCGGAGAGCTCACAACCCATGTTTCTAGTCTTTTACTGGATGAAAAAGGCGTTAGAAAATATGTCCTTCCACCAGTGGTTTTTTTGTTTTAGGATGTCTTTCCGGATGACTTCTTAGGGCTGCCACCTAAAAGAGATCTTTAATTTACTATTGATCTCATGCAAGGAGCTGATCCATTATCTTTTCCACCATATAGAATGGCACCGACAGAGCTTCAAGAACTCATTGCTAGGTTTGAATACATGAAGGATAAAGGATTTATCCATCCAAGTACATCGCCATGGGGATCGCCTGTACTGTTTTCAAATAAAGCTGATGGGAGTTTACGTTTGTGTATCGATTACCGGAGGTTGAACAAGATGACTGTGAGGAACTGATAGCCTCTACCGCGTATTGATGATCTGTTTGACCAGTTGAAGGGTGTAATGACTGAGAATTTTATGAGAAATATTTTGTTTTTATGTTATATAAATCATCAAAGGAATCTTTCACTACACAAAACACAAGCTTGGCTTGCTTTACACGCAATCATGACCTTCCTCGAACCTTTCATCGTACGCAATACAGAGTTTCACTAAATAATGATATGTTATTAAAATATTACTAAAACTAGCCGTTATGAATAGTAATACCCACTTTTTAAAATTTTGTAAATTTTATTTTTCAAAATGGACTTCATTTTTTGATTCGGAATATCGAAATTAGCCTAGGGTGAAATTTTGGTATTTTTCTGAAAGCATTCAATTTTTGATGAATAGTGAAAACACTGGGTTACTATTTAAAAATCGACTTTTTATTTAAATAATTATTTATTTTATTTAAATTTATTTTAGGTCAAAATTGATACATGATACCTATAGAAGTTCAATGCAATTCATTGGAGTCATTTTACAATAATTTTATATATATGAAAATTTTATTGAACTTTTCACTGTCTTTTACCCACCTCCTAGGAGAATTTGAAAATTTACATAAAACTTAGTTTTACCGCTTCTGTCAGTGGAATTTCGAAAATCCGAGAGACACAATTAATATCAAGGACTAAAATGTGGTTCAATGAGATGAAAATAATTTTTGGTGAATAGTAACTTTTTACTTTTTTTTTACCATAGTTAAAAGTAAAAAGGGAAATTAAGGGTAAAAATGTTATTATTATTATCCTAAAACATGTCATATTTCTATTGGATAAGTGTAATTCGACAAATAATAACATTAGGAATAAAATATGACCATTTAGGCCCACTTCGATTACATTGTGAAATTTATTATGAATTTATTTAAAGAAGGGTTAAAATAGATAAAATCAGAGTTTAATAACTAAATCATTTTTAATATAGGGTTATACATAAGATAAATTCGAATATAAATATTCATTAGAAAGATAAAAATATTTCTTACATAATGATTTTTTATTTGTAATTTTTAGACAATAAATAATTTAATTTATTTATGACAGAATGATGATGCAGTAATTATATTATTAATAATATATTGACATAATTGATGTTATAAATACCCTAATAAATGTAATTGGAGACTTTTTATGAATTAAAATAATTTTATAGGTTAATATTACATATTAGTATTGATTTAATTAACTTATTTAGAACTAGTATTTTTTTTTATGATTTTCACAAAAATCAATTACCAAATAGTGTCAAAATTGACATAAAATAGTTTTTAAAACAAATATTATATTATTAATTATTATATTATTCCTAAAAATCTAAGGTTCGGCCAAATGACTTAGATAAGGTTATATATATTAATAATAAACAACTTGGGGTTCGTTTGGCTTGTTATAGTCAGTTTATTAACCATATAGTGTAGGAAAACAAAAAGACACGTTAAAAGTTAAATTATCTATCTTAAAGTTAAATCTAAATTATAAGGTTAAAATAGAAACCTAAACTTGTCTAAATTCTATTTGATGAGAGGATTTCTACCCATACCCACCTTAGCTTCGAAATAAATCAATTTGGAGCTATTAAAAACTGAATATGACTTTATAATAAAATAATATTTTTAGTTTTTCCTAAGGTGCCCCTCTCCTCCCTTATAAAAGGGCACCTCCTCCCTCTCCTCCTCACACCACTTTTAGCCTCACAGCTCGGCCAAAACCTGACAAAATCTCTTCCCCACTTCCCTAGAAACATCATATAGGTCCTGGTCTTCTTCAAATACCAATATTAATGCCCTAAGAGGAGGTCTCAAAGAGGCGCTTCAAAGAAGAGGTAATGTGCATTACCGATTCTTTCAACTTTATTTCTTCTTCCAGTTCTTATTCTTTACTTGTTTAATTATTAAGTAATAACATCAGTATCACTAATATACTGGTATGTTATTATAAGTATGAAACAAACCGATTTCACCATCTATCCATCCTACGGAAAATGAAATCACCGCGCGTGTGTACGAACGGAATACCGTCTCCACGTCGTGGTGTAATCTACTTTCCACCACCACCATACATGGATGGGTATAATGGTGTATATAATAACTATATATGATTATTTTAAAGTGATATTGATTCTGAAATAGTATACATACACTCCATTACAATTCCACGATCATGGGAACGATATCATCGCTCATTCGTACGTATGGAATACTGTCTCCACGATGTGATGCGACTCGTTATACATGATCGTCATTGCATAAGGATTATATAAATGAATTGAATAAATTAATATGATATATATTACACTAATACCATTATGTAAAAGTGGTATCTATAAACTAAAGATAAGAATAAGAATTTATTCGACAAAACACGCATAAGAACAAAAAGTAATAAACACCCGAATAACACGTACCAATGAAATATTACTAATAAAAAGCTATTAATATGGCCATATATGATATAATAACAATGTGTATGATTCTGGAATAAGTCAATGACATTATTTAAATCATTATATAGGAGTTTCAGACACTTACGAAGAAAATCGGACCTAAGGTAAGGGAAAATCTCGCAATCTCATTTTTATCCGAGATTGTTTATACTTCAGAATTTACTGGGGAATATTTATCATACACATACATGTTTCCTCAATATATAATATTTATATCCTTATAAAATAGTTTATATCCAATTTTACCCTTCGGTGAGTTTTTAGTAAAAGATATGAAAGGAATCTTTTGTCATTTTTCGTACAAGGTACTTTTTGACTTTTCCGACAAAAGTACGAGAAGAATGTTTTTTTAACTTATACGGCATGAATTGATTTTTAGAAAATCATTTACATTAAGCTTACATTACACGTATTCATGTTTATTTTTATTGAACTTATTTTAGTTCAAAATTATATGACATTTTAAGAAAGGAAAATGTTTTTGAAGTAGAAATGATATTTTCCTCAAGAATGGAAATCATGTGTTTTGTCAAAATTATTTTCCATCTAAGATAATATAGGGTTCTATTTCTATCCCTATTATTACATTGATTTGATTATGTTGTTATGGAATTATTTTTATTAATTTCTTTATCTTATTTGAATTTGTTTTATGAGGTCACGATGTTTAAGAATCCCATTTTCATTACATGGGTTATGCAATGATGTATGATTGATGATTTGTTTGTGGAACACATTAGAATGGTTTCATTATGAGATGGGTGGGACCTATATCTCCCTCCAATTAATTGGGTAAAGATTTATATCTCATGAGATAGACATGGCTGGAACGACAGTTTAAACTGGTTCAGTGAAACAGGACTGAAATGAAGAGTGAACTCTGTTCAGAAATGGACTTTCTCCTCTATGATAGTCTTGGCTACGAGTCTTGACTACTAAGAAATGATTCTCTATGATTATGTGTTTATGCCAAAAAGTTTCATGTTTTAAGTTATGATTATTGGGATTACATTTCAGTACTATGATTTATCCCATGTTATGAAATTATGATCACTTTTGCAGGTTAAGATTTCCAAAATGTTATGTTCTTATGAATATGATGAGATTGATATTTCTTTTGTATACCCTTATTGAGAATTTGAACTCACCCTTTTGTATGTTTTCTTTCCCTAGGTAAAGAATAATTTTATTAAGTAGGATATTCCAAAAGGGACTCTAGATATGATGAAATAAATGGGAGACAATGTAGATGCTTTATGAACCAGTTGTTTATGTTACCCAGTTTATAAAGACATTATACCTATACGGTCATTTCCTGGTTTTGTTATATGTTGTAATAAGTGTGTTTCAATTTTTAAGTATTAACAATGTATGTAATGTATGGGTCGTTATAGTTGGTATCAGAGGAAAGATATAGTCAACCTTGGGAAACTAGGATGTGAAAGCCTTAGTAAGAACCCTAAGGATAAGTCTAAGCATAGAACACAATATTAGTGTTTCAGAAATGGCCATGAAAAACCTATGACAAGACCTTAAGTGTGAAATTTTATTCTTGATTATGTGTTTTTTCTATTACAATTAGTGTTGATCACACTATTCTTCATGGTTTTAGTCAATGGATGGAACCCGAAGGAACCGTGTTAATGCGGAATGCGACGAGCAATGCAATGATTGTCCCCCTGAGCAACCAAACGTTATGGGAGATGGAATGAAAAATCTTGTTGCCATGCTCAGACAACCTTCTCAAGATATGAATAATGCATGACTTCCAAACAAACAAAGGAAGGAGAAACATTCTGTTGAATCCTTCATGAGGCAGCGTCGACCCTCATTCAGCGAGTCTACTGATCCGTTAGTGGCTGAACAAGGGATCATCACCACTGAAATGATTTTATCAGTTCTTCAATGTTCTAAACATGATAAAGTCATCTTAGCAGTTTATCGTTTGGAAGGAGATGCTGATCAATGGTGGAATCTTATTAAGAATACGAGGCAAAGGGATGAAATTGAGTCCATGGAATGGGACGAGTTCAAGAACATATTTTTCAATAAGTACATCCCTCGTATTCTCCAAAAAAAGATGGAGAAGGAGTTTCTTGAACTAAAGCAAAAGGATGATGAATCTGTTGGTACTAACGAAGAAAATGTTACAAGACTTTCAAGGTACACTTCTAGGATTAGTATCCAACCTGAGAGTAAGATCGATCAATTCTTTAGTGGAATAAAACCAAGTCTTCGAAGGGCATTATACATAGGGGACTTCAATAGCTACACGGAAATTGTTCGATGTGCTCTCAAGGTTGAGATGGAGATTGGAGTAACCCATCAGTCATATGGGTTTGATAATAAGTAGAAAATGGAATTCAAAGGAAAATCTAAAGAGCACACTGAAAAGAAGATGAGTTTTCCATTATGCTCAATGTGTGGATAGAAACATGGAGGAAATTATCTTAAGGGGACAAGAAAATGTTATAAGTGTGGAAAAGAAGGTCATCGGGAAATTGAATGTCGAAATAATGGGAAGAAGATGTCTAATGATGCAAAAAAGGAAGGGATACACAGAATGAACCTACTTCACTTCAATGTTTCAAGTGAAAGGAAATGGGGAATTATGACAATCAATGCCCTAATCCAAGGGTTGATGATGATGATCTATGTCAAAAAACTCTTAAGGCCAAAGAAAAAGTAAAGTCACAAGCAATCTCTATCAGCGATGTGGAGTACTATAACGAAGTAGTGAAAGGTACACTTACCATCCACTCTAATGTAGCAAATGTTTTATTTGATTTTGGATCCACCCACTCTTTTATTTATGAAGAATTTTCTAAGGGTATAACCGTATTACCTCAACAATTAGATGATGAGTTAGCTTTGACAACCCCTAATGGCACAACAGTTGCATCAAAAGTTTATAATTCTTCTCCGATTGAAGTTTGTGGGAATGGGCTTCCTTAAAAAATTGTGTTCCTTCCTATAGTGGAATTTGATGTGATTCTTGGCATGGATTGGATTTCTCTATATGGAGCTCATATCAATTTCCAAGGAAGGGATGTCACATTTCATATTCCAGATCAATCTATAATCATCTATCAATGCGAGTTTGAACATAACCTTCCAGTGTAAATTTCTTCCATCTTATGGGTTTTGATTCCACTAAATGAAGGTTATTTATCTCAAATGGTTGGTGAGAAACTCACGATTAAGAATATTCCCATTGTATGGGAGTTTGATGATGTCTTTCCAGAGGAATTGTTAGGTATTCCACCAAATCATGAAGTTCAGTTTTCAATAGAACTCGTACCGAGTGCTTTGCCTATTTCAAAGACACCTTATAGAATGGCCCCAATTGAGTTGTAGGAATTGAAGAAGAAAATCCAACAGAATCTTGATAAGGGATTCATACACCCTAGTGGGTCACCTTGGGGAGCACCTGTTCTGTTTGTTAAGAAGAAATATGGATCAATGAGACCCTACATTGATTATCGAGAACATAACAAGATCACTATCAAGAACAAGTATCCTCTCCCGCGCATTGATGACTTATTTGACCAAATACGCAGAGCTCAATACTTTTCCAAGATTGAACATCGTTCATGGTATCATAAATTAAGGGTCAAAAGGGAGGATATACCAAAGACAGCTTTCCGTACAAGGTATGGACACTATGAATTTATAGTGATGCCATTTGTTCTTACTAATGCCCCTGCTATCTTCATGGATATTATGAATAATGTCTTTAGAGACTATCTTGATCAGTTCATGGTAGTCTTTATAGATAATATTCTTGTCTATTAAAAGAGCAAGGAAGAACATGAAGATCATTTGAGAATTATATTGAAGACCCTGAGAAAGGAGATGCTTTATGCCAAATTTACCATGTGTGACTTTTGGCTTAAAAAAGTTTCATTTTTGGGTCACATAATCTCAAAAGAGGGGATATTTGTGGATCCAGCAAAAACAGATGTTATCAAAAGATGGTTGAGACCAACAACAGTAACTGAGATCCAAAGTTTTCTTGGTTTGGCTGGATATTATCAATGTTTTGTTAAATATTTTTCACGATTATCTAATCCACTCACTAGGTTTACTCGAAAAGGAGTTATGTTTGTGTGGACGGAGGAATGTGAAGAGAATTTCAAGGAGTTGAAAAGAAGGTTATCCAGTGCACCTGTACTTAAACATCCTTGTAGTGGAGAAAGGTTTGTGATCTACAGTGATGCATCCAAGAAGGGGCTGGGGTCTGTTCTTATTCAAAATGATATGGTGATAGCTTATGCCACACAACAGTTGAAAATCCATGAACAAAATTACCCAACTCATGATTTGGAGTTAGCTGCGGTAATCTTTTCATTAAAGATTTGGAAGCATTATCTTTATGGAGAAAGGAGTGATATTTATTCTGATCGTAAAAGTTTAAAGTATATTTTCACACCAAAGAAGCTGAATATGTGCCAAAGAAGATGGTTGGAGCTGATTAAGGATTACGACTGCTAAATTCATTACCATCCTAGGAAAGCAAACAAGGTGGCAGATGCATTAAGTCGACAAGACCATGCTAGCTTATCCATGATGAGGATCACAAAAGATCCAATATTTATGGATTTACAAAGGATGGATCTTGGAATTATAATGAAAGGGGAAAAAGCGTATCTTTCTCAATTGAATGTTCAACCATCTATACATGTGAAGATTAAAGAGGCACAGAAAGAAGATGTAGAGTTACAAAAGAAGGTGAGAAATGTTCCTGATTTCAACCTTGATTGTGATGGGCTAATAAAGTTCAAGAATCTGGTTTGTGTTCCTCCCATCCCAGAATAAAATAAGGAGCTACTGGATGAGGCTCATAGTTCATTATTCTCTATTCATCCTAGAAGCACGAAGATGAATATGGACCTGAAAGAGAACATCTGGTGGGATGGAATGAATAGAGATGTTGCTGAATATGTCTCTCGATGGTTGGTTTGTCAGCAAGTTAATGTTGAGAGACAGAAGTCTAAGGGGATGTTACAACCATTACCCATACCAGAATGGAAATGGGAAAACATCACTATGGACTTTTTCACTGGAATTCCTAAAACATCCAAAGGCAATAATGCTATCTGGGTCATAGTTGATTGTCTTACAAATTCTACACACTTAATTTCTATTAGAGAGGATTTCTCTCTAGATCAGCTTGCCAGGATATATGTAAAGAAAGTGGTAAGATTGCATAGAGTACCACTTTCCATTATATCTGATCAGGATTAGAGGTTTACCTCACAGTTTTGGCGAAGTCTTCAGCATACTCTGGATACAAAGATGAGTTTCATCACATCTTATCATCCTCAGACAGATGGTCAGTCTGAGAGGACAATTAAAACTCTAGAAGATATGTTGAGAGCTTGCTCTATGGATTTCAAAGGTGGTTGGTATCAACACTTACATTTGGTAAAATTTTCTTATAATAATAGCTTTCACTCCAGTATTCAGATGGCTCCTTATGAAGCTCTCTATGGAAAGAAATGCAGGACTCCAACTTGCTGGGATGAAGTTGCGGAATGAAAGCTATTATGACCTAATCTTGTTGATGAGATGTCAGAAAAGGTCAGATCTATTCAACAACACATAAGATCAGATCAGATTCGACAAAAAATTTATACCGACAACCGAAGAAAAGACCTAGAGTTTGAAGTGGGTGATAAAGTGTTCTTAAGAATATCTCCCTGGAAGAGGGTCATGAGATTTGGAAAGAAGGGAATGTTAAGCCCTAGATACATCTGTCCTTTTGAAATTCCGGATCGTGTTGGGAAGGTAGCTTACCGATTGGCGCTTCCAGCAAATCTCTCCTAAGTTCATGATGTGTTTCATGTATCTCTCCTGAGAAAGTACATACCTGATCCTTCACATGTACTCTTCTCAGAATTTGTACCGCTGGAGCATGATCTTTCTTATGAAGAACAACCAATAGAGATTCTAGATCATAGCAAAAATGTTCTATGGAACAAGACCACTCGCTTGGTGAAGGTTTTATGGAGGTACCACCAATTTGAAGAATCTACATGGGAGCTTGAGGATATGATGAGGGAGAGGTATCATCA
Organism: Viscum album; assembly: GCA_963277665.1. Taxonomy (NCBI): domain Eukaryota; kingdom Viridiplantae; phylum Streptophyta; class Magnoliopsida; order Santalales; family Viscaceae; genus Viscum; species Viscum album. The sequence continues at coordinate 278,295,491 of OY728167.1, read as the reverse complement.
TCTTTTTGTTACAAAGTGACGAATTTTGAGGGTGAAATTCATTTTAAGGGGGGTAGAATGTAACACCTGAGAATTTTATGAGAAATATTTTGTTTTTATGTTATATAAATCATCAAAGGAATCATTCACTACACACAACACTCGCTTGGCTTTCTTTACACACAATCGCGACCTTCCTCGATAGCTTGCGTCGTACGCAATACCGAGTTTTAGTAAACAACGATATGCTATTAAAATATTACTAAAACTAGCCATTATGAATAGTAATTCCCACTTTTTGAAATTTTTTAAATTTTATTTTTCAAAATGGACTTCATTTTTGGATTCGGAATATCGAAATTTTCCTAGGGTGAAATTTTTGTATTTTTCTGAAAACTTTAAATTTTTGATGAATAGTGAAATCACTGGGTTACTATTTAAAAACCGACTTTTTATTTAAATAATTATTTATTTTATTTAAATATATTTTAGGTCAAAATTGATACATAATACCTATATAAGTTCAATTCAATTCATTTGAGTCATTTTATAATAATTATATATATATATATAAATTTTATTGAACTTTCACCGTCTTTTACCCACATCCTAGGAGAATTTGCAAATTTACATAAAACATAATTTTACTGATTCTGTGAGTGGAATTTCGAAAATCCGAGAGACACGGTTAATATCAAGGACTAAAATTTTGTTCAATGAGATGAAAATTATTTTTTGTGAATAGTTACTTTTTACTTTTTTTACCACGGTTAAAAGTAAATAGGGAAATTAAGGTTAAAAATGATATTATTATTACACTAACACATGTACTAATTCTATTGGATATGTTTAATTCGACCAAAAAAACATTAGGAATAAAATATGACCATTTAGGCCCACATGGATTAGATTAAAACATTTATTATTAATTTATTTCAAGAAGGGTTAAAATAGTTAAAATCAAAGTTTAATAACTAAATCATTTTTAATATAGGGCTATACATACTATAAATTAAAATATAAATATTAATTAGAAAGATAAAAAGATTTCTACATAATGGTATTTTATTTGTAATTTTTAGACAAAAAATAATTTAATTTATTTATGACACAATGATGATGTAGTAATTATCTTATTAATAAAATATTGACATAATTGATGTTATAAATACACAAATAAATGTAATTTGAGACTTTTTATTAATTACAATAATATTATAGGATAATATGACATGTTAGTATCGATTTAATTAACTTTGTTAGAACTAAGTTTTCTGTTATGATTTTCACAAAAATCAATTTCAAAATAGTGTCAAAATTGACATAAAATAGTTTTTAAAACAAATATTATATTATTAATTGTTATTATACTCCTAAAAATCTAAGTATTGGAAATATTACTTAGATAAGGTTATATATATTAATAATAAACAACTTGGGGTTCTTTTGGCTTGTAATAGTATGTTTATTAACATTATAGTGTAAGAGAAAAAAAGACACGGTAAAAGTTAAATTACCTAACTTAAAGGTAAATCTAAATGATAAGGTTAAAATAGAAACCTAAACTTGTCTAAATTATATTGGATGATAGTATTTATACCCATCCCTACCTTAGATTATAAATAAATCAATTTTTAGCTATTAAAAACTGAATATGACTTTATAATAAAATAATATGTTTAGTTTTTCCTAAGGTACCCCTCTCCTCCCTTATAAAAGGGAGCCTCCTCCCTCTCTTCCTCACACCAATTTGACCCTTAAAGATCGGCCAAACCCTACCAAATTCTCTTCTCCACTTCCCTAGAAACATCCTAGTGGTCATGGTCTTCTTCAAAGACCAAATTTAGTGCCCTAAGAGGAGGTCTCAAAGAGGCACTTCAAAGAAGAGGTAATGTCTGTTACCGATTCTTTCAACTTTATTTCTTCTTCCACTTCTTCTTATTTAGTTGTTTCATTATGAAGTAATAACATCAGTATCACTCATATACGGGTATGTTATTATAAGTATGAAACAACCCTATTTCACCATCTATCCATCCTACAGAATATGAAATCACCGCGCGTGCGTACGAACGGAATACCGTCTCCATGCCGTGGTGTGATCTATTTTCCACCACCACCTTACTTGGATGGGTATAATGGTGTAAATAATAACTATATATGATTATTGTAAAGTGATATTGATTCTTAAATAGTATACATACACTCCAATACAATTCCACGATCATGGGAACGATATCATTGCTCGTGCGTACGTACGGAATACCGTCTCCACGATGTGATGCGACTCGTTCTACATGATCTTCATTTCATAATGATTATATAAATGAATTGAATGAATGAATATGATATATATTACACTAATACAATTATTTAAATGAGGTATCTATAACCTAAAGTGAAGAATACAAATTTATTTGACAAAACACGCATAAGAACAAAAAGTAATAAACTCCCGAATAACAAGTAGCAATGAAATATTACTAATAAGATGCTAAGAATATGGCCATATATGATATAATAACAATGATTATGATTCTGGAATAAGTAAATGAAATTATTTAAATCATTATACAGTTGGTTCGGACACTTACGAAGTAAATCAGACCTAAGGTAATGGAAAATCTCACAATCTCATTTTTATCCGAGATTGTTTATACTTCAGAATTTACTAGGGAATATTTATCATCCACATCTATGTTTCCTCAATATGTAATATTTATATCCTTTTACAATAGTTTATATCCAATTTTACCCTTCTGTGAGTTTTTAGTAAAAGATATGAAAGGAATCTTTTGTCATTTTTCGTATGAGGTACATTTTGACTTTTCCGACAAAAGTACAAGAAGAATGTTTTTTTAACTTATACGGCATGAATGGATTTTTAGAACATTATTTCCATGAAGCTTCCTTTACAAGTTTTCAAGTTTATTTTTAATCAACTTCTTTTAGTTCAAAATTATTATACATGTTAAGAAAGGAAAATTTTTTTGAAGTAGAAAGGATATTTTCCACAAGAATGGAATTCAAGTGTTTTATCAAAATTATTTTCCATCTAAGATAATATAGGGTTCTATTTCTATACCTATTATTAAATTGATTTGATTATGTTGTGATTGAATTATTTTTATGAATTCATTTATCTTATATTAATTGTTTTATGATTTCACGATGTTTAAGAATCCCATTTTTATAACACGGGTTATGAAATGATGTATGATTTAAAATTTTTTTGTGGCACACATAATAATGGTTTCATTATGAGATGGGTAGGACCCATATCTACCTCCAATGCATTGGGTAAAGATTTATATCTGATGATATAGACATGTCTGGAACGACAGGTGAAACCGGTTCAGTGAAACAGGACTGACACGTGGAGTGAACTCGGTTCAGAAATGGACTTTGTATGCTAAGATAGTCTTGGATATGAGTCTTGACTACTAAGAAATGATTCTATATTATTATGTGTGTATGCCACAAAGTTTCATGTTTTAAGTTATGATTATTGGGATTACATTTGACTACTATGGTTTATCCCATGTTATGAAATTATGATCTCTTTTGCAGGTTAAGATATCCAAAATGTTATGTTCTTATGAATATGATGAGATTGATATTTCTTTTGTATACCCTTACTGAGCATTTGAGCTCACCCTTTTGTATTTTTTCCTTCCCCAGGTTAGGAAGAAGGTTATTAAGTAGGATATTCCAAAAGGGACTCTAGATATGATGAAATAAATGGGAGACAATGTAGATGCTCTATGAACCAACTATTTATGTTTCCCAGTTTCTAAAGACACTGTATCTATATGGTCCTTTTCTGGTTTTTTTTATATGTTGTAATATTTGTGCTTTAATTTTGAAGTATTAACAATGTATGTAAAGTATGGGTTGTTATAATGGGAGCCTACATTTTCTCAAAAATCGACTTAAGATCGGGGTATCATCAGTTGAGAGTTCGGACTTCTGATATATCGAGGACTACATTTACGAGTAGATATAGGATTTAAGAGTTTTTTGTAATTCCATTTGGTTTAACAAATGCACCAAAAGTGTTTATTGATATTATGAATATGATCTATCATCTGTACATAGATCAGTTTGTGGTAGTATTTGTGGATGACATCTTTGTGTACTCAAAGACTCATGATGATCATGCCCAACATATTGACATCGTCCTGAGTACACTGAGAGAGCATCAGCTATATGCTAAGCTATATAAGTGTCAATTTTAGATTGATGAGGTACAATTATTGGGACACATCATATCGATGAATGGTGCTTCAGTGGATCCAGATAAGGTGTAAGGATCGATTTCTTGGGAGTAGCCCAATAATATTTCCGATATCCAAAGCATTATAGGGTTAGCTAGATATTACAAGAGATTTATCCAAGAATTTTCCCATTTGGAAACACCACTTTTGCGCATTAACAAAAAGGGAGTAATGTTTGAATGGTTAGAGGCTTGTGAGACATCTTTTCAGGAGTTGAAGAATCGTTTTAATTCCGCACCAATTTTGGCTCTACGTGAGTCAGGAGAAGAGTACACGGTGTATTGTGACGCTTTTCGAATAGTACTCGGAGATGTGTTGATTCAAAGAGATGATGTTGTGGCGTACATGTCTCAACATCAGAGGCTACATTAAAGGAAATATAAAACACATGACCTTGAGTTGGCATCAGTGGTTTATGCTTTGAAGTGTTAGCGACACAACCTCCTGGGTGAAAGGTTTATAGTTTATACTGATCACAAGAGCTTGATGTACATCTTTTCTCAGCACGATTTAAATCTTCGACAGTGGATATGGGTTGAGTATATGCATTATTTTGATTTTTATCTGGTATATACACCTGGGAAAGGAAATGATGTGGATGATGCTTTGAGTAGGAAGACTCAGGCTTAGATTGTTCATGAATCTAGTGCCGAGTGGCGATTGATGTTGTCGCTAGCTGAAATGCACGTTGTGGTTCAGGAGAGACAGGGAGAAATGACACTTGTGTCGGTTGCAATGGATTCTACACTTTTGAGAAGGATCAGGGACAATCAACATGAGGACACTGGATGATTAGCCTTGAAGGAAAACATTGATGGTGGGGAGACACCTTCAGACTGGAAGATAGACGATGATGATATCATTTATATAAAGAATCGAGTTGTTGTTCATATGAGCATGCAAGAGGATCTCATGCGAGAATTTCTTGCCTCAAGATGGGCGGTGCACCATGGTGTGACCAAAATATATCGTGATTTTCAGCGATAGTTTTGGTGGCCCGGCATAAAGAAATAGATAGCAGGGTTTATGACACGATGCTTCCCCTATCAGCAGGTGAAGGTAGAGCATCAACGACCTGGTGGTTTACTACAACCTTTTCCATTCAAGAACAGAAGTGGGATGATGTGACTGTGGACTTCATGATAGGCCTTCCAAAAACCATTAGGATGAATGATTCTATTTGGGTCATTGTGGATCGACTGACAAAGGTGGAACATTTATTTCCTATAAGGGAAACTTTTACAGTTGAGGAGTTGGGAGAGCTGTATTTACAGATGATAGTTTGATTACATGGGGTGCCACGAACTATAGATTCGGATTGTGATTCACGGTTTACTTCATGCTTCTGGAAGGGCTTGAAATAGGAACTTGGTATGTAGGTTTTATTGAGTATGGTTTCCATCTACAAACAGATGGACATTCAGAGCATATTATAAAAGTGCTTGAGGATATGTTGAGGGTGTGTGTGCTTGTCTTTGGGGGTTCAGGGGAGAAGCACCTAGATTTAGTGGAGTTTTCCAATAACAACAATTATCAGGAAACTATATAGATGGAACCATACGAGGCTCTTTATGGTAGGCCATGTAGATCACCGCTATGCTGGATGGAAGCGAGTGAGTCAGATTTGTTGGGACCGAGTCTCGCACTGAAGATGACTGAACTGGTTCAACTGATTCAGAAACGAATGACTACGGATCAAATTCGGCATAAGTCTTATGCTGATAGACATAGGTGACCTCTAGAGTTTACAGTTGGTGATCACATTTTTGTTAGGGTATCGCCTAGGTTGGGTCACCACAGGATAAGATTTCAGGAAAATTTGGCACCCAGGTTTGGTGTACCTTTTGAGATCGTGAAGAGAGTCGAGATAGTAGCACCCAAAATTGGATCGTCCAGAGAAATATAGTGCTATGCATGATTCTTTCCACGTATCAAAACTACGACGGTATCAACCCAACCCTTCTCATGTGATCGATGTAGATGATGTTGAGCTAGAGATAGATGTGTCCTTTGAGGAGCATCTGATACGTGTGTTGGATCGTAGTGAGAAGGTGTTGAGGGGAAAGACTATACCGATAGTTAGTGTTTTTTGGCAGCATGGATGTGTGCGGGAAGAGGAATGGGAAAGGGAGGAAGATATGAAGACTTAGTGGCCCGTTCTTTTTAGCACAGAATCTCAGAGAAGTTTGGTTGTACAGCTAGAGGACGAGCTATTATATGGTGGGGAGAATATAAGATCCCGACCTTTTTGGAGTTAATCTTTGGCTCGTTTTCAGGTACTTTTGATGTTTTTAAGTACCTATGTTTTGGAGTACTGACTTGGCGTAAGTTTCGGTGAACTCTTATGTTAAACTAAATGACAGTAGGTTATGCTTGGTTTGCGCATGATTTGAAAAACCATGCGACCAAACCGTGCCAACCAAGTAGAACTGGACAGAGAGGTACGTACAGTTTGACAAACCGTGTGACCAAACCTTGCGGACCGTGCAAAAATGGATAGTGATGTCCACACAATTTGTGCACGGTTTTTCCTAACCATGCGCCACCATCCAAGAAACGGTGTGCACAGTTTTTTATTTCCAAAAATCCTTTTTATAACCAGCCAAACCCCGAGACTTCCTTATTTTCCAACCTTGGCTCGGGATTGGCAATTTCTAGGTGTTTCCAAAGCCTGTTAAAGAGATTCCAATGCGATCCAAACACCTTTCCTTGAGATTTAAGATCCACTCTCCTTCCGGATTAAGATCTATAACTTGATGGAAGACGTTGTGCTGCTCGAAATTTTGGGGATTTTTCTTAGGCTAGCATTCATCAATAAATCGACAATTTTTTGTTTTCAGATATGATAAGGGAAAGAGCCCAAGATAGAGTTATGTTTGGGGTTGGAGCATGGAAGAGGGAATCAGACGTGGTTTGGGACTCGTTTAGAGTCTTTGTGTCTTTACTTTTATTTTCACTGTATACACTTGGCACTTGCACTGTCATAGCATGTTTTACCTTTCAGTTGAGTATTGTATTTCCAGTTTTGGTTATGCTAGTGACATTGTACTGTTATATTTATATGTGTTTCCAATATTGCTTGGTTACTTCCCCTAGTATTTTATTCTGAAAACAGAGGGTATAGTCTCCCCAAGACTAACTTACTAGATCCTTGCTACTATTCAACACCCTATGGCATACGGGGAGGCGCACTTGAGGTCATGTGACCAACCGGCATGGAGCACCATTCAGTGGCTCCCGGTTCAGGACATTACATACCATGTCTTCTTGTATTTTTATTACATTGTTAATAAACATACTATAAATTTCCAAGAAAAAAACAAGTGGTTCCTTAATGACATATCTAACCTTATTTAAGTCTTTTTCCAGAATCTTAGATATTTAAGAATATTATATTATTTAATAAAGTAGTATTTGTTTTAAAAAAAATTTATGTTAATTTTGACACTATTTAGTATTTGGTTTTTGTAAAAGTCGGAAAAAATTCATTACTTCGACAAAAATATATTGAATCATCCCTATAATGTCATATAAACCTAAAAAATGTATGGATGGCATCAAAACTTTCAATTTACATTTATTTTAATATTTATAATATCAATTATTTTGATCATTCATTAATAAGGTAATTACATCATCATTTTTGTGCCTTATATAAATTTAATTATTTAACATCTAAAAATTATAAATAAAATATCTACATTTAGGAAATATCTTATCATTATAATAAATATTTATATTCAAATTTATCTTATATATAAATATATATTAAAAATGATTTAGTTAATAAAATTTATATTTAACAATTTTTACAGTTTTTATATAAAATATAATAAATTTCCTAATATAACACAAATGATTCAAAAAAGGATTTTATTTTTGTCCTAAGGTATATTTTAGTCGAAATAAAATTATCTAATAGAATTAATACATACGTTTGTGTAATTATAATATTATTTTTACCATTAATTATCATATTTACTTCTAACCATGGTAAATAAAAATCAAATGTTACTAGTCACCAAAAATTACTTTAACCCTATTGAACCACATTTTAAATACTAATTACAACCGTGCCTATAAAAATTTTTAAATTCAATTCAATGAAGCGGTAATGTAACATTTTATGCAAATTTGCAAATCTTCCTAGAAGGTGGGTAAAATATGTTAAAAAGGTTAAAAAAATTATATATATCTAATATTATAGTAAAATGACTCCAATGAACTAAGTTGGACTAATTTGGGTTTTATGTTACTATTTTTACTTTAAAATAAATTTAAATTATAAATAATTATTTAAATAAAAATTTTGTTTTTAACAATAAAGCAGTGTTTTTCACTATTCATCAAAAATTTAATGGTTTCCAAAAAAATTTCACCCCAAGATAATTTTGATATTATGAATCCAAAAATGATGTCCAATTTGAAATATAAAATTTAGAAAATTTCAAAAATATGGTGTTACTATTCACTTCTACTTTTTTAAACGGCATGTTTGTTTGGTCATGGTGGGCTAAAAATCGATGTTTCATACAACACGACGTATTATAATATTCAAAGAGAAGCATACCGAGGAATCTTGGGGTGTTTCAAAAATGGTAAAATTATTTGAGAATATCATAAATAACAAGTTGAAAAAATAAAATGGGTTAATTAGATAATGATCAAATAAGTTCCTTCAATTGAAATATATGATTAAATAATCTCTATTAGAATAAGAAGGTGAAATAAACCCTTACAACGACCAAAATAATGAAATGGTTATTAATAAATGATTCGATTATATTTATCCACTGTAAATTGACATAAAACATGTGTAATTACAAAATAAGTTAAAAATTCATTTCACACATAATATTATAATATTAAGATGATAAAGATGTAATATAACATAATGAAATAAATTGAGTAATGAAAATATTGTCCACATGGTAATGTTTAATTTAAATCCCCTAGGATTAAATAATATAATTTAGAACATACAATACAATTAATTATGAATTAATCATGATATAACATGTGAAGTGCTCAGTATATATACCATATAAGAGGAATTTGGTGTATAACATTACAATATTCCTCACAGAAGAAAAATTGAGACAATGTCCCATACATCACAATTTCTTTTTATTGATCATGAATTAACATCACGTATAGTGTTTTTAAAACTATTATAAACTAATTCCAAAACCATATTGATATTTATAATATCATATATGATCCTTTTATCTCATCTTATCACTCAATCATTATTAATGTGTCATTTTTTCCCTTATTTTGGGTGAAATTGCATTGTTTTCTCATGTCTATTTTGTAATAAATATTTTATGTTTGGTATATATGATATAAATAAAACTACTGAAAAATTATAATACTATTTTAAATATCATATATAATCTATAGATACAATTTTTTGACCATTCTTAAATGATATGCATGGATAATGAGTTGCATCGCTTCATTGAGATGGTGGGTCATACCTATGCATGAGCTACGATATCATCCTTTAATGGGTAAAATGGTAAGAAATTTTGTAACACCCCAAGCTTCCATGGTACGTTTCCCTTTGAATAATGCAATGGCGTGTGTTGTACGCAACATCGAGTTCTAACACACATCACAACCTATCAAACTAGCCGTTGTGAATAGTAATACCTACTTTTTGAAATTTTATACATTTTATCTTTAAATATTTTCTTTATTTTTGGATTCTTAATATCAAAATTATCTTGCTGTAAAATTTTGGTACTTTTCGGATAACTTTCATATTTTGATGAATACTGAAAATTACTAAATTTAAATTAAAAACAAATTATTTAATCAAATTAATTAATATTGATAAATTATGAATTTGAGTGGTTTTAAATTATATTTCGAATATATTTTTTACCATTTAATACAATGTCAGTTATTGGTGGATACATTTCCAACCATTAGCATCTTTGGGTCGATTTTGGGACTCCATGGAGCCACTTGTAGGTGATAGGGACACTTTATTTTAATTAAGTTAAAACAAATACAAAAATGACATAAGCATATATCTTTTAGAAAAACAATTTTTCCAAAGGGTTATATATATTGGATTTTCGACTATAAATATTCATTAGAAATATAAAACAATTTCCTACATAATTATATTTTATTTATAATTTTTATACATTAAATAATTTAATTTATTTATGACCCAATGATGATGCAGTAATTACCATAAAAGTGAACAATTAAAATAATTGATATTATAAATACACAATTAAATATAATTTTATATTTTTTATGAATTAAAATAATTTTCTAGGTTAATATGACATGTTAGTAATGATTTAATTAACATTTTTAGAAGTAATAATTCTGTTATTATTTTCACAAAAATCAATTTCCCAAGTAGTGTCAAAATTGACATAAAAGAGTTTTTAAAACAAATATTGCATTATTAATTGATATTAAATTCCTAAAAATCTAAGGTTATTCCAAGAGACTTATATCATAATATTTGTTTCATTAATGGACCACTTGGTGGTTGGGTGGAGGTATATAGTAAGTTTATTAACTATATAATATAAAAATACAACGTGACATGGTAAGTGTCAAACTAATTAACTAAGAGTTAATACTTAAAGATAAGGTTAATATTGTAATCCAAACCGGTCTAAATTCTATTGGATGAGTGGATTTAGAAACATCCCCACCTTAAATTTTAAATATTCCACTTTGGAGCTATTATAAACCGAATATGTATTTTTTTTATAAATTAATACTTTATGTTTTTCCTAAAGAGCCCCTCCCCCCTTATAAAAGGACCCAACTTATAACCAATTCATCAAACCTTCAAAGCCTTTTGATTCGGCCAAACCCTGAAAAAATACTCTCTCAACTTCCCTAACTTCAACATAGAGGCCTTCCTTTAGTCAGAAAGCCAACCTAAGGAGCCCTTTTGATCAAATCAAAAGGAAGAACCTGAAGAAGAGATAATGATTTCACCACACTTTTTCAAGTTCCTTTCTTCTTCCACTTCTTCATTCTTTGTTATTACCATTATAAAATAATAACTCCAATATATTATATATAATATTATGTTATTATAAACATGGTACAACCATATTTCATAATTCTATCCATCCTTTTAATGACATGTCACCATACGTGCGTACGTACGGCTTACCGTCTCCACGTTGTGGTGTAATTGTTATTCAAAACATTATTGTTTGGATGGCTATAATAATGATGTGTAATTCATGTAAATAATAAATATAACATGATAATGACTCTGTATATATGATATAAAATCCAATTAAATATTATTTTAATATCAAAAGAATGATATTGTCGCTCGTGCGTAGGTACGGACTACCGTCTCCACGAACGCGATGAGATTCATTCTCCATCGTATCCATTCAAGACTAATTTTCATTTAATGATTAAAAATAATGTTTAAATATTTGACATCATTCTGGATATGAATAATATACATCCTATTAGTATCAAATATTGCTCAAATAACAAAGAATATAAAGGTAAATGAACCCGTTAACACTTGAAACGACGATAATTCTAAGATATTATTAACAAATAAATGTTAAAAGATCATATATGATATCATATTAATGCATATGATTCTTTTATAAATCAATAACAATTATTTTAACATTATACAGGAGGTTAAACTACCCTCTACCAAAGAAAAAATACAAAGAAAGGGGTTTCTTATGTCACTTTTAATTCCGTGAGAATTTCATTGTTCACCACTTATATATTACATGTGGTGTGTGTACTGCCCATGTTTGTATTCATTTTGTAATATACATTAATTAATTTATATTTACATCATCATTGTATGATCCCTCTTTCATGGGTGTATGTTTTTTATGTTACCAAATCAATAAGGGAATTTGAAATTTCAATTTCCACTCATTCGGCTTTATGCATACATCATTGATTATTTTACTCCAAGATTATGTGTAGAATCACTATTCATTTTATTATGTCGTAATTTCCACTCCACTTTCTATGTATATAATTTTTATACACTTAATAACTCCATTGATAAATTCTCAAGTCATCGGTATGAACTTGATAATAGTAATTTTAACTCAATCTCCATTTGTTGAGTTAAATATCCAATTCATTGGTGTTGTTTTTACAAGAATATGTGTGAATGTCATCTGATTGATTTACACTAAATATCCAATCATATTGAGTTTATTTATATTTGTCACACATAATTATGTCGTTGATTTATCCTTAACCGAAGGATATGGTCTTTATAAGAGAATTCATCTCAATTTACATTCCATTGAGACACTTTTGTGGTTATACACCAAATCACTTTTATATGGTGTATATAATGTACTTTGACATAGTATATCATGAATCCCTTTATTCTCATGATATTATAACGTTTTGATTACCTCAATTATTTGTATTCATGTGTCTCTCTTTTGGTTAGAAACTCTAACTAAACTACCTTTTTAAGTGTTTTAAAGATTGATTATTCTAAATCCTTCTCATTAATGACCATGTTTTGAAAATGGTTTTAAGGATTTATTTAAATGGACATTAAAGTTTTAAAATCAAAATTCATTTTAAAAGTTTCAAATTGGTATGGGACACTTTGATTCTAAAATCTATTTTAAATGGATTCTTGAAAAATAGTGTGACTTTTAAATGATTTCAAGAAAAAGGGGGATATTTCACTCTAATTGTTTTGATGATTATTTTTTATCTATGTCAAAATCCTTCATCATTCTCGATTGAGGTTATTATGATACAATACAGTCTTCCATATTGTATCGAATAAGTTATGTTTGACTGTAGATGTGCTATTTTTATACCATTCATGGTTTGTAGATAAAGTATTGAGATTTCATTTGCTAGTTTTAATACGAATGTTTATGTTATGTTTAAAACTTTTCATATGAGGAATGCATTGGACTTAGTAAGTGACGGGTGGAGCCCGCTATAGCTCCCTGATGCATCGGTAGGTCTCATGAGACAAACTAGTGTCTTGGCACAAGGCCTTGGAAAAATCTTATTTGTACTCTTGGCACAAGGCATTATGCATTCCATCATTATGAAAGGGGTTATTGATATTTCATCTGATTGTTCGACTAGTAGAATATCTATGTGAATAAGTAAATGAAAGTATTTAATTTTATCTTTTCCATATTATTGTTAATTTCAAGTTTAAAAAGATTTTGTTTTAGTTATAAATTTCTTTAAGTGTTTATGCTTAGCTATGAAAGCTTATGCTATATTGTTATCCTTACCGAGAATCTGAGCTCACCCCTTTCAATGTTTTATTTTTCCCAGGATGTGAAGAAGTAATTTATGAATGACCTGCAGGGATAGAATTAGGGGATATGATGACAAGATGTTGTTGTAGTTTTTTTACCTTATGATGTAATGTAAGACTTATGAATATATCTAGTGTTTCCAAGACTACAAAACTAATCCGTCATTCGAGACTTGATCCTTTGTGATCATGCCAATGTTATGTAATAATGCACCGACTCTGGGTAACTGGGGTCGGGGCGTTACAATTGGTATCATAGGAAGTTTAGTACAACCCTTGGAAGCTTGACTTAGATAAACTCTGATTAGCGCATGTAGAACTAAGATTAACTTTGAGGATTAGTATAGAAGATCATCCTAGAATTTTGGTATTGTAGAGATTTTGTGAGTTTTCTGAGCAATACATCTCTGTCTGGATACGAGCAGGTAGAGGCAGCTCTGGCACAGATGTACCTAGGGGTAAAAATTGAAAACACCGATTTGAGCTAGACTCGAACGAAACTGGTGCACGACAACGGGTCTTGCTGCACTCTTGGTTACGACACTCCCAGGGGATATGCATTGGTAAATTCACAATATTACTATGATCCATTATTAAAGGAAAAAAAATACCCATAAGATTATCTGTCGGGAAATAGATAGAGGATAACCTAGATTTTAACATAGGGTACCCCAAGCTAGGATATATTCTTCAATTACAAGATTATCCAATTATGTCTTTTTTTTACATTCCTATTAGATAAGTATTCAAAAACCCTAATTGTATTTTCCTTTTGTTAGTTAAAACATAGAGGAAGCAAGATCACGAACAACTCTTCTCTCTATTCCTGAAGAACTACTTACAATTATTATTCAGAAGTCATGCGTAGATGATGTTGAAACTATTTCAAATGTCCAAGTTACATGCAAACAACATCATGAGACATCCAATACCTCTAGAATTGTACGATTCTTTCAAGGATCAAGTACCGACTATGGGATAATATTGCGCTCTCATCTTTCTTACCATGCTAAGCGTGGGAAGTACCATCAGGGAATTTTCAAATTCTACACTTTGTCTCAAAATTATGATGCACTAAATGATTTTTTAGATGCTGCAGAAGAGGGAGACCATCAAGAAGCCTATATGTATCAAATTATATATTTCTGTCTTTTGGGATATACAGAAACTAATTTACCAAAAACTTATTTTGAAATATTTGAAGATAAATCATTAATAATTTTTCTAAAAAAACATGTTAAAGATGATGTCTCAAAATTATATATAAGAAATACCTATTTTTTTATGATGCATCGATTCTTCCGTCGATATAATCCAAGATGGATGAGGAGTGTTTGGGTAAAGGAAGTAGATGATTTTGAAAAATTCCTGAGGTACCATTGTGACACATGAACACATTCTACCAAAAGACCATTCTGCATAGTCTCTCCAGAGTTCATAATGTGTTCCACATTTCACTAGTGACAAAATACATGCCTGACCCAACGCATGTACTCGCGTATGAAGAATTAGAACTGGAAACCGATCTATCTTATTTTGAAGAGCCTATCAGAATTCTTCATACCAAAGATCATGTTTTGAGAAACTGGATGACTCGCCCCGTAAATATTCTATGGAGAAATCATAAGATGGAAGAGGCAATGTGGGAACCCTAGGAACATGTGATGAAGAACCTATGTGAAAATAAATGGATGGTGAAATGTTTAAAAGTGTTAGTGCTCTTTATCGATGGGATTACTTTGGATGAATTTTTTATTGTATGTATAACCCTGCAATTTATCATGTGAAAATGATATTTGAGGAATAATTATCTTTTCCCTTTTGGATATAGTTATAAATAACCATTTGGTCTTATATGATCATTGGGTTTGAGGTAATTACAAGTTATTATATTTTGGGATGAAAATGCAAGGTATGAGATAACATTTGAGGTTAAATTATGTTATGGTTATTTTGAATAATTAATCTCATTTTGGTAATATTATAAAATATAGTTTTTGAAAAAGGACAACACATAGACCGTGTGACAACCCATCGCGTCGGACAATGTTGTGGGAATCGAACCCACAACCAATGTGCGATTGAGATTTATCGCCTGCCACTAGACTACGTGAAGTCCCTGGTTAGTGTGACTATTATTTTTAGTTAAATTATTTTATTTATCAATAATAATTTTATTTGGGATCTTATGTCTTATCAAATGAATACCCTTAGTATAGGAAAATTATTTGGGGATTAAGTGATAAATGTTATTTTGGAAGATGTTCGCTTTGTTGGAGACACTATATGCCCAAGGAAAATAGAATACTATGGGATTTCATTTGAGGAGTAATGGTGGATTTTTATCTATGTTTTTATTATGGATTTATAGTGATTTGGGTTTTTTATGGAAATGATTAACCTATAATAGAGAATATGTGATTAGGTTAATTACTTTTAAGTATGTGACTTTAAGAGTAGTTGATGTCATTTGGAGATACAATTTAACATGGAAGACTACATAACCAAATTCTTCTATGTTTTGGGTTTCAATATTAGTTTGGATTATATTGAAGGATTTTAAGGAAAATTGTTTATTGAATGGTATTTACTGATCTTTGGGTTATTGTTGGTTTAATTATAGAAAATTAAGATTAGTGGAATATCCTTTTGGGGGATCATCAGATCTTATAGTAACCATTTTGGTTTTTATTAATCTTTAAAGACAAGGTAAATATATATTTTATCATTTGTGGATCATGTGATTCAATAAGAAGTTTATTCTATGTCTTTCAGTGTGACCAAGTCTTCTTGAATACTCATCGTTTAAAAATGAGTTATTAGTTGGAATTTATTAAAGAATGTAACTTTACAAAAAAATTAAGTATATCTCTTTATGTTCTTAGTCAATCTCAAAAATGAATTCCTCATCTTTAAATAATATATCTTAAAAAAATTATAATAATGTTGTCCGTTTACTTTTCCTTCTGGGAAACTAATTACTATTTTCCCATCACAAGTTTGTGGTTTTCTTATTGTTAACTTTTTCCTGATCATGTTTTCTATCCCTCTCCATCAGAACTTAACACTTAGTTTATCGTCCATATCCATTTTTTCCTACATGGAATCCTAGTATGGGTTATCTTGGGTGACCTTTTTACCTCTCTTCCTTTCTATTAAAGTGATAGTTTTATTGACCCTTCTTCCGATGTGGGACTTTCCATTATATTCTCAAGCCCAATTTAAAAAAAAATAAAATTGCGAGGATGAAATTTATTGAAGTCGGGGAGAATGTAACACCCAAATCTTCCATGGTACGTTTCCCTTTGAATAATGCAATGGTGTGTGTTGTACGCAATATCGAGTTCTAACACACACCGCAACCGATCAAACTAGCCGTTATGAATAGTAATACATACTTTTTGAAATTTTATACATTTTATATTTAAGAATGGACTTTATTTTTTGATTCTTAATATCTAAATTAGCTTAGGGTGAAATTTTGGTACTTTTCGAATAACTTTCATATTTTGATGAATAGTGAAAATTACTAAATTTTAATTAAAAACAATTTTTTTAATAAAAATAATTAATAATGATAAATTATGAATTTGAGTGGTTTTAAAGTATATTTAGAATATATTTTTACCATTTAATACAATTTTTGTCATTGGACATAATTTGACAATTAAACGGAACATAAAAAAGTATCAATCTTTTCATAGTTATTATATCTTAAAAACACGCTTTTTGTATTGCTAGTGGGAATTAATTTTAAATTAATTTCTGCCACTTCTGTATTTTAAATTTGAAAAAATGGATTCCATATTTGGAATCAGGATGTCTAAATTGTGTAAATAGGTAACGTTTATTTTTAGACATTTTGAATAATTACTTCGACAAATATTTTATTTACCATGGTTAATGGGTAAATCCGGTAAATAAGGGTTAATAAATAATATTATAATAATACTAAATTACCCTAAAACTTGTCCTAACCTTATTTGGGGATACATGTCCGAACATGGGCATCTTTGGGTCGATTTTGGGACCCCATGGAGCCACTTGTAGGTGATAGGGACACTTTATTTTAATTAAGTTAAAACAAATACAAAAATGACATAAGCATATATCGTTTAGAACAATAATTTTTTCTAAGGGTTATATATGTTGACGTTTAGACTGTAAATATTCATTAGAAAGATAAAAAGATTTCCTACATAATTATATTTTATTTATAATTTTTAGACATTAAATAATTTAATTTATTTATGTCCCAATTATGATGCAGTAATTACCATTAAAGTGAAAAATTAAAATAATTGATATTATAAATACCCAAATAAATATATTTTTATACTTTTTATGAATTAAAATAATTTTATAGGTTAATATGAAATATTAAGAATTATTTAATTAACTTTTCTCGAAGTAATCATTCTGTTATAATTTTCACAAAAATCAATTTTCCAAATAGTGTCAAAATTGACATAAAAGAGTTTTTAAAACAAATATTATATTATTAATTGATATTAAATTCCTAAAAATCTAAGGTTAGGCCAAGAGACTTATATTATTATATTTGTATCATTAATGGACCACTTGGTGGTCGGGTGGAGGTATATAGTATGTTTATTAACTATATAATATAAAAATACAAAGTGACATGGTAAGTGTCAAACTAATTAACTAAGAGTTAATACTTAAAGATAAGGTTAATATTGTAACCCAAACCTGTCTAAATTATATTGGATGAGTGGATTTAGAAACATACCCTCCTTAACCTTTAAATATTCCACTTGGAGCTATTATAAACCGAATATGTATTTATTATAAATTAATAATTTAAGTTTTTCCTAAAGAGCCCCTCCTCCCCCTTATAAAAGGGCCCAACTTCTAACCAATTATTCACACCTTCAAAGCCTTTTTGTTCAGCCAAACCCTGACAAAATACTCTATCAACTTCCCTCACTTCAACATAGAGGCCTTCCTTTAGTCAGAAATCCATCCTATGGAGCCCTTTTGATTAAATCAAAAGAAAGAACCCGAAGAAGAGGTAATGATTTCACAACCCTTTTTCAAGTTCCTCTATTCTTCCACTTCTTCATTCATTGTTATTACCATTATAAAATAATAACTCCAGTATATTATATATACTATGATGTTATTATAAACATGGTACAACCATATTTCAGAATTTTATCCATCCTTTGAATGAAATTTCACCATACGTGCGTACGTACATATTACCGCCTCCACGTCGTGGTGTAATTGTTATTCAAAACATTATTGTTTGGATGGCTATAATAATGATGTGTAATTCATGTAAATAATAAATATAACATGATAATTATTATTTATATATGATATACCATCCAATTAAATATTATTTTTATATCAAAAGAATGATATTGTCGCTCGTGCGTACGTACGGACTACCGTCTCCACGAACGCGATGAGATTCATTCTCCATCGTATCCATTCAAGACTAATTCTCATTTAATGATTAAAAATTATGTTTAAATATTTTACATCATTCTGTATATGAATAATATACATCCCATTAGTAACAAATATGGCTCAAATAACAAATAATATAATGTAAAATGAACCCGTTAACACCCGAAACGACGATAATTCTAAGATATTATTAACAAATCAATGTTAAAAGATCATATATGATATCAGATTAATGCATATGATTCTTGTATAATTCAATAACAATTATGTAACCATTATACAGGAGGTTAAACTACCCTCGACCAAGGAAAAAGTACAAAGTAAGGGGTTTCTTATCTCACTTTTAATTCCGTGAGAATTCCATTGTTCACCACTTATTTATTACATGTGGTGTGTGTACGGCCCATGTTTGTATTCATTGTGAAATATACATTAATTCATATATATTTACATCATCATTTTATGATACTTATTTCATGGGTGTATGTTTTTTATGATACCAAATCAATAAGGGAATTTGAAATTTCAATTTCCACTCATTCGACTTTATGCATACTTCATTGATTATTTTACTCCAAGATTATGTATAGAATCACTATTCATTTGATTATGTCATAATTTCCACTCCCCTTTCTATGGATATAATTTTTATACACATAATAACTCCATGGATAAATTCTCAAGTCATCGGTATGAACTTGATAAGAGTAATTTTAACTCAATCTCCATTTGTTGAGTTAAATATCCAATTCATTGGTGTTGTTTTTATAAGAATATGTGTGAATGTCATCTGATTGATTTACACTAAATATCCAGTCATATTGAGATTATTTATATTTTTCACACATAATTATGTCGTTGATTTATCCTTAACCAAAGGATATGGTCTTTATAAGAGAATTCATCTCAATTTACATTCAATTGAGACATCTTTGTTGTTATACACCAAATCACTTTTATATGGTGTATATAATGTACTTTGACATAGTATATCATGAATATCTTTATTCTCATGATATTATAATTTTTTTATTACCTCAATTATTTGTATTCAAGTGTCTCTCTTATGGTTAGAAACTCTAACTAAAATACATTTTTATGTTTTGTAAAGATTGATTATTCTAAATCTTTCTCATTAATGTCCATGTTTTAAAAATGGTTTTAAGGATTTATTTATATGGATATTAAAGTTCTAATATCAAAATTCATTTTAAAAGTTTCATTGTGGTATGGGACACTTTGATTCGAAAATCTATTTTAAATGGATTCTTGACAAATAGTGTGACTTTTACATGATTTCAAGAAAAAGGGGGATATTTAAATCTAATTGTTTTGATGATTATTTTCATCTATGTTAAAATCCTTCATAATTCTCGATTGAGGTAATTATGATACAATACAGTCTTCCATATTGTATCAAATATGTTATGTTTGACTATGTATGTGATATTTTTATACCATTCATGGTTTGTGGATAATGCATTGACATTTCGTATGCTAGTTTTAATACGAATGTTTATGTTATGTTTAAAACTTTTCATATGAGGAATGCATTGGACTTAGTAAGTGATGGGTGGAGCACGCTATAGCTCCTCGATGCATCGGTAGGTCTCATGAGACAAACTATTGTCTTGGCACAAGGCCTTCAAAAAATCTTATTTGTAGTCTTAGCACGATGCCTTGGCTATGTGGTTATGATAGTCTGGCATTATCCATTCCATCATTATTAAAGTGGTTATTGATATTTAATGTGATTGTTTGACTGGTAGAATATATATGTGAATAGGTAAATGGAATTATTTCATTTTATCTTTTCCATATTATGTTCAAGATCATGTTTAAAAGGCTTTTGTTTTAATTATAAATTGCTTTAAGTGTTTATGCTTATCTATGAAAGCTTCTGCTATATTTTTATCCTTACTGAGCATCTGAGATCACCCCTTTCAATGTTTTATTTTTCCTAGGATGTGAAGAAGTAATTTATGAATGACCTACATGGATAGTAGAAGGGGATATGAAGAAAAGATGTTGTTGTAGTTTTTTTACATTATGATGTAATGTAATACTTATGAATATATCTAGTTTTTCCAAAACTACTAAAATAATTGGTCATTAGAGACTTGATCCTTTGTGATCATGCTAATGTTATGTAATAATGCACCGACTCTGGGTAACTGGGGTCGGGGTGTTAAAATTTGGTTGTGTATTAATTTTAATGAATCAAAATTATCTCATATATATCAAATATTATTATTGATTTTATAATTATTACATTTTATCTAAAGTGTACTTAAAAAATGAACTACACACAACTGGAATTCTTGGAAATTGAGAAGGATTATTTGTGATGGGATCCCTTCACAAATAAGGTGTACCGACGGGGCCCCGTCACAAATAATTTGTAGCGACGGGGCCCCGTCGCAAATAACTCGTTGCTGAAAATGCTGTCGCAAATACTATTATTTGCTACAGGCCCGTCACAAATAAGTCCCTGATTGTATGTATTATATATACAAAAACTTTTTCACGATGGGCCCGTCACAAATATTTTTTACGATGGGACCACTATCCCATCACAAATATATATATATATATATATATATATATATATATATATAACGTTCTACGATGGGCCCGTCACAACAAAGTATTTGCGACAGGTAAGTAGTCCCATCGCAAATATGTTTTTTTAAAAATATTTAGTTAGACTATTTGCGATGGGGTCCCGTGCAAAATGT
This sequence comes from Viscum album, assembly GCA_963277665.1. Lineage (NCBI taxonomy): Eukaryota > Viridiplantae > Streptophyta > Magnoliopsida > Santalales > Viscaceae > Viscum > Viscum album. The sequence goes on along the minus strand of OY728167.1, from coordinate 278,273,769 downwards.
CCCATTGCAAATAATAAATTAATTAAAAAAAATAAATTTAACAAAATTATAATTATCGAAAAATTAATATTACTATTATTAAAAAATATATATATTAAAATTCTCAATATTCATAAAAAAAAATCATAAAATAATAATAATAATATTATTATTATTATTAGTATATAAACAAACTTTAAAAAGTATAATACTAAAAAAGATATTTAATAAAATAATAATAATATTATGAAAATAATATAAAAAATAAAAAATATTAAAATTCTCAATATTCACAAAAAAATATAAAAAAATAAGAAAATATTAAAAATTAAATTATGTAATATTTTCACTAATATAAAAGACAGAAATATTAAATAATTCATATTACAATGTTTAATTCAAATGTTTTTAACATAAAAAATCAATAGGGTGTCGTCTTCTTGAGGTGGTGAAGGAGCTGGTAGAGAAAACACCATCCCTAAACTACGAGTCAGATGACGCATGTACTCCATCTGCTCGTGATGCTGCTACAGCCATCGATGCATCTCCTCCTCATGCTGTGGCGACTGCAGCTATGATAGATGCATATTCTCCTCATGATGCTGCTCCTGCTGCTTCTGCCTCCGACACATCTCTTCTTACTACTTCTGCAAAGTCTCTATAAGCTCAGCATGAGCTCACAACTGCTCCTGATACTGTGAGCCAGAAGATGATTCCTCTCCATGAGATCCTCTCGAGCTGGACGCCGACATCGCAGCAATACCATAATAAGTACCAGGAGTCAAATGAGAGCCGATACCAAGTACTCTTCCATTCTCAAAGCCATTCTGTGTCACCTGCATCCATGACGCCTCATCGAAATGGTGCGCACTAGTCTGCTCAGTCGTCTCGTCCTGACCCTCAGCTTGTGTCTGGGAGGTATCAGCCTCATATGACTCCTTCAATTACAATTTTAAATTAAAATTGTGAAAATATTATATGCAGTTAATTGTCAAATTAAAAAATAATACTAACCACAATCTGACACTGGCGATCACCTCTAATCTCTCCAGTGGCTGGATCACTGTACATCTTTCGATAAATGTCGAACTCCGTAATATTGGGATTCTCTACTACCTACAAAAATATAAAATAAATTTTTTATATTTATGGTTATATAAAATATTTAAAAAATATACTTACTAGATGATCTCTATGCAAACTGAATGTACGACTACTAGCTCGATGTGTCACCTCCTGTCTACCTCGGTTCTACCGTCCCACTGAAAATATCCTTTGAAATCCACCACCCAACTAGTGTAAAAATAATCCATCCCAAACGTGAGATGAAATGTACTTTGGTCGGTGGGCCCCACACGAATCATCAAATTCTGTCACTTCTGCTTTCATAAGGGCTGTCCTTCTCAAATTGTTCAAAAATTGATGAAAACGGTCACGCATAGAAACCTGCCATGCCGTGTGGATAGCGTCGTGCATGCTATCATCGATAGGATACCATAAACCCTGCAAATAATTTCTAATATAAAGTTGGTAATAAAATAAATTTCAAAATAAATATTATTTATTTACATACCAGCCAATGATGGAACTTGTCGCGTCGGACATCAACGGGAATCTGTTCCCATGTGATCCATGGATGAGAAAATTAATTGCGCAATATAGCGCTCCCCTGTCCAATAGCTACTTGCGTAAAACTATGAAAAAGGAATAAATAATCAAACAATTAGTATATATATACATAAATTAATGAAATCTAACTAAAATATACAGGTTACCATACCTCCGTGTGCATGGATCGAAACCAAGATGTGGACGTCGCTTGTGGATAGGGTTAAGAATCATCAGTCACGCAAGACCATTCCCCCTCCACCTACCTCCTGAACCACCAGAAGGCTGAGGGTCCGATGATCCCACATCCCCATCATCCAAAGGTAGCTCATCCTCCTCTAACTCATGCAATAGATCAGAGTCCATCTGAAACAAAAAATGATTGTTGTTTAAAATAACTATTATATATAGATATATATTAGTTATGATTATAACTAGCATTTAACTGTGTCAGTGTTCATCTTCATCCTCTTTTCCATAGCTGTCAATTTCAATGTCCTCATCTTCCTCCTCAGCATCATCAATATCCATATGAGTTTCAGTTTCAGCATCTCTTGTCATTTGTAATTCATTTGTAACATCATTAACATCTTCATCATCATAAATCCTTAATTGTGGGGGTGTAATCCTTGATATTCACGTCTCTTTGTGAATCAGATGGATTATGAGCAGTCTCTTGAAAAATTTTAATTCCTTCCACTACAGCAGAACCACATTTAGTTTGAGTAAAATGATTTTCCAGAGATTTTGTTTTTATTATGCTCCACCAATAGCTCAAGTCTCTTGAAGTAGCACAGTACCTTGCATAATAAATTTGATGTGCCTGTTGAGGAAATAAAAATGGTTCAATTACTTCAAAAAGAATTTAATATTTAATATTGACGATTCCATGAGTCGGATAAACATGCAAGCCTCTCTCAGTATCTAACCACCGACATTTATACATTGTTATGTAATTCTATCCAAGATAACACCGCTCAATGATTTCATCCAAAATGCCATAAAAGTCAACTTCAGTTTCCCTGTGATGTGATCCTCTCAAGAAAACTTCACTATTAATTGTTTGTTTTTATTCCCCGTATGCATGTGTATGAAATTGAAAACCATTCACTACATATGCATTATAAGAATTAACCATTTTGGATGGTGGGTTGATCAATATACACAGTCGCTTATCAATTTTATCAGCATATTGGGACAAATAATTTTTTTTAAAATAATTATCAATATAATAAATAATAAATGGAGTTTATATTAAACCATCAATAATTAATGTTACCAATTTTTGAAACCATTGAGAAATTTTTTTTGTCTGCGTTCTTCAAGAACAACTACTGTATTTTGTGGAAGTTGTTTCTTGATATAATTATCATATAACCTAAAAATAAAATAAGACTATATACTGTAAAATAAAGTATAGAATAAGTGATAGAAGCACTCACATGACAAATTATGTCATTTCTTCACAGTTGTGTAGAACGTATGTATAAGCGCGATGATTTTCATCATCTGAAATCCATCGTTCATGAACTCCACCGAAACCAATATTTGGATGATTAAAAACTATTAATTGATTGTACATTTCATCATTAAAATTCCCCTAATTTTGACCCATGTGATTGTGTTTTGAGGGATATTGAGATTCCAAATACTGAGAGATGAAAAAAGTAATTTCCTCTTGCAAATAAGCTTCTGCATTTGAGCCTTCAACTGATTCTTTATTACGTACTTTTTTCTTCAATTTCTGAATGCATCTCTCAAATGGGTATATCCATTGAAACTGTACTAGAACTCCACATTTAGATTCATTTGGAAAATGTAATATCAGATTTTCTATTAAGTCAAAGAAAGTCATAGGAAAGATTTTTTCCAATTTACATATAATTAAAGCAACATCTTCTTCTAGTTTGTTTAGCGCATCATAGTCTGTTGTCGCTACACAAATGTCTCGAAAAAAATATGATATGTCTGTTATCGAATCCCAAATCCTTTAATTCAACAAACCTATGAATCCAATCGTCATTAGTCTTTCCATTATAACACGACAATGATGACTTTTTAATCTTGTAATATAACCATTCTTAACACATCTGCCCAAATTGAAAGCATAGCCATATGGAGTCTCAAATCTGCAATCCACTGAATAAATAATAAGCGACTCACTTTGGACAGTTTATAAGCTACTTTTTTCTTCATTAACCTCTGTGATCTGACATTTTCAAATAGTTCAAGTTCTAGACACCTGAAAATTTGGGCAAGATCTAATCTTGCATTTACAGTATCTTTGGTCTTACCTGGTGTATCCAAAACTGTATGAAATAAATTATCAAAATAGTTCTTCTCAATATTAATAACATCCAACATGTGCCCGACCATCAAATCAGACCAATACAAAAGATCCCAAAATGCTCATTTTTATCCAATTATGTTGCTTCCCAAAGCCATGAATTTTTGTTGGTTTACTGTTGGTCCAAATGTGATGGGGGGTAATGAAAATACAACTGATTTTAACTCTGTTCCTGAGATCATTATTGGAGTATCATCCCTTTCAATTGACCCTTTTCTATAATGAGAATTGTTTCTCCTAAAATGATGATCGGTTGGAAGAAATCTACGGTGAAAATCAAAATAACAAGGTTTTTTTCCATTGACGATCATAAAGGCTTTGATTTCTTTTATACAGTAAGGACATGATTTCGAACCATGTGCACTCCAACCATATAACATTCCATATGTCAGAAAGTCACTAATCTTCCACATCAATGCAACTTTTAATATGAAATTTTGATTCACAGCAACATCATATGTATTAACACAATCACTCCAAAATGCATTTAACTCATCAATAAATTGTTTCAAATATAAATCAATATTAATTTTCGGATGTCCTGGGATTAATAAAGTCAAAATGATATAAGGCTCCTTCAACATCCATGGAGGAAAATTGTACGGAGTTATAAAGAGAGGCCAACATGAATACTGACTACTATATGAATCAAACGGACTGAAATCGTCAGTAGAAAGACCCAATCACATGTTTCAGGATTTTATAGCAACAGACGGATGTGGGTGGTCAAAATGTTTCCCGGAATCACCATCAGATGGATGATTCAAGCTTTTATCAATTAAAATCTTGGTTTTGTGCCATGACATCATTGACGTTGTGTTCTGAGACATAAATAAATGCTACAACCTGGGTGTAAGGGGGAAATATCTCAACTGTTTTACTGGAATCGATCTTGACTTCCCTGGTTGAGCTTCTTTATACCTCAATTGTCCACATGTGGGACAACTATACAATGACTCACTTTCACCAGAATATAAGATGAAATAATTTGGACATGCATGAATCTTCTGATAAATAAGGTCCAGATTACGAATCAACCTCTTTCTCTTATAGTAATTTGCAGCAAACATATTTCCATCAGGTAAAAGTGTTTTAACCAAAGAGTTATCTAATCAAAACAGTAGTTTGACATTTAATTATATGATTTAATATCAATAAATTTTTCAATCGCTTATAATTTCCTTATCTTGCAACCAGGATATAAAGATTCTTCAACAGACCTCAACAACTCATAAAATCCAGATGGTTCCCACTGAGGAGTTAAATCAATATCATCGTGAGTTTCAAATTGTTGCACTGATGGACCAACAAAATCATGTACTAAATTTTGAAACCGTGATGGATCTGGAATCAAGTTAGTAGGATCTTCTCTGGAACTGTGTTCACTATGTTGATTCCAAAAAAAACATAATCTATTTAAAAACCAAACCGCAAGAGATGTCCCCCAACCTTGTCAAATGTGTCAAATATTCTTAGAGAACATTTTTTAAAAGGACACTTAATTGTGCCTTCTTAAACATATTCTGGTTTTTATGATGAAAATTCTAATAAAGCTTCAACACCCTCAATATATATAGGATTTAAACTAGAACTATTTGGATTTATTCGCTGATTTATCCAAGCGTGATCATCTAATAAAGACAGATGTCGACTTCCTTGTTCCATATTTTTCAACATAAAATATAAAATCATCACTATTTTTGAATAATTTGAAATTATAAAAACACTACCTAAAAAAAGATGATAAATAATTACAACTACTTAATAATTACCATTAATTAAGGGTGACACAATTTCCAGTGGATTGATGACTACCCTTTTGTCCGATGGCTCATTTAATAATTATCATCATTGTGGAGATTATTACAAATTTTCCCTTCATTATCCAAGAAGTTTTTGTTTACTAATTATTACTAATAGAAAAAATGATATTACCAATATTTATGAAAAAACAACATTAATATTATTCAAATAATAAAAAATTTATAAAACATTAAAATTATTAATATTCGCAACAGACTTTGCTCTATTCTTAACATGTTCAAATCTTAAAGGATCACCAATTGTCAGGTCATGCACAATAAATTTTTTGTGTCAGCCATGTCTAATATAAACTCTATAATTGTACTTGCATGGTTGATTACCTCGCAAGTAGTGTTGCAATAGGACGACTAAAGTAATGTTGTTCTCATCTCTAAGAATCATCTCGCTCCCTTTACATATATCATCCTTCCTTAAAAATTTGAGGGGATATCAGTATCATTCCATTAAAATTTCGAGGAAGAATGGTCTATGTAAAGGGTCATGTGAGAAAATTCTTATAGATAAGAAGGGCATGACTTGGGTTGTCCTATTGCAACACTACATGCGAGGTTATCAACTAGACAAGGAAAATTATAGAGTTTGCATTGGACAGGACTGACACAAACTTTTTATTTTGCATGACCTGACAATTGGCGACCCTTTGAGATTTGAACGTGTTAAGAATAGAGAAATGTCTGTTTTGAATATTGATAATTTTAATATTTAATATTTTTTTTATTTTAATAATATTAGTATTGTTTTTTCATAAATATTGATAATATAATTTTTTTATTGGTAATTATTATTAATTATGTCCATTTATTACTAATTATTACTAATTATTACTAATTATTACTAATTATATCTATTTATTTTTAATTATTACTAATTTTACTAATTATTACTAATTATTATGAATTATTACAAATTATATCTATTTATTACTAATTATATCTAATTGTTTCTAATTATATCTAATTATAACTAATTATATCTTATTATTACTAATTTTTACTAATTATTACTAATTATTACTAATATTTTCTAATTATTAATAATTATTAATAATTATTACTAATTATTACAAATTACTTCTAATGATTACTTATTATATCTAATTATTAAAAATTATATCTAATTATTACTAATTATATGTAATTATAACTAATTATATCTAATTATTACTAATTATATCTAATTATATCTAATTATTACTAATTATTACTAATTATATCTAATTATATTTAACTATATATGATTATTACTAATTATATCTAATTATATCTAATTATTACTAATTATTACTAATTATATCTAATTATATCTAATTTTTACTGATTATTACAAATTATTACTAATTATTACTAATTATTTCTAATTATTGATAATTATTGCTAATGATTGCTAATTATTGCTAATTATTTCTAATTATTGCTAATTATTGCTAATTATTTCTAATTATTGCTAATTATTGATAATTATTGCTAATTATTACTATTTCTTACTATTTATTACTAATTATTACTAATTATTACAAATTTTTACTAATTATTATTAATTATTACTAATTATTACTGATTATTTCTAATTATTACTAATTTTTACTAATTTTTACTCATTGTATCTGATTATTACAAATTATTACTAATTATTACTAATTATTACAAATTATTACAAATTATTACTAATTTTTACAATTTATTACTAATTATTACTAATTATTACAATTTATTACAATTTAGCAATACATAGCAATACATAGCAAAATGAAAACTAGTTGAATAATGAAAGGAAATTTGGTAATCATCGTTGTGGAGATGATTACAAATTTTCCCTTCATTATCCAAGTAGTTTTCATTTCCTAATTATAACTAATAAATATAATTATATTATCAATATTTATGAAAAAAAATATTATTATTATTAAAATAATAAAAAATTTATAAAATATTAAAATTATAAATATTTGCAATAGACTTTGTTTTATTCTTAACATGTTCAAATCTCAAAAGGTCACCAATTGTCAGGTCATGCGTAATAAAAAGTTTGTGCCAGCCATGTCCAATGTGAACTCTATAATTGTACTTGCATGGTTGATCACCTCGCAAGTAGTGTTGTAATAGGATGACCAATGTAATTTCGTTCTCTTCTCTAAGAATCATCTCATATGACCCTTTACATAGATCATTCTTCCTTAAAAATTTGAGGGGATATCAGTATCATTCCATTAAATTTTCAAGGAAGAATGGTCTATGTAAAGAGTCATGTGAGATAATTCTTATAAATGAGAAGGGAATGACTTGGGTTTTCCCATTGCAACACTATTTACGAGGTGATCTACAATGCGAGGACAATTATAGAGTTTATATTGGACATGGATGACACAAACTTTTTATTTTGCATGACCAGACAATTGGCGACCCTTTGAGATTTGAACATGTTAAGAATAGAGCAAATCCTGTTGCGAATATTGATAATTTTAGTATTTTATATTTTTTTTATTATTTTAATAATATTAATATTGTTTTTTCATAAATATTGATAATATAATTTTAAATATTTCTAATTATTGCTAATTATTACTATTATTACTAATTATTACTAATTATTACTAATAATTACTAATTATTAATGATTATTACTAATTATTAATAATTTGTACTAATTTTTACTAATTTCTACTAATTGTTACTAATTTATACTAATTGTTACTAATTACTACTAATTATTACTAATTATTACTAATTATTAATAATTATTACTAATTATTACTAATTATTACAAATTATTACTAATTATTACTAATTATTACCAATTATTACTAATTATTACTAATTATTACTAATTAATACTAATTATTACTAATTATTACTAATTATTACTAATTATTCCTAATTATTCATAATTATTCCTAATTATTCATAATTATTCCTAATTATTACTTATTATTCCTAATTATTCCTAATTATTTCTAATTAGTCCTAATTATTCCTAATTATTCGTAACTATTCCTAATTATTCCTAATTATTCTAATTATTCCTAATTATTCCTAATTATTCCCAATTATTCCTAATTATAGCTAAATATAGCTTATTATATGTAATTATTCCTAATTATAACTAATTATTCCTAATTATATCTAATTATATCTAATTATCCCTAATTATATCTAATTATTCCTAATTATATTTAATTATTCCTAATTATCTTCAATTATTCCTAATTATCTCTAATTATTCCTAATTATAATTAATTATTCCAAATTAGTGCTAATTATATATAATTATTTCTAATTATTCATAAAAATTGCTAATTATTCCTAATAATTGCTAATTATTCATAATTATTGCTAATTATTCCTAAATATTGCAATTTATTTTCGTAATTATTGCTAATTATTCTTAATTATTGCTAATTATTCCTAATTATTGCTAATTATTCCTAATTATTGCTAATTATTGCTAATTATTGCTAATTATTGCTATTTATTCCTAATTATTGATATTTATTCCAAATTATTTCTAATTATTCCTATTTATTACTAATTATTCCTATTCATTACAAATTATATATATTTATTACTAATTATATATATTTAATACTAATTATATCTATTTATTACTAAGTATATCTATTTATTAATAATTATATCCATTTATTACTAATTATATCTATTTATTGCTAATTATATCAATTTATTACTAATTATATCTATTTATTACTAATTATATATATTTATTACTAATTATTACTAATTATATCTATTTTTACTAATTATTACTAATTACATCTAATTACATCTAATTATATCTAATTATTGCAATTTATCACTAATTATTTATAATTTTTACAAACAATATCAAATTGTTACTAAAAATATATATAAATAAAAATCAATGAAATCAAATTTAATTACAACTAATAAACAAAAATTATAATTAACATAAAAAATAATATAAATATATATACCTTAAACTTTTATATTCTGAATATATTGGCGCCCCCCCAATTGCTCTCGTAAAATTTTTTTAACTCAAATAAATTTTTTCCTTGAAACCGAAGAATGAAAATAGAGAAAGAGGAAGATCTGAGTTATTTGGAAAAGAAAACGGATGAGGGTACATATAGGTTAGATTAGTTGTGACGGGGTTATTTGCGACGGTAAACCCATCGCAAAGAGTTCCTACTGACACTCTTTTTGTGATGGGACAACATTTATGACGGGGCCCGTCGCAAATACCGTCACGCGCATTAATTACATTCGGCGGTTAAAAGGGTATTTTCGATGGGGCTCGTCGCAAATAGTTCTTGCCGACACTCTTTTTTCGACGGGATAACATCCCTTCGGAAAAAGCTATTAACCGCCGCCGAGTATTTGCGGCGGGTACCCGTCGTAAATACTCTTACGCGGTTTGGCGCGCATGTCGCGCGGTTTGGCGCGCAAGTCACGACAAACAATTTGTGACGGGAGACGAAAATCCGTCGTAAATACTATTTGCGCGGTTTGGCCCGCAAGTCATGCCAAACTATTTGCGACGGGAGACGAAAACCCGTCACAAATAACCCATCACAAATATTTATTTTTCCCGTAGTGACATCACTTTGTGAGGTGGTAGGATGTCGTACACATTAGAAATTTTATCATATGTTCGACGACATGGAACCTAAATGTTTTAATTAATATTAAAATTATATAATTATAAAAATATAATAAATATAATATAAATTTTACTAATCCATCATTATATCCTCCATTTTTTCGTGGAAAAATAACTACATTGGCACGTGAGGAGGTAGTCGATCGTACACATGATCTATGATTTCATTTACCTTTTGATCGAAGTGGGGATAGATAATTATTATAAAATCAAGTTATAAAAATATAATTATATGGTTGATACTAGTGTTATTATAATTTAAGTGTTCTGAAAAAATTAAACGTCAAAATATAATGAATAAAATGATATATCTTTGGTAAGATAATTACATTCGCTAAGTGAATCCTCCTTCAGATATCCTCTAATGAACACTATGGATGGTATTATGTTAGGACCCGTAGCTCTATAATTTGAATAATGATTTTGGGGATAGAAGTTTTAATGTTTTTTTGAGCTAATTGACCTGCGAGGTTTGATGAAGTTGTTGGAATGAGTTCCCCATTATAAGTGGTGATAGGGAAACCTCTTGGAAATTACATGAAAATTTTCAGAATGAATATGAAATGATAAAGTATTTGACATGAAAAAAATCATCAAAATTAACATATATTCAATATTACTAAGGATAAGGTGTAAATAATTTCATATAATAATATTTTCACATGTTTTGGGTCATTTTAATCATTATCATCTTAGTTTTTCTCCATGGTAATCCCATTTTCAACTTAACTAGAGTTAATAATTTTTACAATTTTCACATTCCATTACGTCAAAAACTACGTTGAACTTATTAGATATTAAAAATTATTAGGAATAAAAACATGTAATACAGTTTTTAAAATAACATTAAAATATGAGGAAAATTTAAATTTAAAATTAATCTTACAAATGCAATGAGAATATAGGTTTTGAAAGAGAAATTTTCAAAAGATTGCAATATTTTAATATTAAAATTAAATATAAAAATAATTAAAAGTTTATAAATTTGATTAATTGATATATAATTTAACTATTTTTACATTAAATCCAATTAAATTTATAAGTTTTCTTTATAAATAATTTCACTAAAAAGGTAGTTTCTAATTTAAATTATGTTTTTTTCACTATTCATAAAAAAGAAATATTTCAAAAATTTATTAAAAATTTACCATAGGATAATTCTGATAATTTCTTTTTAAAAATTATTTTTATTCTTCAAAACAAATTTTATAAAACTAATAAATAATAATTTTAATTTATGTGTGCACATCACGACTAATTAGTCGTATAGAAAAAAACATTTTTTGATTAATTTTTTTTCCTTTTAAATGAATTTTATTTTATTTATAATATTTAGGTGACTATAACATTAATTATTTACTTATTCACATTCATAACCTATAATTTAAAATCTTTTTTATAATGGTATAACATATTAAGGATCATTTAGGCTTGGGGTTGTGTGTTCTGTAAGCTATTAAAGGAATTACATTTGAAGAAATATATTTCAAGGGTTTTTTATGCTTGGTGTTCCCTATCAAATACCCTATCAAATAAAATTATTTTTTCAAAATATTGGGGGGGGGGGGGGTCAAATTTGGGATTTTTTAGGATTATTATTTAAATTTATTAGTGATAATATGATTACCTTATATTCGTACACAACGTCAATACAGTGCATGTGAAAAGAGTAGAAAAATCATATAAAAATGGTAAAAATTAAAAAAGTAATTTTTTCTTGGATATTAATACTGAAAAATAAATTTTATAGATAAAAATAAAATATTTATAATCTTTTATTAGATTATATTTTTATCCCTTGACTATCATTTGTTTAAAAAGTCAAATTAATTGAATAGTTCCAAATATGACCTTAATGAGTGTTATAATAAAAAATAATTTCTTATGTAATTTAAAAATATAGAAATTCATATATTCAGATGAGATAATTTTTATATTATAAAATATTTACCATGTTCCATTTTGAGGTAACTTTTACTTTTCTAATTACTATCATTACCGCAAAAGTGTAAAAAATATTTACATCATTAAAATTGTAAAAATGGTTAACTTGTGTTAAAAAAATAGGTATGAGTAGAAAAACATTCTAAACATGTATAAATATCATTCGAGGATAGTATTTCAATCCATAATCATCTTAGAAAAGAAATATATCATTTTTTATCCATTTTTCTATTAAAATTAATTCCTTTTAATTTAATACGTTATGAAATCCCACGAATTCCCTTCCACTATCTTTTAAATTGGAACCTACATTACTCTTATATTCACACATCAAAATAATTATTTTTAATATACCTGAAAATACCTTTATTATTTCTCTCACCATGTCCTATAATATCTTTTTTAGTCAAAAAATCATCCTATGAAGGATGTTGTTATAAAACTAAAGAGGTAACCAGAAGATGAGGTATATTTCTTAACAGTTAATTTTCATTTATTTCATCTTCTACCACTATAAAATATTCTTATACAATGATAAAATAATAAAATTAATATCTTAAATATAATGAGTTGTTATTTTGGGAGATTAAAAACATATTTAAATGTCCTCTTCAATCCGATGAGAAATTAAATAATCATTCGTGTTTATGGAGGACTACAACATCACAAACCAATGTAAATAATTTTCCTTCAATGCCTCTCACATTTGTTCATAATGATGGAGTTAATGTATTTATATATGATATTAATGAATTATATATCTTTATAAAATCTTATATTTTATCTAATTTAATACATTTCCATCAATTGAAAAATGACAACGTCATTCATGCATATATGGGGACTTAGACCTCTACAAAGTGATGTGATTCATTTTAAACAAATACATAAAATTGATGATATATATAATATTATTTTCATGATATTATCATAATTCTATAAAGATAATATAATACTTACATTCTTTCTGTTATGCTCGGTTCAAAATTGAAACGTTACTCATGCATATGTACTTTCTTCGGTCTCCATGATCATAATATAATTAATTTTTCATAAAAATCATAAATGCTTGGATATAAAAGTATAATTAAATTATAAAAATGATATTTATTTCATGGTTATTTTTCTTTATATTATTGTATAATGATCTCATTGTCCATAGTCAATTTTTTAAAGTCATTTTCAGATATATGGGACAAATATCATCAAAAAATCTTACATTAAAATAAATAATTATGAAATTGAACATAACAAGATAATAAATTAAATAAAAGGAATAATAAAACTAAAAAAAATTTAAAAAGGAAATTATTAAAATATGTTTATTATTCTATAAAAATAACATACGAGTTGAGAAAGACTCGATGTAAGAGAGACTATACATTAATGAGATTAATCTGAATGTTTTAATGGTTGATTTCCTAAATATTTTCCTTCAGGTATGTATTGTTAAAATTATTATATTTATGTGTTTATATGGTCATTAATTAATTATAACTGGTTCTATTTACTTTTCTACAAATGATTTCAAATTAAATATTTTTATGGTATATTTTGACTTTCTATCCAAAAAGTTAACAAGAATCTTCTATTTTAATATTTACATCATTAATAGATTTTACAACTTCCATAACTGTTATTTAATATTTGGAATACATTATATGATTCTATGTTTTCAAAAAATAAATTCATTGTTTCATACTTTTTAGAATTATTTGTTTGGAAAATTTAGTTTGAAATGATTTTTTTGAGTTTGATGATATAAATGAAATTTGTTATGTATTTAATACATGGTATGGTCCGCGGAAATTTTTTTATGAATGGTGACCCAAATATATCATATTATGACATGATATCATGATATAGATCATTATGATGGGTTAGACTGATATCACTCAAAATACATGGCGATCTCGATATTTCTCTCCAATTCATTGCGTAATGATCAGGTTACACAGAGAATTGTAATAGATTTAAAACATTATGGTTATTCTAATTACACTTTTCCATGAAAGGGTTATATAAACGTGAGGTTATAGGACAACCACATGGCTTTTCTATGGTTTCTAATGATTATTCATGGAGATTGTTTTATTTCAAAAGTAATGTTAATGTTCTTTTTAAAGGAATTATTATTCATATTTTAGGGTAGAAAATATATGTTTTTAAGAAAAATTAATTATTAGTTTTTAGGTTTTATAAGAAACTTGTTTGTTAATGAATATTCCCTTATTTAATTTATAATATGATTTATTAAAAAAATTAAACCCTTTTCTCTTTGAGCTCATTTTATATTACGTTATAGGTAACCCCACATTAGGATATCATTATTTAAAAATGGACTAAAAGGTTTCATTATTTTCTTAATTACCCTTAGTAATATATTTTGTCCAATTCACATTATTAAATGGTTTACATAGTTTTTAATGAAGATTTGTAATGAATAAAAATTAATGATAAAAATCATAACGATTTCTCTTAAAATAAAACATGTTGCTTGTTGAATGATTTATATTGTGGAATGAAATAGACACTAATATGATCTATACATAATATAATTTATTGAGTATTTATGTATGAATTATGACCTAATTATATAACACCCTAAACCTAAAAATATACTTGAAATTTAAGAATGTGAATTATATTATAAAAATGAAATTATTGGTTGAATAAGAGTTAGTTCCATAATTTAGAATTAGAGGAATATTTAGATATTTTTATAGGTTAGGATAATGAATGTAAAAATGCTTAGAAGATTATAATTACTTTTTATCATGATACAAAATTAAAATATTACTATGTTGACATATCTAAATTATATCTGTTCAGAGTGGGTTTTTGTAGAGGAAATAGGGAAACTAAAGTTGAATGACAGAAAGAATAAAATATCCTACTAAATAAACATCCTATAAGAGTTGTAATTTGAATAAATAGTGTGTCCCCTATGATGGATTAGTTTAAATATGTTATAAACAGTAGTGGTATAAATTTGAGTATGAAACCACAATCATCATAGAGGGTCGTGACTATTGTGGGACATTTATTGAAACATCACACTCCAGCATTTAGTGGATCTTCTAACCCGATTTTAGCTGGGGTGGATTAAAGACCAGGAAATGGTTTATGAAATCATTGGATTTTTTTATTATGAAAAGGTAACTCTTTTTATTCACCATTTTGAATGTGAAGCTAATCAATGGTGGTAAATAGTTAAGAATATCATAGAAAGAGAAGTGATTGATGCCTTAGAAAGGAATGAATATAGAATAATTTCCTTCAAAATTATTTTCCTAAGGATCATTTAATAGGGATGGAAAAAATTTAATTTAATTGACACAAAATTTTGATGATTTATTGCCTATGCATTACCCGAGTGGAGTGGGGAACGTCCAATTTTATCAAGGATATCGAGAGTAATATTTAGTATTTTTACTGAGGATTGAAGCCATGAGTTCATAGGGAATTGGTTTCCTATGAATTAAAGAGTTATAAAAATATTTATATATATTCATAGTAGGTAGAAATGGAGTTTTATTATGATCATGTATTTGATGATGATAAGTAGATTTTATTTCTCATATGGCACGAAATGTGGAAGAACAAATCAATGAAATCAAAAGGTGAGAACATAAAGTTTCATGTTCAGGGGTGTTGTAAAAATAATCCTAGAGAATATTTAATTAAATCATTGAAGTGCTTCTAGTGTTTAATTTTTGTTCATATGGATCTTTAATATAAGGAAAATATTCCTCTATAATCAATGAATATGGTAATAGATAGCTTGCCAATGGTGAGATGTATTAATTGTAATGATTTTTGAAATTATGTTAATGTATTTCCAAAGATAGAAACACATAGGGGGATTTATCATGATTGGAATTAAATAGAGTTGAAAAATAATTTTCTATTATTATACTTTGTGACACCATTAAAGTCTAGAGTAAGAAGATTGTATTCGATAGTGTGTATGAAACGTAACACCAAGAACATAAGTAAATATAATATCCCAATAATTTACCATATATTCAATATTTTAAATATATTCTCCTTATTTTATATATTTAATTTAATTTAAAATCTAGTTATCCTACGGTTCACCCAACAATGATTTTCTTCTATGGCTTATGTTACATTCAAACTCAGGTTTTACTGAACAAAAACATATTATTAAAACATTTTTATATAATATAATATAATATAATCAATCCATTAAATTAGAGGTTTTGAATTTATTTAACTAAATTATTAAGACATATGTTTAAAAAATATATAAAATCAATTCATATAGGTCTATTGAATTTGAAATGATAATATAAACAATTTGAATATAAAAGTTTTTTCTGTTTACAAAGTTGTTTTATCCTCATAAATTTATGTAATTAAAATTATTGAGTTATATTAATTTAATATATATATATATATATATTATACCATAAAATATTTCTGATACTAATCAAATAGATTTTTTATCATAAGATAAGAAAAACCCCAATATTTCTCATAAAAATTGATATTTTTTATAATGGAAGTTTTTCTTCCTTTTGATGGAGAGACAATTTTAAATGAAATTTATTGAACTTTTACAGATTTCATAAGTAAAAATAAATTTTATATTTCAAATAAAAACATAAAAAATTGGTTAGCATGATTTTTTTCTCTAATGATTCTATTTTTGATGAATAGTTAAAAATACCGAATTTTACATCAAAACAACATTTTCATGAAATTTATTTATAGTGTTAATTTATTTTTTTTAATAGCTCTTAATGTAAAATTAGATCATATATATATATTAATATATTTTATGTTATTGGAATCAATTTTATCTTTGAAATTGTATATAAAAATGTAGCAACCTTTTGAACATTTTATATTTACGAACCCTGACTGTCGTCCCATGTGTGGGATTAAATTGAAATTAATTTATAACACATTATTTATTTCAATTTGGAAAAATTGATTCAAAATTTTTATTAAAAATATTATAAATTTTTTTATAATTTCCAATATTATTTTTCCAAAAAACTATTATTGAATGTTATTAAAATTAATTATGATGATTAAGAAAAATGTGGCTTAATAAGTGACAAAACATAAAATTTATGAGACCGAATGACATAGAGAGATTCCCATAAATTTCTTATGGATATATATAGAAAATATATTCAATTTTATAGAACGAATACCCTTATTTGAGCCAATTTACTTTGGAAAACGTTGGTGGAATTCTGTTTACAATAATTTACAAGAATCTCACTCCTCCTCCACTATAAAAAGTAACTCAATACTCCCAGTTACTCACACATATCAAGAAATATTTTCATTATAAAACTATTAAAAAATATTCTCAAAACATCCCTACACTATCCTAGAAAAATTACATTGTGAAAAAGAAAACTAATGATTCCCTTTGGTGGAAACCAAAATGAGAAAGAAAAGGTAACATCATTCCTCAAACTCTATTGTTTTATTTTCATTCTACACCCCAAATATTATTATTCAATAAATATATAATATAAAAGTATCATAAATACATATATATATATATTATATTTATTCCTAGACCTATATTTACAAATAAATCCATATAATTGGAAACGAACACACCATTCATGTATACGACGAACTACCGGCTCACAAAAAGATTTCGTTCATGTTTTCATTTACCAACAATCATGTTTTAGAATTATGATGTACAAAATGTTTATATATGATATATATAATATTTAATATGTATTTATTATTCTATCATTTTTACATAAAACATAACTTCATGCTTTTCATATTGTTGGAAATGACAACATCGTTTGTGGAAGTGTGGACTGTCTCCTCCCCAATGCGATGTGATTTGTTCAAACTATACATGGGAAGCATAAAGGATAATTTTAATAAAACTATGTGAAATATATGAAATATATATGACACTTGAATTAAAATTACAGGTATATATCATTTTTTTAATATGAAGAAGAAATTGAAGTTGGGTTAATGTACACATACGACCTACTATCTCCATGAACGATACATTTCATTTTCAAGCACTAAAAATTATAGAATATTATAAATAAAAATATAATGAATATATATAATAATTATTTCATGTTTTACATTATATAAATTATTAAATAATTATCTATGTAATACAAAAAAATTACAAGTCAAAACCTTCTTGGGAGACATGACAATTAACACCAAAGATAATGAAAATACGGAATGATTACTAAAAATGAGTCAGAATATATTATTAGAAGATCATATATAATATAATAAAATTAATTTGATTATTTATTAAGTTACTATCAGTTTTAAAACAATTATATAGGGTTCTAATGTACGTTAACCCTAATGGAAATTCAATATAAATTATTTTCAAATCACATTTTACGTCCATGATATTAATGACATATTCACCACTTAAATATTTTCTGTGGTGAATATACATCACATTGTTATATATTATATATTTAATTTTATCACCTATATGGTATTTGTGTTTGAATTTCAATTGCTACTTCTATGTAAATTTGAAATAAAATTTACCAAGTTGTAAATAATTTCATAACCCAATTCCTTTTCATTAGGTTATATTAATACTCATTTTCATTAAGATTATAATATTATATGCACTATCACATTTCACTATATGTTTCTATATTTAAAATTCATTTATGTGGATTTACATTTGACATAAATAATCTATCCATTTATTTATTCTCACATCAGTATTATGGTATTTGAAGGGGTTCACTTTACAATATAATTTTATTCGGGATTTTTTAGAATTGAATTACCATCAAGGGAAATTACATGATCATTGTCCAATAAAACCTTTTTTATTATACTATCTATCTTCATGCCATTTTCCATATAATAGTACCATTTTACACTCTTTGGAACTTAAAAGGGTATAGAAACTATTTTTGAGGAAACTCGACTTCATTTATATCTTC
The DNA here is from genome assembly GCA_963277665.1 of Viscum album. NCBI lineage: Eukaryota > Viridiplantae > Streptophyta > Magnoliopsida > Santalales > Viscaceae > Viscum > Viscum album. The sequence goes on along the minus strand of OY728167.1, from coordinate 278,254,476 downwards.
AGTTTATAAACCTATTTTCTTTAAAAATAGTATTCCCTAAAAAAGTTATCCAAAATGTTTGTAAGCATTACCCAATGATTAATTAAAGATATTTTACCCTTTCTTCCTGTACCAATTTTGTCAATGGAATATTATTATCTCTTTCCAAACAATAAACTTTTATGACATTTTACCATACAAAAAGAGTGTTATTTTTACCTTATATGATCTGTATGGATATAACCAACATCATTTCAGGAATCATACATTGCAGTTTTAAAATTTTACTTTTTAAAAATATAATTATTTGAAAACATTTTCCTATGAAAATTATTTTCAAACAAAGATCCAAATAAATATTATATTTTCCTCAATAATGTTTTTAAAAGATCTTTTTATAGAATATATATTCATCAACATGAATAACCATTTATCCTTACTAAACATTGTATTTTTTCAGTGATATCAATAATTTAAATGATTTGGATGGTTTATTATTGATTTTAAATGTTTAATGTTGTCATTCACTTCATTGATTCCTTTTTTTCCCGTGAAAATTTAAATTTCCTATGATCATTGAACATTAAATTACCCAAATTATCAATATCATTTATCGTGGATATTAAAATTTCCGGAACTATATTCCTTTTTATATATGGTGTCTTCTTTGAAAATTATATGTTTATTTGGGGGAAATACTGATAAATCTGTATCTTATAATAAATTTTGATATTTAATCAGGCATGTTATTTATTTAATGATTTTGATATGAGAAATACTTTGGACATTCAATGATGGGTGGTGCACAGAAATTAAATAGACCCAAGATGCATCAAGAGGTTCTCATGAAATAAATAAGTTTCTCATATTAAATAGGATTCTACCTATAGTTTTAAACCATATTTTTAATGGTCTTGACGGTATAGTTTTTCATGTTCCTTAGACAAGATGTCCAATAATTATGCATTTCCTTCATTTTGATTCAAAATATATTTTCCATGACATTATCACTATGAAAGAGTATATAGATTAATTTAATCCTTATTTTATTGGTGAAATGAAATGTTTTTTAGTTTCTTACCTTTATATATTTTATCTACCTTAATTTTTTATTTTCATGGCATGTGTGTTCTATTATTATCATTCTATATTTCATCTGCACTTCATTATCAATTTATTTATTACACGGAATTTTTTCATCTACTACCTTTCTATATTGATTATTCTCAATTATTCATTATTTGTTCCTCTATACATAACTCTTACTAATAATTTTATCTCACCCTCATTTTTTTATTTTTCCCCATGAATGCATGAAGTGTAATATGAAAGACTTGTTATGATATTATACAAGGAATATAGTTATTAACCATAACATTATCTAGAATAAAAATCTTTATACTGTAATTATTGTGTTCATTTTTAATACAATATTAATGTACAGATCTAGTTTATGAGGTCTACTAAATAGTTCGGTCCACGGGACATGATTTATATGTATCATATTCAAATATATTATTAGTAGACACCAGATCTGGGATATGTAGGGGTTAGGTATCTATTATTGTTATAAGAGCGAATTTACTAGTAACCATGGTAACTAGATTCCGGAAATCATATGTTAGTGAACATAAACATATGATATAATATGAGAATAAGTATAGAAGAACATCCTTGAATTTTGGTATTCTAGATATTATGTGGGATTTCAATGAAATACATACTCTTATAGATACTACAAGTGGATTTGGTTCTTACATAAAGATAAAAACTCTAACAAGGTTTACCAGGCCTGACTCAAGAATAAAATGGTACATGAAAATGATATTTACTAGACACCTATTTTGACACTCATTAGGGACATTCTTAGGGAAATTCAAAATTTTTGTATAATCAATTATGATGGATTTGAAAAAATAATGAAAATAAATAATATCGGTTAAACCTAATGTGTTTTATATTTATAATAAGGTTTCATGAATAATATTTTCTATGAATCATTATAAAATATTCTCACTATGACAATTGTCACTCAATCTAGTATTTCTAGTTTTAGTAATTGGTTGGATCGTTAAGGATACAATATAACATGGAACATGAAGGACATGGTGGGGAAAATTAGAAGTCAAACTATTTGTTAATAGTAGTGAAAAATATTATATTTATGGCTAATGAATTTTCCCAAAATAGTATTAAAATCATATACCTTAACCAACTCAATAACTCACCAATGAATAGAATGATGGAGGATGCTAAGATATAAAGTGGTGGAGACTATAAAGAAAAGAAGTATTGATTTCCTTCATGAATGAAATATGGATCGAGGAACCCAAAAATGTTTTTCAATTCAATGAGTTAATGATTTGAGTGTTGTAAAGAAGGACCTAATGGAAATATCTTCAGATAAAAAAATTAAGAGTGCGATGGATGGAAATGAAACTTATTATAAGTAATACATTATAGATCGTTTAATTATATTTGGGGAACCTGGGAATTACCCATTTCAATTCCTTATTGTAAATGATAAACTATAGAACATGGATGGACCTATTTGAATATAGATGGATGAAATACTTATGTATTAGGGTTGAAGTGAAATCCTTAGTTAAAAAGCTATTTAGTGATTAACATTAATTAAAGGATGTAAATCATATTTAATATGGAAATTATAATAATACAATTTTACAAAAGATAACATGTATGTCAGGTGGCAACCCATCATGTCAAGAATGCTTATAGGACATGAACCCATGACTGGAGAATGATAATGTTTTAATGCCAACCATTGAACTATGAAATATCATCTTTAATAAATCATTTTTTGTGGAAACATTAATGAATAAGTCTAAATGATGAACCAATAGTGTTTCTTTTTTAGGTTTAGAGATTAATTTATTAACCATATCAGTTTTCGGAAATAGTTAGAGACAAATTTAAGAACATGTTTTATCCGTATTATGATCCATTAAATGAAAATCATAGTGTTAAGAATGGGGGTTCATTCTAAGATATCCATTTCATAGGGTAAGGGATGAATTATATTTTGATCTAAGAATAATAAAAAGATGATATTTTTGTTAAGAAATGAAAATATTTCAATTAGGTATATTTCATCATATTTTTTGGAAATAAAATAATATCTCAACATTAGCAGAAATCACCAAAAAAATGTTTTCCTCAAAACATAATTATTATTGAAAATATGGTCTTCTAAATCATTGTAGATTTATTACTTTTAGTTCTTAAACATTCCAATGATAATTATCTATTTTTGATTGATTACCTCAATAATTATCTATAAATATTTATACTTTTCCTTCATGTTCTTATATCAACTTTCCACTAATGTTCTTCTAATTAAAGACCTAGTTATATGTTAGTCAATGTGACCTCTGTACTTCCCATTTTTTCATTTCTTGAGGATGTTTAATGAACCCTTATTATCCTATGTAATTTAAAAATAGGAAATATCAAACAATTTTTTTTACCCAGAATGAGTGTAAATTTCAATGATGCAAATTATTAATGATTGGGAGAATGTGACACCCTAAAATTATAACGTAATAAAATTGTATTCGATAATATTTATGACATGTAACACCATGTGTGTAATGAAATATAATAGAAAAATAATAAATAAATATATTATATTTTAAAAACAGTCAATATATTCTCTATAATTCAATTAATGAAACACTATGTCATCTTGTGTTGTATGCGACCCCGTTTTTCCTCGATTGTTTATGTTACATGCAATGCCATGTTTTAACGAACACCAATATATTATTAAAAAACTTATTTCAAATAATAGGATATAACCCAACATTTAAATTAGATGTTATTAAAATTATTAACTAACTTTTTAAAATATATGGTCTACAAAAATATATGATTAATTAATTGATTTCCAATTAATTAGAAATGAAAACATAAAGCAATCGGATATAAAAGAAATATTTTTATTCTTATGATTACAATTTTTTTTATCTGAATGAATTGAAGTTATTAAAATTAATGAGTGATACTAATGTGGAATATATATTATATATTAAATAATGTTTTTAAATCCATCTAATATATTTTATAAGAATTTGATAAGAAGAATCCATATATTTCACTTAAAAATCAATATTTTTATAAAGGTAGTTTTACAACCTTTTAATGAAGAACCTATTTTAAAAACATTTTTTTTTCTTTTATAGATTTTATATTTCAAAATAAACATCAAATTTTAAATATAAACATTATAATTATTTAATTTTTAATTTTTGGTATTTTTCTGTGATGTATCATTTTATGATAAATTGTAAAAACTACTAAATTTTAATTCAATACTACTTTTTCATCTACATTATTTATAATGAAAATTTATATTATTAATTGGTTTTAATTTAAAAATAGAAAAATTATTCATATATTAATCCAATTTATGTACTTATAAACACTTTAACATCGAAATTTGATATAAACACTTAGTAAACATTTTAATGTTTTCATTTTAAAACCCCACATTTTTGTCCCTCAATGGGATTAAATTTGAATTTATTACTACCACTTCTGTGATTGGAATTTTGAAAAATGGAACAATTTTTTTTGAATAATAAAAATATATAATTTTAAAAAGTTAAACTTAGATTTTTACCAAAAGTAAAAGATAAATGAATTAAAATTAATTACAGGAATTAAGAGAAAAATCAGCTTAACGAGGGACTAGATTATAATCATAATGGCCCAAATGACCTATAAACATGTCCAATAGAAAATTAATGGGAATTTATTTGGCACTATCCTATCTGTTATAAAATTTTTACTACTATAGGATCCACATTCAATGGGAAGAACGTGGGTGGAATCCCCTTTTCAATAAATTACTTGATTTCAACTCCTCCACTATAAAAAATGAACTCACTCCTCCCTCTTCCTCACACCACTAAATCCACATTGTCTCAAAAAACCTCTTTCCAATAAATCCCCCAAAATACCTCCCCTCGTACTAGATTTCTATACTTGTTCATAAAGTAAACCAAAGAATCCTTTCGATGTAAACCAAAAGGATTTATCCAAAAAATATGTAACATCCTTCCTTAATCTCCTTTATTTTATTTTCATTCATCAACCCATATAATATTCTTATTCTGAAAATAAATAATTAAAATAATATCCAAAACATAATGAAATATTCTTATACTAAATTATATAACTAAACAAACACACACTTCTTTCTATGGAGTAACAAACATTCCATTTATGTCTACAATGAAGTATCACATCACAAAACGATGTCGTACATTTATCCCTTACCACCTATGACAGTCTGTCATTATGATGGGAATGATATTTATGTATTAAAAATAAAATAATTACTATGCATTTATTATTCTCGAATTTTTATATAAAATATACCATCTTTCTTTCAATTTTTTGGGAATACAATAACATCGCATGTATACATTTTCACTATAGACTCCTCAAAGTGACGTTAATTGTTCATTATTTACATGTAATAAATAGAGGAATATTTTTATAATAATATGTGAAATATATTGAGTAAATATTATTCTACAATTATAATATAGATATATATTGTATACTTTTAATTCTATTAACATGACACGGAACTGAAAGTAGTGTTCATGCATACATACCACCTACCATCTCCACGAATGATACATTTCATTTCTTATCTCCAAACATCATATATTGTTATAAATACATATATCGTGAATATATATGATAATTTTATCATGTATTGAATTCTTGATATTATGAAATCATGAAATATTTAATATGAACAAAAATAAAAATTCGTAACATACTTAGATAACATGATAATTGACACACAAAATTGCTGAAATAATGTAAGATTACTATCAAATAAGAAACAAGGTACTACAATAAGATCACATATGATATCATAAATGTTAATATGGTTATGGAATAAGTTAATAACAAGTTTAAAAAAATTATACATGCTCATAAATAATGTTCAGAGTAAACCAAATGCTATGTAATAGATTTTCATCTCACTTTTTACATTCATGAGATAAATTTCATATTGACCACTTATATCTTTTATGTGGTGCATATAGAGGCCATTTCTAAATATTAATTAATTAATTATTTTATCTTAATGCTATTTTTATTTTAAATTTTAATTACATATTTAAATTAAATTTGAATTAAATGTTACCATGTGGATCATAATTTCTAACCCAATTCATTTAATTGGGTTATATTACGTCCTTATTATCATTAATATTATAATATTACATGTTTAATAAACTTTTACTATATATTTATATATGAAAATTCATTTTATAAGGATTTTAATTTCACACACATAATGTATTTATTTATTTATTATCACATCAACTTTATGGTATTTTCAATGGTCTACTACACAATATCATTTTGTTTTAGTGTTTTTACACATGATGTTCCAGTTGAAGAAATTATTTTATCATTTTCTAATAAACAGTTCAATTTTCTTATACTATGGTTTTTCATGAGGTTTTTCATGTAATGGTACAATTTTTACCCACTATGATAGAAATTTTGTTTTTAGGAAATGTTCGTAAGAAAACCTTACTTCATTTCTCTCTTAAGTAAGAGAACACACTTTCTTCTAAAAAACACACTTTATAAAATATTTCAAAAACATTTATTAATTCTTATAAAACTATTTATTAAATTTATTCTTAACCTTTTTTGTTTTTCTAATGCATTTAATAGAATATTCTTGGCGCTTTGTAAAGAAGGACTTTTTATAACCTTTTTACTATGAAAACGGAATATTCTTTTTACCTTGTATGAAATATACAGATTTACCTAACATTAGTTATTTAAATCATTATTTTCAATAATAAAAGGTTATGTTATTAAATGAATATTATTTAAAAAATCAATGAAAATGATAAAAAAAATAAATAGATATACATTACTCAAGAATGTTTTTAAAAGATATTTTTATTTTATTTCTCTTCATCAATTACAAAAACCCTTTATCCTTACTCTACATGGGATATTTTAAATTGATACCATCCTTTTTATTCCTTTTTATGGTGCATTATTGTTTAGGCCAAGTATAGTATTGAAATTCACTTCCATGATTCCTTTGATAGACCCCTTGAAAAATTTAATTTCTTATGACCATTGATCAATGAATTTACCCTAATTAATCATATCATTTATTATGGATATCACTATTTTGTAAACCATATACCATTTTACATATGATGTATAATTTGAAAGATATTTTATTAATTGGAAGATGTATTGAAAAATCCTATTTGTCGGAGTAGATTACTCTAGAGGGGAGGGGTGAATTGAGTGACTATAAACATTTCTGTAAAAATAATTCTTAAAAAGGTTTTCCCAAAAAATAGATACAGCCTAGTTAATCAAGGTTATACTGTTATAAGAGTTTGATTCTTTAAATAATTTCTTAGAAGCCTGATTAATTATCAGTAATCTTAATATTAGTTATTAAAGTTACTTTTGAAGTTATTCTAATAAGGCAAGACAGTTATAACATCATTCCAAGACTAACTATCAATGTGAATTTAGTAATTTCTAAGTTATGCAGAAATGCAGTAAAATAGTGAAGACTAAATTAAGTAGCACATCGGATATGGGACAAGTGGTTCAGTCTCAAGATAATACCTAATCCACTCCACTTGGAGATCACCTGACACCAAGAAGTTTATATAAATAAACTTGATCAACACCCTGGATCGGGGTTAACTACAGTGCAAAAGACTGTCCAGGTAACATGGGTACCTCTTCCATAGTTCTTCGTGGGAAGAAACAACCAAGCAACAAAAGTTCCACTTCCACACTAATATGTGGTTATATACAAGTGTTAAAATATGTTTGAGTATGAATATCTTATATCCTTTAGTTTGAGGTAGAAGACATAGTGTGTTATTATACAGAAACAGACAATGCTCGAAAGTTAATAATAATGATACACAATAGAGAAAGAATATTGAGATAGGTTTATAAATTCTTTGAGTGATAGTCTTTGCAGCTCTGGACTTCTGGGATGAAGCAGATGTAGGAAATAAGTCCTCATATGGAAAACAGAGTGTCACAAGATAGGTAGATTGGAATGTGTTCTTTATGATGTTTGGTTGTGCGAAGTTGTCCTCGATTCTGGGATTCATGTATGCTTTGTGTGTTATTCAGAAGTATCAAGTTTCATGCAATAATCCCTTCTTCAAAAATCACTCAAAGTGTGTTCTTCATTGTCGTGCTCACTCCTGCTTAGAGTTTTTCTTTAATGAACATGACCTTTTTGTGTTTCTGGGCCACACTACTCGTTTATCTTGGAGTGCATGTGTTGGAGCCGACAAGTTGCATGGATACTGCACCTCGAACCTCGTACTGTCAGATGATATGTGTACAAAGAAACATTAATTATGACATTGCTTTTAAAATCTTCAAATATGACCATTAAATATTAAATTGAAAGATGAAAAAACTTATTAAAAAATGGTGTCACAATATGTCATGGAAATGGTGTCTCCTTCACACGGTGTCTGGATTGATCACAATGTCTCATAGTCAAGGTGTCTTCTTCACGGTGTCTTGTTCAGGATGTCATGTTCATGATGTCTTGTTCACGGTGTCTTGTTCACGGTGTCTTGTTCACGATGTCTTCTTCACAGTGTCTTGTTCACGGTTTCTTGTTCATGATGTCTTGTTTACTTTTCTAGAAAGATATAACCAGTGGAAGACTCACGGTTTCTCAGACTTTTCAAAACAATTATAGTTAGACTTTAGCAATGATGATAATATAATAGATTAGACTTAATAATTTGGCAAAGAAGGTTTTATTAAAGTAAATCTAGGATAGTATAATGTAATAAAACATAATATAGAGAAATTAAGGTCTCGAATGGATCTTATTAAATCATAAGAATACATAAACAAGAAAACACGTGATTTGATATAATTTATAGGATTTAACCAGGTTAGATAGTATATTTGATTATTAAAACATTATTAATATATGAGTTGTCTAAAAATATACCCCCTTTTGATGATCACAAATCATATAGTGTTAAAGTGTATATTTTATTCAACAATAGATACAGAGATAAATGGCTAACATATAGAAATTTCTCCCCCTTATGGGATTATAAAAAAGATAGAAGAAGATAAGTCTTGAAAAGTTCACATTTCATTAATGAAAATAAGGTCCAGTACAAATAAAACGGAGTAAAACAAAAGCGACATCATTACTATCAAAAAGGATTAATCACTGTTCTTCTTCAGGGTCTGGCCTTCTCTATTCCTTTATCAGCAGTAGAAGAAGAGGATGCCATGGGAGAAGAGGTCATCATAGGATAAGGGAGTGACGTGGTTGATAGAGAAGGTAAAGGTAGGCCTTAAAAACTGATAGTGCCAAAGTAGGAGTCGTAAAAGGTCGAGGCAGTTATTGATCAAGGATCACAGGCCTGATCTCACTCAGTTCTAGGCTGACATACATAGTGGTGGAGGCTATAGAATAGGTGATGGTAGGAAACACAGGTCTGAGAGGTGCAGCCGCATGAGAAACAATGGTTATGCTCTGTACATGAAGGTAAGGCCTCAGAAGCTTAATGAAATCCGCAATGATCTCGTCACCAAACTGCTTGGCTATCAAAATCATTCTTGTTCTCTATAAACATGTCCAACAATCTAGTAAACTCAGTGAGATTTTGGACTTGAGTCTTTAAAGCTTGAGAAACAGGTGGAATCCGCAAATTTTCCACAAGATACTTGAAATGATTATTAATGTCAGTCTTGGAGAAAATTATGTTGAAGTAGAAATCCACATTCCTGGCAATCTCTTAATGAGAATCATTAGCAATTTTAGAATGGATTTGTACCAGGTCAAGAACTCTATCCCTATTCTTGATAACATCAGAGAGAGAATCTGTATTAATTCCATTGAGCACAGTCTGATGCTCTTTTTTTGACCACTATTCTCACAAGATCAATATCAAAAGAGGGTTGAGAGGATTTTCTAGAGGCTTTAGAAGAATTGACAGTGGTGGTGAGAGATTTCACCTGATTCAGTACATTCAGAAGGCACCTCATATACTCATAATTGAGTTTATTTATATTAACAACTAGTTATCTCATCTCTTTTACAATATGTTTGTTTCTTGCAGCGACCATTTAAACTAAAGAAGCTAAAAAAGGTTGATTCTCATAGAAAACATTCTGTGAGGTTTGAGGAAAAACAGTATCTACAAGATGAGAAATAATCTCTGATCTTGAATGCATCTCTTTCTATATGTCTTCAATCATACCGCTTAGGGTCTTCACTTCATCACTGTGCAGTCTGTTCTCAACTCTTACTTCCTGAATCTCATGAAGAATTTTGGGTTGAATTTTCCAAATAACTATCTCTAATAATAGTGAGGAATCTCTATCACCTAAATTTGTCACAGGAGCTGGTTGTGTATTCAAGAGTTTTTCAACTGCAGACAAAAGAGTAGCTCCAAATTCAATTAGATCATCCTTACTCACAAAGGATGGTTGTTCTGATGAAGGTTTAGAAATGGGGACTGATACAGGCTTCGATTCCTTCTCAAGAGAATGATTAGAGTCATATTTCAGTTAGATCTTAGTAACAAGGTCATGTACTTTTACTGAAACATGATAAGAGTCATCCACATAATAGAAACTAGGGAACTTATACTAAGTGTCTACTAGGTTTGAATAAACTGGGTTTGGGACTTCAAGAGATTCCAGACTTGGGGAATTCTACCCCTCAATTATTTCATCCTTATTAGTGCTGAGAAGCTGAGGATCTTGATCCATTTTCACAAATTCATATCATAGTTCTTCACCCATTTCCTTCCTAGACAATTGGAAAGCTACCTCAATCCAATCTTCAGTAGAAGGGATGATTTCAGTAATATATTGTTTCATTGGGAGTTCCTCAAGGTCATCTCCTTGCATAGCAGGTAGCTCTTCCTCTATAGGTTCTTCAACAACATTCTTCTCCGTTTCTTGGATAGAAGAATTTGTTTCAGCCTCGGTTTTAGTATGTAGAGTAAAATCCTCTGTAGGTTCAGGGACTTCGGTTTCACTTACCACAAGAGGGATATGAGTATTGTCTTCCGCAATAGAGACAGTTTCCCTAGGAGAAACAACATCCTCTTCTTCTTATTCAGCAGGATATTCAAAAACCTCATCTAGTTCCAAACCAGTGTCAGAAATATCTATAGGTCTGGAGGTATTTTCCACAGGATTCAATATTTCATAAATTCTATCATTGTCTTCCACCCATGACTTTTCCAAGGATTCCAATATATCTTCATCCTCTTGATAGTGACTTTTGAAAGGCAGTACACACAATCCTTTATAACTTCCTCATTTGGTCCAACCATACCTTTGGAAAGAATCATGGTTGAGATAATCCGAGAGTAAAATAGGGAGGTTGACTTGGATGTGGCTTTGATCAGTTCACACATATGGTGTATGATATACTTACAATGGTTTATCTTATTCCCATTTTCATAAGATGAATTAGAAACACATCTTAATATTTCAAAACAACAAAATCACCTTTTCTTGGGCAAACCAGATTCTGAATAAACTTGAACAGAAGCACTGATTCTCAATCTAGTTCAGCAACAATGGATCTCCTCTTGGTTCCATTTCCAGTTAAGGCTTTCAAAGAATCATCCATATCAAAGAATTCAGTTTATAGTGGAGGACCTCTTGGCTAATCCTCACAGATGCCTTCATGAGGGATCCTAAGGCATGAATCCAATAACCTAGAAGATAATGAGAATTTATTCCCATTGATCCAATGTATCATGACATAACTATCACCAAAATCAAAAGAGAACTATACAAACTGATAATATTGAGCCACAAGCTTAGGGTAGATGGGTCTATCTTCTTTGGAAAACCACTCTAACCAGCCTTGCTATTCTAAAACATTCAAAACCAGAGACTTACTATATAGAAGCCACTTTGGGAAAATCTCTTTCTTAGGTACGTCAACTCATTTTACAATAATTTGGTTTAAAGACCCTTCATGTGCTACCTTAGGTGCAATCTTCTTATTATTTGAGCAACATTTCTCAGGAGTCGGTGATGAAGGGCATTTCATCCTGGGCATCTACCAAAGGATAAAGAGTGAGAAAAGGGTTGCAGGGTTGAAGAAGGATTTAAAATTAGTGAATAGAAGAAATACTAAGTGAATAATCGAGTGATAAATTCTTTATTTTATCATTTTGGAATACCAAACATCGCAAAAGTAAAAAACTCGGGAAAATAAATTAGTGAAATTAGTAATTACTGTGATAGAGTTTTTTTACTTCGTAAATAAAATCATAAAGAATTTTTATGGTGAGACCGTGTCAGGTCTTTACTGTGAGATAGTGAATGACCTTTAGGGTGAGACAGTAACTGACTCTCACAGTGAGATTGTGGACATACTCCACAGTGAGATAGTGAATGTGCATTACAGTGAGACAGTAACTGTTAGACAGTAATCACAAAATACTAACTGTGAGACCGTAAATATGAAATAGTAGGATACAACCATAAGATATGAAATAGTAATATATTTATATTAGGTTTTTCATGCCTAGTTCATGTATGATGTAGTCTATTTTCTCGTAATTTAATGTTTTAGTGAATATATCCGCAAGCTGATATTCAGTACCAATGAATTCAAAAGTGATATCAACTTTTTGATAATGATCTCTCAAAAACTGATGTCTTACATCAATATTATTTTTCCTATAATGTTAAACATAATTTTTTGAGATGATAATAGCAATTGTGTTTTCACAGTTTATAGGTACATGCCCGAATTGATATCCATAATCTAGTAATGTCTGTTTCATCCAGAAAATTTGTGCACAAGAACTGCCAACAACTATGTATTTAGCCTCGGTAGTAGATAATGCAACATAATTTTGTTTCGTACTACACCATGATACTAGTGACTTTCATAAAAGGTGACATGTTACAGAGGTGCTTTTTCTATCTAACACACAGCCACCACTATCATCATCAGAATAACTAATTAATTTAAAGGGCTGTCCTTTGGGATAGTACAATCCTAGATTGGGTGTATGCTTGAGGTATTTGAAAATTCTCTTTACAACATTTAAATGATATTCTTGAGGATTTTATTGAAAATGAGAACACATACAAACACTAAACATAATGTCAGGTTGAGTAGCAGTTGTGTAGATTAAACATCCAATCATTCCTCTATAAGTGGTTTGATCAATAGATTTTCCATCTTCATCAAGATCCAACATACAAGTGGTACTCATGGGACTGTCACTACTTTCAGTGCTACCCAATATAAAATGATTTAGAAGATATCTAGTATATTTACATTGAGTTAAAATAATACCATCATTGTTTTAAAATATTTGAAATCCTAGAAAGAATTTTAGTTCACCCATTAAACTCATTTCAAATTCATTTTGCATCATTTTAGAAAAATCAACACAAAAATAATTTTTTGAATATCCCAAAACAATGTCATCTACATAGATTTGAACAACTTAAACGTCATTAGAAATTAATTTAATAAAAATGGTAGGATCATCTATTCCTTTTTAAATCATTTGGAAATAAGAAAGGTACTCAAACTATCATACCATGTTCTTGGAGCTTGTATTAAACCATATAATGTTTTTGATAATTTAAAAATGTGATTTGGAATATAGGGGTTTGTAAAACCGGGGGGTTGTTCAACAAAAATATCCCCTGCTATATACCCATTTAAGAATGCACTCTTAACATCTATTTTATATAGTTTGAAATTCCGATGTGCAACATAGGCCAGAAGGATTCTGATGGCTTCATGTCTTGCTACTGGTGAAAAAGTCTTCTCATAGTCAATTCATTCTTCTTGACTATAGTCATGTGAAACTAATCTAGACTTATATATAACTATGTTACCAACTTTATCTACCTTATTTTTAAACACCCATTTAGTGCAAAGGGTGAATGTGTCCTTGGGTCTTGCAACCAGTTTCCAAACTTTTTCCCTTTCAAACTCATTGTGTTATTCTTGAATATCCATCACCAAAAGTTCATCATTGATGTCATCATTAGTGTTTTTAGGTTCAATTTTTGACACCAATAATTGATGTTCAACCTGATATCTAAGAGAAGTTATAGTTTGAGTCCCTTTGTCTAGGTATCCTATAAAAACATCTAAGGGATGGTTCTTAAGAGTTATAACAACTCTAGACAAGGAGGTACTAGTGATTTCGGGTTCTTCAGTAGGTTCAGGATATAAGGACTATTCAGAACTGGATGTTTTCATAGATTCTTTCACCAATGGATTTGAGAATTTTGAAATAATGTTCAGATTTAATACATCATACTCCAGGTTCTCTAGAAAGGTTTTAGGCTCATGTGGATCTATTTCATCAAATCTGACATAGGCATATACTTCCACACATTTATTTCTTTTATTGAACACTCTATAATCTTTACTAGACATGGAATATCCTAAAAAGATACCTTCATCACTCTTGAAGGAATATTTGTCATTATTTTCCTTTGTATTAAAAATATACACTTTTCAACCAAAAACATTGAAGTAGCTAACCTTGGGTTTTCTACTGTTCCATAACTCATATAGAGTCTTCTTAAGAACATGTCTAATCAATACTCTATTGATAATGTAGCATGCTATATTGACAGCTTCAACCCAGAAATAAATATGTAGGTCATATTCACTAAGCATTATTCTAGCAATATCTTGTAGGGTTCTATTTCTTCTCTATACAACTCCATTTTGGTGAGGTGTTCTAGGGGTAAGAAATTGTGATTTTAACCATTTTTGGAGAAAAATGATCAAACTCTTGATTTTTAAACTCACGGCCATGATCACTTCTTAAGGATTTAACTCTAAGTCCGTTAATATTTTCTACAGACAAGGAATATTTAGTAACATAAGTGTGGGATTCACTCTTGTGAGCCATAAAGAAGTTCCAAGTATATATTGAAAATTCATCTACAAGAAAATAAACATAGTGCCCTCATTTAAATTAGAAACTCTAGATGGTACAAATAAATCCATGTGAATGGGTTCAAGAGGTTTAGAAGTTGACACATCATTCTTTGGATTGAAGGAAACTTTGTGTTGTTTTCCCTTTTGACAAGGATTAGACACTTTCTCATTTGGATACTCAAGTTTGGGTATGTCATTAACTAAACTTTTTCTAGTTAGCTTTCTAAGGGACTGAACATTATAGTTTCCTAGTCTCCTATTCCAAAACTAAGATTCATTATGAAATACACTTAAGCATGGAGAATTTTGAGAAGCTAAAGAGTCTATGTTAATAGAGTAAGAATTTTCATTTCTTAATGCAGAAAATATTAATTGTTATTTAAAATTAAATACATTACAAGCATCATTTTCAAATTTAACATGAAATCCATCATCACATAATTATGAGATACTAAGCAGATTATATTTTAAACCCTCAAAAAACAGTACTTTGGAAATCAATACTGATTTAGAGTTACCGATTTGGCCGAGGCCAATAATATTTCCTTTGGAATTGTCACTAAATGTGACATTTCCTCTATCTATTTTGATCAGGTTGTTGAATCATCAGTAGTCTCCTATCATGTGCCCTGAACATCCAAGGTATAAGTACCATAGACTTTTACATGAACTCTTTAAGCATATTTCCTACAAAATAATCAAGAAAAAATAGATTTTGGTACCCATACTTGTTTGGGTCCAGTGATATTAGTAATAAGTGATTTAGGAACCCATATCTGCCTCATAGGTTTCCTATACTCATTATGTAATGTACCTGAAAAAAAACATTATTTAGTCCAGAACAACATGAAACAGTAGAAAGGGTATCATAACTCGAACTAGTTGATTTGTGTCTAGAACTGGGAGTAAAACTATATGTCCCCGATTTAGAAACAAAATTTTTTCTACCAGGATTTCATTTTCCTGGTTGATAACCATTTCCAATTTTGTATTTTGGGGGAAATTTTTTTTCCTAGCATTTGGGTAAGAGTATTTTTCCCATTGGTAAACTTTTCTAGATCATTCTTCAATCGGTCATTATTCATTTTTCATTTAGTGTTCTCTTTGAGAAGCTGAGCATTTTTCTCCTTTTCAGTTATGAGTTCATATTTATCAGTCACAGTGAGAGATAGATTTTTCTTCAATGATTTATATTTTTCTTTTAGTTCATTTCATGTTTCTCCAAGAATGTTACAATATTCAAACATTTCTTTATTAGTCATGTTTTCAGAGTCACTCTCATCTTCAGAATAGTATGAATAATGTTCAGAGGAGTCCAATCTTTCCTCATATTTTTTTTTTCATAAAACACATATTGGCTTTGATAGACTCATAATCATGTGATGTTTCACAGTCGCTTGAACTGTCCTCAGAGGCACTCCAGGTGTCTTTCATTGCCTTTTTATACTTCCTATCCTTGCCCTCATATCTCTGTTGGTACATGAGCTTTGGACAATCATCTTAAATATGTATTTTGTTCTTATATTCATAGAAGAATATTTATTCAGTATTGTCACTTCTTTTTCGGTCCTTCTTCTAACATCCTTTTTGGTCATATTTTCCCATGAAATTATATTTTCAGAAAAATTTCATCTTCTTGTAAAATATTTTGAATCTTCTGGCTTGTTGAGCCATATCTTGATCACTATCAGGCGATGATTGATCACTACTGGAATATTCTACAGAATCTTCCAATTTCCCTTTGTCTTTGTGTTTAGAGGTACTGGTCTTGAATGCAACTGATTTTTTCTTTGGTTCATCCTCCTCTTCCTTGATGAAATTCTGCTCCTCTTCACACATCATCAGTTTCACAATTAGTTCATTCACATGTCTCTTTATTATGTCACATGATTATCTAATAGAGATAGAGGATCCCCTCCATCTGTCAGGCAGACATTTGAGAATTTTCATGATCTGTTCCTTGGTAGTGACTTATCTTCCAAGAGAAATCATTTTATTGACAATCTCACTGAACCTAAGATACATGTTAGATATAGGTTCATCGGGTTTCATTTTAAAGTTATTATATATGATAGTATAAGTGTTAAGTCTCACCTATTTTACTCTAGATGTGCCTTCATGTGAAACAGACAGGGTATCCCATATTTCATGGGCAGTTTTACAAGCTGAAATTTTATTGAACTTTTCATCTCGTAAGGAGTAGTGTAATGCATTCATGGCATTGAAATTGTTATTGTAGGCAGTTTTGGTAGGTTCATCCCATTTGATTCTTTCAGTAGCAGGAATTTTGTATTCATCTATAATGGATGACCAAATCTCAAATCCCATACTCTCTAAATGCATTTTCATTTTAATTTTCCACTGAGCATAGTTGGTTCCATTAAATAATGGTGGTATGTTGGTTGCACCACATTACAATATATTATCCATAATAATTAATTACTTTTAAAGAGCTATAAATTTATAATTAACGAAAAATATACAGATCTTTGATGTACAACTACAATCACAGTTAAATAAGATTAAACATAGTCCTAATAAACAACCTCTGATACTAAATGTTGGTCGGAGTAGATGACTTAAGAGGGGAGGGGTGAATTGAGTAACTTTGAAAATTTCTATAAAAATTATTCCTAAAAAGGTTTCCCCAAAAAATAGATACAGCCCAGTTAATCAAGGTTTTACTGTTATATGAGTTTGAATGTTTAAATAATTTCTTAAAAGCTTGATTAATTCTCAGTAATCTTAATATTAGTTATTGAAGTTACTTTTGATGTTATTATACAAAGACAAGACAATTATAAATTCTTTCCAAGTCGAACTATCAATGTAAATTTAGTGATTTATGAGTTATGTAGAAAATCCGTAAAACATAGAAGACTAAGTTAAGTAGCGCATCTGATATGAAACATGTGGTTTAGTCTCAAGCTGAGACCTAATCCTCTACACTTGGTGATCACCTTCCACCCAGAAGTTTTTATAAATAATCTTGATCCACACATTGGATCGGGGTTAACAACAGTGCACAAGACTGTACAGGTCACACAGGGACCTCTTCTACAGTTCTTTATTGGAATAAACTACCAGTCCACACATGGATCTCTTCCACACTTATCTATGTGTATATACAAGTGTAAAAAGCTGTTTGAGTAAGGATATATTATATCCTTTAGTTTGATGCAGTAGACCGAGTGATTTATTGTACAAAAACACACTCTGCATGAAATTTAATAATAATGATACACAACAGAGATGGAATATTGAGATAGGTTTAGAAATTCTCTGAGTTTTAGTCTTTTTATCTCTAGACATATGGGATGAACTAGATGCAGGAACCAAGTCCTTGTATGGAAAACAATGTGTCTTAGGTTAGCAAGATTGGCATGTGTTCTTAGTGATGTTTTCTAATGCGAAGATGTCCATGATTCTGGGATTCATGTATGCATTGTGTGTTCTACAGTAGTGTTGAGTTGCATGCAGCAATCCTTTCTAAAAATGTCTCTCTAATTGTGTTTGTCATTGTGGTGCTCATGCTTTCTTAGAGTTTTCTTTCACGCACTTGGCCTTTTTTTTTGTTTCGGGGCTGCACTACTCTTTTATCTTGGAGTGCATTTGTTGTAGCTGACAGGTTGCATGGATACTACACCTCGTACCTCGCACTGTCGGATGATATGTCTATAAAGAAACATTAATTCTGTTAGTGCATTTAAAATCATTAATTATGACCGTTAGAGATTAAATTGGAAGACGACAAAACATATTACAAAACGGTGTCACAGTATGTCCCGGAAATAGTGTCTCCTTCACACAGTGTCTGGATTGATCACGGTGTATTGTGGTCACGGTGTCTTGTTCACGATGTCATGTTCACAGTATCTTCTTCACAGTGTCTTGTTCATGGTGTCATGCTCACGGTGTCTGGTTCACGGTGTCTTGTTCAGGGTGTCTTGTTTACTTTTCCTGAAAGATATAACTAGTGGCAGACTCACGGTGTCTCAGACTTTTCAAAACAACTGTATTCGGACTTAAGAAATGATGATCATAGAATGAATTAGACGTAATAATTTGTCAAAGAAGGTAGTATAAAAGGAAATCAAGGATAATATAAAGTAATGAAACTGAATGTAGGGAAATTATAATCTTTAATGGCTCTTCTTAAAGAATATTAATACTTAAACAATAATACACATGATTTGATTTAATTTAAAGGATTTAACCAGGTTGAATAGTATTTGTGATCATTAGAACATGATTAATATATGAAGATTCCAACAAATCCATATCTTATATTCAATAGATATATTTGATAAGGCATGTTAATTAATTGGACTATTTGATATGATGAATTCTTTTGATAAGAAATGAACGGTGGGGATCAAACATTATATAGACCATCGATGCACTGAAAGGAAGTCATGAGAAAAATAATTTGGACAACTAAAATAGTTTTATACATATAGATTTAAACCATCATGTGAAACGTCTTGGGGGTAAATGTTTTCAGGATCCTGAGGCATGAAATCCAATAATTAAGCATTTCCTTCATTTTGATACAGTATTTACCGAAGATATTTTCACTATGAAAAAGTATATAGACGCATTTCATTCATGTTTTATTGATTAAATGGAAAGTGTTTTCTATTTATTACCATGCCATATATATTATGACTTATTTAGTTATTTAAATTCAATGTGTGTTAAGTTATTACCCTTCCATAATTCTTATTCACTTAATCCTTAATTTGTTGTTTACATGGAATGTGTTCTGTTATTACCCTTCCATATTGATTATGCTCATTGACTCATTATTTCTACTGATATACATAAACCTTATTATCAAACTGAGATCACCCTTAATTTTTTTAATTTCCCCACTAATACAATAATTATACTAATAAATACATTCAAGGGAATTTTAGTTGTAATAAAGTTTTTATCCATGAAGTTATTTATAAAAAATTATTATTTTATAATTACTATATCTATTCATAATAAAAAAATAATGTATGTATCAAGTTTACCAATTCTTATAAATTGTTCGGTCTTTTAGGATGCAATATATTTGTATATTATGCATATATAATAGTAGTAAAATATTTATATGGGTCAGGTTGAAGTCTGTTAGCTACACTGTTGATGTTAGGCTATCTAATAAAGTAGTGAAATATATGTTACATGTTTATTCAAATTATGTTGACACCCTATTTGACTTTGGATCTTTATATTTTGTTATTTATGATAAATATTAAATTATAAAGAGAATATAAAAACCTAAAAAGAATATATATTTTTTGGTAAAAAATAAAATTTTATGTATTAAAGAAATCAGGATTTATAATGATCTTCTAACTGTTATCAGTGGGGTTGTCTTCCGTGAATATCATATTGAAATTACAATAATACAGTTTTTTATTATTCTATGTATGTATTCGATTAGATTTATGATTCTATGATATATTTCAAAGCTAATAATGATATATTCAGTTATTTCATGCCTTTTCTAACATATCAAGAAGCTAAGAAATTTATTAGCGATTTTAGTGAAATTTATGTAGCTCTAATTTTTGAATAAAGATAAACTATTAAAATTATTGATGATCCGGTAGTGGATGAAAATATAAATGTATTTCCCAATTATCTTCTTAGTGTTATTCCTAATTGGGATATTGTATTTTCTACTAATATTGGGTCTAATGCTAATCCTGTTTCAAAAACACCTTATCAAATGGAACAAGTTGAACATTTTGAATTTAAAAAAGTAGTTGTAGCAGTCACTAGATATTGGTTTCATACATCCTAGAACTTCACCATGGGTTTTACATTTTAAAATTTTTTTATAAATAATTATGGTTCCATAATTATTTACATCGATCACAGAGCCTTGAATAACATCACTATTAAGAACATTTATCTACTATAACACATCGATTTTTTCATTGATAATCTCTAGGAGAGTAGTAGTTTTCTAATACTAATATTTGGTGGGGATACCATTAGACAAATTTAAATGAGGAAGATACAATATTGATAGTGTATCTAACAAGATATTATCATTATGATTTACTAATTATTCTCTATTAGTTATCTAATGAAAAAATTGAATTTATGGACCTTATGAATTGAGTTATCCATTATTATTTATATATGTAAGTGTTAGTGTTTATTAGTGATGAATTGGTATATTTAAAAAAATTCATGAGAAATCATGACGTCACAAGATAATTGTTATGGACATCATTAGCGAAATAAAGTAATATGGAATACTTAGTATGTGTAAAATTTGGTTGCAACAAATTTCGTTCATTGGAATGTTATTTCTAAACATCACATGACTTTTATCCTCTCTAATGATATAGCAGATGAATAATTTCCACAACCAAAACAATTCATAGATATTTATAATTTTCATTTATTAGTGGGTTACTACTATTGGTTTTTTTGTGAAAATATATACCATTAGTCATCCCATTGGCCAAATTAACTCGAATATGATTTAAATTCCTTGAGATGAAAGAGTTTGATTATTATTTCAAGGAAGTGAAAAAAATATTGTTTAATTATCTAGTTTCCTCCATACTTTCTATAAATATTGATTTTATCATATATAGTGGTAGTTCAGGGAAGGGCCATGGTTGTGTCCTAATGTATTTTGATATGGTACATTCTTATTCTTCACATTAAAAAAAATATCATGAGGTAAATTTTTTAAAAAATTAAACAACAATATTCTTTTGGGTTCTGATTCATAAAATATTTTGAGTTGTCATTTATGTGGAGTAATGTGTTAATTATATAAGGATCATAAAATTTTGAAGTATTTATTCAAGTCAAACTTGAGGCCAATAATATTTCTAGAAACTGATTAAGTTATATTAGATCACATCAAATTTCCATCATAAAAACTGAACAATGTATCTGATGTTGTTGGTTAGAATGATAACTCTAAATTAACCCTATTAAATTTTAAAAATGATTTTTTTTTTGTTATTTGATAAAATTTTACAAGTAATTGTGAATGCATGAGATTCCACTATATTATTTTAGGTGTCATCATAATCATATCTCTTTGGAAGAATTATGAAATATCTAAAAGGGGAATTTGTTTTAGAAAAGGAAGAATGTTTCATGAAGGTTAGATTCACATTGTTTAATGTTTATAAAGAACTTAATATATATTTTTAATATGATTTTGGGATTATTGTGATTGATGTAACACCCCAAGATTTCATATTGTGTTATTTCGTCAAATTAATTCAATAACTTGCACTACACGCAACACCGAGTTCAAGCGCACCATGACTTACCAAAAAAGCCGTTCAAAAGAGGTTATGAATAGTAGTAACTAAATTATAAACTTTATATAATCCTTATAATTTTAGAATCCATATTATGAGTATCTTAGACATAATGTAAGAACAAATTCATTTTCTATATTGCACTTTTACAAACATTTAATGGTGAACCCTTTTTAAATAAAATATTTTAAACTTTAATATATTCAATTTGACTAAATAAATTTAATTTTTAGAATGGGGAAATCAAAAATAATTACAATGAAACATCCCATGCTTCCACGATACACTTTCCTTTTAAATATATAGTAGCGTGTGTTGTACGGAACTTCAAGTTCTAACACACACCACAACCAATCAAACTAGCCGTTATGAATAGTAATACCAAGTTTTTTAAATTTTATAAATTTTATCTCTCAAAATGGAATTCATTTTTTTATTTGGAGTATTGAATTTAGCCTAAGGTGAAATTTTGGAAGTTTTCAGATAACATTTATATTTTGATGAATAGTGAAAATTACTAAATTTGAATTAAAAACCACTTTTTTAATCGAAGTAATTTATATTGATAAATTATGAATTTGAGTGGTTTTAAAGTATATTTAGAATATATTATTACCATTTAATACAATGTTGTTCATTGTACATAATTTCACAATTAAATCGGACATAAACAAGTGTCAATCTTTTAATAGTTATTATCTCTTAAAAACACGCTATTTGTTGGGATGACGGGAATTAATTTTTAAATTAATTAATGCAACTGATATGTTTTGAATTTGGTAAAATAGACATCATTTTGGAATTCATAATATCAAATATAGCTTAGGCCTAATTTTTGTTATTTTTCTGGAAACTTTCATTTTTTTTGATGAATAGTGAAACCACTAAGTGGTAGTTAAAAAAACTGAATTTTTCAAAAAGCTTAATTTTACCGCTTCTGTGAATGGAATTTCAAAAATCCAAGAGACACGGTTAATATCAAGGAGTAAAATGTGGTTCAATGAGATGAAAATAAATTTTGGTGAATAGTAACTTTTTAGTTTTATTTACCACAACTAAAAGTAAATGTGGGTAATTAAGGGTAACAATTATATTAATATTACCCTAACACATGTCCTAATTCTATTGGATATGCTTAATTTGACGAAAAACAGCCTTAGGAATAAAATATTATCTTTTAAGTCCACATAGATTAGATTAGGAAATTTATTATTATTTAATTCAAAGAAGATTTAAAAGAGTTAAAATCAATGTTTATTTACTAAATCATTTTTAATATAGGGTTATAAATAAGATAAATTAGATTTTAAATATTAATTAGAAACCAAAAATTATTTCCTACAATATTGTATTTTATTTATAATTTTTAGACAATATATAATATAATTTATTTATGACACAATGATGATACAGTAATTACCATAATAGTGAAAAATTAAAATAATTGATATTATAAATACACAAATAAATATAATTTGAGACTTTTTATGAATTAAAATAATTTTCTACGTTAATATGACATGTTATTAATGATTTAATTAACTTTTTTAGATTTAATATTTCTGTTATGATTTTCACAAAAATCGATTTTCCAAATAGTGTCAAAATTGACATAAAAGAGTTTTTAAAACAAATATTATATTATTAGTTGATATGCATTTCCAAAAAATCTAAGGTTACACCAAAAGACTTTTATCATGATAGGTGTATCATTAATGGACCACTTGGGGGTATCTTGGAGGTATATAGTATGTTTATTAACTATATAATATAAAAAAAACAATGTGACATGGTAAGTGTCAAACTAATTAACTAATAGTTAAAACTAAAAGATAAGGTAAATATAATGACCCAAACCTGTTTAAATTCTATTGGTTGAGTGGTTTTCGACCCATCCCCACCTTAAACATTAAATAATCCACTTTGGAGCCATTAGAAACCGAATATGAATTTATTATAAAATAATATTTCTAACTTTTCCAAAGGTGCCCCTCACCCCTCGTATAAAAGGGCACTCCCCCTTCTCATTAATTCACACCTTCAAAGCCATTTTTCTCTGCCAAACTCTGCCAAAATACTCTCTCAACTTCTCTAAATTCATCCTAGAGGCCTTATTTTAGTCAGAAAGCCATCTTAAGGATCCATTTTGATCAAATCAAAAGGAAGAACCCGAAGAAGAGGTATTGATTTCACCACCCTTTTTCAAGTTCCTTTCTTCTTCCACTTCTTAATTCTTTGTTATTACCATTCTAAAATAATAACTCCAATATATTATATATACTTTGATGTTATTATAAATATGGTACAACCATATTCAGTATTCTATCCATCCTTTGAATAACATGTCACCATACCTGCGTACGTACGGCTTACCGTCTCCACGTTGTGGTGTAATTGTTATTCAATAAATTTTTATTTTGATTGGTATAATAATGATGTGTACATAATGTAAATAATAAATATAACATGATAATGATTCTTTATATATGATATACCTTCCAATTATATATTATTTTAATATCAAAATAATGATATTGTCGCTCGTGCGTACGTACGGACTACCGTCTCCATGAACGCAATGAGATTCATTCTCCATCGTATCCATTCAAGTCTAATTATCATTTGATGATTAATAATAGTATCTAACGACTTGATATCATTCTGGAATTTATTAAGATACAACCTATCAATGACAAACCTGGATTACGTAACAAAACATATAAAATAAAACGATTAAGATAACATCTGAAACAACGATAATACTAAGATATTATTAACAAATCAATGTTAAAAGATCATATATGATATCATATTAATGTATATGATTCTTGTATAATTTAATAAATATTATTTCACCATTATACAGGAGGTTAACCTATCCTCAACCTAGGAAATGTACATGGTAAGGGTTTATTTCGCAATCTCTTCATTATCTGAGGTTGTTTATACGTAATAATATACTGGGACTTCTGTATCATCCACATCCATGTTTCTTAAAAATATATTTCAAAACATTTTTACTATTTACTAGAATATGGGTTAAAGTCATTTATACCCTTGTTTACTTTTATAAGTGGTTTATAAAGGAATATTTCCGTCATTTTCCAAACAAGGTCCTTTTTAACTTTTTCGACAGAATTAAGGTAATAATGTTTTTTAACTTATACGGCGGGTGCAGCTATTTTCCACCGTTATAAAATCATTGAAGCTTTCCTTACAAGCTTATAAGAAAATTTTCAAATTAATCATTTTATTTTATAATTATTTGACTTTTAAATGATTTCAAAAAAGGGATATTTCTCTCAAAAAGTTTTGATTTCATCTATGTCAACATCCTTTGATGGATTTTATGCTTATTTGAAGTTGATTTATTATGATACAAAACTTCCATATTGTAATGAAGATTTTATGATTTTTTTGAATATGGATCTGTTATTTTTATACCATTCATGGTTTATGGAGAAAGTATTGACATTTAGTATGCTAGTTTTAATACGAATGGTTATGTTATGTGTAAACCTGTTCATATGTGGAATGCATTGACTTAATATGTGACGGGTGGAGCCCGCTATAGCTCCTCGATACATCGGTAGGTCTCATGGGACAAACTAGTGTCTTGGTACAAGGCCTTGACAAAATCTTATTTGTAGTCTTGGCACGAGGCATTGGCTATGTGGTTATGATAGTATGGCATTATTCATTCCATCATTATGAAAGTGGTTATTGATATTGCATGTGATTATTTTTTTAGTAGAATATCCATGTGAATAAGTAGATGGTATTATTTCATTTTATTTTTGCCATACTATGTTTAATTTCATGTTTAAAAGGATTTTGTTTTAGTTATAAATTACGTTAAATGTTTATTCTTATTTATGAATGTTTCCGCTATATTTTTATCCTTACTGGGCATTTGAGCTCACCCCTTTTCTATGTTTTATTTTTCCCAGGATGTGAAGAAGTAAATTATGAATGACCTACAGGGATAGTATGAGGGGATAAGAGTGTAGACTATGGAGACTATGTTGTTGTAGTTTCCATTTTTATGATGTAATGAAAACTTTATGAATATATCTAGTGTTTCCAAGGATACTAAACTAATCGGTCTTTCGAGATTTGATCTTTCTTGTGATCATGCCAATGTTATGTAATAATGCACCGACTCTGGGTAACTGGGGTCGGGGCGTTACAGTTGGTATCAGAGGAAGTTTAGTACAAACCATGGAAGCTAGATTTAGATAAACTCTGATTAGAGCACATAGACCTAAGATGGACTTTGAGGATTAGTATTGAAGAACTTCCTAGAATGTTGGTATTGTAGAGATTTTGTTAGTTTTCCGAGAAATACATCCCTGTTTGGAGACGAGCAGGTAGAGGCGGCTCTGGCATAGATGTACCTAGGGGTAAAACCCGAAAACACCACTTTGAGCTAGAATCGAACTGGAACTGGTGCACGACAACAGGCCTTACTGCACTCTTGGTTACGAGACTCCTAGGGGATATTCTTAGGATAATTCTCATTTTCTTTACAAACCATTATGAAGGGTTTATGAGTATATACATCCTCAAAGGAGACATTTTTATGATTATGGATTATATCCATAAACTATTTAATATATGTTATGTGTTTTACAAGTTTGGGATTAGGTATTGTTATTCATAAACCAATCTAGTGTATTCCATTGTTTAGAAATGGCGCCCAGTAGAAGGAATGAGAACTCCAACAATGCACATGATCCAAAGAGAATGAAGGATCATATCTTTCATGGTATTATGCCAGAATTTATAAGAGAAATGGTCTCCCTTGTATTATCATCATATGATGAAATAATATCATGTGTCGATAAGATAAGTAAAGAGTTTACTGAGTCCTATGGCTTTGAAGGGATGCAGGAGAAGAAAAGGATGGAAGAGAGAAAGATGGATAAAGGGAAGAGGGAAAAGAAGAATTTTCCCATATGTGATAGCTGTGGGAAAAAACACCCTAGAACTTGCCTGAAAGGAATGACTGTTTGTTATAAGTGTGGAGGAAAAGGGCACAAAGTACGTGATTGTATGTGTAAGAAAATGGTTTCAAATGTAAAATTATTCATTTTCAAGGAGTTTTGACACTACGCGAACATATGTCCTAGTCATCAGACTATGCCGCAAATAATACTATAGGATAATAATCAAGTTATGATACTACCACATATGAAGAGGAATGATTAGATTTCTTATGTTGATTATGTTATTTGAGTGTTGTATCAACAATGTACATGTTATAATAATTATGGAGTAAATAAGGATTATAATGCAGTACTATTTCATTAAGGACTTGAAAATGTATGTAACAAAGAAAAGTGACTCAATAGCAGGTTAAATTTTTGGAAAATATATGGTTGACATAAAGATAAACCATAATATGGTTCTGATACCGAGGTACTGATTTTAGAATAATACATGATTGATTTGGATAAATTATATTGGATATTCTTGACTACCTTGAAACTGATTAATGATTTGTATATTCCATCATTGTTGGGGTTTATAACATTTTTGGATTGAAGGAGTATATTTATTATTCCTTAAGGAATAAGGGATCATGAATGTAATCAATAAGGTTTTAATGTAATTTAGGATGTTGCAGTGTTTTAAAAGAATAAATGATGAAGGTGTTCACATGTTATTACGTAGAAAAAAGGATCTTCATTGTGTTTACCTTCCTTATAAATTTTGGACTGAAGTATTTTGGATAGTTCTAGTTTGGATTATTTTGGATTTCCATAAACGGACAACCCGGAGGTCGGGCGGCAACCCGTCGCGTCCGGCAAGGCCGCGGGAATTGAACCCACAACCGAAGGGACACAAGGGTGTATCACCTACCACTAACCCATGTGATATCCTGGATTGAATAATGTCATTTTTTAATGGTTCGTCTAGATGATTTATAAATTCATTTTTTTAAACCCTATACGAATATGATAAATGGAATATTATTTCTAAGTTCTATTATATTTTAGAGTGAAAGATAAGTTTGTGGTAGAACTTAGTTAAAGGATGAGAGTCTACTTGTCAAGTATAAATCTTTCTTCTTCTCTTATTCAATGAAGATATTAATTCTTATACTTTAGTGAAGGGATCTTAAAACAAAAAAAAATGTGTTATCCTAATACCATATGTTTTGCTGAACCGATGGTATTTTAATTCATCATAGATTGATGAATTTAAGGCCCTCAATTTTACACTTGTTTTTTATTGATGACCACAATCACTACCTATAAATATTTACATTTTTCATCCAATTATATGTCTCTAATTGCCACCAATGTTCTCCGAATAGAGATCATAATTTGGTGGTGACCCTTTCATTTCTATTTTCCTCTTATTAAGACTAAATTTTATTAACCCAATTTACGGTGTGGGCTTTCCCACAAAGATATTTTCTATATTCAACATTTTTTGTTCGAAGAAAAATTTCAAATTGTGTGGACGCAATTTATTGAAGTAGGGGAGAATGTAACACCCCAAGATTTCATAGTGTGTTATTTCTTCAAATTAATTCATTAACTTGCACTACACGCAACACCGAGTTCAAGCGCACCATGATATACCGAAAAAGCCAATCAAAAGAGCTTATAAATAGTATTAACTAAATTTTAAACTTTATATATATAATTTTAGAATCCATATTATGAGTTTCTTAGACATAATGTAAGAACAAATTCATTATCAGTATTGCACTTTTACTAACTTTTAATAGTGAAACCTTTTTAAATCCAATATTTTAAACTTTTATATATTCAATTTGACTAAATAAATTTACTTTTTAGAATGGGGACATCAAAAAAATTTACAATGAAACATCCCTAGATTCCATGATACGCTTTCGTTTGAATAATACGGTAGCGTGTGTTGTACGCAACAAAAGTTCTAACACACCCCACAACCAATCAAACTAGCCGTTATGAATAGTAATACATACTTTTTGATTTTTTTTAAATTTTACCTCTCAAAATAGACTTCATTTTTGTATTCGGGGTATCGAATTTAGCCTAAGGTGTAATTTTGGAACTTTTCGGATAACATTTATATTTTGATGAATAGTGAAAATTACTAAATTTTAGTTAAAAACACCTTTTTTAATCGAAATAATTTATATTGATAAATTATGAATTTTAGTGGTTTTAAAGTATATTTGGAATATATTTTTACCATTTAATTCAATTTTGGTCATTGTACATAATTTCACAATTAAACCGGACATAAAAAAGTGTCAATCTTTTGATAGTTATTTTCTCTTAAAAACACGCTATTTGTTTTGACGACGAGAATTAATTTTTAAATTAATTAATGCAAATGATATGTTTTGAATTTGGTAAAATAGACATAATTTTTGAATTAATAATATCAAATATAGGTTAGGCCTATTTTTTGGTAATTTTCTGGAAACTTTCATTTTTTTGATGAATAGTGAAACCACTAAGTGGTAGTTAAAAAAACTAAATTTTTCATAAAACTTAATTTTACTGCTTTTATGAGTGGA
Source organism: Viscum album (assembly GCA_963277665.1). Classification (NCBI taxonomy): domain Eukaryota; kingdom Viridiplantae; phylum Streptophyta; class Magnoliopsida; order Santalales; family Viscaceae; genus Viscum; species Viscum album. The sequence goes on along the minus strand of OY728167.1, from coordinate 278,224,679 downwards.
ATTTTGAAAATCCAAGAGACACGGTTAATATCAAGGAGTAAAAATTGGTTCAATAAGATGAAAATAATTTTTGCTGAATAGTAACTTCATACTTTTATTAACCATGGTTAATTGTTAATAGGGTAATTAAGGGTAAAATAATATTAATATTACTCTAACACATGTCTTAATTCTATTAGATAAGATTAATTAGACCAAAAAAAACCTTAGGAATAATATATTATCATTTAGGTCCACATGGATTAGATTAGGACATTTATTATTATTTAATTCAAAGAGGAGTTAAAAGAGTTTAAATCAATGTTTATTCACAAAATCATTTTTAATATAGGGTTATACATAAAATAAATTAGATTGTAAATATTAAATAGAAGGATAAAACGATTTCCTACATAATTGTATTTTATTTATAATATTTGGACAATAAATAATTTAATTTATTTATGACACAATGATGATGGAGTAATTACCATAATGTTGAAAAATTAAAATAATTGATATTATAAATACCCAAATAAATATAATTTGAGACTTTTTATGAATTACAATAATTTTATAGGTTAATATGACATGTTAGTAATGATTTAATTAACTTTTTTCGAAGTAATCATTCTGTTATGATTTTCACAAAGATCAATTACCAAATAGTGTCAAAATTGACATAAAAGAGTTTTTAAAACAAATATTATATTATTAATTGATATTAAATTCCTAAAAATATAAGGATCTGCCAAGAGACTTATATCATGATAGGTGTATCATTAATGGACCACCTGGGGGTCTCTTGGAGGTATATAGTACGTTTATTAAATATATAATATAAAAATACAAAGTGACATGGTAAGTGTCAAACTAATTAACTAAGAGTTAAAACTAAAAGATAAGGTTAATATAATGACCCAAACCTGGATAAATTCTATTGGTTGAGTGGTTTTAGACCACTCCCCATATTAACCTTAAGATAATTTACTTTGGAGCCATTATAAACCGAATATTAATTTATTATAATATAATATTTCTAGCTTCTCCAAAGGTGCCCCTCACCCCTCTTATAAAAGGGCACTCCCCCTTCTCATTAATTCACACCTTCAAATCCATTTAGATCCGCCAAACTCGGCCCAAATAATCTCTCAACATCCCTCACTTCATCCTAGAGGCCTTCATTTAGTCATAAAGCCATCCTAATGAGCCCTTTTGATCAAATCAGAAGGAAGAACCCAAAGAAGAGGTAATGATATCACCACCCTTTTTCAAGTTCCATTCTTCTTCCACTTCTTATTTCTTTGTTATTACGATTCTAAATTAATAAATCCAGTATCTTATATATAATGTGATTTTATTATAAATATGGTACAACCCTATTCTGTATTCTATCCATCCTTTGAATAACATGTCACCATACGTGCGTATGTATGGCTTACCGTCTCCACGTTGTGGTGTAATTGTTATTCAATAAATTAATATTTGGATGGGTATAATAATGATGTTTAATTCATGTAAATAATAAATATAACATGATTATGATTTTTTATATATGATATAACATACAATTATATATTATTTTAATATCAAAAGAATGATATTTTCGCTCGTGCGTACGTACGGACTACCGTCTCCACGAACACAATGAGATTCATTCTCCATCGTATCCATTCAAGTATAATTATCATTTGATGATTAATAATAGTATCTAAGGACTTGATATCATTCTGGATATGATTATGATACATCCTATCCATGACAAACACGACTTATGTAACAAAACATATAAAAGAAAACAAGTAATTTAACTCCCAAAACAACGATAATACTAAGATATTTTTAACAAATCAATGTTAAAAGATCATATATGATATCATATTAATGTATATGATTCTTGTATAATTTAATAAAAATTATTTCACCATTATACAAGAGTTTAACCTACCCTCAACCAAGTAAAAGTACAAGGTAAGGGTTTATTTCGCAATCTCTTCATTATCCGAGGTTGTTTATATGTAATAATCTACTGAGACATCTTTATCATCCTCATCCATGTTTCTTAAAAATGTATTGCAAAACATTTTTAATATTTACTAGAATATGGTTTAATGTCATTTATATCCTTGTTTTCTTTTATAAGTGGTTTATAAAGGAATCTTTCCGTCGTTTTCCAAACAAGGTCCTTTTTAACCTTTTCGACAGAATTATGGTAAGAATGTTTTTTAACTTATACGGAGGGTGCACCTATTTTCCACCATTATAAAATCTTCGAAGCTTACCTTAAAATATTATAAGAATTTTTCAAAGTAAATGTTTTATTATATAATTATGTGACATTTAAATGATTTCAAAAAAGGGATATTTCTCTCAAATAGTTTTGATTTCATCTATGTCAACATCCTTTAATGGATTTTAATCTTATTTGAAGTTGATTTATTATTATACAAAACTTCTATATTGTATTGAATATTTTGTGATTTTTTTGACTATGGATGTGTTATTTTTATACAATTCATTGTTTATGGAGAAAGTATTGACATTTCATATGCTAGTGTTAATACGAATATTTATGTTATGTTTAAACCTGTTCATATGAGGAATGAATTGGACTTAATATATGACTGGTGGAGCCCACTATAGCTCCTCGATGCATCAGTAGGTCTCATGAAACAAACTAGTGTCTTGGCACAAGGCCTTGACAAAATCTTATTTGTAGTCTTGGCACGGGGCCTTTTCTATGTGGTTATGATAGTCTGGCATTATGAATTCCATCATTATGAAAGTGGTTATCGATATTTCATGTGATTATTTGATTAGTACAATATCCATGTGAATAAGTAAATGGAATTATTTAATTTTATTTTTTCCATACTATGTTGAAGTTCAAGTTTAAAAGTATTTTTTTAGTTATACATTGCCTTAAATATTTATTCTTATTTATAAAATTTTCCGCTATATTTTTATCCTTACTGGGCATTTGAGCTCACCCCTTTCTATGTTTAATTTTTCCCAGGATGTGAAGAATAAAATTATGAATGACCTGCAGGGATAGTATGAGGGGATAAGAGGGTAGACTATGGAGACTATGTTGTTGTAGTTTTCATTTTTATAATGTAATGTAAAACTTTATGAATATATATAGTGTTTCCAAGGCTACTAAACTAATCAGTCTTTCGAGATTTGATCTTTCTTGTGATCATGCCAATGTTATGTAACAATGTCCCGACTCTGGGTAACTGGGGTCAGGGCGTTACAATTGAAATTTTGAGAAAAAAAAATTATTGATAAAATCTAAAATTACCTCACTTTTCATCCATCCTAGAAGTACTAAGATGCACATATACCTTTGGGAGTCCTACTGGTGGAATGGAATGAAAACAAATCTTTTTGACATTACAATGAATTACAGTACTTGTCAAAAGGTTAAAGAAAAACCAAAATTATTGAAGTGAATGTAATTTCCCTTTTCAGTTCTAGAGAGGAAATGTGAAAGTATATAAATGAATTTCATGGTGGGATCACCAATGAAATATCAAGGTAATAATGAAATTTGGGTTATTAATGTCTGAATATCTAAATCTACACTTTTACTTACAATTTGAGATACTGTGATTTTATACGAGCATTATCATCCATAGGTCATAGCAAAAGATAGTTTACATTGAGGTCCACTATCCGTTTTTTCAGACTATGATACCATATTCACTTATAATTTTTTTAAAGGACATCAGAAGACTTTGGGTACATGAATAATTTCTAGTGCATATATTAATCCTCACATTGATGGATAGTCTAACCAAATGATTCAAACCATTAAAGACATGATTTGGTATTGTAAAATTGATTATAATGAATGTTGGGATCATTGTCATTGATCAGTAATTTTTTTATAATAACTTTTTTTCATTCGAGTCATAGATGGAACCTTTTTGGGAATTGTGTGGAAATCTCTGTCAAAAGCTAACTTGTTGGAATAATTTAAGAAACAAGATGCTTTTGTGACAACTATTAGTAAATAAAATGGTTGATAAGGTAAATGTGATTAAATAATATATTGTAATGTATCAGAGTAGATAGAAAATTTATTCAGATCTCTCGAGTAAGGATCATTCTTTCGTGGTAGGTGATCATGTTTTCCTTAATGTATATCAATGGAAAGTGTTCTGTGTCTTTGTAAAAATGGTAATCACATTCCACAGGTTATTGGACCATATGAAATCCTAAATAAAATTGGATCATAAAACAACCGAGTGGAATATATTCAAATTTTATCTTAGGTACATGATCTATTTCAACATTCATTGTTAATAAAATATTTGCAAGATGAATCTTGTGTTTTTGTCCTTAAAGTATGTTAGTTGGAAGAGAATATTTAAAATGAGGGACAAAATATTCATATTCATAACTAAAAATCTCATGTTTTATGAAATAATATTATTCACTATATTAAGGATTTTTTATAAATCCATTATGGTTGAAGAAGCAACATTGGAATTCGAAAATTTTATGAGAGAAAGATATCCCCACTTTTTAAAAAAATGAATAAAATCGTGTAAAAAAAATTTCTGAAAAGGGGGATGAATTTAACAACCCACGTAAAGTTAATAATTAATTTAATTCCTTATTATTAATCATAAATTACATATTTATATTCATTTTATAGATATTATATAATTTTACAACAAAAAATAATAATTTTATTCTTCTTAATCTAATTTTCATAAAATGTTTTATTTAAAATTTTTTGTATTAATTTTATAATTTTATTTTTTTAAACAAATAACCCCATTATTTAAATTATCACATATAATCTAACATTGAGTGAGTAGTTTTTAAAAAAAATGATTTTCACTAAATAATGAAATATAAAAAACCATTAAAACTATCATGAATTTTCCAAAAAAACAATTTATCTTGATAGAACATTTTAAAATAAATTATCATAAGCCTCCTTAAATTATAAATAATATAATTAATTCTTTAGTAATAATCATTATAAATAATTTTGGAATAGTTCATTTTTTGTGCTTCAAAACATATTCAATTAAAAATGGTTTTTCTTTCTATTTTTTCATTTTATTCCTCAAATAATTTTAATAGCTTATAGAAATTGAATCCTAAAAAATGAATTCAATATTAGTATATATCGGTGAAACTTTTGAAATTTATTTCCCTTTTATTTTTGGTAATTATAAATATTTACCATAGTAATTATTTGTGTCCTCGATAAAGGTAAATTGAGTAACTATGGTTTAAAATTAAGATAAGGTCTAAAAATAACCCAACCAATTTCAATTAATCTACTAGATGTAAGGTGTTTTAATATCCTCATATATGATTAAAATTTATTGTAAATTTTTTTATTTTGACATTTAAATAGGCTTATGTATTATTTTATTTAAATATAATGTAAAAAATATCAATCTCTTAATTTTTATATCTACAATTATATTTTTTTTGGTATAAAAACAAAATATATTTATTTTTAAATGATTATATGAACAATATATTATTTTTTATGATTTTAATTTATTAATAAATTTTAGTGATTATTTAATTACCTTAAATGCTTACGGATCACCAATATAGTGCATGTCTATGTAGTAGAAAAATCAAGTAACTAATTTCAAAAACACTAAAAGTAAAATCTTCTGGGTGATTCAAAGTGTCAAATGCATTTTATATATAAAAACATATATGGGATTTGTGAATATATTATATTCTAATTATTTTTATATCATGTTGGCTTTAATGTCAATGTACTTTTGATTTTATAAAAAATGAAAACACATAAATTATATTTTAAATAATTATTCATTAAACTATTTAATTTTAATAATGTCATATGCTCAACTAAGTGAATGTGAAATTGTTTAAAATATCATACATGGTGAATTTATGTGTATCTTATCATTTTATATAAACATTTTTCACCACTAAAGAGAAATGGAAATTGATATCAGAGTAAAATTTGAAATGGTTAATGGGGATTAAAACAATGAGATATGGGTAAAAATAGTCTAAAAATTATAAACAATTTATTTTATGAGAAGAATTCAACCGATGAATATCCAATCCTAATAATATTTCATTTTGGATAAATTCTTCATTAAAAATTAAATTATATTAATGTAATAATTTATTTAATTCCAAGAGTATAACTACCCTGTCTTATAATAGGGAAAATCCTATCCTCATTTCATCACACATTAAAGTAATTTCAATTTATTAAATACCAATAAAAATAACTTCTTAAACACCTACCCATTTCATGGATGCCTTGGGTTGATTATAAAACCATCCTAAAAGGAATTTATGTATAAACATGATGTGGTTGTATGAAGAAGATGTATTTTTTATAACCAAGAAATTTAATTTAATTATTTCATTTAGCTCATTGAAATATTCTTCAATCATTAATAAATAGTTAAATAATTAAAATAACTAAAATATTTGTTATTATGTAAATTTAAAGCTTATATCCATCTTCTCTTCCATCAAATGTTAACTGAATCCATTTTTTGTGTGTACGGAAGACTACATCCCCATGTAGTAATGTTAATCTATTTCCCCCACTGCATATCTTGGATGGGTATAATGATGGATTTATCATATATATATATATATATATTATATTCATGAAATTTTGAAAATTTGAGATATATAATATATCCTCTAATTTATTTTCTTTCAATCCATTGAAAAATGCTAATGATGTTTCTACATACGTGTGGTCTACCACATCCATGAAGCGATATGATTCATTTTTCATCACCACTTAACATGAATGATACATATATGAGATTATTTAATGAGATAATTTTATATTTATGAAATTATCATCAGTATATACATATAATATAAAACAAACCTTCTTTCAATCATGATCATTTGAAAAAGGAATGCTTACTCATGCATGTGTTTGTCTTACCATGTCAATGTTCATATTGTAATTCATTATTATTAAAATTATTTCTTTTTTTGTTTTAAAAATATTAAAAATGTTTTAAAATGATACTTACATTAGAATTATTATTCTATATATTATAAAATAATGACCCTATTTACCATAGTGAACCTACTGAAGTAATTTTCCACATATGAGTCGAATATCACGAAAATGTGTTACATGAACTTAAATTAATATACAAATGAATCTAAATTGGTAATTAATTAAATAAATTTAATAATAACAATTTAAAATTTTCCTAAACAAGTGAATTATTTATATAAGTTGATTACACATGATGACAAATAACATACATAATAAGTTGGAATCGAGGTAAGAGGATCTTTATTTATAACCCCATATGTTAAATATGTGGTTGATTTAATTTCTAATTAATTTTATTCCGTATGAATATTATTAAAATTATATTATTGATGTATTTATATAGAAATAAATTTATAAAAAAAGTAAATTTGTAAATTTTTACAAATGTTTTCAAAAAGAAAATTTTTATTTAACATTTTTACATTATTTACAAAAAGTTAATGGGAATGTTTTATTTTAATGAATAAAACATCAATGAAATTTACCAACACAAAAAAATTTATTTTATATTGGGTTTAAATTATAATATTCCCAGTTTTATTTAAATAATAACTCTCCATACTTATATTTTCAGAGTTTTATTTTTAAAGATTCTATTCTAATGGATATTTTTGATGATTTTGATGATGGAAGTGCATGTTGTTATGTATTTTGTGAAAGTTATGATCTTTCAGATCTATTAATTATTATAGGTGACACGATATATATCATTATCATGGGTGAGACAGATAAATTTCATTATGATATATTTTTCTTAAAATATCTTATAATGATGGGTGATCCTGGTATATATCTCTCCAATTAGTTGGGTAATGATAATGTTTTCTAGATAATTGTGTTGAAATTCGACCGTAGTCACTATTCAAATTTTATGTGTATTTGTAATGTGTATAAGAATTTTATGTCCAATGGAACCCAATTAATTTTCAATACTAGTTAATGGTTTTTCATGGATGTTTTTTTACTTTAAATGGTAAAAAAATGTCCTTTTATAAAAAGGATTTTACCTATTCTGAAAAACAATAATATTTTTTTGAAAAAAAATCATGTGTTCTAATGTTTTCTCTGAAACACTCATGATTATAGTTTTTACATTATATTTTACTACATTTTATTTTATAGAAACATTGGAAGTTAATCTAATTTCATTGGGGCTCAATGTTTATTCCGTCAAAGGAAAATCATCGTTATGATCTCATGGTTTTAATATGGAATAATGAGTTTGTTTCGTTGATTTATATCCTATACTAATATTTTTATTACCATACAATTATTGTAAACTTTTTAACTGATATTATTAATAAAAATAATAAAATATAATTAAATATCAAAATTATAATGAATGTTCTTGAAAATAATTCTTGTTTCTTTTTAAAAAAAATTTAATTCTAGAAAAAATCACTACTAAGAGAATGTGTAAAAAAGGTATTGTATGTGTCTCTTATGTATAATTATGATAGAAGTATATAAAAAAATAAAATTCAAAGGGCCTTATAAATGATGGAAAGTCGATACTTGTATAAAAATATAGTTACAGGTAAAATAAGGATCATGTCCATATAAGAATGACTTGTAAATAACATCTAATTAACTGAACCATATTCCCTGGTAGTGTCAAAATGGCAGTCAGTAATAACTCATTTTCATCAACCAGGTGATGATAAAATTAATAACTGATCAACCAATTGGATGTTATTTACCATAGGAATATATATTCTAGATCTGCATCCACTATAAGTTTCCATGTAGGGATTTCAATACCAAAAAAGAATGTGCTCGTATACTTTACAAACACTTTAGGTTGTTTTCCATAGAACTAAAATGTATTCCATGGGTATTCACTATTGTTTTGTAGTCTTAATTCCAAAATTAACTGAATATTACCACTTTTACCAACTATTTCAAAATAACTTTTTCTTACATTATTGTTAAGTCTTTTTAAGATAATTAACATAATAATAATAAATTCATAGACTTAATGGTTTAATGTCATATGTAAATTAGGTTCAAACATATATTATACATAAAATTATAACATTATTAAAATTATTCATCATAGTACCCCAAAAATTAATTATTATCTCCTTAGTAGATTTATTCACTTTCATATATTCATCAATGAAATTTGGGAGATAAAATCATAGTAAGGGTGGGGATAACATACATGGAATGAGGACATGGATCAATAGTACTTGGGTGAGCATAAACATCATAAAAATATCATTATAATGGAATCATTATCGTAATCATTATTGAATAATTTAAAAAGGAATGGAATGTGGAATTATTATAATATATAAATATCATAAGATAGTTATCAAATAGAAAACATAGTTGTGAAGAAATCTATCATCATTTTCACACATAACTAATGTACATAAATCAAAAATCAAAATTGGTAACAAGGGTATAATAATATTCTCACCTAATAAAAATAATATCATGAGATATACCACATTACCAAATACTTTTATGGGATTTAATTTTTTTTAACTACCTATCACATTATAAAATGCTTATAAAAATTCTTGACACATGGGAAGAGATCGTATAACAATCGTAGTCCTGAAATAAACCCATGGAAAGTAATGAGTTTTTTATCATTTTTTTAAATAATAAATTCAGGAAGAACCATTGGGGTTCCTAAATTAATAAGAGATACCCTATTTTGGTGTAAAATACCATTTTTTATGAAGAAATAACTCCATAGTAGACATGAGTATCTTTGGAAAAATAAATTCCTTTTCGAAAAATATTTTTAAATAGATTAGAAATACTTTTTACAATATAGGACCATGTATATAAATAAAAAAAATGAAAGATTATAAAAAGGTATATTTTATTATAATAGAGGAATTTTAATTCTAAAATATATGTGGAATATAATATAGTCCAAATTAAAGAGTTAGGTTTGAGATTCCGGTGACCTTAAATTCTGATTTATTTTTTCATTTTCCCTCCTATTGTGTAATAAAAATAGTTTTATTAAAATATGGAACTATAATTGAATTATGATTTTTTATCCAATAATTATTTATAATTTTGGTATTATATTTATTAATTTACATTTTTAATTGAGAACTGTTTTTATATTATATTTTCCCTAAAATATATAGTCTTGTTTCGATTGTAATATTTTTATTCAAGGTAAAATATATATATGTAAAATTAATTAGTTAAGATAAAAATAAATGTAGTAAAATATTTTTATATTATATATAATTCATGTTATCTATCCATGAATGTAGTAATAAATAGAGAGATGGAATTATATATATATATGCGGTTAATCAAGCATTGAAAAGACATCAGGAAAATAAGATATAAGTCAGGAATTGAATTTAAATATTTCATAAATATAATCATTGTAATAGGATAACATAATTATTATAATGGTAACATACTAATAAAATAATATTATATTATTCAGGTAGAACAAAACAAAGAAAAGGAGTAAGAGAAGAGAAAAAGGAGAAGAAAAGTTGATGAAATGTATTCTAGTTTTTGGTGTTGCATATTTTCTAATGCACTAAACTCCATGAAATATTGGAGTTACATTTCTAAAAAATTACATATGAATTTTATGGGGATTTAGATAATATATTTGGGTAGATTGTTTTCTTTTTTATATGGATGTTATTTTGTTTTCTAAGGGTGGTGTGAGGGATTATTTAAACAAGGTTAGAGGGGTATTTTAAGATAAAATATTCAGTATAATATAATTTATTAGGTAGTCCTTGTAGTAGTCAAAATTTTGATATGAGGAATCACATAAAAAATATATTTTTGGGAATTTATAACCCTTTATAATGTCAATATACTTTTTTATAGAAGGAAATGGGAGAAATGAAAACAATAGCTTTGTATTATTTACTTTATAATTTGTAAAAAAATTCAGTTTCTAAAATAAATAAATTATTTTTAAATTTACCCTATATATTAATAATTTTATTCCCGTAGACATACCATATTTAACATTTATTATGTCCTTATGACATTATTATTTTTCATAAAACATGTTTTATTTGAAAACAATATTTTTGCTTCTCACAAAAAATGATATTTCATAAATAATTATAAAAAATAACCCTTGTAAATTTTTGATGTGCTGATTTGATTATTGATGGTAATTGTATCAAATAATTATCAATAATAGTTCAATTTAATATTTAGTATAAACAATATGGTTTTATGAAATACATAAAAATACAATTTATAATAAATGTTCATAGAGTTATGTTGAATTTTTAGACTTGGTATTTATTTAATGTCATTAAAATAGTTATATAATGTTTAAAAATAATGATAAATATTATTGTTAATAAAATGTATGATTTTGAGGTAAAATTACTCTTCCAAATGTCATGTTACTATTCCAAATGATATAGTTACTATTCCTAATGGCCATGCTTCTATTCCAATGGTCATAATACTATTCCAATTGTCATATATCCTCCATTAAATACTAATTAATTAATTTAAAAAATATTCACAAAAATTCCTCCCATGGTTTTATGAATCCATTTTCTAAAATATTGAATGATTTACTAATATTCTATTTATTTTATATAGTTTTGTTCATCGGGGTGATAACTCCAGTAGTTTCGACTAAAATAAATTTTACCAATCCACAATTGTAATTATTTATTTATTTTCCCATGTTTTACTTTTTAACTTTCATGGTTTTAGTTATTGAAAAATGTTACTATCTACATTAATGAAATAATGTTTTTATATTTTTCAATGTGTTGTATCTATATTATACTATATAATATAATATAAAACATAATTATTTTGGAAACAAATATAATTTATAATTTCTAGTTCATCAATATAATGGAGTCAAAATAATGACTTATATAATTTCCCTTATAATTTATTTTTAATGAGGTAATGAAGAATTATTCAACACCTATTCATATGATCCTCATATCATTTAATGTATACTTGGATTTCATTATTGAATTATAGTGTGAAGTTATCAGTATTATCCTTGAATACTCTTTTCATCATATCAGTAAATACAGATGGTAAATTACTTAATCTGAAGTGAATTACTATAAACTAAAATTTTTTTGTGTCTTGTATAAAATGTTATCATCAGTATATCTTCTTTCATAACCCTAAACTGAAGAAAAGGAGAGAGAATATTAATATTTCAAAAATATTTTCCACCTAAAATTTTAAACATTTAATCATAAAATGTTTTGTAATATATAATTATTCTTCATATTAATGGAATTAATCTCCCAATAATAAATACATAGTCTCAAAGATCTGGACACCTTTTAACAAAAATATAGTTGCTTTCCCTACTGAAATTATAGGGACTAAAAATAACTTATCATATAAGTATTTTATATGATTATTAAACTCCATCAACTCTACTAGTTCCCTTATTTATGGAGTCATGGATATAGGTCTTGTATCAAGAATTTCTATAATAGGGAAATCATCTTCAAATAATGGTGGGAAACGTGATAATGTTTCATGAAAAACCTAATGAAATTTTTGTACCATGTGTGCATAATGTATTATTAGTATATCTATCTTATTTATATTTCATGTTTAGTATTACTCTCTAATGTTTTGAATTATATACAAACATAAGTCTATATCTCCCTTCAACTGATAGAATACTATAGTGACATTTTGATTTCCAATAATTTCTAATGCGAGAAATTACTTTCCTTAAAATTGATCTATTTTCTATAGGAAAATGGATTAGTATTTCAACTTAATTTTATATATTATGTAGAATAAACAAGTATAATATAGTTAAGACATGTCATGGATCAGTGGGTTTCTCTATACATGCAAGATTGTTTCTTATGATGCTGGTAATGTACCCTAATATGGTATGATAAGATTCACCTCAACTCCAACATCATTGAATATCACAGGGTGAACATCTAAATAATAACTACTAGTGCCGATGAGATTCATATTCTACATGTTAGTTTCTATATCTCTGACAATTTAATACACATAATTACCTCATGATATTGAATTATAAAATATTATTCCTATTGTGTTTTCTATAGTTTCCCCTATAAAAATTGAGGGGACTTTATAGTACTTATATTATCTTACAGGTTTTATCTAAATCTAATATCCAAGGTTTCTACAAAACCTGAGCTGATACCAACTATTACATAATGTACTTAAAAAAACATAGATTAAGTTTTTATGTTACATTAATAGAAATAATTAAAGAGTTATCATAATATACAATTGATTATTATTATTTTTTACTATATCTATAAATAGATTACATCTAAAAATCAAGAATACAAAAAGAAAAAAATTAGGAGAAAATTATTATCCATTCCATCATATCATTGATAATTAGACATAATCATCCTCCACTTTTCCTATAGAAAATAAAAAAAATTAGTTTGATATTAGATTCTCTGTAAAGAGTCATAATTTAGAATATATCATAACATGAAATTGGAATAATTAATAATGTATGAATTAATAAAAAATATAGATATGTAATAAACTAAAAATAATGTAATTCTATCTCTATGATTATAAATGAAAATATTAATAAAAAATCAATGATCTCATACTGATTGAATGCATAATGTAGAACATCAAAACACATTATTGCATCCTTATTCCATAACACTATACATATATAAAAAAGAGTTATAAACCAAAAACTGATTTTTTTATCTCATTAGACCTATTTATGAATCGCGAGTCTATATAATTTAGATCACCACCCATCACTAGATTTTATCCAATTCATTTACCATATAACCAAAAAAATACATCTCATATTATTACCAATGAATGATCTAATACAATAAAAATGGTTATTTGTTTAATGTTAAATATGGAAAATAAACACTTCCTCATTTATTTGAACAATTAAGATGTCTAGGAGAAAATAAATTAATTAACAATAAATTTATAGGTTACCATCAATGTAATATAAAGTACCCTTATTAAATAAATATAATGGTGATAGTAAACTCATTATAAAATTTTATCCATCAAATATAGTAATTTTGTTTAATATTTTTCATTTTTAAGAGGCTAAGGAAATATTATGGGAAATTATTCATCATGGATTATAAATAGAATGTGTGTATTCCAAATCATATCCCTCAAGAGTTTCATTCTACGTGTTTATTATTAGCCCCAATCATCCTAAATGAGAGTGATAATTCAATAAATTCTCATACTACCTAGTTTAGGCCGATTTACACTATGTTTAATTATTGTACAAAAACATAAATATACCATTTCCAATAAATGGTTATATTTTAATAGAATATACATTCAATTTTTCATTACCTAAACTTAGGATGGTTTTTACACTGTAGAAAATATTGAGTTTTACAATGGCTTTGATAACTCTATAATCTAATTTATATAAGAAACAGATAATAATATATAATATTAAATACCTTTAAATTCATGAGGAATAATTTCATAGGTATTCCATTCAAATTTATTTACCACAAAAATAGAAATAAGTTGTGATTATAACATTAGTCCTAATGAATGAAAATTATGATTGAAACCCACACTTATGGATTGGGAATAAATTCAATAAAAACCACATGAAATTGATGACTTAATTTCTTCTTATAATACTATGGATAAATTTTATTTCATGTTATAACTTCTAAAAATATGAATAATATGCACCACATTAAAAAAATAAGGTGAATAATACAAAACATTTCAGAAAGAGTGGATTTTGAGATGAAAAACCCCTTACCTATTTATTATCCACTAAAAGATGATAATATTAATTGATTATTTCATAATATTCATGAGTTTCAAAGTATATAAACATCATTTTTAGTTTATTACAAAAATTGAACTTTATTTATCATCAAAAGTGAAATTTTTGTTTAAAATGAAAATTTTGTCCAATGAATCATCTATTTATGGAGAAAATTAATTTATTTTTATTTAATTAATATTTTGGGATTTGATGGAAAACAGATTTTGGAACATTATAAAATTTATGATATATTTATGAATCCCAAGGGAAGATGAATATTTGTGAACATGAATGCCAAAATTTTCTGGACAAATTATAATGGGCCTAAGGCCCATCAAACAAAAGTGGGGTCATCAATTAATACCAAATGAAGCTAAAATTATCAAAATAGAAATATAAAATTATAGGTATCATTTTTGTAAAATATGGATAGATCTAATTCTTATGTTTTCATGGAAATCCAAGAAGATGATGTCGACATATAAATATATGACCAGATCTGAACGCCCATAAAGTCATCCCACCATTTCAAGAATTAAATCCTTAAAGCTGAACCAATCGTCAAAGTTGTTTTAAATCATATATTAGATACATTATAAATCATATTTCTCTTATATGACTCCTACAGATTCAGCCATATTCAATTTCAAATTCACACATAAATATAGGGGCTCAATCATGATGATTTTCTTGTTCAAATTTGAAACATCAATTTACCATTGATATTATCACCCTCCTTTTGAATTTATTAATTAATGGGGGGGGGAATTGATTGTTGGGTGGTTAAACTCAGGCTCATAATATTCCTATATAAGGTTCTGGTGGTGAAGGGAATTGGAATCCATGTTATCATTCAATTGTAATTTTAGGAAAGCATTTTGTTATTGCACCTTTGTTTTTTCCATTTATGTTTAACCAATCATTTTATTTTCTTAATAAATCTGTTTCTTATTATTTACTTATTATTTACATTTTCGTATCACTTTGATATCGTTTCCATATGTATTTGGTTTATCTACGACACCTTTTGTGGAATTCCTCACACAATGTTGGAGTGATTGTTATTTTAATGTTTTTCTTCGTCAATGCCCCTCCATTATGTTGAAATCCCACTTCTATTAATAATATAGAATCAATGGAGGGATAAAATATTATGGGTTTATCCTAGGGAGTTGATTGGGGTGGATTTAATGTTATTTTATGTTCATAAAATCATAAATTAGTACTACAGTTTGATAATTCCATTTTTTTACTCTATATATCCTCTCTCAAGCCTTCCGTCATTGGAGATTGTGAAAAACGTTTTTTCATAATTTCATCACCTATTGAGTATAATAAATAGAAAATTATCCTTAATGTGTCATGAAATATTTGAAATGAAATTAGATGTACACATATTGATTATTATGGGTGTAGCTCATTTACTAGGACCTTTATAATTTTTCTTGAATCAAATTTTATTCCTTCTTGCCAACCACAAGGGAGACACAATATTAAATGAGTTTGTGTGGACAATTATAGGGTCCTTAAAATTTTGAATTGTGGTATTGGATATGTTTGGATGTCCAAGTCGACCTAAATACATTAAATTATGATCTTTATGCGAGGAAACCTAGAATCGTCATTTTTTCGGTTTGGAGTTTTTTTTTGTTTTTAAGGGAACCAATCGGAATTTCTAATGAGATATATTTTTGTTTGTTTGAGATATTTAATAGTAAAATAATTTCAGTAATTTAAAAAAAAGACATGCCTTTTAGAGTTCATACACAACCCACAATCATTCCCAATGATTCTAGAAATGAAATGAATCCAAATTGATCAATTTCTTATTGAAGGGTCATCAACATCGAACCAGGTGATTTTGTTCCATAATTTTATTTCAAATATCCATCCCCCAATTTTATTCTAATTATGATCTCTATCTTATCTTCTAATTTAAAAATTAGGGTTGTTTTATTCTAATTTGGGTAGTGAAAATCTAGGATTTTGAAAAAAAGTATTGGGATTTTATGATCCAAAATATTCATTTCAATAAAAAAATTCAATTCGTTATCCTTGCATGATTGAATGTAAAATTTGAAAAATTAATATTAAAGGTGAAATGATTTATAATTCTTTGATTTTTAATTGAGTTCCTTTTTGTGTTCATAAGCATAGTTTTTTAAAAGTTCAGCTGGCCAATGTGATTTTTCAACGATAACATTTTCACCCTCTTAATAAAAATTACATAATGAAAATAAATTGTATTTCCATAGTATGTTTGAATTTCTGGGTCACTTTAATCATAACATATGGTTTGGGGAAAGTTTCATTTTAATTTGAGTATCCAAAAAATTTAAAAAATGACCCCATAGAGAAGTGTTTTATCCAAATGTGCAGTTCCTATTACTCAGGGATCAAGACCCCTTAGTTGTTTTTTCAGTAATTATGATTTAAATCTATATTGTAGACCATGGAATTAACAATACCTCTAGCGTTCGACTCTTAGGGGTCATGACTCCATAGTTCTCTTTTCCATAGTTAGTCTTTTCATATCTATTGAGGTTAAAACGCGAAAAATTAACAAAATCATAATAAAACAAAAACAGTTGGATACTCTTCTTATGGTTTAATATGATTTCCAAATAGAGCTTACATTTTTCCTCCTTGAATATTAAAATGGGCCCCATGTGTTTTTTGATGCACAACACACCATCATGCTTAATTAAAATTGGATAAAATGTGATGATGAATTTTAACAAAGGAATTGGAATGAGATTGGGATATTACATTTAACCTATCTTTTGTGAAATTATTTTTCTATGTTTAATTATTGTTTTTAATGATGTATTTTGATGATTATTTTAGGTTAAAATGTTTTTGAAAAGGGGAATTCAATTTCATATGTTTGAGATACTTTTTGATTAGGACTAGAGAAACTCATGTTGGGAATGTCATTAGAAACTGAATGAGGATAATTTTAGATGATTATATGTTAATAATCATGTGTTTAGAAGTCCATAAACATCAGTTTTATTACATTATATAATTTGAACTTCATTTCTCATCATAAGTTCAACTCATGTTTAAAATGTAAATTTCTTCCCAATGAATAATCTATTTATAGAGAGCATTATATTATTCTTATGTTTTTTATATTATGGTATTTTATTTATAAATTATTTGAAAGATTTTTTTTGAAGGATTTATGGATGAATCCAAGAGAAAATGGATATTTTTTTACATGAATGCAGAAATTTTTTGGACAATGCATAATCGGCCTTAGGCACATCAAAAAAATGTGTGACCCATAATTCAGGCCAATTAAACCAAAAATTTTAACTTTATAAATAAAACATTACGTGGGTAATTTAATTTAACTATATATAGCAATATTTTCATGTTTTCAAGGATATCCAAGTAGTTGAAGTTGACATTTATGTTTATGGCTAGATTTGAACGCCCATAATGTTAACCCACTATTTCAAACATAACATCCAAACTGCTAAATCAATTTTCATGAAATTTGGGCAATTGATATAGGAAAATTCTAAGATCATATTTCTCTTATAATACAACAACTTCTTCATCCATATTTAGTTAAAAATTCACACTTAAATAAGGGGGATTAATGTGGACAATTTTCCTAGACAACTTTGAAAGGTCAAATTTCCCTTGATTTTGTCCCACTCCATTGGACTCTCACAACTAATTGTGAGGGAATTTATTTGGCAAGGGGGTAACCTAATCCTACTAATATTCTTTTATAGGTAAATATTAATGGAATAAGAATTTATGTTTTCATTCAATTTTAATTTTAATATTTCATTTTTTAATCTCACCATCATTTTTTTCCATGTATGTTTTATGAATCATTTTAGTTTCTTAATAAATTTTTTTCTTCTTCTTCACTTATTATTTCAATTTTATTTTTAGGATGATACCCTTTCCATAGGTAGGGAGGTTATTCACATCACCTTTTGTGAAATTTTTGACACAACAGTGGAGTGGTCATTATTTTAATGTATTTCTTCGTCGATGTTGCTTCCTTAATTTAACACCCTGCTTCCATTTATATAATAACATTAATGGAGGGATAAAGTATTATGTGTTGATACTAAGGATTCAAATGGGGTGAATTGATTGTTATTTTGTTTTCTGAAAATCTTAAATTAGTTTTATAGTTTTATAGTTCCATTCTATGACTTGTATTATTAAATGTCTTTACCGAATTTAACGAAGATAAATTTTGAGTGCTAATATGATTCAATTCCATGGAGTGATCATGAATGTGATACTATATGTTGATTGGGGAATAGACTCAAAATTTTGTATGTATTAAATAAAAAAAATAATATTCTGGACATATCTTATTGATTGGAAACCTCTTCAACTATTGAATGGAAAATTCATAGAAAAATAAATACATCCAATATATCAATTGAAACAACCTAGGATTGAATCATCTTCACTAATTGTTTCCAATAAAAAAATTGGGGTTTAATTATTTAATTCAATCCACTCTCTATGGTAATTTAATTCAAATAATTCAAATTTGAATCATCCAATGATGGCCACATCACATCCAAATGTCTCAAGGTTTATTTTTTGTCCATATGGATTAGATCGCTACCTATACTACAACAACACCATGCACCTACATGGTAGATATGGGTGCAACCACCTCTTTCCCAAAATTCCATGAATATATTTTATCATTATGTATCAACAATATATATATATTAATTACATGTTACATAAGCTTACATGTATTCATATCTATTATACTCTTCATATGTAGTTATTCTCTATATTAATTCAATTTAGTTTACCAATTTTCCCACATCAGGTTTATATAGCTTGATTATTTGTACTAATTTCCT
Source organism: Viscum album (assembly GCA_963277665.1). Classification (NCBI taxonomy): domain Eukaryota; kingdom Viridiplantae; phylum Streptophyta; class Magnoliopsida; order Santalales; family Viscaceae; genus Viscum; species Viscum album. The sequence goes on along the minus strand of OY728167.1, from coordinate 278,205,034 downwards.
AAAAATGAAGTCTTTATTTTTTTATCATAAAACATTTCATCAATCATAAATAATATAATGTACAAGAATAAATAAAATTAGAGGATTTCTAATTTTGTTATCTCAATGAATTTGTTTTTAGCTATGTAATGTGGAAGTGGGATCACGGTCATCTTATTTTTGTTCTTTTGGGGATCAATTATGATATTTCAATAGTATGTTAAATAATTAATATAAATATTAGAAAACCATTAAAAAATTATAATGTTCTATTATCATTTATTAACATTATTATTTTAGTTCTTATTTTATTTCATGATAGAGCAAAATAGATTTTTTCAAGCAAGTGGTTAATAAGACCAAAATATGAACATATAATAATTGAGGGATGAGGTTTATTTGGAAATAATATCATTATAATATAATAATATTGATATTAATGCATTTTTTATGGATGTGACAGAAATTGAAATCAGGTTTAATAAATATTAAACAACAAAACAAGATATTTTACTTTTTGAGGGTGTTTTCTGCAAAATGCATGGTTATCATTTATTATTACCTGATTAATGTGAGGGGATAAAGGTATAAAAATTAAATTAAATTTAAGAATCATAATTATATTATATATATCATATTTATTCAAAAATATAATCCTTAAATGAAAACATGATGGTTGGCTTGAAAAACAGAAGGCATTGATTCATGGAGGTGGTAGTCTACGCACACACAGAAACAACATATTTTTACATAATGTGTTGGGAGTAATAAATATTGGCTTCTCTATTGATATATAATAATATCAAAATAGTAATTATATTTATTCTGTTATATTAGTTTGGATATATGTGATTCAGAATATGAATATTAATAAGAAAATACTAAGAGGTGTGTAATACATATGGCATGAGCCTGATATTTTTCATTGAAATCTCCATAAAAATGGATCACTCAAGATAGATAATGGTGGAAAGAGGATATAATATGTGTGTGTGTGTGGGGGGGGGGGGGGGGGGTTAGAAGTAAAACAAATAAATAGTTTCACGAAGAAATTATATGTGATATGAGTTGTATGGATTTTGATAAGTGATAAAATTTTATAATCAAATAAAATAGTATATTTTTTTAACAGTATTCACTTTTTAATGATATCATTACAGTATTAAAATATCAATGACCTTGAAATATTTAAATAATTATTTATATAATTTTCTTAGGGAAAATAATTCAACTAATAGGAATTTTAAAACTTTTTTTTAACATTTAATGGCCATTTACCATTATATTTTAATTTTTTATTGTTTTTGTTTTTATCTTGGTTACATGTTTTTAACTATGTAATTTAAATTTATTATAAATATATGTTAACCCATTTAACAAAAATTTTGTTTGTTTAATATAAATTTTCCATATTTTTAATCCCAATGAAATTATAAATATAATAAAATAAAATATCATTGTAAATCAGAAATGCGATGAACCTAACCTAGATACCCTCTAAAACTGGTACCCCGCACGATTTTCCAAATACTCTAATGTTATTCCCGATTCCCAAAGTTTAGTTTCTAAAACCTAAGCATCAAAAAATATAGGGAAAAATTTCTCCAAACATTAATTAGACTACATGACATATATACATATAAAAAAAGTAATAGAGGATGAAAACATGGAATTATATTCTATAATACATAATTAACAATTAAATCAATGAAACAGAAATGATTTCTAAATAATCTTTAAGAGACAAGTCCAACATAAAAGGGAAAATAAAACTAAATTAGCTACTACACAAGTGTATATGTGATAGCTTGAGGAAACTACCACCACATCACAACCAGATACCCAAACACAATTGAAAAAGATCACCACTTCATCACTATGGTGGTTTTCCTTTCTTTGCATAGAAAGGCACACAAAGGTCTACACACCATCGATGGGGGGGGGGGGGTTAAAGGTGTAATCTAAAACACAAATTAGTATTCCTCCCAGGTGTTCCATATAATGTCGTTGTAAAATAATCTAAAAAATCACTACATTACTGAAAACTCGGCATGATTTGTTGTTTACCCCTTTTTATATAATAAACAAAGAAAACAATTCATTTTTCCTTTCTCCACATTTTCCAATTGGATAGTTTTAAAAGTTTCAAATCATTTAATATTCATATATCCGAGTATATATAACACATAAAAACAAATAATGTATCACATATAATGTCAAATTCATTGTGGTAAAACCAAACTGCACAATCTAAAATCACATGTAACATCATTCCAAGGATCATACTATGTCAACATAGGTAGGACACCCAAAACCCCAGCATATGAAATCAAGCTCCTCAAGATCCTAGATATATGATTCAAACCATGGTAGTAGATGAAAACCCATGATATTTGACCTTCCAATAACCCCTATAACAATAGGCCTAGGGAGCAGAGGAACTCCCCATGAATGAATCCCTTAATAGTATCGACATATGAGGATTATAACTACTCTTTCAACCTACATACCCTAGGATTCCCATGTTCAATATTTTCCAAATCAATTAACAAAATCAATGATTTAAAAACCATTTCATTAAACCATTTCACCATTATTTGAGAATATTTTTTCCTTTACGAAAACAATGGAAAATCCATTTTTATCAAAATAACCTATTCAACACTCACATATCCATTAATAAATCTTAATGCATCATTTATAAAACAAATAATTTAAACCAATTAAATATAGGTCATCCAAAAAAGGATAGATATGGAACCAACAACTATAAACATGGGTTTTCACAAGCATACAATATGATCCACCAACAAGGAAGATCATAACAACGACATCCGAGGAACTAGAATAAATATAAAATTCTTATAATTCACTCTATTTTACAAAAGGTTTGATGATGAGAAATAAACAATCCATTCCTCAAGAAAAGAACATGTTGAACCACAACCAACACAAGAGATAGCCACTGTAAGAATACCACATAATGATTCTAGAAGGAAACATGAAGAATCATCATCGCATATCAATAGATCTAAAAACATAACACAATGAAACTACCATGATCAAAGGAAATGAAGAAGAAAAAATTAATCCTCACCCATAGATATGAAACCCAACTATAAAAATACCAAGAATTGGAAAAATCATTTTGGATGGAGGAGAGCTCCCAAAAATCCACTAGGAATAGTCCATGGTCAAGAAAAAAGAGGATACGACCCAAAAAAAGAAAAATCAACCATAAATCTCCCTAAAATCCCAACTCACACAGATTACATGAAGTCTAATAGAATTAAATGTCATCTAATATGTGAATCTCATGTACTTTATGAAGCCCATCACCTTTTTATTAGAAATGTGATTTTATGATTTATAAAGAGTAGAACCTTTACATGGAATGTACTTATTTAATGATATGCACCAAGTTCACATAATCTTCCATTAAGGCATGAAATGACATATAATCTCATTAAATTATTTTTATTTCCCTTATAGACTGTGAAAATGATCAGTTTCCCATAGAAAACTCTAAAGGGTCCATCATCATTCTCAAAACTATAGGAGAACCAGATGCTCCATTATAAGTTTATTTATAGAATCCATTAACTCTATCTAACATATATCCCTAAAAATTAATCCATTTTACCAAAAAATTCTCTTGACCCTCCGGAATCCCATGATTAATCTAATGAAAGAGGAAAACGATTGAATATAAGGAAAATACCTGAAATATGGTAGTGGGATGTTATAAAATCTCCACTATAAGACTTTTCATCCCTAGGAAGTCATGTGGATGAAAGAAGTCTAATAAAGAGGTCAGGACAGTACTCCCTCATCAACAACTCATACTCCCATGTTTCTTGAGAATATAATCAAATACACCACAATATTCGGACCAATAGAATCAAATTACCCCGTAATATTTCTATGTGAGTGTAAATGATATCCATTGGATGTTATATAATTTATACATCATTATCTCTCTTGATGTCTTCACAACTCATAATGTGATAGGGGATGGTATTTTATTTATTGAGATTTTATATGATAAAAAAATAAGGAATTGCCATATACAAAACTGATAAGGACAATATATAAGAAACATAACCATGCTAATCATTGACCTCAAATGTTCCCATATATCTCAGTGCCAACATTACCTATTCTCCAAACTAATGGTGACCTAACTAAGGATAATCAATCCCTATAACCATGAATCAAAATGAAAACTCACACGGATAATTACACTGATCTACATAATATACATGTTGAATATGATGTGAATCAATATGCCGACATATTTCTTTAATCTGTGATGATGTCTCCAGAACAAAACCTTCACCCATGAATGATGTTTTTCTATCCACTTCCCAACAACGAAGTTACCTACATAGGAGACCATATAGAGCCTATGAGTGTTCTATTCTCATCGAATACTGATAAATTTTTTATAATAAAACCCAACTAGTCTCACATAGATTTTCTAATATGTAATAAAATCTAAGACATGGTCAAGAAGCCTATATTCCATGATCTGGATAAAACACTCTTTATGAATGTCTTTCTTTGGGTGGTAAGATGTACTAAACATGGACTATGTTTACATACCCTATTGGAGTCATATCTATTTCACTGATGTAACCCTTGGATCCCTATATGATACAATATAACAAAGAATCCCATGAAACCTCACAATCTCTTTCACATATAGAAATCATGATATTCAACATTCATAGTGTCCATAATGGGAATAGAATGAGATGATTTTTTTGAATAACCAATGACCAACCCAAAAAATTACTCTGTTAAGGATTCATTTGTAATCTAAAAAAATAGTCCATGGAAGCCTCATCACATTTCTAAATAGGAAGCTAATTAGGCTAGTAAAAAACATAAGGTTTTAGATGCTATTCCATTATATGTTGGTAGGTGTAACTACAAGACACATAATCAACAATTTCATTCTTTTTACCCATCCATTAGAATCACAATCTAATGTCGGGAAACATAATTTTATTGACCAAATAAATGGACAAAAAATGAATATGATAATATGGAAGAAATACCAGCTAGTAGTTTCTAGGAACAAAACTGATCCCCAAATTAGAGAACACCATCAATAGAGAGAGACCAACCAGAAATAATATCCCCATAATAAAGGGTTTCATGAATTCTTCTATACTCATCATCTGACTGGTAAATATATCGAATAGAATAAATGTGAGATAATGATAACCAAAAACTATTTAGAGACATTCATGATAAATCCTCTTAATCATAATGATGAAACTGTGAATTGAGTCCCATAAGTATACACTTTTCATTTTACTCCAAAAAATCCTATGATGGTAGTTTCCTATTTTGAGTTTCTTCAATGATATTCCCCCTCCCCAATGTGTAGATGATGTTTAATTAAAATGTCTAATGCTATTCCACCATCCTCCTATAATTTATATTCATGTTTTTATTTAAAAATATATTCCTGAAACACCTATGTTCATAAAATATTGTGAACCTACACCCAAAAATAAAGAGTTTCAAAAATATATTTTTATTCATATCCAAAGAATTCTCTATATAATGATTACTCTAATTCTTCTATTGCATTTTTATTTGAAAAAATATGTAATCTTCCACATGATCATGTTGAATAATCACACCACCCAAAATAGAATCGAAATCATCACAGAAAACCACATAACCCTTACTGTGTTCAGTTAAGATCAATATCGGACTCGATGTCACCATTAAATTCATCTTGTTCAAAGAATATTGATACCTTTCATCCCATGTGAATTTCACCGCATTCCTAGGAGGATAAGTCATTGTTATTCATACATTGTGTAACACATGATGAATCATTGAAAATATCCATCATTGCCAAGGAATATCTGAATATCGATGACATTTCATGGATTATTCCAAGACAAATATTCCATAACAATTTCAGGATAAATTGATAAGCCATTCTCATAAAGTACATGCACAATGAAAATAATTTTTTGGATCTAGAATCATAATTTCATAATAATTCCATAAAAAAGGTGACTCCTTATAATTTCAATAACCAAACACAAATAGTTCTTCATCACATGATCATATATCAAATAAACCAAAATATCATCCATGAAAATTACCAAAAATGTGTCAGAATACCAATGTAATATATCATTAAACAATTAATTAAAAACTACATGATCATTATTCATACTATATGACATAATAAGATATTTTTAACAGTCATACTTCCCCCTAAAAGTCATCTTTGGTATATCTGAATCCCAAACACCAAGCTAATGATAACACGACTGAAGATAAATCATCAAAAAATAATCTTACCCCTTTTACTAATCAATCAAATTATCCACCAAAGGTAAAGGATACTTATTATTAACCATTACACAATTAATCTTATAATAATACACACCAAATTAGACAGAACCATATACTGTCTCAGAAACGTGTAGTGCGAAATGTGTAAGGTGACACACCAAGGTGAACACAATCCTTTTCCATCAAGTCATCCAACAATATATTTATCTATTTTATCTTCATTGTTACTCTATTATTAGGGAGTATATAAATTTTATATGCCCCGTTCACCAGGAAAATCATAAATTCCAGTTCCCTCCATAGTGGAATAATAATGATATATTCTAGGAAAAAGTCTGGAAAACTCTGAACAATAGTGGGAAAATCAACAACAGAATAAATTTCATTGGGATCAACTACTATAATAAAAAAAAAATATTTTCTAGGTGGGAAGGTCTTACTTAACTTGAAATAATATACTTTCTCCTTAAAACACCTCTGATCTCCCATAAACGTTAGGAATATATACATGTCAACAATAATAATCAACCTCATCAAGATGAGAAAAATCCAGTCCAACATGATAATGACATCAAATAGGTCCAGATCAATAAAGAGGAAATTCTAAACAAACTCAACATCACCTATTAAAACACACAAGAATGTCACCAATTCCATTACTCTATCCACTTCATGGGATTTGTAACGACATCCATAATAATGGACATGAGATCCATTGGAATTTTAATCACATTAAAAATGGATAGATATAATTGATTCCAAAAAACTGATATAATATAAATAAATATCTACTAAAGATGAAATAAATAGGGTACCTATCACCATCATTGGACATGTTTCTACCTCCATAGGAAACTGATCTCTTACATGATGGCCATTCATTCATAAGGGTTGTGGCCAGGGACCTATAGTCTTTGAAGAATTATATTTCATAATAATAGCCATTGGAGCTGATGATCCTTGACCACAGGTTGATATAGACATATCCTGACAGAAACACAATAGATTACAATAACATCCACATCCATTTCACATCATTGCAGATGACGCAGAAGAGCACTGTGGTTTTTCAACCATTTTTCAATGATATAATGTAAAAGGTATGCTATGAGGTGTAACTAAATGTATAGAGGGGTCCTACCATTGAGAACCACCTCTACCCCTCCTTCGAAGATCCTGAAACATCATCTTTTTCCTAGTCACATCACTAAATATACCACCAAGTGGAAGAGATTGTGATGAAACTAAACCTTACTAATATATTCATTATTATCATAATATAAAAGTACACTATCTTTATATAGGTTTAAATCATCATCATAAATACTTGTGATACAATATTCAGTGAAAAGCCTAGTAGGTATTATTGAGATTTCAGATGGTCCTTCCTTAACTCCCCAGGTGAAAAATGAACAAGCTCCAAAATTTTTTTGGTATACTCCAACAAAAAACTATCTCCCTAATAAATTAGTGGAACTCTAGAGAATTTTCTATTATCAACAACTCGGAAAAAACTTCTAGAAGATGAGAGCCCTTAAACCCTTCAAATCCAATTCCACATGCATTTCTTCCTGCATCATTGAACACCATCATCTCTTGTTGGGAACCGAAATTCTGAACGATACACACATAAATTTAATAATCTCAGTTGTATTAATGAAATAGAAAATCTGGTTGATCATTTCAAGCTATTCCTCATCCACTTCATGTTCATTTTTTCCCATAATGGATGGTGGAATCTCATCAATGAACTCTAATGATCAATCTCTATTGCCAGTAGCTTCAGGATAAACCTAAAAGACTGCATTATGGGATTGAGGTACATACTGGTTGTGAGAATGAACTACCCACATGATATCCTTGATAATATTATGATCTATAGGAGGATTCCATTTTGGATCATCTACTGCATATTTATATGAGACCAACAAATCACGTATTGAAGTCATATTACTACATAGTGAAATTGAATAAATTATCAATCAATAGAATAATATCAATTCAATCTATAAAACCAAAAAAAACATGTCAGATTGACACCAATTAATCATACTCGGATACACACTTCCCAACATCCCATGTTATGTTGAGTGTCATAATGGAATGAGTGGACCAAGCACTAACCACATCCTACCTCTCAAGGCCCAACAAACCTATCCCAATTCTAAAAACATCCCAGACACGAAATCTAGAGGAAATTCCACATTTAATACAAAATGGTCAGGAACCTGACCAAGATACCCTCTTAAAATGGTTCCCGACCAGAATTTCTAAATACCCCAAGGGAGTCCTTGATCCCCACAAGCTGGAATCTAGCACCCGATGTAACACCCGAGACTTTTATGTTATATAAATCATCAAAGGAATCTTTTTCTACACAACACTTGCTTGGCTTGCTTTACACGCAATCGCGACCTTCCTCGATAGCTTGCGTCGTACGCAATACCGAGTTTCACTAAACAACAATATGCTATTAAAACTAGCCGTTATGAATAGTAATAACCACTTTTTGAAAATTTATAAATTTTATTTTTCAAAATGGACTTCATTTTTGGACTCAGAATATCGAAATTAGCCTAGGGTGAAATTTTGGTACTTTTCTGAAAACTTTCAATTTTTGATGAATAGTGAAACCACTAAGTGGTAGGTTAAAAACTGAATTTTGCATAAAACTTAATTTTACCGCTTCTGTGAATGGAATTTCGAAAATCCGAGAGACACGGTTAATATCAAGGACTAAAATGTGGTTTAATGAGATGAAAATAATTTTTTGGTGAATAGTAACTTTTTACCTTTTTACCGCGGTTAATAGTAAATATGGTAACTAAGGGTAAATATGATATCAATATTACCCTAACACATGTCCTAATACTATTGGACAAGTGTAATTAGACCAAAAACAAACTGAGGAATAAAATATGACCATTTAGGCCCACTTGGATTAGATTAGGACATTTATTATTAATTTATTTAAAGAAGAGTTAAAATAGTTAAAATCAAAGTTTAATAAGTAGATCATTTTTAATATGGGGTTATACATAAGATAAATTCGATTGTAAATATTCATTAGAAAGCTAAAGAGATTTCCTACATGATGGTATTTTATTTGTAATTTTTAGACATCAAATAATTTAATTTATTTATGACACAAAGATGATGTAGTAATTATCTTATTAATGAAATATTGACATAATTGATGTTATAAACACCAAAATAAATTTAATTTGAGACTTTTTATGAATTCCACTAATTTTCTAGGTTACTATGATATATTAGTGTTGATTTAATCAACTTGGTTCGAACATATAATTCTGTTATAACTTTCACAAAAATCATATATCAAATAGTGTCAAAATTGACACAAAATAGTTTTTAAATAAAATATTATATTATTAATTGTTATTTTATTCCTAAAAATCTAAGGTTCGGCCAAATGACTTAGATAAGGATATATATATATTAATAATAAACAATTTGGGGTTCGTTTGGCATGTTATAGTAAGTGTATTAACCATATAGTGAAAGAAAACAAAAAGACACGGTAAAAGTTAAATTAATTAACTTAGAGTTAAATCTAATTGATAAGGTTAAAATAATACCCTAAACTTGTCTAAATCCTATTGGTTGATAGGATTTCGACCCATCCCCACTTTAGCTTCGAAATAAGACCCTTTGGAACCATTATAAACCGATTTTGACTTTAATATAAAATAATATTTTGAGATATTCCTAAGGTGCCCCTCTCCTCCCTTATAAAAGGGCACCTCCTTCCCCTCCTCCTCACACCAATTTGAGCACTAAAGCTCGGCCAACCCCTGCCATTTTCCCTTCTCAACTTCCCTAGAATAATTCTAGAGGTCCTGGTCTTCTCCAAAGACCAATCTTAGTTCCTTAAGTGGAGGATTCAAAGAGGCGTTCCAAAGAAGAGGTAATATCCATTACCGATCTTTTCAATTTCTTTCTTCTTCAACTTATTCTTCTTTAGTTGTTTCATGATAAAGTAATAACATCAGTATTAATTACATACTTATATGTTATTATAAATATGAAACAACCCTAATTCACCTTCTATCCATCCTACGGAAAAATGAAATCACCGCGCGTGCGTACGAACGGAATACCGTCTCCACGCCGTGGTATAATCTATTTTCCACCATCACCTTACAAGGATGGGTATAATGGTGTAATGAGTAACTATATATGATTATTATTAAGTAATATTGATACTGAAATAATATATATATATACTCCAATACAATTCCACGATCATAGGAACGATATCATCACTCGTGCGTACGTACGGAATACCGTCTCCACGATGTGATGCGATTCGTTCTACATGATCTTCATTTCATAATGATTATATAAATGAATTGGATGAATGAATATGGTATATACTACACTAATACCATTCTGGAAATGAATTATATATAACCTAAAGATAAGAATAAGAATTTATTCAACAAAACACACATAAGAACAAAAAGTTATAAAGACCCGAGTAACAAGTAACAATGAAATATTACTAACAAGAAGTTAATAATATGACCATATATGATCTCATATCAATATGTATGATTCTGGAATAAGTCAATAACATTATTTAAACCATTATACAGGAGCTTCGGACACGAACAAAGCAAATTGGACCTAAGGTAAGGGAAATATCACAATCTCATTTTTATCCGAGATTGTTTATTCGTAAGTACTTACTGGGGTGTATTTTATCATCCACATCCATGTTCCCTCAATATGTAATATTGTTTCCATCCACTTGAAATAGTTTAAATCCAATTTTACCCTTAGGTGAGTTTTTAGTAAAGAATATGAAAGGAATCTTTTGTCGTTTTTCCGTACGAGGTACTTTTTGACTTTTCCGACAAAAGTACGAAGAATGTTTTTTTTAACTTATACGGCATGAATGGATTTTTAAAACATTATTTCCAAGAAGCTTCCTTTACAAGTTTTCAAGTTTATTTTTAATCAACTTCTTTTATTTTAAAGTTGTATGACATGTTATGAAAGGAAAAATGTTTTTGAAGAAGAAAGGATATTTTCCTCAAGAATGGAGTTCAAGTGTTTTATCAAAATTATTTTCCATCTAAGATAATAAAGGGTTCTGTTTTATCCCTGTTATTAAATTGATTTGATCATGTTGTGATGGAATTATTTTTATGAATTCCTTTATCTTATATGAATTGATTTATGATGTCATGATGTTTCAAGAATCCCATTTTTGTTACATGTGTTATACGATGATGTATGATTTATGATTATGTGGAACACATAAGAAAGGATTCATTATAAGATGGGTGGGACCTATATATCCCTCCAATGCATTGGGTAAAGATTTTATATCTCATGAGATAGACATGGCTGGAACGGAAGGTTATTTCGGTTCAGTGATACAGGACTGAAACGAGGAGTGAACTCGGTTCAGAAAGGGACTTTGTCCACTAAGATAGTCTTGGCAATGAGTCATGACTAACAAGAAATGATTTTCCATGATTATGTGTGCATGCCACAAAGTTTCAAGTTTTATGTTATGGGGATCTCATTTTCACTTCTATGATTTATTCCATGTTAAGATATTATGATCTCTTTTGCAGGTTTTGATTTTCAAAAAGATATGATATGATTTTTATTTCCTTTATTTGCCCTTGCTGAGCATTTGAGCTCACCCTTTTATGTTTTCTTTTCCCCAGGTCAGGAAGATGGATATTAAGTAGAATATGCTAAAAGGGACCCTAGATATGATGAAATAAATGGGAGACACTGTAGAAGATTTATGAACCAGTTGTTTATGTTTCCCAGTTTCTAAAGACACTATACCTATACGGTCCTTTGTGGTTTTGTCATATGATGTAATAAGTGTGCTTCAATTTTGAAGTATTAACAATGTATGTAAAGTATGGGTCCTTATAGTTGGTATCAGAGGAAAGGTATAGTCAACCTTTGGAAACTAGGATGTGAAAGCCTTAGTAAGAACCCTAAGGATAAGTCTAAGCATAGAACACAATCTTAGTGTTTTAGAAATGGCCTTGAATAACCTAGGATAAGACCTTAAGCATGAAAATTTTATTCTTGAATTATGTGGTTTCCTATTATAATTAGTGTTGCTCACACTATTCTTCTTGGTTTTAGTCAATGGCTGGAACCCGAAGGAACCGTGTTAATGCGGAATGCGATGGGCAATGCAATGATTGTCCCCCTGAGCAACCAAACGATATGGGAGCTGGAATGCAAAATCTTGTAGCCATGCTCACACAACTTTCTCAAGCTATGAATCATGCAGGATTTCCAAACGAACAAAGGAGGGAGCAACATTCTGTTGAATCCTTCATGAGGCAGCGTCCACCATCTTTCAGCGGGTCTACTGATCCATTAGTTGCTGAACAATGGATTAGTACTACTGAAAAGATATTTTCAGTTCTTCAATGTTCTGAGCATGATAAAGTCATCCTAGCAGTGTATCGTTTGGAAGGAGATGCGGATCAATGGTGGAATCTTGTTAAGAATACGAGGCAAAGGGATGAAATTGAGTCTATGGAATGGGACGAGTTCAAGAACTTATTTTTCAATAAGTACTTCCCTCGTATTCTCCGAACAAAGATGGAGAAAGAGTTCCTTGAACTGAAGAAAAGGGATGATGAATCTGTTGGTACCTATGAAGCAAATTTTACCAGACTTGCAAGGTACGCTTCTGGTATTATTTTCCAACCTGAGAGTAAGATCGATCGATTCTTTAGTGGCTTAAAACCATGTCTTCGAAGGGCGTTAGCCATAAGGGACTTCAATAGCTACGAAGAAATCGTTCGATGTGCTCTCAAAGTCGAGATGGAGATTGGAGTAACCCATCAGTCACATGGGTTTGATAAGAAGAGGAAGATGGAATTCAAAGAAAAATCTAAAGAGCACACGGAAAAGAAGATGAACTTTCCCTTATGCTCAAAGTGTGGAAAGAAACATGGAGGGAGTTGTCTTAAAGGGACAAGTAAATGTTTTAAATGTGGAAAGGAAGGTCATCGGGCATTTGAATGCCGTGATAATGGGAAGAAGATGTCTAATGATGCAAACAAAGGAAGGGATACACAGAATGAACCTGCTACACTTCAATGTTTCAAGTGCAAGGAGATGGGGCATTATGCCAATCAATGCCCAAATCCAAGGGTTGATGATGATGGTCGACGTCAACAAACTCTTAAGGCTAAAGACAAAGGAAAGTCACATGAAATTTCTATCAGCGAGGTGGAGTACGATAACGATGTGGTGAAAGGTACACTTACCATCCACTCTAAAGTAGCAAATGTTTTATTTGATTCTGGATCCACCCACTCTTTTATTTCTGAAAAATTTTCTAAGGGTATCACCGTATTACCTCAACAATTAGATGTTGAGTTAGCTGTGACAACACCTAATGGCACATCAATCGCATCAGAAGTTTATAATTCTTCTCCGATCGAAGTTTGTGGGAAAGTGCTTCCTGCAAATCTTGTGATCCTTCCTTTAGTGGAATTTTATGTGATTCTTGGCATGGATTGGCTTTCTCTACATGGAGCTCATATCAATTGCCAAAGAAGGGAAGTCACATTTCACATTCCAGATCAATCTACGATTGTATACCAATGCAAGGATGAACATAACCTTCCAGTGGAAATTTCTTCCATCTTATGGGTATTGATTCCACTAAATGAAGGTTATTTATCTCAAATGGTTGGTGAGAAACTCACGATTAAGAATATGCCCATTGTACGGGAGTTTGATGATGTCTTTCCGGAGGAATTGCCGGGTCTTCCACCAAATCGTGAAGTTGAGTTTTCAATAGAACTCGTACCGGGTGCTTTGCCTATTTCAAAGACACCTTATAGAATGGCCCCAATTGAGTTGCAGGAATTGAAGAAGCAACTCCAAGAGAATCTTGATAAGGGATTCATACGCCCTAGTGCGTCACCTTGGGGAGCACCTGTTCTATTTGTTAAGAAGAAAGATGGATCAATGAGACTCTGCATTGATTATCGAGAACTTAACAAGATCACTATCAAGAAAAAATATCCTCTCCCACGCATTGATGACTTATTTGACCAACTACGCGGAGCTCAATACTTTTCCAAGATTGATCTTCGTTCAGGGTATCATCAATTAAGGGTCAAAAGGGAGGATATACCAAAGACGGATTTCCGTACAAGGTATGGACACTATGAATTTATAGTGATGCCATTTGGTCTTACTAATGCCCCTGCTATCTTCATGGATCTAATGAATAGAGTCTTTAGAGACTATCTTGATCAATTTGTGGTAGTCTTTATAGACGATATTCTTGTCTATTCAAAGAGAAAGGAAGAGCATGAAGATCACTTGAGAATTATATTGAAGACCCTGAGAAAGGAGAAGCTTTATGCCAAATTTACCAAGTGTGAATTTTGGCTTCAAAAAGTTTCATTTTTGGGTCATATAATCTCAAAAGAGGGGATATCTATGGATCCAGCAAAAACAGAGGTTATCGAAAGATGGTCAAGACCAACAACAGTAACTGAGATCCGAAGTTTTCTTGGTTTGGCTGGTTATTATCGACGTTTTGTAAAAGATTTTTCACGATTATCTAATCCACTCACCAAGTTGACTCGGAAAGGAGTTAAGTTTGTCTGGACAGAGGAATGTGAAGAGAATTTCAAGGAGTTGAAAAGAAGATTATCCAGTGCACCTGTGCTCACACTGCCTTGTAGTGGAGAAAGGTTTGTGATCTACAGTGATGCATCGAAGAAGGGATTGGGGTGTGTTCTTATACAAAATGATATGGTAATAGATTATGCCTCACGACAGTTGAAAATCCATGAGCAAAATTACCCAACACATGATTTGGAGTTGGCTGCGGTAATCTTTGCATTAAAGATTTGGAGGCATTACCTTTATGGTGAAAGGTGTGATATTTATACTGATCATAAAAGTTTAAAGTATATTTTCACACAAAAGGAGTTGAATATGCGTCAAAGAAGATGGTTGGAGCTAATTAAGGATTATGACTGCTCAATCCATTAGCACCCTGGGAAAGCAAACAAGGTGGCAGATGCATTAAGTCGACAAGACCATGCTAGTTTATCCATGATGAGGATCACAAAAGATCCAATATTTATGGATTTACAAAGGATGGATCTTGGAATTATAATGGAAGGGGAAAAATCTTATCTTTCTCAAATGAATGTTCAACCATCTATACATGTGAAGATTAAAGAGGCACAGAAAGAAGATGTCGAGTTACAAAAGAAGGTGAGAAATGTTCCTGAATTCAACCTTGATTGTGATGGGATAATAAAGTTCAGGAATCGGGTTTGCGTTCCTCCCATCCCCGAATTAAAGAATGAGCTGCTGGATGAGGCTCATAGTTCATCATTTTCTATTCATCCTGGAAGCACGAAGATGTATAGGGACCTGAAAGAGTACTTCTGGTGGGATGGCATGAAAAGAGATGTTGCTGAATATGTCTCTCGATGCTTGGTTTGTCAACAAGTTAAAGCTGAGAGACAGAAGTCTAAGGGGATGTTACAACCATTACCCATACCCGAATGGAAATGGGAAAACATCACTATGGACTTTGTCACAGGACTTCCTAAAACAACCAAAGGCAATAATGCTATCTGGGTCATAGTTGATCGTCTTACAAAGTCTGCACACTTCATTGCTATTAGAGAGGATTTCTCTCTAGATCAGCTTGCCAGGATATATGTAAAGGAAGTGGTGAGATTGCATGGAGTACCACTTTCTATTATATCTGATCGAGATCCGAGATTTACCTCGAAGTTCTGGCGAAGTCTTCAGCATACTCTGGATACAGAGTTGAGTTTCAGCACTGCTTATCATCCCCAGACAGACGGTCAGTCTGAGAGAACAATTCAAACCCTAGAAGATATGTTGAGAGCTTGCTCCATGGATTTCAAAGGAGGTTGGGATCAACACCTACCTTTGGTGGAATTTTCTTATAATAATAGCTTTCACTCCAGTATTCAGATGGCTCCTTATGAAGCTCTCTATGGAAAGAAATGCAGGACTCCAACTTGCTGGGATGAAGTTGGGGAAAGAAAGCTATTAGGACCTGATCTCGTTGATGAAATGGCAGAAAAGGTTAGATCTATTCAACAACACATAAGAGCAGCTCAAAGTCGACAGAAAAGTTATGCCGACAACCGAAGAAAAGACCTAGAGTTTGAAGTGGGCGATAAAGTGTTCTTACGAATATCTCCCTGGAAGAGGGTTATGAGATTTGGAAAGAAGGGGAAGTTGAGCCCTAGATATATCGGTCCTTTTGAAATACTGGATCGTGTTGGGAAGGTAGCTTACCGATTGGCGCTTCCACCGAATCTCTCTCAAGTTCACGATGTGTTCCATGTATCTCTCCTGAGAAAGTACATACCAGATCCTTCACATGTACTCAGCTCAGAAGTTGTACCGCTGGAGCAAGATCTTTCTTATGAAGAACAGCCGATAGAGATTCTGGATCGTAGCGAAAAAGTCCTACGAAACAAGACCACTCGCTTGGTGAAAGTTTTATGGAGGAACCACCAACTTGAAGAAGCTACATAGGAGCTTGAGGATATGATGAGGGAGAAGTATCCTCATCTGTTTGTTACAAAGTGACGAATTTCGAGGGTGAAATTCTTTTTAAGGGGGGTAGAATGTAACACCCGATACTTTTATGTTATATAAATCATCAAAGGAATCTTTTTCTACACAACACTTGCTTGGCTTTCTTTACACGCAATCGCGACCTTCCTCGATAGCTTGCGTCGTACGCAATACCGAGTTTCACTAAACAACAATATGCTATTAAAACTAGCCGTTATGAATAGTAATAACCACTTTTTGAAAATTTATAAATTTTATTTTTCAAAATGGACTTCATTTTTGGACTCATAATATCGAAATTAGCCTAGGGTGAAATTTTGGTATTTTTCTGAAAACTTTCAATTTTTGATGAATAGTGAAACCACTAAGTGGTAGGTTAAAAACTGAATTTTGCATAAAACTTAATTTTACCGCTTCTGTGAATGGAATTTCGAAAATCCGAGAGACACGGTTAATATCAAGGACTAAAATGTGGTTTAATGAGATGAAAATAATTTTTTGGTGAATAGTAACTTTTTACCTTTTTACCGCGGTTAATAGTAAATATGGTAACTAAGGGTAAATATGATATCAATATTACCCTAACACATGTCCTAATACTATTGGACAAGTTTAATTCGACCAAAAACAAACTTAGGAATAAAATATGACCATTTAGGCCCACTTGGATTAGATTAGGACATTTATTATTAATTTATTTAAAGAAGGGTTAAAATAGTTAAAATCAAAGGTTAATAAGTATATCATTTTTAATATGGGGTTATACATAAGATAAATTCGATTGTAAATATTCATTAGAAAGATAAAGAGATTTCCTACATTATGGTATTTTATTTGTAATTTTTAGACATCAAATAATTTAATTTATTTATGACACAAAGATGATGTAGTAATTATCTTATTAATGAAATATTGACATAATTGATGTTATAAACACCAAAATAAATTTAATTTGAGACTTTTTATGAATTCCACTAATTTTATAGGTTACTATGATATATTAGTGTTGATTTAATCAACTTGGTTCTAACATATAATTCTTTTATGACTTTCACAAAAATCATATATCAAATAGTGTCAAAATTGACACAAAATAGTTTTTAAATCAAATATTATATTATTAATTGTTATTTTATTCCTAAAAATCTAAGGTTCGGCCAAATGACTTAGATAAGGATATATATATTAATAATAAACAATTTGGGGTTCGTTTGGCATGTTATAGTAAGTGTATTAACCATATAGTGAAAGAAAACAAAAAGACACGGTAAAAGTTAAATTAATTAACTTAGAGTTAAATCTAATTGATAAGGTTAAAATAATACCCTAAACTTGTCTAAATCCTATTAGTTGATAGGATTTCGACCCATCCCCACTTTAGCTTCGAAATAAGACCCTTTGGAACCATTATAAACCGATTTTGACTTTAATATAAAATAATATTTTGAGATATTCCTAAGGTGCCCCTCTCCTCCCTTATAAAAGGGCACCTCCTTCCCCTCCTCCTCACACCAATTTGAGCACTCAAGCTCGGCCAACCCCTGACATTTTCCCTTCTCCACTTCCCTAGAATAATTCTAGAGGTCCTGGTCTTCTCCAAAGACCAATCTTAGTTCCTTAAGTGGAGGATTCAAAGAGGCGTTCCAAAGAAGAGGTAATATCCATTACCGATCTTTTCAATTTCTTTCTTCTTCAACTTCTTCTTCTTTAGTTGTTTCATGATAAATTAATAACATCAGTATTAATTACATACTGATATGTTATTATAAATATGAAACAACCCTAATTCACCTTCTATCCATCCTACGGAAAAATGAAATCACCGCGCGTGCGTACGAACGGAATACCGTCTCCACGCCGTGGTATAATCTATTTTCCACCATCACCTTACAAGGATGGGTATAATGGTGTAATGAGTAACTATATATGATTATTATTAAGTAATATTGATACTGAAATAATATATATATATACTCCAATACAATTCCACGATCATAGGAACGATATCATCACTCGTGCGTACGTACGGAATACCGTCTCCACGATGTGATGCGATTCGTTCTACATGATCTTCATTTCATAATGATTATATAAATGAATTGAATGAATGAATATGGTATATACTACACTAATACCATTCTGGAAATGAATTATATATAACCTAAAGATAAGAATAAGAATTTATTCAACAAAACACGCATAAGAACAAAAAGTTATAAAGACCCGAGTAACAAGTAACAATGAAATATTACTAACAAGAAGTTAATAATATGACCATATATGATCTCATATCAATATGTATGATTCTAGAATAAGTCAATAACATTATTTAAACCATTATACAGGAGCTTCGGACACGAACAAAGCAAATTGGACCTAAGGTAAGGGAAATATCACAATCTCATTTTTATCCGAGATTGTTTATTCGTAAGTACTTACTGGGGTGTATTTTATCATCCACATCCATGTTCCCTCAATATGTAATATTGTTTCCATCCACTTGAAATAGTTTAAATCCAATTTTACCCTTAGGTGAGTTTTTAGTAAAGAATATGAAAGGAATCTTTTGTTGTTTTTCCGTACGAGGTACTTTTTGACTTTTCCGACAAAAGTACGAAGAATGTTTTTTTAACTTATACGGCATGAATGGATTTTTAAAACATTATTTCCAAGAAGCTTCCTTTAAAAGTTTTCAAGTTTATTTTTAATCAACTTATTTTATTTTAAAGTTGTATGACATGTTATGAAAGGAAAAATGTTTTTGAAGAAGAAAGGATATTTTCCTCAAGAATGGAGTTCAAGTGTTTTATCAAAATTATTTTCCATCTAAGATAATAAAGGGTTCTGTTTTATCCCTGTTATTAAATTGATTTGATCATGTTGTGATGGAATTATTTTTATGAATTCCTTTATCTTATATGAATTGATTTATGATGTCATGATGTTTCAAGAATCCCATTTTTGTTACATGTGTTATACGATGATGTATGATTTATGATTATGTGGCACACATAAGAAAGGATTCATTATAAGATGGGTGGGACCTATATCTCCCTCCAATGCATTGGGTAAAGATTTTATATCTCATGAGATAGACATGGCTGGAACGGAAGGTTATTTCGGTTCAGTGATACAGGACTGAAACGAGGAGTGAACTCGGTTCAGAAAGGGACTTTGTCCACTAAGATAGTCTTGGCAATGAGTCATGACTAACAAGAAATGATTTTCCATGATTATGTGTGCATGCCACAAAGTTTCAAGTTTTATGTTATGGGGATCTCATTTTCACTTCTATGATTTATTCCATGTTAAGATATTATGATCTCTTTTGCAGGTTTTGATTTTCAAAAAGATATGATATGATTTTTATTTCCTTTATTTGCCCTTGCTGAGCATTTGACCTCACCCTTTTATGTTTTCTTTTCCCCAGGTCAGGAAGATGGATATTAAGTAGAATATGCTAAAAGGGACCCTAGATATGATGAAATAAATGGGAGACACTGTAGAAGATTTATGAACCAGTTGTTTATGTTTCCCAGTTTCTAAAGACACTATACCTATACGGTCCTTTGTGGTTTTGTCATATGATGTAATAAGTGTGCTTCAATTTTGAAGTATTAACAATGTATGTAAAGTATGGGTCGTTATACCCGATCTTCAAAAAAATAGAGGGATTTATTTCTCCCATTTTGTGGTGGACCATATGAGAAAAGTACATATACATAACGAAACAATAGAAGAAAAGTTGATTATGTATTCCATAGCAGGTATATAATATTGGATGTGACGATACTCAAAACATATCAAAAAAATCTCTAAGAGAAAAGTCTGATAGTGAAGGAAACATAAAATAGCTACTAATACATTATCCATGTCATTTAAATGAAAAAATGGCACCATATAATCACCAGTTACCTAAATAAAGATTAAAAATAACCTTTCTGCCTCATTATAGTTCTTTTCTTTTCACAATACCAATAAAATATATGATGGTCTATGCATTATCGGATGGGTGCATATGGTGTGACATAATACGCTACTAGGATTCAACCCAGGTCCCCCACAACAATTATCTGCACAATTATTTGAATAATTCTCAACATAAATGAAAATATGGAATGATATGAAGTTTTGTAGTTTTTATATCAAATTAAAGGAAAACCCATTACATATATCAAGTTAGATATATCAAATCAAAAAGAATGTCTCTCATTTTATACAAAATCCATGGTCATACAACCAAAAAATAAAGTACAAAAGCATAGGTAACATCACACCAAGGATCCTACTAGTTTAGGATAGCTAAGACACTCATATACGCAACATAAAAAAATACACATCATGCTCTTATATATATTAATAATATCTAGGAATTAGAGGAAAACCCTAGAAAGTGAACCTCCAAAAATGTCTATCAATATCCAAGAACAAAATGGATAGGAAGTGAAGGAATTCCCCAATAGTGGACCACCTAAAAGTATAAAAAAATATGACTGTTAATACTCCTTCCACCAAAGTACCCATGGATTCCCATGTTATCCATTTTTGAAACCAATTTATCAAAACCATGAACTGAAAAACATTTTATAAAACCATTTCATGTTTATTTAAAAAAACCTATTTATTTACCAAATCAAGGGGAAACCCATATTTTATAAAAATATATTTAAAAAAACATATAATTTAAACAATAATGAAATTTTATTTATGAAATGATTTATCAATACTAGAGAAATATAGTGTTATGAACAAGTTGTTAAGAAGTTTCTTTTGGATGCTGGAAGAAGTTTGTTATAAATGTGTTGTCTTTATTTGTTAATAAAATGAAAAAATGTATTCAATTTTTAAATTAGGATGATCATACTCACCAGTTTATTCATGTAACCGAACCCAAAAAACAAAAGAACTCTATTTTAATGAGAAATTATCTGGATGATAAGACTGATCAAACTCACATTGGGTTCGGAAATTAAAAAGATCTTATTAAAAAATCAAATCATAGTCATTATGAATCAGATGAAAAATATGATGTTGTTTTTTTGTTTTTTAAATATCAATATTCATAACATGTCTGCGAACTTGTGATGAAAAACATAAGAAAGAAAGGGAGATCACATGTGCAGCCAATTGTAATGAGGATTTGATGGAAAGAAAGAATTTGTTGGAATTATGGAATAATAGGAAGTTAAAATACATTCCATTTTAAGTCGGATAATGCTAAAGATGAACTCAAATGTATTAAATCTCATAATGAATTCATTATTGTAATATAAAATTTCTAAAATAATGAAGTTTCATAATAATGAATATTTTCAGTATTAGTCCATCGGTGTAAAAACAATAGATGCCGAATTATATGAAAGATGGGAAGATTTGTTGGAAATGTCAGAAGTCAAATATTCCATTGTTTAGTTAGAATAATTACCCATGAGAAACAAATATTTGTAGAAATAATTTTGTGTGAATCTTAATAAATAAAGTATGGGAGTTGACTGCAGACAACAAATATCGAACTCAGTGTTCAACTGATCAATTAGTGGTAGAAGTATTTCTAGTATGAGGATGTTTGGGATAAGGCATAGATGAAATTGGAGACTTATAAACAATGTTCTAAACCATAATCATCAATATTATTTGGTGGTTTATTTATTTATTTCAATAAAAAAAGGAATCCAAGATTTTATTTTCTTAAAAATTGTGTCCAGATATAAAACTAAGTCAGATATGATTTCAATTGGGTCATGAAGATGTCATATTGTAGGTTACATTGATCCATCAGAGGATGATAGAGGATGATCAATAAAACATGACCTAACAATTATAACATACTCAGACTCTAGATCATAGGTGTTAGTAGAAAAAAAATGAGGCTTTCGTGTGGGAATTATAAAAAATGTTGTCAAAAAGAATTTCTTGAAGAAGAGTAGCTGCTGAAGTGATTCAAAGAAGGATGATGCCGATACTGATGTACTACCATGAATTTTTGACATCGATGGATGTGGTAACCATGTTGATAGAAAAAGGATACTAAAGTCTAATGATGTTTGCAACATTGTTTATGGAAGAATGGTTCCAATGGTTTTATCGTATTATTGGTACAAAGAATCATAATAAAGAATGACATACCATCATTACAATGAATAAATCCATATAGAAATCATAATAGTGATGAAGAATGGATAATAAATTCTATCGAAATATGAAGATCATGAAGGTACAGGAGAAAGCAAGAAGAGTGGATTTTTATTGAAGAAGTTAATGATTGATCTAAAATTCATGGAAAAATTCTGTTTGTAATGAATATGGTGATTGGGTATGATTTTTAGAATCCTTCATAAACCACTATGGTTTCTACTATAAATAGTGGATATACATTGTACATTCTGACACGACGGTACAATTGAAAATATAAGGAATATCTCTTAATGTTTCTTAGGAGAATGAGTTTTTGGAATGATCATTTCAATGGAATTTTTCTTGAAAGAAAAAGAAAGGATAAGAGACTGTATCATAATAAGATTTTTTGAATCAAAATGATAATTCAGAATGGGATTTTACGACTCATATAGAAGAAGATTAGAAATGTTTTAGTGGTACTCGGAATAAGATTTAAATATGTATTATGTAATCAAACTAGAAATTTTATTTTGAAATTAAACTGATTATCATTACGATGTCAAGGAAGTATTTACATTCTATTGGGTAGGAACGTGAAGGTTTTTTTGAATGTTCTATTTTTTTCATTGTTGATTTCTATGTATTGTAACATGTTTTTTACCTAAACTAATATCTAACTATTCTATGTTACTTGAATAACATGAATGGTTGTATTGAAAAAAAACTAGAAATGTGTAAGGTTTTATCTAACATGTTGTATTCCACAATAAATTATTATTTTCTAGTGTATTTTATGGTATCAATTTTATTGTATACCATACATAGGACGAGGAAAATCTTTCTTAGTTGTGAACCTCACAAATTCATGTGTTATAGAAGATATGTTTTTGTTTTGTTTTCAATTTGGAAATGAATCATTAACGGGAAGGGACCATTGTTTAAAAAATTAAGGACACATAAAAGAAAAAGATATCATCAATTCACCTCCTCCCTCTCTATGTGAGACATCAATCTTGACTTGTCACTTTCAAGTGGTATGAATGAAAATGTTCCATATATTTACTCTTAGATGATGTTTTTTAATAGAGAGTTGTGATGATGAATATGAATTGTTATAAAATTAAAGGGATCCCAGTCATTGATGGTAAGAACTATCATAGTTGGAATGATATAATGTTGTCTTATCTTACTACTCTTGGGTATGTTATTTTTGAAGATGCAAGAGATCGATTTAATCCTATTAATGAAAAATTTCCTCTCACATCTATTGAAAAGAATAATCTTGAGAATGATGGAAGATCCAACAATGATTTACTCTAATAAATTTTTGAATGTAATTTTTAGGGTTAAAAGTGATTCCACATCCAAAGGTATCTGGGATACATTGATGATGATTTATATTGGAAATGTAAAAGTTAAATGGAAATGTTGATAATATGGAGGTTGAAGTATGATGATGTCATGATGTGTGAATATGAATCAGTTGGTTACTTATCTACCATGGTGAATAAAATTTTTATCACTATTAGATGTCTTTGTGAAATGTAAAAATATTCTATTGTTGTTGAAAATTTCATGAGAAGGATTTATGTTCCATTTGTTCGGACCACATTGTGTATAAGGTTGTATTTGTTGTCAATAGTTGTCAATGAAGATCAAAATAAAGGAGATCGGGAAGTACTCCAATGAAATGGAGGAATGGAAATTCAGATGCTTGTTGTTCTGGTCATAAGTTAAAAGATCATGTGTCAAAGGTGACATGTTGTTTACAACAGTGAAGAATGGTGAGGTATAATCCATCTAGGGATGATTAAAGAAGAATGGAGATTTTATGAAGAGCATGCAATTCATCATGGTTTCCTGAGAACCATGCAAGAGGGTTCTTGAAGAATAGAATCATATGATTTTCATGAAGTAGATAATTAAATATGAAGAGGAAGACATGATGGTTGATGAAGACCATGAAATTCTTCATTATTTCATGATAACCATGCAAGATACTTTCTGAAAAATAGAATCATATAATTTGCAAGAAGTAGAGAATTACGGTTGAAGAAGAAGACCATGTGGAATGGATTGGAATTCTGAGATGGACATGCACATTACATTATCATCAACTATCAAATGATATATATCATGATAGTGGAGTTTGTGATTAAAGAATAAGAGTTTCTGAAGAAGGAAAATCATAAAAAAGAATCTTTTTTGAGGTGATTGTGCTTATTGACAAAGAAAACAATGACATAAGAATTTGTTGACAAAAGGGAATTTCATGGTTGTATGTCGAGTTCAAGGATTGTGGTTAAGGATATATGTTTTATTCAAGAACGTTGACAAAGGAATGGATGATCTGGAGGCGGTACAAAAAGAGTAGATACAGGGTGGCGCCGTTTGTCAGTGTTTACCATATTTTTTGGCCGGAAAATCGAAAAATGGAGAAAAATTGTTTTTGTCAAAGGGACTAGAACACCGTGTATTTGAAGGAGTGGAAACTTGCGCACCTAATGTTTTAAAAGATGAGAACATCAAAATATGGGAAATGGATACGGGTCGCGCAAGTTTTGGTTTTGGTAGCGCAAGTGATTTGAAAATTGTTTTGGGAAAAGGGACTTGTGTGCTGATTACTTGGAGGCTTGGGAACTTGCGCGCCTATTGTTTTTCAAGTTCATAACATGAAAATATGGCAAAGAGAGAATGGAACCCATGTTTGTATGTTGGTTGCGCAAGTGACTCGCAGGGGCAGAGACTTGTGCGCCGAAACATGCACGCCGAGGGGAGACTTGCACGCCGTCGTGTAGGGTGTCCAAAGCCCTATAAATGCAGGTCGAACCCTCCAAATTAGGAACGAGATCAACTCCTAGAGAAAATCAGAGCTCACGTCATGCATGTGTGGTGGTCGCGCAAGTGTTGTGTGGTCGCACAAGTGGTTTGGTGATACTTGCATGGAAGATTTTGAAGTTTCGTTCCAGTTGTTAGTTGCATGCCAAAACCAGTTTGGGTGTAAAAGGAGGTAAGTCATGCATGTTTGAAGTTGAAGAGGTGATTGTCGTGAAGGTGGCTGAGGTGGACTTGCGCACCAGTTTAGACTTGCACGCGAGAGACTTGCGCACCATCTTGGAACTTGCGCACTGGACTTGGACAAGAGCGCCACGTGTGGTTGGAGCACGCACATCTTTTTGGAGCTGCACGAAAGTTGGAAGATTGCCCGATACCTTCGGTGAAAAGTGAGATCAGTCTATGTGTGAAAGGTGGACTTCAACAGAACATCTACAAGCAACAAAGGATGTATTCATTTGCGAAGATGGAAGAATAGTGAATAATTTGGTTTTACGAAGATAAGTGGTACTGCACACACATGCCAGGTGTTTAACACCCTCATTATTCTTTGTGAAGAGAGGAAAAATGGTTCATTAAACTAAACTCATATCTTCATAGAATGAAGATAATATATATATACACTCAGGTGTTAGTATTGGGAATCAATGGAATAGAAGAAGAAGATTTATTGCATTCATTTATTGCACTAAATAAGAATATTGAATACAAAAGAGCATCAACTCAGGACTCTAATGAAAGCATTGTCTCATGCGGAACATGATACAATGACTTAAATGAAAATCTATTGAAGAGACCATCATGTATATAAATTAATTGGGACATCACCAATGGAAGTGAGCGAGGGTGAGTCAACTGGAGTGACCCGAGGGATGCAGTGAGCTATCCCAGAACTTTTGTTAAGGTAGTGAGCCTGGGAAAAAGTGACTGTTCCCAACCCTCTGAAATCCACAGCTAGTGGTGTTTAGTGGAATTTGGTGTGATCGACAACTTTTCGAGTATGCTCCTTGGACGTAGCCCTTAGTGTCGAACCAAGTAAAAATTGTTGTGTCACCTCTTTTCATGTGAATGTTTCATTATTGATCATATCCATCTTATAGGTTTAACTAGTTCCTACCAACGTGGGAACAAGATCCTTGGTTTTAAAAGAAAAATTTGAAACCCTGATTCACTCCTTCCCTCTCAGGGTGTCTCGGGGTCCTACAAGTGGTATCAGAGGGAAAGGTTCATGTATGTTGGATACTCCATAGTAATTCAATTTAAAAGAGGATTTTAGTTTCTTTCCTAAGTCAAAAATGATGTGCAGTCATGATGAGGATTCAGTCATTTCTGAGAAAAAGTCTACATCCAGCAAGACCATGACAAATAGGAATAAAAGAGAAGAAGCAGTTGAAGAATTCCCTCATGTCCAAAGAAGATACAGTGTCATGTTCTCCATGCCCTTCCAATAATGATGATATATCAGGCTTGGACTGTATCGAGCAGGTCGACCATGTTCCTACCATATGAAAGGAAGAAACTTCTATCTAAAGTGATCCGGAGAAATTAATAAGTTATCTTCATGATATTCTGGAAGAAAGTGTTGCTGCTATTTTTAGAATATTTCAATGCATGCAGGCTGAGATCAATCTATTGGAAAGAGAAACTGATAATTAGGAAAAGGGATTGGAAGGAAGAATTATTGAATGCTTAAAGCTCACCAAACAGAGTAATTTGTTTGAAGAAAAATAGGGAGTCAATAAGACTATAAAAGAAAAGATCCATGTGCTTGAAGTGGGGCTGAAGGAGATCACTGAAGTCAAGAGTTTTTGTTTGGATGAAACTTCCAAAAGATTCAAGGAAGTTGAATCTTTGTTACAAAAAAAAGTTAAGATACAAGAAGATGAGGTTGAAATATTGAAGAAGACTTATGAAGATAAGATGATCATAATGAAGATCATAAGATCATCCTCAATATTTAAGGTCAAAAATTATAAGCCCAATTGAAAAATATTGATAAGACACATATTGAGAATTCCAAAAAATAATGAAACCGGTGACACTTATCCTCAATGTTCATTGGAGGATTCTAAAGATAAAATACATCCAATATGTGACAAAAAGATTATGACAACTCTTGATTATCCATCTCAAGAATCAGTTTCTGCTAGTACTCAATGCTCAATAGAGGATTCTATTATCAGAAGACCTCCAACATGTGATAAGAAGATCATGACTTCACTAATTGATCAATCACAAGAAGCTATGAATGTGAAGGTACCATCCATACAAACCTAGACTATTGTTTCTAAATATGATCCTTTAAAAAGAGCATGTTGGAAGAAAAATTCTAAAAAAGTATGGGTGTGGAAAGAGGAGGATAAGAAACCTACCACAATGACTAGGTTAGATGGGAAGAAAAAGGAGGAAGTTGGTTCCTTAAATAGAGAACAAAAAATTATGAAGAATTTCAAACAACCTCATATAGAAGATACAATGAAGAAATGATTTCTGGGTCAATGTTGGTGCTGCAACAGATTTGGGCATTGTGCAATGGATTGTTGGTACAATCCATTTAATAAAAAATCACAAAGAAAGCATGTATCAAAGGGAAGAAATCCAGAGAAGAAGAAGCAACATTTGCTGGTCCAGAATCATATGTTTACAACAAACAGATTTGGAATGCTTGTTAACATATGTGATGTATGAAACGACAGTGGTAACAAGGTAGACACATGTCCATCTCAACATGATTTCACTATTGATAAGAAAAGGAGACCTCTGATGCTGACTACGTATGATGAATGTACCTTGGGAATAAATCAGAAGAATACCGTGAACACAAATTTCCCCAGGAATATCTCAAGTAGGGTAGCCGAGAAGACCCAAGATTTTAGACCCATAAAACTGAAGGGTCATTCATCCAAAAGAGAAACTATGTGATATAAAACTCCGATGAACCGATGTAGAAGATCCAAACCTGTGGAAACAGTTCCAAATGACAAGTTGGTAATCTGGCCAGAAGATTTGGAAAGGATGAGGAAACATTAAAATAAACAAGCTACGACTATTTGTAAAGGAAAAGAAAAACATTCACTTGATGAAGACAGAGTGCATGAGAGACTGTAAACCAATAGAAACACACGTGTCAAAGATGTTCTGTGTGAGAGATGCATGAAATCTGGTCACATTGCAAAAGGTTGTCTACCCTTAATAGTAGAGAAAGAATCATTCCTTAAGAGTAGTAAGAATGTATCACATATTACGGCTATTAAGAAGAACAATTCTCAACACAAAGAAGAAGAGAATGTGAAGAGATACATGCCACATCAACACATATCAGAACATATGTTCAAATGTTCAGGCATGAAGACTGGAGTGAACAGAGGAACTTGGTTGAGAAAATCACCTCAACCATGCAGCTCATATTGTTGAAGCAACGAGGAACCACCTTATTCCCTTATTCATATGTGTATTTTATTTGTGCTAATAATGCACGGAATTGAAGGTGAAGCATTCTATTAGGGGGAGAACCTAAGAAATACTGAATGCTGTCAACTCTTGATAGCTAATCTAAATAAGATTCAATCCTTGGAATATTATATAATTGATATTCAAATATTAAGATGATGGAACACTCCTAATGAAGAATATGAGGAGTGTTTCCCTTGAGGGGGAGAAAAATAAAGAAGCTTCCAAAATCATTGTTTCAATCAGTGTCAACTCTAGCTGGTATTAAATGAAATTACGCTATAAATTTCCTGAAGAACATATCATTAGAGAAGGTAGATCATTTCTCAATATCTAGCCATTGGTTACTCAGAACAAAGATAATTATAAAGGGGGGGGGGGTAACTGAATTGATCAGTGACAAAAGAAGAATGAAAGTAAGTAAAGGCCACAAATCCTTCCAACTGCACTTGAATGTTTTTGATCTGTTTGGTGATGTGAGTGCATGAGTTTCAGGTTGATTATTCCCTATCACATTTGATTTCTTTAGCCTGAAATGAAAGTGGAATACCCTTGAAGACAAAGTACATGAGTTCACATCTCATGTGGTATCATGATAAGTGAATAATGGACAACCTTGTTGTCTAAATCAGCTACTCTTGTTTTCTGCACCGAGCATTGCATAAGTAGGCATTGAGTGAAATAATTGATGACACATTACTTACGTATATATTGATACCCTCTCTACCATGAACTTTGTATTTCTTTTCAATAAGGAGGTGAGAAAGTGAAATTAATGTTTGAAAAAAAAAATTATTGAAGAGAAGATTCTCATTTTGACATTGATGAATTCATTTCAGAAGATATGTAAGGTATTGAAAAAAAATACAAAGGGTTATATTTTTGGGGCCACTTTGTGTATAAGGTTGTATTTGTTGTCAATGGTTTTCAATGAAGATCAAAATGATGGAGATCAAGAAGTACTCCAATGAAATGGAGGAAAGGAAATTCTGATGATTGTTGTGCTGGTCATAATTTCAAAGAACATGTGTCAATGGTGACACATTGTTTACAACAGTGATGAATGGTGAGTTATAATCCATCTGAGGATGATTAAAGAATATTATAGAATTGATGAAGACAAAGCAATTCGTCATGATTACATGAGAACCATGCAAGAGACTTCTTGATGAATAGAATTGTATGATTTACATGAAGTAGAGAATGAAGGATGAAGAAGAAGTCACGACGGTTGATGAAGACCATGCAATTCATCATGATTACATGAGAACCGTGAAAGAGAATTCTTAATGAATATAATCGTATAATTTGCATGAAGTAGATAACGACAGTTTAAGAAGAAGTCATTGTGGAATGGATTGGAATTCTGAGATGGACATGCACATTACATTTTCTTCATCTATCAAAGGATATATATCATGTTAGTGGAGTTTGTGATGAAAGAAGAAGAGTTTCTGAAGAAGGCAAATCTCAAAAATTAATATTTTTTGAGGCGAATGTGCTTGTTGACAAAGAAAACAATGGCATACAAATTTGTTGACCAAAGGGAATTTCATGGTGGCATGTCAAGTTCAAGGGATGTGGTTAATGATCCATGTTTGATTCAAGAATTTCGACAAAGGAATGGATGATCTGGAGGTGGTACAAAAAGAGTAGATACAAGGTGGCGCCGTGTATTTGAAAGAGTGGAAACATGTGTTCCTAATGTTTTTCAAGATCATAACATCAAAATATGGCAAAGGGATATGGGTCGTGCAAGTTTCAGGTTTGGTCGTGCAAGTGATTTGAAAAGTCTTTCTGGCAAAGGGTCTTGCGTGCCGATTACTTGGAGGCCTGGGAACTTGCGCGCCTGTTGTTTTTCAAGACCAGAACATGATAATATGGAAAAGGGAGAGGGTATCCCATGTTTGGAAGTTGGTTGCGCAAGTGACTTGCATGGGCATAGACTTGCACGTCGAAACTTGATCGCTGGGGGGAGAATTGTGCGCCATCGTGCAGGGTGTCCAAAGGCCTATACATACAGGTCGACCCCTCCACATTTGGAACGAGCTAAACTCCTAGAGAAAATCAGAGCTCCCTTGATGTAGGTGTGGTGGTCGCACATGTTTTGTGTGGTCGTGCAAGTGGTTTGGTGATACTTGTGCGGAAGATTTTGATGTTGCGCGCCAGTTGTTAGTTGCGCGCCAAAATCAGTTTGGGTGTAAAAGGAGGTGAGTCGCGCAAGTTTGATGTTGAAGAAGTGAGTGTCCTGCAAGTGGCTGAGGTGGACTTACATGCCAGTTTAGACCTGCGCACCAGAGACTTGTGTGTCGTCTTGGAACTTGTGCGCCGTCTTCGAACTTGTGCGCTGGTATTGGAGAATCGCACGAGGTGTTGTTGGAGCACGCCCGTATTTTTGGAGCTGCATGAAAGCTAGAAGATTGCACAATACCTTTGGTGAAAAGTGAGATCAGTATACGGGTGAAAGTTGGATTTCAACAGAGCATATAAATGCAAAAGAGGATGTATTCATTTTTGAATATGGAAGAACAGTGAACAATTTGGATTTACAAGGAGAAGTGGTACCACACACACATGACTGGTATTTAACACCCTCGTTGTGCTTTGTGAAGAGAAGAAAAACTATTCAGGCAACTAAACTCAGATTTGCACAAAAAGAGGGGAATATATCATTAAACTCAGGTGTCGGTATTGGGAATAAAAGGGAGAGAAGAAGAAGATTCAGTGCATTCAATTATTGCACTAAAGAAGAAGATTGAATACGAAAGAGCATCAACTCCGAACTCTGATGCGAGTATTGTATCCTACTGAACAAGAGACAAAGACTTCAATGAAAATCTATTGAAGAGACCTTCATGTCTATAAACTGTGTGGGACTTCACCAAAGGAAGTGAGCCAGTGGGTGTCAACAGGAGTGACCCGAGGGACATAGTGAGTTATCCCTGAACTATTTTAAAGGCAGTGAGCCTGGGACAAAGTAATTGTTCCTAAACATTTGTAATCCGTAGCTAGTGAATTTTAGTGGAATTTGGTATGATTGGAAACATGTCAGCGTATGCTCCTTGGACGTAGCCCTTAGTGGTGAACCAAGTAAACAATATCATGTCATCTCTTTACTTGTAAATGTTTCATTGCTGATCATATCCATCATTCAGGTTTTACTAGTTCCTACCAACATGGGAACAAGATCCTTGGTTTTAAAAGAAAATGTTGATACACTGATTCACCCCTCCCCTCCCAGGGTGTCCCGGGGTCCTACACTAAGAATTATTTACTCTGATTACTTATTGAATTTGTGTTTCTGGGTGTGAAAAGTGTTTCCACTTCCAATGGTATCTTAGATAAGTTTAAGAACATTTATCATGGAAATATAAAAGATAAAAATAAAATGTTAAAAATTTGGTGGTTGAAGTATGACGATCCCATGGTGTAGGAATATTAATCAGTTGGTGACTTAAATACCATTGTGAATAAAATCCTTACCACTATCAGGTTCCTTGGTGAAATGTTTGAATATTATATTATCGTTGAAACGATCTTGAGAATTCTTCTCAGAAAGTATGAGGCTAATATTTCATAATTAGAATATATAAATCCTAAAACAATACCCTTAAATTATTTTCATAGAAATCTCAATAATTATAAAATGATAAGTATGAAATATATGAATGGAAAAACAAAATTTGATAGGGAAATGTCTTTCAAGGATTTTATGAAAGAAAAATATACTAAAATTCATGAAAAAGAAGAAGAAGATTCTAGATCTTCTGACACTGGAAATTATGTATGTATAAATCATGATTTATTTTTATCCTTGTTTTCTTCAAATTATAGAATCAGTATATGAAATTATAAAGGGAATATTCCCTTGATATTTATTGAATGTTGATCTATTGTGAACATTGTGGCTAATTTTCCATGGAGAAAGAAATGAGAGGATAGTGATGAAAATGAAATTAGGTAACAAGATCATGTTAGAAATAGGGTGATAAATCCAAATCTTATTTTAAAGGAAAAGATTAAAATTTTATATAATTCAGAAGAATAATATTTTTTTGTAATTATGATGAATAAGAATATAGTGAAGATAAATCCAAAAAAATCTATTGATCAATATGGGTATAACACTTTTATTGAAATATTTTACAATGAAGTGTTCAGAAGTAGTATTTTTGAATAAGAATAAATTTGATTGGAATTTCATATAAATGAGGAAATGAAATAATGTTTGAGAATGTTTAGAAGGATTCATAAAGAGATCATGAAATTGAAAAACAAAAATTCCTCAAAATAATTTTTTTCCTGTGGATAATGTGAACCTCCTTGATGATATTTTTGACTTGAAAAAATCTTTTGAGAAATAAATAAATCACAAGGAACATCTTGAAGTAATGTTTAATGTAAAATAAGAAGATTTGTAAATTTTCCGATGAAAACAATCTATAGCTGATCCAAGGGTTAAATTTTTTAGAAATCTATCTATAAAGTTGGTGAAATATTTGGGAAGGTTAAACCTAATATGGATTATCAAAATTTACAAGAAATTGTTGAAAATGAAGTTGAAAAGTTTCCCAAGAGTATCAATAAATAGATAGTTATATATGTTGCAAAAACCAAAAAATTAGAAGTTTCAAGTCTTTATAAATTATAATTCCAGAAATGTTTCTAAAACATATACTTCTAATATAAATTAAATGAAAATAAATCAGAAAAAGAAGATTCTGAATCAAAATTTAAAGGTTGGTTGTCAATAAATTACTAGTAATTAAGACTTTAATGTTTCTAATAAACAAGTTCACAACTCTACTCAGTATAGAAGTCATAGAGTAATGTATTATTTCAACGTATATTGATGTTATTGTTTTGGATTCAGGTATACAATAAATATTTTTTTTGTGTAATCAATAAAATTACAACTCTTCCATAAGTTACAAAGTGAAATGTTTGAGGATGAGTCATTCCTTTCAAAGGAAAAAAGTAAGAGAATAATGTTTTAAGGTTATATGAGAAGGTTTTTTTAAAGATAAAAATATGTTCCAACCTCTATAAACTATTTGTGAAATATTTGTAAAAACATGACATCTTTTAAATGTATTTATTGTTTTGTTACTCTCATAATAAATTTTTATTACAAAATATCAGAAGTCGTAGGTGAAGAAATACAAAGGAAAAAAGGATATCATTTTCGAAGTAGCTCTCAAAGAATTGAAAAGATAATGTCCTTGGATTCTTGATAATTAGATTTCTTATCATATTATAGGATACATAATTTCTTTCAAGATGGAAATGACTTCAACGAAGTAATGGTCAGATTTAGAAATGATTAATCACTAAAAATTATATGTGTTGGACCCACCATCATTGGGGGAAGAAACGGTGAAATCCAAAAGGCTTTGTTTATTGATGGGATGAAACAAAAGCTGATAAGTGTTTAAAAAATGTGTGATTAATTGAAAAATTTCCATTTATGAAAATATGGGTATTTTTTAAAAATGAGAATTATGGAAACATAGTAAAATTATCCACCATGAAAAAGGAGACTAGTTCTATGATGGATTTGTACAAGACTCGTATTACATAGTCATGGTGTAAGAGAATCAATTGTGGCATTAAATATTGGAAAAAAATGTTTTATTGAAATATTATAATGTTATCAAAGTGAGATAGTGTCCTTATTAATATGGATATTTCCAGATGAAGATATTGGATTTCATAATTTTTCAAAATGGAATGATTTATTATTATGTGCATATGAATGTTGAAATTTGTTCAAAATGTCCCCAGGAACATCTTCATTCTAATATCAATTGGCCAATGATAAAAAAAATATCGAATAATAGAGATATTCACATCGCTACATTCATTAATAAAATTACTCACATTACATGGGTTATTTATAAGAAACATAATTCAGAGGCTCTGGGATGTTTAAATGTTTCAAGTTATGAATGAAGATATGGATTATATAGAGAAGAATGGTACATGTGAACTCATACATAATACATACCTTAAAAATTGTATTAGTAAAAAATGGGTTTTCTAGAATATGATGAATGAAAATGGTGATTTTAAAAGAATTTATGAAACATTTGTGTAAAATGGGTACTCATAGATTGAGGGGATAAATTTTGTTGAGACATTTTCTCTAATGGAAGGGTTATACACACTTATAATCATTATTAAAATTACTACATAATTATTATACAAATTTTTTCAGATGGATGTGAATAAAAAATTTCTAAATAGTGTTCATGATGAATAAGTTTACATAGAATAACTGTGTGTCTTGGTTGTCGGGAATGATGAAACTTATGTGTATAAAATGAAGAAATAATTTTATGGGATAAAAAAATCTCTATGAGAATGGTATTCCAAATTGGATACATTCTTATAAGTTTTGAGATTTATGAAACAAAAATTCTATAAAAATATTTATATCAAATAAAATCAGTAGTTTCACCTCAATGTATTGTTTTTATGTTGATCAAGTCATATTTAGTGGGATTAATGTAATAACATAGAAATTGTTTTGGAAGAGATAAATTTTTTTTGTGAGATGTCTATACTAAGATAAATAAAATACTTTCATGGGATAAATATTTAATTGATGAATAAAAATATATATTATTCTCAAGAAATGTTTTCTAAATATCTCTTTATAGAGTTTGACATGGAAAATTAAAAACCTATTTCCACATAAATTTTTGAGGGAATAAAACTGTAAAAATATGGAGAAGGAAATGAAGTTTACTTCAATGTGTTTCAAAATTATGTTGGTTGTTTTTTGTATTTGAATGCCTCAAGGCACAACATTGTTTCTGTTGTTACCTTATCTAGAAGATTTCAGAGTTCTCTAAATGCATCACATATGTTGGATGAAAAAATAGATAGATATCAAATGTGTATGATTTTTCTTAATTATAAATGATAGGATATAAATTATTAACAATTTTTGTTATTTAGATTTTTATTGGGAATTGAATGTTAATGATAGATGATCCAAACATGGTTGAGACATATTTTGGTTGAAAAATTTGGTATGTTGGCATACAAATAAACAAAATTCAGTGACTCTTAGCACGGTCGAAGTTGTGTATATTGATTCCACTCGAGGTGCTATGCAACTAATGTGGATGAAAACTCAATTAAGAGATTTACTTTATGATGTGAATTTACCATTTTTGTTGGGATGAGATAATAAAATTGTAATCATCCATAAATGTAACCCATTAAAAAATTATAATTTAAAAAATATTAACATGAATTACAAGTTCATCAAAGAGCATGTGTAGTAGAATGAATTGAAAATGATGTACGATCTTACATCCTAACATGTTGATAAAAATTTCACAAAACATTTATTAATAGAACCTATTTAGAAAATGAGGTTAATCATAGGTATATAATATTTTTCTCATCAAGGATGATGTATTATTTTCTATCACCTCTCTCATATTGTATTTGGATTATGTTGTCAAAGGGGAGAAAGTTTCATTAATTTGTCAATTGGTATGAACATAACCTTTTATGGAAGTATGTGTTTAGGTGGATTTTCTAATAGGGCTAAGATGTGAAATCAACATGGTTGTGTGTGAACTTTTCTGATGGATTCATTATTTTTTTTGTAAAAGTTAACTTTTAGTAAAGTAAAATAAGTGAGGATGATGAGATGTGAAACTAAAGATGTTTCATAATTTTGTACTTTTGGACAATATGGTTTTTAGTCAATAGTTCTTATTTATTACAATGAGAAATAATTCATAGTATTTGAATGATGGATATGTAATAATTTTTTTAAAGTTACAATGTAAATTGACTTATGAATATTGGTTGATAATAAAATCCATAGGGGGATATTATTAGGTCCATGTTTTAGAGATGTTGTTTTTGGAAGCTAGAAAATGATTTTTATGACGAAGTTCTCTTTTTGTGTCATGGAAAGAATGAAATAAATTAACTTTGTAAATCATGATGATAATATTCACCATAGTATTTTTGTAATCATATTAAAAAATAATATGAAATTCCATTTGTTTAAGAATAATTTCACTGGAGGATTATACTGATCGAACTCACAATGGGTCTAGAAAGTAGGTTGGTTGTACTGAGGAAGAACAACATGTACTGTATGAATCTATTGAAAAATTCGATGATTCATTTCTATTTTATAATTCCAAAAATTCATAAGTTTTTTGAGAACATTTGATTTGATCATTTTTAACGAAATGGGGAGAACATGTGATTGAAATTGTAAGGAAGATTTGTTGGAACAAAAGAAGATTCGAGAATGGAAGAAGGGTGGGAAGTTATAATACCATCAGTTAGAAGTTAGGTGATCCTAAGGATGGTCTCAAATGAATTCAATGTAAAAAGTAATTGATGAATATAAGTTGATGTTGGGGAAAGAATGAAGATACATTGGTAGATGGTTCTCCAATATCAGTTCATTGGTGTGAGAACACCAAACGTAGAATTATATAATGTATGAGATATTTTTTTGGAAATGTGAGAATATGATGATGATGGTTTTTAATCAGATAGATATTACATGAAAAAAATAAATGAAGATAGAAGTTAGTGTGAAGCCTATCAGAAATGGAATGTAATTTTTTTGTTGAAAATAGGAATTAGACTCAGTGTTCCATCGATCAATTAGAGGAAGTTGTATTTCTAGTAAGAGGATGTTGGGACAGAAACATGGATGAAATCTAGAGACCAATCAACAATTTTGTCATAAATTCTCATCAAGATGACTTTATTTGATTTATATTTGGTCAAGAATAATTGTAATACATTTATTTATATTCTTAACAAGTGGTTCCAGAGATAAAAATAACCCTGATATGTTTTTAATTGGGTCAAGAATAAATCAGGTTATAGGTGACACCAATCAGTCGTAGGAATACAGAGGCCAACTAATCATAAATTACCTAACACTGATAACATCATCAGACTAATGATAATTGGTGTGAAAAAAAGAAGAAATGGAAAAATGTGGTTTCCTTGAGGATATTTTAATTTTTTTTGTCAAATGGTTGATTGTAAAGAAGATTAATTACAGAGGTGATTTTCAAAGAAGGTTGAAGTCATTGATGATGTACTTTAAAAAAGTGTTGATAATATTGAATGTGAAAAACAAATTTATGGAAAAAGTAAACTAATGTATAATGAAGTAGAAATAATAATTATGGTAGAATGGTTTCAATGATTTTATCATACAACTATTATAGAGCATTGTAATGAAGGATTTTTTGACATCACCATAATCAAAAAATTTGAATTCCAATATGAATTGGATTGAATAATTTTTAATAATTTATGATGCATGCTGAAGTTTGATAACATTTGAGAAGAACTGAGAAGAGTTTAGAATCATTGAACATGTCAATGAATAATCCAAAATTCTAGGAAAATTTATGTTTTTGGGGATTTGTTTGTGTATTAATGATTTCTTAGAATCCCACTAAAAAAACTATTGAGTCTTATATAAATAGTTGATGTACATTTTTTATTTTTACATGGATATACCATTGAAGAGATTAGGAGGATCATTAAATGTTTTTAGTGAGAAGGAGTTTCCGATTCGAGCATTTTGGATGATATTTTCGGGATATAAGAAGAAAGATTAAGAGACAAGAAGATAATTATAGTTTCCATATCTGACTAAGAAATTAGACATGGATTTCTAGACTCATATAGAGGTTGTTAATAATTATTTCAATGGTATTATGATAGTGGAAAATTTATGTAAAGATAAATCAGACTGGAAATCGGACTGTGAAATCAAATTGATATTCATTATGAATTCAATTTATGTTATTAACTTCAACTGGGTGGGATCATGAAGAAATGTTTTGAGTGTTTAATTTTTGTGAATGTTGATCAGGAAGCACGATAACATGTTTTATACTCAAACTTATATCATATAATTTCATACTACCTGAAGCACATGCACTGTTTTTTAAAATATTGTACTAAAGTGTAAGGTTATACCCTTCTTGTTTTATTCCACAAAAAGGTTATTGTTTTCTAGTGGATTATGTGTTATCCTATTTATTCCAAAAGATACCAACGATGTGGATACTCTTGTTGTGGAGTGATCCTTGTAAATTCATTTGTTCCTATGGATATGTGTTTTTCTATTTTTTGAAAGGTTAATAATCATTAATAACTGGATAAGGTTATTTGATAAATAAATGAAACCTAAAATAAAAATATATCACTGATTCAACCCTGCCCCTCTCAGTGATACGTATATATTGATTGGTAACATTTATATTTTGCATAAAACATAGTCAAGAGAAAGAACCACCATCCTCAAACTCGGGGATGCACATTCTCACGACATGATCCACCAGGAAGGAAGAACCCAACGATGAAAACAGAGGAACTATAATCAATCGACACATCTCAGTACTGATTATATTTTATGAAATGTTTAGTGAAAAATATGAAATAATATATTTGTCATGAGACCCACAATTTGAACCTCAACCAACTCACTTTCTAGTTTTCTTAGGAAGATAACATGACAGATCCTAAAGGAAACAT
Organism: Viscum album; assembly: GCA_963277665.1. NCBI lineage: Eukaryota > Viridiplantae > Streptophyta > Magnoliopsida > Santalales > Viscaceae > Viscum > Viscum album. Next base: position 278,165,155 of record OY728167.1, on the reverse strand, counting down.
AAAGAACCATTGATCAACGGATCCAAAAATGCAACGCAGCGATGCTACCAAGATCAAATTAAATAAATATGAGTAAAGGATTATTGACATGAAGAGATGAAACCTAGCTGAAACAGAGAGCAATTACTGAATGAAGTAATCTGAATGGGGTAGAGTTCTAGATAATCACTTAGGAGAGATCATGGGTCAATAGAAAAGAGGTTGCGGCCGATGGAAAGGAGAAGTCATCCCTGCATTACCCAAAAATCCAAACACACAATGATTACATGTTGGGTAATCCCAATCCATTTCTTGTAATCCATGAATATCATGTACCCTAGGAAACCAATTTCCTTTTCATAAAAAACAGAACATTACCATTTACATTGTGTGCAACCATTGCATGATGTGTACTCTTTTAATGATGTGTACCAAGGTCATGAAATATTCTAGGTAGAAATTAAACAACTTTTAAACCAATTACATGACATTTATTTCTCATACAGACTTTGATACATCCAGTTCCCTATAGAAACAACCAAAACAACATGTAGCATTCTCCGAAATCAGGGAGAACAAACATAGTCATTACATGTTTATACCCAAACACCATTAATTCAAACATACATAATCCCTATACATTGGATAATTTTCACCCAAAAATTCTCTCTATCCTCAAGATTCCCAAGAAATACCCAAATATATAAAAAAATAAATGAATATACATGAAATAGTTTAAAGACAATAACAAGGCGATACAATATAATATATAAAAAATAGTTTTTTTAATAATTAATTATTTATAATCATAATTTTTTAGATTAATAAATGAAATGGTTTTAATATATTTATATATTTGTTTTAAATTTTTATTAGAATCATTATTTTTAAATGACTAATTTATTTAATTAGTTAAAATTAAATAATGTTAACAAAATAATTCATTGTGAAATTCTATTTTACTATTGTCATTGTAATTAATTTTATTCCTTGTAATCACATTTTGATATGTAAAAATCATTTGGAATATTTTATATTTTTATAAAACAAGATTCCATATTTTAAATAATTTTAATAAGATTAAATTTCTAATCATTATTTTTTAATTTTAAAATATAAAATTTATAATTCTGTAAGAATATTTTATTTATAAATGTTACTTAAGAATAAAATATCAAATATAGTTTAATAAATTAATTATAATATTTTAAAATACATAATTATAGATATAAAAACTAAATTTTAAATATAATAGTCTTTTTCAGTTTTAGATATTACATACATCCTTTCAACATCATAAAAGTTTTGATTTTAACCCAAATTTTATTTACACTATTAAACTAAAAGTCAATATTTTTGGAAAAATACCAGAATTTCATATTAATATAAAATATTTATGAGGAAATAAAATAAAATTTTCATTTTGATAATGAAAATAATTAACATTTAGATAATTAAAGTTCAATAATATTCATGAATAAATTAACATTAGAGTGTTAGGAGTTTTATAGTCCTTGATATGGTGTTTAACGAATATAAGTGGGTATTTGATAGGAAAATTTAAAACATCATCATTGTAAATTTTATTGGTTCCAATTTTTATTTACCAATTCCACATTTAACATCTTGGATCTAATGAATTATGTTTTTAGATATTATCTTGATCATTTTCTGAAGTATTTGTAGACGATATTGATATATATTCCAAGAGAAAGAAAAATAATGATGATCATTTGAGGAATTTGATAAAGACCTTTAGGAAGGATAAGATGAATGTCAAAATAGTAGACATGAATAATTTTAATATGATGTAATGTTCATTGGTCATGTATTCATAGGTGACGAGATATCAGTGTATACCTCAAAGATGATAGTTATTGAACAACGGATGAGACCAACCAACATGATCTATATATATATATATATATATATATATCTCATTTCTTCGATACTATTGATGTTTTATCAAAAATTACTCATGGATATAAAATCTATAAACTATGTTGATGTAGAATGTGACCATGATTCTTTACATAAATGAATGAGAATAAAATATCATGGAACTAGAGGAAAGTTTTGTTAGAGCACATGTCCTCACACTTGCGTATACTTGAGAATGGTTTGAAACTATTGTGTTTCATCAGGGAATGTATTCGGAATTGTTCTTAGGATAAATTAAATGATAATATCTTACTCTTTAGACTAATTGATGGATTATGAGAAATATTACATGCCTTATTATTTAAAATGGATGTGTTTATTTTTTATTTGAGGATATGGATACCTTAAATTTATAGTGAATGGCGTGAAATATGTACTGATCATAAAATAAAAATGTATATATTCACACAAAATGAGTTGAATATGAATTAAAGGGGATGTCTGAAAGTGATTAAAGATTATGAATTCTCAATATGTTACCGTGCTAGGATGTTGAAAAAGGTGTCTTGTGATGTGATTCATAAGGAATAAGGTATTATGTCCAAGATTAGGATTTAAAGAGATTAAATACTTATGGATTTGAAAATGATAGACCTTAAATCATAAAGAAAGAAGAATTGTCCAGTATTACCTAGGTGAATTTTTAACCATATATTTAGTTTAAGATTAAAGAGTTGTAGAAGGAATATGTGGATATAAAAGGCAATGTGAGGAATGATCATTAGTTTAGTCATGATAATGATAGAATAGTTATGTTTATTAATAAAATATGTCTCCAATCAGTATGAGAATTGAATATGTAGTGGATAGAAGATGATTCAAGTTCATTATTATCAATATATCATAGAATCAAAAAAATGATTTGATACACTGATGATGATTTATGGTTAGATAAAATTAAAAGATATATTAAATAGTATTTTTTTGGGGTTTGGTATACAGAAATGTTAATGTTGAGAGATATATGTCTCAGAGGATGTTACATCCTATCACCATACCTATGTGGAAATTGGGAATTAGAACCACAGATTTCATCATGATACTCACTAATACATATATAGGGATGAATTATATTTTTTTGTATTTGATCAATATATTAAATCAGTACATTTCATTACAGTTAGACAATATCAATACCTTGATCATCTCTCTAATTTATAAGATATGGAAGTGGTACGGTTGGATGTTATACCACTATCAATCATATATAATTGAGATATGAAGTATACCTCAATGTTCTAGAGAATTCATCAAAAAGCATTAAATATAAAGTTGATATTAATCACAACACATCATCCTTAGAATGATGGCTAGTCTGATGAGACCATTCAAAACATATAATATATGTTGAGATATTTCTATATGGTCTTTAAAAGAGTTTTAGATCAATCCATTCCTCTTGTTTAATTTTCCTACAATAAAAGATTTCCCGTGATAATTTGGATGGATCCCTATGAATCCTTATATATAAATAATTGCAAAACCCTATCAAACATGGATGATATAGTGACCCTGGATTTACATACATGGATTTACATCAATTTAGAAGAATTTTCATTAAATTATGAAAATACATTCCTGAGGACCGTAATTTTTTAGTGTATTTGGAAACATGGAATCAAAATCTTCTACACTAGAAAAGGATATTCAATATAACCAATAAATATCTCCACATTGAGTACGTCGACCTATAGACTTTCATCATAACCTGAGGAATGGAAACATAAGAAATGGGTGATCTCAAATGCATATTGAAGGTAAACAAGGGTGATATTTAAGAATAATATTGAGCATAAGGGTTTTAGAACATGATCATTAAAATAGAAGATCATTCCCTACATATCAAAGATCATATACATGAATCATGGAAAAATTCATGGATGTTCATAATTCAATAATCACATAGAAATATATAACATAATCCATGAAAATATAACATTGAAATAAAACATGGTATTGTTGTAGACACGTAAGCATGTAATAAGATTTACAAAGTATCCAAGACCATATTGATTGTAAGTATTCACTCCACATACCATCTTGGTAGTCATGGATTACTCCCATGGACATCTTAGTAGCATGAGTTCACTCTGCCTACCATATTGGCTATCATGGTTCACTCCCAAGGCCTTCTTAGTGTCACGTGTTCCATCCTCATTCCTTATTGGTAGTCATGTTTCACTAGCATGGCCATATTGGTAGTCAATGTTCATTCACAATACCATCTTAGTCTAACTCATGAGAAATAAATGTTTAACCATTCCACTGGAGGGAGATATAGGTCCCACCCGTTTCATAAGGAAATCATACATACATGTGTCACAAGATCATGAATAATCATATAATAACCCATGAAAATAATTGTGTATTATAAACAAGTAATCATATAATATAATATGTAAAAAATAGGATTCATATTAATTTTATTATAAACATACCCCGTGCATAGACGTGGGTTTCATAATTATATAACCCATGAAAAATATATGGATTACATAAATACCATGATATTATGAGTAACCCATTCATAGAATTAATATGAATGGAACCTTTAGATCATTTCCTGAAAGGGAATGAGTAATATCATTGGATTTCATCTCAAGTGGATAATCATTTTGAAATACATTTCAAAAACATTTCATAAAGAAATATACTTTCTTCTTTGAAAATGATTTTTAATACATAAAACCATTTTATAATCATTTTATTTGAAAATACCTTTAAAATATATATGAAAGACTAGAAATCATATAAAACCACTTTTCCATTAATATTTATAAAATCAGTTTAAAAATATATTAAAAACCTATTTATTTGAAAACACATTGAATACTCATAATGAAAAATTGAACATGTTTTGAAAAAAATTTCTTTGAAAGTACTTTGAAAAAAATAAATAAATCATGAAAATCTTTTAAAAAATATCATTGAAAAAAAATTGAAAATTATAAATAATTCTTGAAAAATATTGGAAAAATATTTTTTCCTTGACATATTATAAGATAATCTTGAAAACATTTTCCAAAAAAATTATTGAAAAAACTATAAAAGATGCCTGAAAACAGTTTTAAAACCATTTGATTAAAAAAAATATAAAAGAATCCTGAAAATATTTTAAAATCCATTTTTTTAAATACATTTTAAAAAAAAGCCTTAAAAATTAATCCTTTAAAAATGAAATGGATGATTCCTAGAAATTATTCATGTAAATCCATAAATGTCGTACGAGGTAAAACAAATATTCAATTTGTTCGGTAAAAATGTTTCAAAAATTCCTTGATCAGAATGAAACAAGAAGGTTCCATTAAAATTGGTAATAAATAAAGGTTAAAAATTCCTTTTATTTTTCATAGTAACTTATTATAATATTACTGGAAGCCCTTTTTAAAAAACATGTTATATAAAAACATATATTTTCAACCAAAGAGATGGTAATATCATGAAAATTGGTAGAAAATTGGTACCAGTAAATGATTATATTATGAATATCTAGAGGATAATAAATTCCCTTAATTTTCATGAGATATGGATCATAATATTTCATCAACTAGGGCATATACATAAACAATCTAGAAAAGAAATTAGGTTGCTTCAATAAATTCTTATTATATGGTAACATGTGATCATATACTCCATGAAAGAAAATTAAATTAAATTAATCATAAAATATCATGAAAATGTAATATAATTAGGATATAAAAAGTATATTTTATGTACATACCCCCAATAAATAATTTAGGTGCATTAAAGAACATGTGTCTCAAAGAAGGAAAATTGAGAGAAAACTATTTTACTGATTTGGTTGCTTTTGAAAGATAAAACCCCATGAAAGAATATAATTGAATGGTTATGTAAACAAACCAAAATTTATTATAATAATAATTGAATAAATCCATCAGATTTATACACACCACAAAAAAGTAATGTGTTCTGAATAAAGCATGTATCTCACAAAAATTTGATGAAATCCACCAACCTTTTGTCTTGACTATCGTTGTACTTGTTCAAACCACATGTATAACAAAAAAAATTTATTGTACATATTTTACAGTACCATATTATTTTAATATCATAGTTTATTTTACTATGACCTTATATTACATGATTTTTAACAATCCTATGTTAAGGCTTCACTTCAAATAATTTTAACTTTGTTATTCTCATGTGTCTTAATTTGTTCTATTGATGGTCCTAACATTTACAACATGATTGAAGAATGTAAAAAATAATATAAATATCAATTATATCCATTATATTTTAATTATAAAAATATATTTAAAATATTTTTCGGAAATGGAATACATCGTTCATGGGGATGGTAATACGTATGTACCCATGAACGTTGTTTCTGTTTTTATAGTCTTATTGAAAAAATAATGTAAATGTAAAATGAATATATATATATATATATAATTATTCAAGATTAATTATTATATAATATATATCATATTCTTTCAATTACTCTATCCTTAAAACATTTAATATTGTTTTTTAACGAATCAAATCACTTTAAGGTTGCAGTAGTCCACACTTCCTCAAACGTAATTGTCGTATAAACACCAAATTGAAAGTAAAAATATATATATTTATTTTAAATTGAATATATATGCCAAAACACATAATATAATATATATATATTTATATATATCTACAATCATAATTTACACCATGATAAGCAGTAATGGAAATTGAACAATCATCGTTTTATGGGGCAGATGTTTGTTGTACACATGAACAGTATGTTCATTCCCAATTCGATGGAGGGGTTTATAAGTGTTGGTAGAACATTTAGTATACCTAAATCCTAGTATATTTAGGATAATTGTGTTTTATAAAATAATTTAATGAATGGAGTGGATGAGTGGAGAATGAAAATAAAATAAAGGACTTGAGAGAAGGAGTTACCACTTAATTGGGCACATTCTTTGGGTTTCTGATAAAAGGATTCTTGGGAAGGATTTATTCCAAAAGGGAGGATTACCATAATAAGAAAGGGACTTTTGGATATTATTTGAACTGATTTTTGGGGAGGAATGGGTATTGATATTTGTGAGGAATTGAGAGTAGAGGGACCCTTTATATAGTGGAGGAGGAGTTGAAATCCTGTAATTTTTTGAAGAGTGAATTCCACCACTATTTTTCATTTTTCATGTGGATCCTGTAATGTTACATTATTTATAGAATTTTTGATAGGTTCTAAATATGGTAATACAATGTGTTTTGGATTTGTTTCTAGATCATTTTGGGTCATAAATTTAGGGTTTATCCCTTAGTTAAGCTTAATTTTAAATTAATCGATGTAATTGATTTCAATTACATTGATTGATATTTTTCATCAAAAATTAATTTTATCCTATTAAAAATTATAAATTATTCTGAATCCAAATATTTAATCCATTTTTGAAAATTCAAATCATATATGTGGGACAAATAATTTAAAATTAGTCTAAGAGTCGGGTTGAAAATGCGGGGTTTTAAAGTAAAAACATCCAAATGTTCGATATTTTTTTATATCCAATTTAAATGTGTAATTTATCTCAATTACATAAAATAGATTAATTTATAATAATATAATATATTTAAACTTTGAAACCAAATTAAAATAAAATTTGTCCTTATAAATAAAATAGATTAAAAGGTAAGTTGGAATTATAATCCAGTCTCTTTATCTATTTGTTAAAAATGAAACCTTAATGGAAAATACCAAAAAATTCATCCTAACCTAATTTATATGTTTTTATTAGAAGGATAATGTCTATCTTATATAATATTTCTATAAATGTTTGAAAAAGTTTATTTAAAATGGGTTTTATAATTAAAATGCGTTATAACTACCTTTATTAAAAATATAGGTTTTTATAGATAAAATAATTTTTTTATTATATTCTATATATCCAATATATTATCTGAATAGAAAAGTATTATTGAGTATATAAAATATTTATTAAACTAATATCACTCACTAATTTTAATTAATTTAATTATTAACATTAACCATCTTTGAGATCATAATAATATTTTTCTATAAAAATAATCCTTTTATATTGAATTTTTTCTTATATTTATTTCTAATTATTTTATAACTTATGATTTCATCTTATATTTGGTTAAACCATATATTTTCATAAATTAGTTAATAGTATTCATAACATCTATGTTATAACATAATATATTAAATAATAATATTTTAATAGTATATTCTTGTTTGGTAAAACTCGGTCATGCATGTCACAAAAACCATCATGGAAAGTCATTATTGTGTGCAACACAAGCTAACCTTGAGGTTCTATGTAGAGAAATATAAAATTTATGTTTTTGGTAGTGCATTATTAACAAGTATTTTTATATAACATAAGTAAAACATAGTGATTTAATATAAAATACACTATTTTTAGTGTTATGTTTAATAGAAAATATCGAAAAGGTTAAATTAATTAAAATACTAATAATTCAAAAAATCATGAGGTGTTACAGATGTTGTTTGGGAATGAACATTATTGGTACCTACGAAATATGATGAAATACTTGAGATGGATAGAGTCATTTATGAACACATCATTGAATCTCATACTCCAAATATATGTTATTCTAAAAACAATGAATTAAATATAGTGTTCAATGTTGGTGATCATGTAACCAATTGAATATCTCCATGAATGAATGTAATGAGATTTGGAAGAAGCGAAATCTAAGACCTAGGTATATCGATCCCTATGATATTATTGATTTTATATAAGTGATAATTTATATATTTTATCATGATCCAAATATATCTTGGGTTGATGGCATGATTCATTTCTCTATTTCGAGAATGAGCATACGAGATCATCCACATACACTAAACTCCCTGGTCATACAATTAGAGGATGTTCCTTCTTATGATGATGTACTAAATGAAATTTTCGGTCATAAATATAATGTTATATGGGACAATTGTACTAAAATTTGTAATGATTTATGGAGGAAAATAAAATAATTAATAATGATTTGTGGGAATATAAGGATTTATTTAGTTAGAGTAATCCTTAGTTGTTTGTATTAGTGTGACAAAATAGGGATGACAAAAATCATATAAGGTGGTTGAATGTAATATCCTAAGATTTTTTAATATAAATATCTCTAATAAATAAATTTTCGTTATCTATTATGATTCTTTAAACTTAATTATTATGTGAATAGGTATTTGATGTTATAAAATGAATCGCATCACTTTTTATTATATAAAAAATAATGGCTGAAAATAATTTCCAATCCATTTTTTAAATAGAATTGAACCTAAAGAACTATTATTTTCAATGATTATTGTTTTTATCAATTATGTTATATTGAAAAATTATTAATATTGTTTATCTAAATAAAAAATATTTTTTCCTCATAAATTAAATAAATCCATTGGTTATCAATTGGTTAGATATGAAAATGATTATTTTTAATGGTTGAAATATATGATTTAAGAATAAATACTTTTAGGTGTGAAATTTATTTATATATTAATAAATTAAACAAATATATATTTATTTATGATTTTAATTATATTAAACAATAAATATTGAATAAAATAATAAAAAATGTATTTAATGGATTTTATTAGTCCTAGAGTGAGAATAAATTCAGTGTTTTAAAATTGATTTTCTCAAGAAATTATATTTGAATAGTTTTTTCAGATTACTAAAAAAGTTACTTCTATGAAATATATGAATTTAATTTTGAAAAATTATTTCATAATTTTTAAATATCCTTTAAAAATATGGAAAAAAATTCAATTTCCTTTTTTATACAATGGTTAGTAACTAAGGGAAAATTTCAATAATATGGTTACCAAGGGGTTAATCTAATGAGAAAATGGTTAAAATAATCTCAAAAATATATCAAAATAATTTTGGATATGTGGATTTAGACTGAACCATATATTATATTTCAATTAGGGTTTCCATTGTGGAACTTTTATTTCAATATGAAATTATTATATTTTTCAATTTATGTTTTTACAAGAGTGCCACTCCTTAATTTTATAAAAGGAAAATATATTTTAACTATCATTCACAAATTATTTAGCCAATTATCATAAAAAACATAACCCATATCACCTATAAATCTACCTATATATTTTCGATAGGATTATTATTTTTAAATGATCGTTCTATGGGTCCTTATGAATATATCTAAACGAGGAATCTCAAAGAAGATGTAACCTTCTTTATTGAATCATTGTATATTTATTTAATCATATACATATTCAATTTATTCTCTATCTATATTAACATGATGAGTTAAATATCATTAACATGCTGAAATGCTTTTATTTTAAGGGTTCATCCATTTTCTACCTCATTTCCATCATATGAGAAATGATAAAGGCATTCAAGTATATGTTTGAACATCACCTCTATGAAGCGATGTGATTTGTTTTTCATGGACAGAATACATGGATGGTCATATTGATGAATTAAATTAATATAAATTATATTTATTATATTTTTATGATTCTATAAATATTCATTGTTATCATTTTTTTATTTATATTCTTTCTTTTGATAATGAAAACATTACTCATACGTATGTATGAATAACAATAACTATGAGGTAATGTAATTCATATATCATCAATAAATTATTTGAATAGTTATAAGAGTGCATATAGTAAATAAATATTTTAATTATATCATGATTAATATTCTTGATATGATGAAAATATGAACACAGATTGAGGATTGAAACCTTCAATCTGAAGCACGTACAAAGATTAAAGTTTTGCTCACCAGAATGATGATTCTATGGAGTAATTATTAATAAATGGGATACTATAAATTATTAGGAGATGATAAATTTTATATTATATTTATTAATATGGTTCTAGTAAATACTTATAAAAACTATATTGTTATTATATTTTATCCTAAAATTACATATGATGAAATTCATAACATGAGGTAAAGGTTAACGTCGCTTTGTCATTTTAATTTGGATTTTTTATGGTCGAATCTATTATAGAGAATTTGTATTCTATGTAAATTGAAAACACCATCTATTTTATTATACACTAGTTATTTATTTTGTTTTCATATTTTCCTTTCATTCTCCTCTAATTTTTACTTAAAATGATCAAGAAAATGTTTTGAAGAAATGATTATATTATTTCCTTTTTAGTAGATGATCTTTTAATTCCATGTAAATGTTTTTTTAAAAATTATAAATAATATTTTCTTCTACGATACAATGATTACATAATTTCATTATAAAATATATTTTAATTTCATAACAAATGTGTTAAAAAAATATTTTTTACAGTGATTTTGGAACAGTTTATATGGGAGTTTATAGAAAAAGTTGGAAAAGAATCTTTTTTTGATGCTTAAGGATATATAGATTTTCACATTTTCATAACAATTTTTTTAATTGATTATATATTGAAAACATTTTATAGTAACAATCAAAGAAAACATTTTTTTTCAATACTATGTAGATTTTTTGTTTTTTGACATACTGAAAGAAAATGATATTTTCCAATTTTTCAGGGAATTTGTCAAATTTTATATGAAAAGGAATTTTATATATATGTCATCATCCTTGGAAATATATTATATTTATGTAGGGATATTATCCAATTATATCTTCTAAGTTATTTATTAGGATAAATTAGTATTACGCGACGAGATAAACCATATAAAACCATTTTCTTTTTTATTAGATTTTTTATGAGGGAATGATGGATATTTTTATGATCTTATGGAACTAACATGTGTGGTTTTAATTGTATGATTATTGGTATCATTAAGTATATAAAATTAATTTGGTGATGATTTATATCTTTTGTGAGAGTATTAAAATGGATAGGATTAAACCCATTCAATAGATGAAAATAGGTTAGGTATTGAACCCAATCAATTACGGGACTCTATCCACTATGTGATAATGGTCTTTGCAGTGATCCTTCACTAACAAAACTATTTTACTTAACAATAATTATACCTGAATTTTTATTTAATATTATTATACATATGATATTATCTCATGGATCATGATATATTAATGGTGATTCCTCACTCTAATGACTAATGCCTTTTATAATGTTATTGTTTTAGGGAATGTGTTTGGGTAGGCTCCCTAGAACCAGCTATATTGTACATTATATTACATGTATATTAAAGAATTCAAATATTAATAAAAAATAAATTATTACATATTGATTTTTATTCTTCATAAAATTTATGTTATAATGTCCTAGTCTATATTTTGCCTTTATAATGTCATGGAAGTTTCATCCTATGATGAAATTATGAGATGATATGATGAAATATCTTAAATATAGTTCATTCATTCGATAACATGATATGATAGAAAACACGTTATGTAGACCGTCTTTTCAAATTACAAGTAAAAATTATTGCCTATATCTCAGGATGTTCTGAACTGGTAAGCTCCAAGACCCGACATTGTTATAACAAACATTGCAGTAGGAATTCCACATGTTTTTTTGTCATCAAATATTCCTATATATATGTTATTTTGTAACGGTCCTTATACTTTATGATTATATTTGATATAATTTAGTACTTTTATAATTATATTTACTAACAGAACCCATCTCCCCAGATATTCTTGGGATGTTGAGTACATTGGATGTGACAAGAATTAGAAGTTATTAATGGATAAATCGGGCAAGGATTTGTCACATCCATATTTATGTAAGTTTATATCTCTTCCCTCCGAATGAAATATAAGTGTCGCATAAATTATATGATCATGGTGTAATTATATTTATTTAAGATAGTCAAAGAAAGATGTTTCAAGAATATTTTTTGGTGACATGTTTGTGTAACTTGTTTTATGAGATATTGTGACTAAGGGAATATATTATATACTAAGAATATGTAGTTTTTATCTTTCTGACATTAAGATATTTCTTTTGGGTTCCAAGACCCTTTACTAAGTACTAGTCTCATACATTTTTCATACTCGACAAATACTATCTCAAAATAATCCTAGAGGGTCACACCATAATAAACATTAATGATCTAGATAAAATTCTATTTGAATTTAATTAATGAAAATCATTTCTTCTAAAGACTCATGAATAATTTTATTCATGTTTTATTGATCACATATATTAAATATATATTTATTCACTGGGTTTTGAATGGAATATTTTAATTTATTTTATTGAATATTTAAAAAATATATATTTATTGGTCTATGAATAAAGTATTTATTTATGAGAATAAAATATTTTATACATTTATTAAATAAATTCGAAGGAGTTCAAAATGGCCAAGATCTCATCTAGAAAAGACTATTTATTTATAAGATAATAGATAATTTTCATAGATATGAATGATAGACCAGTCAATAGAAAATTAATAATAATATTATTATTTTATGGAATTTAGTTTTATGATGGTTGTTATTTTATTTATGACTATGAATTTTATTAAATAACATTTTCACTAAACCCTAGCTCAATAAATATATGATTATGTATATTATCTACTGTAATTTACAAATAGATATATTTTTTGAAATGATTTCTTTCTCCAATTCCTATTTTTAACACCAACTCTTGAATGAGAAATACAATAGATATTTCATCATGTTTAATGGATGAGCGATCAACATGAATTGAATATGAAAATTGACTCTCCACGCTATCAGTGGAAAATTAATTGTAAATTCTTAGAGACCAGTGGAGAATGTGTTGACCATTTCTATATAAATTCTACCCATGTATCCTCAGAACATAATGATGGAGATTTTAAAATTGTCTTTCATAATATAAATAATGTTGTCTATGAAAGGATCTCAAGACAAGGTATTATTTTTTAAAAAATCAAATAATTTATTTTCAAATGTAATTACAAAAATCTTAACTCAATTATTTTTGGGAAACAAAATATTAAAATAAATTTAAATATATCTCTCAACACTATATCCTTCCACTACACCCAGATCCTTTAAGTGGTATCAGTGTGGTCCCAATTAAATTTATAATTAATTATTATTTTTTCAATCTATATACAATTGTTGTTATATTTTAATTTCATGTAATTTTTTCATAAATTGGATTGAATTAACAAATTTCTACATATTAATCAAGATCGTTTGGTAGTTTATTTTCTCACGGGTCTATGAATAGATGAATAACTACATGAGATGCCATCATGAACGTCCATATTATGGCTGGTAAGAAAGGGTTACACGATGTGTACTCAGAAGTACATGCTTTTTAGAATAGTGCACAACATATAAAGGTGTAGAGGCATGCATGACTTTCCATATAGTAATTACATGGATTTTACACATCATGTTAATTGGCCAACCTAGCACAAAGTTGTTGGATTACATGGAGTGTATTGACATACATGTCATGTAGGTTACATGGGTTAGAAACACAAATCACGCTATCTATGTGGTAATAATACAATATCAAATCATATGAGACAGAAATCCTCGAGCATTTAGGATACACAAGACGTATATGGTGTAAAATTCATATGTTTCAAAAATTCCCACACCCAAGTTAAACATTGAGTTTTCTAGAAAATGGAATTAGAGATATGGAACATATATAGGGACTAAACCCATCATGTAGTCTATTTCATAAGAACAAACTACGTTATTGGGTGAGTTTCACGGGAACATGACATTTAGATCACATTGCATGTAGTTAGTTTATACACACCTTGTAATCAGAAGAGGTACATGCCGAAGACAAAATGGAGTATCATGGGAACAAAGAAAGAAGATACAATGTGTTTAAGATACTAAATTTACAATGATAATAAAAACCCTATGGTTGATAAATTATAGGAATCTTATGTGGATGAAATGATTTATAAATGAAAATAAAATAATAAATGTGTTAATGTATTTGCATACTAGTAAAAGTATAGTTAACACTCTATAATATTCAATCGAATATTTTCATATTTAGACCAAGATTTAGTATGAGATTCCAAGGCCCATAACCCCTTGGTGTACATGGAAATAAAATTTCAAATATATTATACTTCTCAAGTAATATTTATTTAAAATTATTGAATAACTCCAAAACGGTGCATCGTATGTGATGTCAGTGACCACTGTTAGGTTCAGGACATGGTGTCGTCACTAGTTGGGCTATAACATTTGAAAGCATTATAATTTTGGATGACTCACAAAATTAAGTTATGTAATAATTTTAATTGTTTTTTTGAAAATGTTATAATATATCCAAATAGTACATTATATAATAAATCCAAGAAAACATTTAGGTCTAGGACATGGAATTTACCCTAGGTGATGTATAACATTTTTAAGAATATGATGTTTGGACAAATCACTTAAAATAATAAATTACTTAATATTTTTTATTACACTAATTCAAAAAAATAAAATTGATATCTCAAAAAAGTGCTTCATATGGGAAATTTCAGACCACTGTTAGGTCCAGGAGATGGGGTTTTCTTAAAGTAAGGTATAATGTTTTTTTGTCAGTATTTTGACAACATTGAACAGGATAAAATACTTTTTATATTTAATTATTTATTTTTTCCTTTTTTTAAATAATATATAATTATTATCTTTCAAATGTTTAATTTCATGAGGAATTTGAGACCACCTTTATGTAAGGAATACGGGGTTTACCCTAGGCATCTGATAACATTTATACGCAATGATCATTTCTTCAGCTTACCCATAAAAATCATGTTATTTAATTGGGTTAAATAATAAAATTCAATAATAAAATTTAATAAAGCAGTTACAATTTATTCATTAAAATCTTCAAGCCACCACTATAATTTTTTACAGAAAACATTTTAAAAGCATTAAATCAATGTAATTTTTACTGAATATTGATGGAAATGCACTAATGGGGTGAATCTATTGACTCTCCATTGAATTGTTCAGTGAATAATGAACATTAATGGCTGTTAAATTTGGAGTACAATGGATTTTCAGGCATGGGAGTTTTATTAGTTAAACTAATCATTTATCCCTTGTGCTTATCTCATTAAGTATAAGAATCCATGACTTCCCTTTGATGTATAAATCAATGTTCTGAAGGTCCCTTCTTTCAAATATCTATAGGCAATGACGTATCTTCAATCCTCTTGTGTCCTGCCTCAATGTGTTCTTCATTTTTATTTTATTATTATTCTATTTTTTTATTTCTTCTTTATACAGGATACCAAAAACTATTTTATCATGAAAGAAAATTGATAATCTGGAAATTTATCAAGTGATAAAAATTAAATTTTATTTTTGAAGATATTTTTAAAATAAATTATCAAGATATATATATATATATATATATCGATAATTAAATTGTATGTTTTGGTATACTATATCAAAATTATCAAATGTTAATTGAAATAATTATAAGAGGATAAATTGTTCAAACATTTAAAAAAAACTACCATGATTTTTCAAATAATAACTGCATGATGTAATGTAAGATATTTTATTGATCATATTAATTGATAATTTCAAAGTTAATAATATAAAAATATCATACAATAAATCTAAAGATATTATTATAAGATAATAATCAATGGGAAATTAATTATAAGTGATAATTATCAAATATAATTATAAATTGGTAATTTGTGATAAAATTATCAAGTATATTTATAAAGTAATATTTATAATAAATTTAAAAATGATAATTACAAAAGGATAGTTTTTATTAATTTATAAAAATATAATTATAAACGATAATTTATAATAAATTATTAGAAGAAAATTATGAAACGATAATTTTTATTTAAGTTTAAAAAGATAATTATTAATTATAAATATTTTTAAATTCTAAAAATTTAATTATAAAAGATAATTTAGGATAAAATTAGTCACTATTATTATAAAAGGATAATTGGCAATACAAATTATCAAATGAAAATTATAAGAAACAATTTATAATAAATTACAACAAATATATATTGGTAAATTATCAGCATATAATTATCCATTATGACAATATAGAGAGAAAATTATTTGTCCTAAATTATTATTTGAAAAATATTTAGGTAATGGGAAATAACAATGCATGTGATATTTAGATAATAATTCAAAAAATGTCAAATATAGAATATGTATCATCACTTGTGATATTAAATTAATTATTGAAATAAATTATTTCGTGTTGGTTCAGGGAAACATTGAGAAACCTTTTCTTTCGAGGTTTCTAAATAAGGCTGCAAAGAGGTGTTCCTAGCCAGTTTATCTCGGCTTTCTAAATTGATGACTTTTGAGGTAGAATGTTTCCTTACCTTTTTGTACTTTTTTACACATTATATCATTAATATGATTTTTCATAGACATATATTGAATATTTTACTAGATTATGTTCGCATATGGGTGTGTTTATCTCCTTGTAATCCTTATATTAAGATGGATTCCAAGAGTACTTATATCTTGTTTTTCGTGTTTGATATGGATCCCATGTATTGTGTGTGAAAAATTGTATATGATGATATGTTGTGTTTCTCAGGTATCCCAACCTACTATATATGATTTGTGGTATTTTTCATGTAAGACAATATAGTTATACCATCATGACTTGTTATCCCATGGATGAGGTCTGTGCATGGATTTTGATAATGATGGTGACTGACCAATTCACATGGTTGGGATATGTCAACACATTGGGGATTCCATGTAACAAACTTTATGACTAAGTTATATTGATTTTCTCTTGATACCTATTATTTTACGCAATGAACAAGGTATGTTTATTAGATCACGAACCCTTGAAGGTTACTCGCTGTTTAAGGGATGGTGATTAGCTCTTAATCCCCAGTACATGTAGAGAATATAACCTTGTTGTGTAGAAAAATTTCACGTTTCACAATAACATGATGTCAAGTATAATGATTAATTAACCTAGTTCCTAATTCATGATTCTTTTGATACCATGAATATCCATCTATCAAAGATACTGGGAAGGTATGAATGAGGGTTTGTAGTGTCTTGGATTGCTCACACCCGCTCGATATTGGATTGTTTGTTATTATTCTTGTTAAGGATTTTTTTATTATGAAATACACTTGTATAATGTAGAACATCAGGTTAATGAAATATTGGTTGTGTCATACTGAATCTTTTAATCACACCCTACTTTGGAATTTTGATGCACTTGTAGATTTCTAGAGGAATCTAGAAAAGGGAATAGTCCATGGGGTGGATGGCTGAGAAGAGGTGTGAAAATGTATTAATGGATAGGGATGGACTCCAAATGACCCTTTATTATCTTTAATTATTATAATACTTAATACATTGGGGTTTCTTTTTTTACTTTGGAATAATTTTGTTTTCCATGTATTTAATATTTTCCTATCTACGTGTTTTCTCCGATTATTTTATCATGATATTTATTGTTCATTATTGATCCTATGAAATGATATTAAGGGTATTGTCTCAATATGCTTCCACTCAAGACCTGAATTTCAATGAATAGACCTCCTGCATATGGGGATGTGTGCCTGAGGACATGTGGCATTTTGGAAAAGACCATATAGTTTGGATTGGGATGTTTCAAAAAGGTATCAATTGATCAAGTTACTAACTATATTTTTATTATCATTCATTGTGGTGGGACATGTTACGTAGAGACTATATAGTAGTAACTTGAGTAGAGGACCTATGTCACTATATAGACAATACTACAAAGGGGAGCTCTGAGTATCCATAAATGGGAAATTATGTTTTTTACCATTGACTGAACTCACCATGGATAATACACCAGATGTGAATATATGAATAATGAGATTTCAGCTATGATCATGCATCATGATTAGGAACGTAGGTTCACATTCCATATATATATATATATATGTGTGTGTGTGTTTTTCTAGTGTATTAAATCATTAAATAAATTCCTTGATTTGTGATATCTTTTTGAGATAGTTTCTCTTTATGTGATATATCTTGATATGGATTAATTAGTTGAAAAAACCATTCTATAGTGTTAGTATATATATATATGATGACTATGAATAACGTGCAGTGATAGAGATAAGGGTTCGTGCCAGGAAGGGTATTCCTTAGGTCAAGGGTATATTCATAGTAAAAACATGTTTGATCCTATCGATAGATTAATAAAAACATTGTGTGATCTCATACGATGATTAGGGTTTATCTTATCTACTTGGTTCTTTTTGAAGTGTTTCATTCTTCTTATAGAAGATTAATCATTGATATAGCTTATCTGACTACTTGGGAAGAAGGCTGAAATACTTCCACAAGGTAGGATGTTTCACCATTACCAATGGAGGTGTACGAGAATGAAGTTGAGATTTTAATCGAAACTTATCTATGGTATAAAAATTTGGGAAGGATCAAATCCCAAGTCTTTATCTTAATTCCTACCCTCACAATAAAAATTACGATCTATAGTCAAATATTTCCTTTCGTAAACTCCATAATTCTTGAATTTTCTAGAGAACCATAGGTGTCAGGATGCTGAAAAAGGGGTTGAGATGTTTTTTTGAATAGTTTACTGAGTATAGACACTATAGAATTGGAAATTTAGGAAGAGGTTAAATTCATTCAAGGTGAGAATCCCTATTCTATACCCCTTTATTGTATTATTCCAACAGATGTGATGGTGGTTAAGGATCAATCAGATAGCTTGGATGAAATTCATAATGACATGTACATCACTATGAGGTTTACCTATGTTTTTTTCTAAGAAGATGAACTAAAGTCCTCAAATTTTCATTTATTACATGTAGCTGAACTAGGAAATGGGGAATAACTAATATTTGTTACCCATGATAGATGATCTTTTAGGACTTCTGTGGGGAGCCCAATGGTTCTCTAAGATTTATTTATTATTGTCCTATCACCAGTTTCTAGTTAGGGATGAGTACATTCAAAATATGATGTTTCAGAGATTATACAGATTATACGAGTAGTGGTGTTGTTTTACGGGATGAAGAATGCACCATAACTATTTCTGGGACTCATGAAAAAAAATTATTCCTCCAAACATAGACTCTTTTTCATATTTTTTGTCGGTGAAATACTCTTATACTAGCCGAAACTAGAGAATCGGGCTACAGAACTAGAGATAGTCTTAATTACACTCTAATCATATCGAAATTATTCCAATCAATCAAAATGTGACTTATGGATTAAAGAGGAGAAGTTATGAGGATATGTTGTGTCTTAGACTGGTGTATCACTAAACAAAAATAAGACATGTAATTCATGTCCTAGACACGACCATGAAAAGTTTTTGATGTTATAAGCTTTTTGGGTTTACCAGGTTATTACCTGTAGTATATCCAGGTCTTCTCCAAACCATCGGTACCAATGAAAGAACTAAAAAAGAAGGGTGAGAATTTAAAATGGTAGATTAGTTTGAAGATTATTTCCTTGATTTAAATAAAATAATGATGACAGATCCATTTCAAACACTTTGTTTTCTTGGATTGTTTATGCAGTGTACTATGATGCATCAATAATTAGCCTGGGAGTGGTGTTGATGTAATGAGAGTAGGCAGTAGCCTATGTATCTCTTGATATAAAACACAATGAAAAACAATACTACAAATAATATTTGTAGTTGGCATTTGCGGTCCATGCCAGAGCAGGAACATACTGAGTATATATGGATGTTCTACCTTGACATGATGTATTCACCTTGAAAATGTAACATCATTTCAGATACCCTTAGCCATAAGACAATGCCTGAGTTGGAACTTACTGAGAGGTTCATAGAGGAGCAGTGATCCTTAATGAGTTTTTCAAGGATGAATGGAGGATGGATTCTTTATAGGACCATGTAAATATGAATTTTTCACCATCGATAGTCACATACTAACTTTTGGGGTAGGTAAAGGCTGAACAAAAATCTGAACTAGGGTTTGATGTAATGATGGATCGACTAGATAGTGATTACTCAATGATCATATCGTTGATGTACAATGATGACCTGATCTTGGTAGATGGAAATGTAGTAGTCCCCTATTCTATAAGAGAGGTTATGATAAGGGATTACCATACCTCTAGATGGATAGTATATCCTAGTATGAAAAATGATGTATAAGGACTTCAGGAGATAGTTCTCGGGGCCAGGTATGATGGGATGCATTTCTGGTTTGGTCTCCGGATACATCACTTGTCTGAGGGTGAAGGATGAGAACCGACATCATTTTCCATTGTTTTATCCACTCAGGATACCTTTTAATATGTGGGAATATATCTCAATGTACAATGTGATTTGTTTACCTAAGACCCCATGATGTCGTGACGCGGTCTATGTGATTATTGATCATTTAACAAAGTTTGACCACTTCTTACTGATGAGAGAGACTCACAAAGTGGAGGATCAATGAAAGATATATGTCTAAAAGATTTTGTGCTTACATGGAGTCCCTTAGAGAATTTGTTTAGATAGGGATGCATTTTTAACATGGATCTTTTCCTTGGGGTTGTAAAATCCCTATGGAATCAGCTGATGTTGTGCATGGTGCATCGTCCTCAGACCTAAAAACAACCTGGATGGACTGTACCCATATTGGATGATATTATTAATGCTTTCATGATAGATATTGGTGAATCATGGGATTATCCATTACTCTTAATTAACTTTCTACAATATCAGTTATCATCATAAAATTTAAATGGAACCCTATGAGGAACCTTATGGGAGGCTATTTTTCTACCCATTGTGTTGGAATGTTGATGGCAAGGAAGTATTTGTTCACCCATATATGATTTTTGATAACTCTGAGATAGTTATGCTCATACAGAATAGATTGATCACTAACCAAAAAAGACATAAATCTTTTTTCTACCATATGAGGAGAGCCTATGAGTTCACTATGGGAGATCATATTTTATTCCGAGTGACACCTTTGCTGCTTCTGAAATATATGAGTCAGTTATGCCATAGATGTGGGAGCTTTCGGTGCTCCCTGGAAGGTCAGCATAAACCACATGAAGCCTTCACAGAAATGTGAATCAATGCCTGTGCCTAGTATAACGGCTGG
Source organism: Viscum album (assembly GCA_963277665.1). Taxonomy (NCBI): domain Eukaryota; kingdom Viridiplantae; phylum Streptophyta; class Magnoliopsida; order Santalales; family Viscaceae; genus Viscum; species Viscum album. The sequence continues at coordinate 278,143,262 of OY728167.1, read as the reverse complement.
TGCCACATCTGGATATGCTAAAGGATCCATCGGTAGCCCATGGTATACCATCTATGGAGTGTACTCGTTTCCACTCTCCTGGGGAACAATGCGTGGGGGTCTCAGCAGCATGACTCTATAAGGTAAAACACACGCCATAGATCTAGATCATCAAGGACCAAGAACTGGAAACGTAGGAAGGGAACAGGAGAAAGAAAACATTCACATTTGAAAAAACAAGACTACATGGTGTGTATAATAACTACACGGCGTGTTCCCATAAGCCTTTCACATGGGCTAGTACCTATGCCAAAACTGGTTGTGTAACACCCCAAACACGACGTGTTGTCCACACACACGATGTGTACTTGAATTCTATTCCCCTGCCCGAGTCCTTCTATATGGATTATCCAAACAGCTCTCCTTTAAAGGAGACTACACAGTGTGTATAATATCAACACGACGTGTACTTCATAGATTCCAACTACCCATGTTGTTAGTGACATGAACAGCTACTCGAATGACACTGCACGATGTGTTACACCCGCGCACAGCCTGTACACCACCCCATTTCCCCAACCACACGACCAATTCTCCATGGCCTCTCACCGGTCAAGACTACACGGCATGTCCCATAGGTACACAACATGTCCAAGAAGAGGTAACACGGACCCGTGTTGTTAGCTACACTACCAGATCCCTAGGTCAAACTACACGGCGTGTTCATTATTGACACGACGTGTATAAGTTTAGATTTCTATCCACCCGTGTTTTTTAGATACATGGTGGACCCATGGTCAACCCAACACGGCGTGTACAATCAGTACAAGGCTTGTTCTCTCGAAGTTTCACTATCCCATTTTTCTGCCTACACGGCCTATGACACGGGTAGAAACAACACGACGTGTACATACGGTAGACGACGTGTACTTAATTTTTTTCTATTCTTCCTGAATAGAAGAGTAAACGACATGTAATCAAAACTACACAGCATGTATTCTAGTTTTTTCCAGACAGTAAGCCTTAGAAACTTCTCCAAATCCCAGAAAATCACTGAAACCAACACCTAAGTGCCAAATTCTGATTCGTGAGGACCCATACTCCCCCCAAACCAATGAATGGAATCTTATGCGTGTTATAACATGTTAAAAAAGTCAATGATCCACAAAATTCCAGTTAATGAGGGACCATACTCCTCAAGAACAATAGTTTGGCATTAATTATACAGTACCTCACATAACAATACCTTATCAAATAGTAGGTATTTTATCAAGGCATCTATCACAACAAAACGCTTTTACTAGAATTATATAGATTATGAGGACTTTGTGATGGAGACCAATTCATCTTATGGGGAGAATCCACTATGGATCATAGATCAAGGAGATAAGGAATTTTAAGGAAACATGGTACCATTATTCCTGATTCCATGGTAGCATTGACGGATCTAGAAGAAATGTGGGAATGCGAGTATGATGTACAAGCTTAGTGGAATGAATTACCACGAACCATATTTGGTCACCCTCAAAATAGGAACCTATCCTAGTTTGTGGCATGGAAAGAAGGGTGTTTCTTATCCCCAAGGAATGGAAAAAGTTCATGGGTATGATAAAAAAAAATTTGGAATAAATTTATTCGATTTCTGGAAGAAAAAACAACCAAAAAGGATTATAAAATGAATCTGAATTTTTCAAACCAAACCATTAAATAAATAAATTCACAATTTCATTACATCATTAAAAAAAATCCTAGGGACTACCAGAAGGAAATAAATCCAAAAAGAATAGACCAAGAACCACATCAAGGCATGTTTGCATCACCATCAATCCATCTCCACATCACAGCACCATGAAGGATAGCTAGAACTTGAACCACCGACACTAAAATCATTACCCAAACCTATGAAAAAAATTTCCAAGTAAACTTACACCCAAAGGTGTATGTAGAATGTGATCCTATTCCCAGTAGGATTCCACCCAAAGATATTACATGTAGTTAATATTTTAATACAAAATTCTTGTAAATTTTATAAATAAAAGAAATGCTAGTGACATTTTCATAGGGATGCATCTTTCAAAGAAAACAGGTTTCAAGAGGTAACATTAAATAATGAACACTATAAAATAAAATTCACATTCTACTGAATTTTCTATCAAAACCCACTGTACGCCGATGGTATGTATAAAATATCCAATGAACACCAGTCATGGGAAATACCCCTAGGCACTAGTTAGTAATGGGCCCCAGGTTTCTCATATCTTAGTGAAAAGTAACCATAAAAAATATATATTCTCGTGCATGAGACTCTATTAGGGAACATACACAAAAAATTGTGGTCCCAAACATTATAATTATAGTTTAGTTAGTGTTTTCATCATCATGAATTCTACATGATACATGGATTAAACCACTATGAATCACTAGAATACTAGTACACAACCACCCACCTAGATACCCAAGTTTCCCTCGTTGTGCTCAATCAAGTTCCACATCTCATAAAATAACATTTTCACATGAAATTTAATTTCCAAAACACACACCCACCAAATATCCCACAACCAAGTAACATAACACTCCTTTCACATTCAAATTTATTTTAACATCATATTCACAAAAATTGTCCATAATCAATTGTTACAAATTTCATACTATTTTATAAATTGATTCAACATTTCATAAAATGTTCTCAAAAAATTTGAAATCACAAATCACCACATTAACTTTAAAAACCCATTTTATGGACATACACCCACTAAAACAGTACATAAACATCCTTAACACACTTTGTGTAACTGAATAAACAATTTACAATTTTCATAAAACAGTTTCATGATGTATAACAAGGTTTTTCAAATAAAACACATTCAAAAATCTGTTTTAATGCCAAAATCACACCAACACCCAACCAAAACAGAATTTTAGTCCCTATACACATTTGATAAACCACATTCATTCATTACAAAATGACCCCAAAAGATCTCACAAGAGTTACACATGAATAAAATCCTATTTCAAGTAAATATACAATCTCAAAATCAAACGTGTGAGTAACTCTACCAAAAAGATATCCACACCACACATAATAGGTAATAAATATTCTAACAATGTTAATAATGCAATGATATCTCATCAAAAGATGATTACATGTGGAATCACCTACCTATTGCATCAAAACCACAAATCGTTGTGTGAAATTGAAACTGTACCAAAACCACCCCATAAGTGAATGAAAATGAACCCTAATACACAATAAAACACCAAATAGAAAAAAAATAAAACCCATGGTTCGAACCCTAGCTACTAGAAATTTTAGAACTTCGTGAAGGATGAAGGAAACTCTAAGGAGAAGGAAGAAAACAAATGGATGATCAATTTATTGATTATCAAGTTTCCCTTCCAAAAACCCCCTAAAAAAATTGGTTCCAATGGAGCTTGGGGGACATTGGGATCCTTCCATGGATGTGAGACACGAAATGAAGAAGAAATGGCCGCAATATGGTTTATTTTTTAAGGGAGAAATGGTAATAAAAAAATATTTTTTATGATATGGACACCTGTGCAGGGTTTGTCCACACGGTTTAGTAAACCGTGCGGCCAAACCGTACGGCCTGTTTTGTACACCCAAAAACCATCTATTTTCCACCAATTTCAAGGGGGTAATATGTGGGATTCAATTGGTAGAGTTAATCCAAAGAAAGGGGAAATAATGACCAATATAGAAAACCCTCTTCACCCCAAATATCATCTAGCTCAAGGGTATAAACCACCCCAACAAACAGACCCCACAAAAGGTTCCACTAGGAGTGTCACAAAATCAATTCCAAAACACAACATCATCATAAATTTTCAATTAAAAATGAATAGTCAAAATACTGCCGAAGACATCCAACACTAATGATTTTGATCAAGGATACCTGAGACACCAAATTTAATCCTTGAACGCCTGGTAACTAAGAGAAAACTACAAAATAAATTAGGATTCCAAACAAAAAATGAAATAAAAAATCCAGGTATGAAAATTCTCCCCAATATAAAATTTTCCACCCCCACAAATCCTCATCAATTCATGATGCAAAAAACATAACCCCAAATGAAAAACCAATATAGACTCACTTGGAAAGATTCACTCACCCCAAAAGGCCAAAACACTTCCTATTGAACAAAAAATTGATGGGATACTCTGAAAAACAAAAATTTACACCACTTACCTAAAACAATCAAACATATTCCAACCACATCCCAAAAGAAAAAACCTCTAAAACTCACAGTTGGAACTCAAACAATCCAACTAAAATGAATAATGAACTCGATCAACATTTCCAAAGCCTTAATTCAACAAAACCATTTGGAGTTCTCTAATCCCATGTTTACCCAAGGATGAAATTCGTTGTTAGATAGCTCCAAACAAGAATACCAACCACCAAGTCAACACCATGTAAAAAACCGAGGAACTGTATGGGGAGACCCGATCAGGATCCCACCGTAGAAATGAACTAACACCCTAAACAGATCTAGAACACAAATATGAGGAAGTCCAGGCGAACACCCCACCATAAGGGAGAACTTGATTTCCTATGGCAGAACCGAGACACCAACATGGTGAGGCCCAAAAAAAACTCCCCAAAATTTGTGATAGGCTAAATTAGAATTTTTTCAAATGAACCTACATGAAACCCTTGGTGGGTCTCCCACAATAAAAACCAACTGTCCTAACCGACTAATACGGGCCGACATGATAAAACCTCATAAAACCCAATCTCAATCATAAGGGTGGTCGATCAATGAAACTCCAAACCAATAGAGACATTGAGAAATACATTACTCCCATGAACATTACCATCCTCGGATGAGTAAAAAAAATACAAGATCGAAAAGATCCTACAGAGTTATTCAAACATGAACAACCATACTGATAGCATCACCCACAGGGGTTCATGAACTTGTTTTGAGAAAACTAAACCACAATGCGCATCTATTTCCACCACAATTTACCACTTGGAACAAAACTACCACAACAAAAATCAAACATTCTCCACATACCACATAGTATACAGAGGTTGAACTTAGATCCCTTACACCCCTAGATTTCCTGATATTGTGCCAGCTTCACTACATGAACTATGGCTAGAGCTCTGATGATTGAAGCATCTCATGCCTCGGAGCCAAGCGCTAAAAACCCATCAATATAATATCTTACGCTAATGGCATTCCAAGAAACAACACCATGATCCAAAAACATCAATAGAACCTAAAACATCCCACAAACCACATACCCCTTCATGAAACCATCACCACGATAGGGGCATTGAAGATGCATGTTCATTTCCCCACTCACTGCAAACAGGAAATAGAATAAGAATGAAAAAAATGATGAAACCTTCACCAATAACAAGGAATTCAAATATTCTCGGAAGATATACATACTATCATTTTAGTGGAAGTAATTGAAATGTTCTGAAACATCCACCATAACCCGTAAAATGAAACAATAAACATACACACCATTAAACACGACCCTTTAAATATACAGAGTCATTACTGGGAGTGGGACCTTGAACAAATCCCCAAGAGGCATGAGATTACAAAAAGAAACCATAACATCCTCAAACGACCTGATTTTCCACATAGTGGCCTAACAATAATTATTTTCGTATGGAAATACTAAGAAATACCCAAAGACCTTAGATACTATAACAAAGACCATCATCTCTATACTTCATTACCTTTCATGACTGGAATTACCCTTCACCACTTCCAGATTGATCCTACATACACAACAGTGTCAAAATTCACCTTTGACAACTCAGGAACATTAAAGAGACGAAGGTCTGCATCAACCATCCATAACGACTCTCCTACTACAGGTGGTTACTGATATTAAAAAAAGAAGATGAGGGTAGACTAAATCTCTAAATCTCAAGAATAAAGTCCTTACATTGATCAACTGGTGGATCTTCCAATGGCGAATCACCAGTGGTTGTACAAAAATTTTTCATTAACTCATTATGGGGGAATACCTTAGACAAAAATAAAACCCATGGAACCAACCATGATGGTCATTTGGAAAAAATACAACAAAAATTAGAACCAAAAACATGATGGGAACAACCAAAAGGGCTTCTCGAAACACTTCTCAAAGAAGACTATAAACTAACACTTCAACCCAACTTATCAACGAAATACATAACGAAAACATAATTTAAGAAGTGGGGTTCACAAACTTAAAATATCCCACAACAACATTCCTAAAATCACATAAAACATACCACACAAAAAATAGTTTTCCAAACATTATTTTTTTTAAAAAGCACATCTTTTAATGTAAACGAGGTCGACAGTTAGAGAATTTTCCATTGGTACCCCATGGGCCTCAAACATACAGGTTCCCATGCCACACTGGGAACCCTCCTCATATACATACCAGAACTCAACTAGCTATTCCATTAACCATCCATATTACCATGTAAACCCAGGAATTTGGTCGCTCACAGGAATACAAATGGTTAAAAAATCATTCCACTTTTCAAAACCAATACATTCTACAAACACACCTTTTTTTCTCAAAACCTCTTGCCATATATCAAAAAACAAGTCAAATATTACATACCATATCAGAAAAACACCAACCATTCAAATAAAAACACATTTTCAAGCCGTAGACATTAATTTTAAATCATATCAATGCATTTTAAAACACATCTGGTATTATAAAGAACTCCATTACATCAACACCCATTTAATTAAAACACATCTCCTCATATTTAGAACATGGTTCCAGTAATTCATAAATCCATTCAAATGTTCACTAATTAATACATCTAGTCTCTTTCTAACTCCACACATAACAACAAAAACAATCCTTCCCATGAAAAAATATTTCCAAGTTCATAGAAAATTCTATTTGAAATATATTTTCAAAACCCACATTAAAATAATTCATACTGTAGAATGAAATATAAAAACTCCCTTTATGATATAATTTTTTTTTCAAAACTCATTTCTACTATTTCAAAAACCGAACCATTTCCCCTTTACTAGAAAATAATTTCACGAAAATTCACATTATAAAAAATCAAGATAGTTTTAATTTTAATACAATGTTTCCAAGATTCCCAAACAGGGGAACATAAGACAATGCGACCGAGAATTAGTGTTGATGGGTGGATTACACTTATGGATGGTGATCATACTCCAATATGTTCAACATCATAGAAAATGTTCTATAGAAATATCCTCAGCTTTATATTTCTTTGCAGGCCCTGCGAGCTTGCTTAGACAATTGAACCAACTCTTTTTTTATTCCCCTAATCATCAATGAACCACGAGAAACAAAGAACTCAGATAAGTCCCTACATCTATTGGAGACATGAATCCCATCATGAGGTGTTCTGGCTAGGAACACTACCCATAATCAGAATGTGACATCTTGTTTGTACAAGATCTGGTCAACCCGGACTCTTTCCCAAAATACATGACCTTAGAAGAAAGAACGTCTATTTGATACAACTTTGTGATGAAAAAAATCTGGTCACCATCAAAATCGGTACCTAACACAGTATTTGGAAAGTCCCATTGGGTGTTCTAGATCCACCTAGGCTTGTAGAAGTGTTTGGGTATGATAAAAAAATTCTTAATGATTTACCAAAATTTAGAAATATAAAACAACCAACAAGCCAAATAAAACGAATATGAATTTTTCAAAGTAAACCATTCTTTACAAAATTCCAGAATTGATTTACAAAATTTTAAAAAAATCCCAAGGAATACCACTAGGAGAGAAATCTAAAAAGAATACCCCAAGAAACATTTCAAGGATAGGGAGAATCACCCTCCAGCCATCCCCATGACATCGCACTAAGAATGAAATCCAGAACTCGATCCACCACCACTAAAATATTTATCCAAACCTATGAAAAAATTTACCATGTATAAATACACCCAAAGGTGTATGTAGTGTGTGATCCTAATAAAAATAGTATTCCACCCAAATAGATTCCATGATGTAACAATTTTAATAAATAAGGCTTCCTATATTTATAAACAAATTAAATGCTAGTGACAATTTCCAAGGGATTCAACATTCAAAGAAAATAGTATTCAAGAGGTAACATTAAAGAATGATCACTTTTAAATAAAATGAAAATTCTACTGAATTTTCCTAAAAACCCCACCATATGCTGATGGTATGTTTCCAATATCCAATGAGAACTAGTCACAGGATATACCCCTAGGAATTAGATAGTTATGGGCCCCATGTACCTCATATCTATGTGAAAAGTAACGATAAAAAATATTGGTTCTCGTGCATGAACCAGTGGTAGGTAAAATACCCATAACCTAGTAGTCCCCAACATCATCCTAATAGTTTAGTTAGGATAGTAACCATCAAAGATGATATGGGAAATAGGGTCGAAACCACTCTGAATCACTAGCATACTGGTATATGTTCTCCCACCTAGATACTCGGGTTTTCGTGTTTGAGCTCAATCAAGATCAACATCTCATAAAATAACATTTTCATTAAAATTAGATATCCAAAACACACACACAAACGAAAAACCCTACACGAAAATCACATAACACTTCTTGCAAATTCAAAATTATTTTAACCTCATACTTACACAAAAAAACCCATAAACATGTATCCCACCATTATTATCATTTAATAAATAATTTCAATATTTCATAAAATGATATTAATAAATTTGACATCAAAAATCACCACTTTCCCTTTAAAAAAACCATTTTATGGACGTACACCAACAAAAATGTACATAAACATCCTTTTCACACTTTGTGTAATTCAATAAACCATTTATAATTTTCAAAAACAACTTTTAAGATGTATAAAATGGTTTTGCCTATAAACCCATTCAAAAACCCTGTTTTAAATCCAAAATCAAACCAATACCCAACCAAAAATGGATTGGAATCCCTAGAAACATTTTATAAACTAATTTCATTCATTTCAAAATGACTATAAATGATCTCACAAAAGTTTCAATGGAAAAAAAAAATTCAACTAAACATGAAATTTTAAAATGAATTGCTTGACTAACTTTACAAAAAATTATTTCTAAACCACATATAATAGGATAGAATCATTCTAAAAATGTTAATCGATCATATCTAACTCATCAAAATATTCATACACTAGAAATCACATACCTTTTGCATCAAAAACCCTCACCATTGTGTGATACTTCAACCGCACCACCACCACACCATAAGGGAATGAAAAAAACCCTAGTCCACAAGATTTCACGAAAAAATAGAAAATAAAACATGAGGTATGAACCCCAGGTACCAGACATTTCATAACATCTAGGAGGGAAGAAACCCCATGGAGAAGGAATAAAACAAGGATAGGATCACTTACATTCATGATTTTGATTTTCCCTTCAAAAAACCCATCAAAAATGGGTTCCTAAGGATCTTGGGGGATCTTGGGATCCTTCCATGGATGTGAGTCATGAAATCGGGTAGAAATGGGTGCAATAGGGTTTATCTCGGAAGGGATAATGGGACTTAGAAACATATTTTTATGACCTGGACACTAGTGCATGGTTTGGTGGCATTGTCTAGTAAATTGTGCGACTAAACTGTTCGACCTATTTTTTCTACCCAAAAACTATCCATTTTTCTCCAATTTCATGGGGGACAAAAGAGGGTTTCATGGGGGGAAGATAGGATAGGTATAGGTAGAAAACAATTCCCAAAATAAAACAACCTATTCAATGCAAATTTCATCTAAATCAAGGGTATAAACCACCCCATCAAACATACCCCACAAATGGTGCCACTGGAAGTGTAACAAATTCAGTTCCAAACAACAACATCCTCTTAAATTTCCTCTAACAAAAGACCAGTCGAAATACCACCCATGACTTCCAAGACTAATGATTTAGATCATGGACACCTGAGAAACCAAATTTAATCATGGAACACTGGTAATCGAAGAGAAATATAAGAAACAAAAGATGATTTGAAAGAAACATGGAATTGAAAATCTGGGTGTGACATGAATTTTTCACACAACACCAATAGTGATACTTTGTAAGTATGAGAATTCGATAGAGATGTAAAATTTTAATATTAGAAATTATAAAAATATAACTAAAACCATATTATTGATAAATTATAACAATCTTATGAGGGAAAAATTATTTATCAATGGAAAAAAATTAATAAATGTTTTAATTGATTTTTGTAGGAGTAAATGTCGAGTTAACACTTTGAAATATGCAATAAAATATTCTCATAGACTAACACTCAGTTAGTGAAATATTCTTAATCCTGTAAAACCTCATGGAAGATGAAATAAATATATTAAATATATTGTATTATGAGAGCACAATTTAATTAAAATAACTAAATAACTAAAAAACTGTATATCGTATGAGAAATATGAAACCACTACTATGAATGATATTAGGTTTCTACCCTATTCGGGTATAGAATTCGTATTCTTAAGATATTTATAGGGATTTCCCATAAAAATAAATTATTTTTTATTATATTATTATATTATTTTTTCAAATAATTTAATATCTCCAAAATTGTGTGTCGTATGAGAAATCTAAGAATTTTTTTTATGTCCGGTAAATAGTGTTTACCCTAGGACGGGTATAACATCTGAAATCCTTAGACATTTGGATGACATGTGTAATTATGTTATTTAATAATTTTTATTATATAATTTTTGAAAATAATTTAATATCTCAAAATGGGTGCGATGTATGTGAAATCCAAGAACACCTTTAGGTCCAGGCTATGAGGTTCACCCTAGGTAGTTTCTAACATTTGTATGAGTAAAATGTTTGGATGGATCCTTCACAATAATAAATTATTTAATATTTTTTATTACAATAAATATTAAAAAATAAATTAATATCTCAAAAAATGATTCATCATATAATACATTTGAGACCACCATAAGGTCACTCATGTGGGTTTTACCTTAGGCGGGAATAACTATTATGTGTTTCGGGTGTTTTGAAACATTTCACATGATAAAATCCGTTATTTATTTATTCATAACATTTTTTAAAAGCTAATATCTCTCAAATGGTGCATCCAATGGGAATTATGAGCCAATAGTTAAGTACATAATGTGGGGTTTATCATAGGTAGGTAATAACATTTATACTGAATGATCATTTGGTCAGCATTCCCATTACAATCATGTTATTTAATTGGGTTAAATAATTTAAATCAGTAATTAAATTAAAAAAGGAATTTACAGTTCATTCATCACTAATTTAACTTTGCCACTACAATTTTTTCCCACTCATTATTCTTAATTCCTCTCATCTAAGACATTTTATACCGTATATTGATGGAAATGTACTAAAGGGTTGAATCTACCGACTCAACATTGAAATTTTCAGTGAATAACAGATTTAAATGGGTACTAAATTAGGGGTGAAATGGATTTTCATGTTTGGGTGTGGAATTATCCAAACCACTTATTTATTCCCTTATGTTGATGCCTTCAGGTCCATACAGTCCTAGAGTCCATTGAAAATGGTAATCCAAGGTCTTACAGTTCCTTCTTTCAAAGATCAGTAGGTGACAACATCTCTCCATTTCTCATGCATCCTTCCTACATGTGTTCTTTATTTTTATATTATTTTGACTTTATTTATTTTATTTCTTCTATATTATGGTTACAAAAAAGTTTGATCCTGAACTAAAAATGATAATACAAAAATTTATGATGCAAAAAATATTAATTTGAATTATCATAATATATTTTTAAAATAAAATAAAAATATATATAGATATATATATATAACATGATAATCACATGGTATAATTATGAATAATTTATTAAAATTAAAAAATTTCAATCTCATGAATTATCAATGGATAAAATGCTGAAATTGGGAGACAAAAATTACCTTGATTTGTCAAAGAATAAATAATGGATGTTATCAGAGATAATTTATAAAAAATATTAAATGATAATGATAATGGTAATAATATTAAATTATCAGAATATAATTTATAAGTGATTAATATACAATAATTATCAGAGGATAAAATACAAAATTATCAATGTGTAATTTCATGGATTGTTAAAGGATGATAACAAAGTAAAAAATATAAAATAATCAAATGATAATTTATAAGAGATTATTATATAGTAATTGTCAATAGATGATTAATTATAAGAGATAATTTTCAACTATAATTATAAATGGATAATTTGAGAAAAAATTATCAAAATATAAATATAATTGATAATTGATAATAAATTATCAAAAGATAAATTATAAATGGATAATTTTTATTAAATTATCAAAAGCTAATTATAATGGATAGTTTATAATAAATTATAAAAAGTAAATTATAAATGGATATTTTTTATTAAATTACTAAAAACATAATTATAAAAGATAACGATTATTAAATTATTGAAAGATAAAGATAAATAATAATTTCAGATAAAATTAGTCAATATATTTATAAAATTAAAACTGGAAAAAAAATATCAACATATAATTATAATGCAGAATAAAAACAAATGAACAAAATATAATTATTGAGAAGTTATCAAAGGATAATTATCCTTTTCGAGAATATAGAGAGTATTTTCATTGACCTATATTATAATTAAAAATTTATTCAAGATAGAGGAAATATCATGCAATGTTATATTTTAATAATAATTAAAAAAATATCCATGAGAGGGAATGTATCATCTCATGTGATTTATTATTTATTTTTTAAATAAAATAGATATTTATTGGTTTTAGGAAACATTTAAAAATATCAAGTGTTTATGTTTCAATAATAAGGCCACAAAGAGGTGTTCTTTACATGTTTATCCCCACCTTTTTAGATCAACAAATTTTGATGAAGGAAGCTTCCTTAACATTTTGGGATATTTTGAATTTTTTTTCATTAATATGATTTTGTATAGACATATTTTGATGATCATTCTAAACTATAATCACATGTGGGTATTTTTATATCCCAAGAATGTATACGTTACAATTAAATCCATGAGTACTTATGTATTTTTTTCATGTTTTATGTTGATCACATGTATTGTGTGTGATACTTTACATACGATGATATGTTATGCTTTCTCGTGTATCCTATAATTCTATATATTCATTATGCTATTTTTCTTGTAACCCATGATAGGTAGACCATCGGGACATGTTATCCCTTATAGGGGATGTGTGCATGGATTATGATAATGATGGAGAGGTAACAACGAACATGGTAGGAATACGATGATTCCTCACGGATTCTGTGTATTCAACTAGATGAATAACGGATGATAATTAGCTATCAAACCCTGTTATTTTCCATCATGACTAAGGAATGCATATTATCACTCGATCCATACCATATTACTCGATGTCTAAGGGATTACGATTTTCTCTAGAACCTAAGTATAATCCTAGAACATAAGCATATTGAGTAGCGATTCCAAGTTGCACATTCATAAGATTCTGATTATCATGATTCATTAGCCTTGTCGAAAATCCATGATTCATCCCACCCCATTATTATCTTGCTACGATAATGTATATTAATATACAAAATGTTTTTTCTATCATCTTGGTAAGTTCACAAACACATGATTTTGGATTTAGTGATATTATTCATGTTACACGTTTATTTTATTTTGACATACACTTGTATACTTGAGTACATCAGGTTATGGATGCATTGGTGGTTTCCTACTTTGCCTTTTACTCAATCCCTATGTAGGGATTTCGATGGGCTTGTAGATTTAATCATGGATCCTGAAACTGAAAAGATCCATGTGGTGGATGGATTAGTAGTAGAGAACATATCATGTAGCATACTGGGACAGACTTGAGAGGGCCATTGATTGTCATTGGATGGCACACTTGAGGACATGTAGAATTCTGGAATAGAACTTTTGGTTATGGTTGGGATGTTGCAAAATGGAATCAAATGATTATATTAATAACTTACTTTCTCTTCCCTTTATTTGGGTTGGAAAGGTTCAATATAAGATTGGATGGTATGAACTCAGGTATGGGATCTATGTGAGTTTCTAGACAACACTACATACTGGACCTCTGATTATCCTTGAATGGTAAATTGTATTTCTTTACCATTGATACACTCATCTTGGGGGATTCACATGATGATGATATATGACTTATGATATTTCGGGTGCCTTCATAAATCATGACTAGGAATGTAGGTTCACATCCCTTATATATATATATATGGATTTTAATACTTCATATTAGTTCATTAACTAAATGACTAGATTTGTTCTATCTATTTGGGATATTTTATCCTTGTGTTTTATATCATGGTTTTCATTAACTAGTTCAATAAATAATATTGTTTTGTTAGTATATATTTGAATTTTATGACTAATGTATAGGGACATAGAAATGGGTTAGTGCTAGGAGCGGTATACCTTGAGTTAAGGGTAGGCTCTTAGGAAATCATTAATTTATCCAAGAGAATGACTATGAGAAACCTAGTGTGATTTCATATACTGGTTAGGTTTTATCCAAAAAACTCGGTTCATTTTCATAAGTGGTTCTTTAGTGTTTAAAATTTGTCACCTTGACATTGATTATACAACTACATGGTATGTAGGTTGAAATACAACCACAAGGGAGGAGGTTTCACTATTACCACTAGAGGTGTAGGTGAATTAAGTTGAGTTTTCCCTCACACCTGGTCTGTGGTATACACTCTAAGTCATCATCAAATCAGAAGTCTTTTACATAATTCTCTTCCATGGAACATATGCTAAGAATTCTGGATAAATATTACATTCCTAAAACTCTATAAATAATCATCTATCCAAATCACCAATGGCCCACAGGATGCATAAAAATGGGTTGAACTATTTTTGTGGATATTTGACCATGTTGAAACACTGTATGATTGAGAAGATAAGATTAATTTTTTCTCATGTAAGTCATGAAACCATTTTCAATACCCCAATATTTTATAATCCCAACCAAGATAAAGGATCTTAAGGATCAACAAGAATACTATGAAGGAATTCATAAACTCGAGTACATCAATATGGGGTTCACCTATATAGTTTTCCTAGAAGTATGACTACAATATTCAACTGAGAATTGATTACAGGAAGATGAAATAGGTAATGGTGAAGAATTGATATATGTTTCCCAGGGTCAACGATCTTTTAAACCAGCCATAGGGTACCCAGTGGTTCTCCAATATTTGTTTTAGATTATGCTATCCCTTGTTGAGAGTTTGGGTCGAGGACATTCTATAGATGGGTTTTCAACGAAAATATGGAGTGCATGAGTAAATGGTGATGTTATTTTGGATGAAGAATGTGAAATCAATGTTTATGGACCACATGAACAAGAATGGTTCCATCCATACATGGGAACTTTTTACATACTATTCATCGATGAAATCCTCATCTACCCACTGACACAATAACAACATGATAGACACCTAGAGATAGTCCAGAGTACAATTTAAACATACAAAAATTATAAAACTCTATCAAAATGTGACTTATGGATTCAATAGGTTATTTTCCTATTATATGTGGGGACTATGACCAGTGTATCAGTAATCCTAGATAAGTTCACGTCATTGATTTCATGGCCACATCCAGGAAATGTGTTTGAGATTTGGATATTTCTGAATTTGGCCTTATTTTACTAGTGGTTAATCTAGGAATTTTACAAACTATTATCACACAAGACTATACTAAAAAATAATGGACTGAATTTCCATTGGTTAAATCAGCGTGAAGAGGATTTCTATGTGTGAAGGTGAATATTGAAGACAAGACATGTACTATATCTACTTGGGCTTGGGATTTGTTATAATGTATACCATGATGCATCAAGCATTGGTATGGGAGTGTTGATGATGAAAATAGACCATGCCACATCCTATGGGTCTCTTCAGTTATTACCTAATGAGAATCACTGCCCCATACATGATGTGCAGTCGGTAACTATGTCCCATGCACTAAAATGATGGAGAAACTGTCTCTTTGGCGATATATTTATTGTTTACATAGACCACAAGGGCCTTCTCTATATGTTCATAAAGAGGGAACTAAACCAGAGGTAGAGGAGTTGGGTTGAGTATATATTTATTTTCAATATTTTGATGATATATACACCATGAAAAATGTAACATCGTCTCATATACACTTATCCATAAGACACAGGCTGCAACGAAACATAGTGATAGGTCCTTAGAGGGGTAGTAGTGGTTGATTAGTTTTTTTTGTCTGAATAGAGGATGGATGACTCTTATGAATATGGCTCTATTACATTTTAATTCATGATAGTCACATCCTCAATTGTATAGTAGTCAATGGATGAATATAGTTCGGACACCAAGTGTTTAGTAATGGGGTAATAATAAGTTGGTGACAACACGACACCTTGATGGTCGATGGAAAATGATTATGTGATCATGGTACATTGAAGAGTTATAGTCCCCTCTTTCATCAGAGATGATATCATTTGGGATTACAATACTTCTTTACAGGTAGTACATCTTGGTACTCTCGTGATCTTTCATAAATTCAATTAATAATTTTAGTGGCTAGGGATGAAGAGATAAAATTATATTTTTGTCTCCCAATGTCCCACCTGTCAGAGGGTCAAGGTTGAGCACTAGGATCCTTGGAGTTTTTTATAGCCACTCCAGATAAATATTTTGATGTGGGAAGACATCAATATTTATTTTTTTTTGGGTTACCTCGGACCCCGAGGAGTGGTGATGTGGATTGGGTGATTATCATTCGATTAAAGAATTCATCTCACATATTATTGATCAAAGAGACTCACTCAGTGAAGGAGATACGAAATCCATATGTGGGAGAGATTTTTCGCCAACATGGAGTCAGGTTTGGAATTTTTTGAGTTAGTTAATCACATATTAAATAATTAATTTGTAAGGGAATAAAAAACACCTAAGTACTAAGCTGAGACTGAGCACAACTCACCATCCATGGATCGACAGACACTCTGAACTAACTATATGCATATTAGAGGTTATTATTCAAGCTTATGTGATGTTGTAGCTTGGTATGGTCACCAATAAATGATTAAGCTTTCATTAAATAACATTTATAAACCTTTTATTTAAATGTAAAATTATAGGGATCCCTTTGTGTGTCTATGTTCCTCACCGTTATGCTTGCAAGATGTTGGTGTGGATGTAGTAGTTATCCCAAGTATGGTTTTCGATACCTCTATGAGGGTACAACTCATATTGAAGATATTGATCACCTATTAGTGGGTTTATAGATCTTATGATGACCATATTAGGAGACCCTATGAGTTCATTTTAAGAGATCATATTTTCATTTGAGAGACTCCTTGGAAGGGGTAGAGATGTTTGAGAAAGAAGGGAAAGCTAACACCTTATATTGTTGGACCCTTTGATATCACTGAGTGGATATGGGATGTTGTGTATCATCTAGACATTCATTATTTCTATCGAGGTAGGAACGACATGTTATTTGTGTCACTAAATATTTGATACATACATGACCCACAGAATATTATTGATTGCGAGGACATTGAGGTTTTTAATGATGCATCTTATTTGAACAATATGGTGTGTGTCATAGATCAATGTGATAATGTATTGTGATGAAAGATGATTCCACTAGTATATATTCAATGGTAGCATGGATAGATCTAGAAGAAATGTTGGAATATGAGTATGATGTTTGATATTCGTGGAATGAGTTGTTAACTGAAGACCGCAAGAGATACTTCTCAAGGATTAGATGTCGATAGAGGGAGAGAATATCCATATCCTAAATTCTAGAAAGTTAATAAAAAATATCTTAATGAAAAATTATATGTTTATTATTGTAGAAAAAATTATTTATCAATGAAAATATCTTAATAAATCTGTTAAAATATTTTTATAAGAATAAAATCCCATCTAACATTTTGAAATATTCAACTAAATATTTTGGAGTGAAACACTTAGTTAGTATGAGATTTTTCGGCCTGTAAAACAACATTAAATAAAAAATAAAAAATATAAAAAATTTTAAATTATTTTCCAAAAAATTATTAAAAATAAATGAATAAAAACAAAATGGTGTATCTTATGAGAAATTTGAGACCACCTTTAGGTCTGGGATGTGGTTTTTACCTAAGATAATGTAAGGAATTCGTATGTGTCGGATGTTTGGATGGCTAACTAGC
Organism: Viscum album; assembly: GCA_963277665.1. Taxonomy (NCBI): domain Eukaryota; kingdom Viridiplantae; phylum Streptophyta; class Magnoliopsida; order Santalales; family Viscaceae; genus Viscum; species Viscum album. Next base: position 278,125,092 of record OY728167.1, on the reverse strand, counting down.
TAATATAAGTTATATAATAATTTTTATTAAATGTATTTTCATAAAATAAGTTGATAACTCCAAAACATTGTGTTTTATAAGAAATATGATACCATCGTTAGGTCTGAGAAATGGTGTTTACTCAAGGAGAGGTATATCATTTATAAGTATCAGAATATTGGAGGGAAGAAATGTAAGAATAAATTAACTGAAATCTTTTATTATATTAATTCATCAAAAATAAATTAATATCTAAAAAACGATGTGTCATATGAGAAATATGAGACCACTATTAGGTTTGGGATGTGGGATCTACCATTGGAATGGTATAAAAACTATGGGCATCAGGTGATTGGATACATCACATGAAATAATTTTTTTTTTATATTTGATTTATTTTAATTCCATTTTTTAAATTATAAAGAACCAATATCTTCTAAACGGTGTGTCTTATGAGAAATCGAGTTTTACCATTAGGTTCAGGACATGTGGTTCACCTTAAAAAGAGTATAACAATCATACAAAATAGTTGTTTGGTTGAATTTACCATAAAATAAATTTTTAATTGTTTAAAATAATTAAATTCATTATTAAATTCAAAATGGAATTTACAGTTCATTCATCGCTAAATTCATGCATCCAATACATTTTTTTCCATTTAATGATATCAAATCTTCAAATTCTAGTCTATTTTGACAGAATATTTAGGGAAATTCACTAATGGTGTGAATTTATTAACTATGTATTGAATTTAATGAAGAGTAATGGATTTAAATGGGTGTAAAATTAGGGTTGTGATTGATTTTTTTCATAGGGTGTGGTATTTTACAAACCACTCATTTCTTCACTTGTGTTCATATCACTCGGTGTTTGTAGTCCCATATTCGCTAATAGGTAGTAATACTAGCTCTGACGATCCCTGGGCTATAATGTCTCTTCTTATTGGGGCAACTCCAAATATAGGGGGAATTTGTGGTGGGATCTTTGATCGATAATGATAATTACCCCCCTTTTTTGGGATTTCAAGGACATGGGAGTCATTGGTGGTGAGGAGGATATTTCAAGGGAATATGATCTACCCAAACAACAGTTGATGAAGTATAATTTTCTTCCTCCATAAAATGGGCCATAAGCCCATGAATTTTAATGAAACAAATATTCTGTAAATTTTTTGTGTCCTCTGATGTTTCATATGAAGATTTGAAATATATAACATGGCATCATTTTCCCGTGGACGTAGGAAAATTCCCAAACCATGTTAAATCTCCATCTCACTCCATTTTCATCTTCTGTTTTTGTTTTTTTTCATCTCCACGAACTTCTGCTTCCCAAAAAAAGATGTATTAGATTCACCATAATAGAAACAATAGTGGTTCAAGAGATTTCTATGGTGTTCAGAAAATTGATGTTGGTTGAATTTCATTTTTGTATGATTTTTGAATATCTCAACAAGATGATTCTTACAATGAAAATGGTATCATAACCGAGATAGAATGAATCCAATAGAGGTGGTTAATGTTTGGTCAATACCCCAAGTCTACAGTCACACTGAAGGAGAATATATTACTTTTCACAATTGTAGATAAATTCCAATGACTTTTTTAGAAACATCATTTGTGTTAATTTTTAGCACCATTCAATCTTTTGATATAGACCATTGAATTTTTTTGGCTACATCATGGCCCATTATAGTCGGTTTTCAACAATCTGTTAGTAAATTCCAATTATTTTAATAGTTTAAAACACATCATATGCTTATATTTACTCAATTATGACTCCATCAATTGATGAAAATACCAGTAATATGATTAATCTCAACAATTTTAATTACTCCATCTCAAGACACAAAATATAGGATATTTCATATAATAAGTATTTTTGGAATCCAATAGAAGATACCACTAATCCCATTACAGTGTATGTGGATGAGTCCTAAAAAAGAAGTAAATCTAGTAATAATACATTAGGTAGTACTCTGCTATTTGATGTAGAGTGGGTCGTGATCAACAGAATGTGCACTAACAAAATTAGACAGTGGATTGAAAATACTATCTTCCAGAAATTTTCCAATGAACAATATCGTTATATTCTATGGAGAAAACTGAAAATTTTTTATGAATGGAAAACTATTTAGGTCAAATAAAATCATTTATGTAATCTTTTCAACATGATTTCCAAATACTAGACAAACATGTAAAATAACATGGGTTATTTCCGAGTTACTGTTCATCAATTGAATTCCATGAAAATAATGATTTATGATTAGTCATATGAACTTTTGATATTGAATTAATTACCAAAGACATGGGACACATTAGTTGTGTTAGATAGAAATTAATCTCCAGATGGAACACTCACCATAGAGATGGTGAAAGATAAAATTATGAATAAAAATTTAAAAGGATATATGAGGGATATAAACATGAATTAGAGTCTCTTGTCACTAAATGAGACGGGAACAAGAAACATCGTAATATAGTTAGAGGATGAAAACCTTGAGAACAAAGTATTATAAAGGAGTAAGTAATCTAAATATCAATCAAGATATAACATGAAGTTCCACCACAATAGAAATATTGGGCACTTCATTCGATAGTGTAGAAGGATGAGGACATTTTTATTGTTTAGGAAGATAATTAATCCATTCATACAAGTATAGACTCTTCAAGGTTAATCAAATCTAGTAGCTCCTACCATGTAACTACTAGAATATATATATTCTCATATTTCACTTTAGGGAGTTTTTGAGATAGGATGATCTGAAATTATGGTGCATCAAATATCCCTGGTATTTTTAATAATTTATCAGAAACAAAAATTGGATGCAGGTTACTGTTGAATGATGAAACTCATGTTCCAAATATTAAACTGATTCTGATATTCACTAGAATTATTGTTGATGATGGATATTTTAGTCCTTCAGGGATGGGAAGTTGAATCTTAACAATGGTAACATAGTACTTTCTAATGAAAATATTTATAATTCTCTTTATCTGAAAAATTCCAGACCATGTAGAGGTATGTTCAATACATCCATATGATATCATCCTATAGAACTATGGAATAGGATCCTTGATCAAAAGAGCGAGAAATTAATCAGAATTCCCTCTAGGAAGGATATATTACAAAGACTAAAAGATACACATTTTGAAACCTATGTTCATTGCATCATGGAAAACAACACATGGTATCATTTTATGGTAATTTAAGATCGAAAAAAGAAAATGTTTTAGATTTTATTCACAATGATGTCTTGAGGATGAGAATTAATTTAATGACACATGATATTTATTTTTCTACCTTTACATATAATCATTATGTAAAGTTGAGTACTATTTATTTGAAAAATATTATTCATGTGATGAATGATTTCAAGAAGTTTTAGAGAATATGGAATGAGAAACTGGTAGATGTTCAATATGTGTGTGTGAAAAAAATTGTGAGAACTATGGTCCATTTGAGGAGTACTGTAGGAGTTTAATCATCAGGATATAATATTTAATACTGAAAAAGCATCATCATAATAGTGTTTTATAGAGGATCAACCTGACAATTTGAGAGAGAATCAGGTTTATCCTCTCAAATGAAAAGCTTCCAAATACCTTTCGAGGGAGGCAATGAGGACCACAATTGATCTTATAAACCTTTCTCCATGAGTTCCACTGAACAATGATATTCTAGAATGTGTATGGATTGATAATTATGTTTCATTCAATCAAATAAGAGTATTTGGATGCAAGAAATTTTTTCTCATCCTAATATATGAGTAGGTTTAGATGGATGGAGAAGGATAATAGTATATCTTTTTGTCATTTTCTCATGAAGAATATGGATTCCGACTCTAGGATCCTATAATATAGAGGATATTGAGAATAAGATATGTGGTTTTTCTTGAGGATTATACTGTTGACCATTTTGAAAAACCATAAAATTTAATGATGTTTCATTCTGAGAATATTTCTGTCAATCCGGAACTAGTCTCATCACCATAATTTTTAATTAGCATGAGAGTGATACATGAAATATATTATACATCACAAACATTTAATATATGACAATATACAAATATTTATCCATCATATGATATTACAGAATAGATTCCCCCAAAAGAATATTTGAAGAGATCCACTAGAGAACGGAAATTGGGTCATAGATATGCACCACATGAGTATGTGATACTCACCGAAGGGGGAGATCAAAATTATTAAGATGATTGGATTTTGTTTCATTAGAAGATGGAATTTAATAATTTCATGAAATAGGAGATGAGAAACTTTCACAAGAAATGAACATTTTATTTGGTAGAGTTACCAAATTGAAATAAGGAAATCAAAAACAAGTGGGTGTATATAATCAAATGGGATGATTGAAGCTCACTATTATGCTACAAATCCAAAATAGTAGCGAAGACATTTAGTTAGAAGAAATATATTGACATTGATGAAATTTGTTCTCATATGGTTAAATTGTATATTATTAGGGTAGTTGTCTGATTTGTGGTTGTTATGGACCTAGTGGTTTAACAACATGTTGTAAATATAGAATTCATAAATTGTGATCTGAGTAAGGAAATAAAAATGGAGAAGCCAGGGGTATTTTAGGTTAAAGGAAACGAAAACCTTTTATGAGAACTTAATAAAAATTTATTTTGTTTGAAATACAAAAAATGGAAATTGTATACGGAATTTTACTCATTCATGGTGAAAATGGGTGTAGGATGATGACTTCCGATCACTGAATTTTCATGAAGCAGTTTTATTATTTTTGATTTATTATATTATCACTTTATGTTGATAAAATATTGATAATTAGAAGAGATATCACCAATATTTACCGGTTGAAGAAGTTTTTGATCAGGTATTTTGATATTAAGGAATTTGAAGATGTTACTAATAATCATTGTAGGATAATTAATCATGTTATTTTAGAGTCAATAAGGTTTTACTTATGAATTTACCATTCCTCTATACTTGGGGGAGATTGTTTAGTCAATCAGGTTTCCATATTGGTTTACCACTACTTCTTGTTTTGAAAATCACAAACACCTTATATCAAGAAAAATTTCATTTAACCCTTTTTTCTCTATGGAAAATTTTCATTCCTCAAGTAAATTTATCCTTACCATGTTTTTCATTGATCATATTTTGTCTAAGTGAAAAATTTGGTTTCAAGTCTAAAACCTCAAAATCATATAATACTTAGATAAAGAGCATTATATTTTCAGGATCCGAATTCAGGTTCCAAGTTCTTTGAATTCTGACTCCGAACACTTCTGAGTTCTGTCTCCGAGTTATATGAATTAAGACTTCGAAGACTTCTGTGTTTTGACACCATGTTCTCTGAATTCAGACTCCAAACTCTTCTGAGTTCTGACTTCGAGTTCTTTGAATTCAGACCTCAAACTTTCTCAGTTCAGTTTATGAATCCTATTTATTTCTGACTCCTAACATTGTAAGTTCATGTTTCGAATTCTTGTGAATCCAGATTCTGAATTTCATTTAAATTCAGATTTTGGAATTCTATAAAATGTAGGTTCTGAATTCCTTATAAAACAGAATCTGAATATCATTGTATTATAGACTTTGAATTTGTTCTTGATTAAGAATCTGAACATCCATTTTCATAAATTCTTAATATTGGATTTTATTTATGAATCCATGTTTTTTCTTACACTTGTTTTTTTCTAAGAATATTTCTTGCATTCACTTACTAACTAGCAGTTGTTTGAGTCACACGTGTACAGTTCCCTATGAAATTCAAGGAAAAATATGATCGCTGGAAGAGGTATTCGACCGTTGGTTTTGTGCCTATAAATAAGAGTTCTTTTAAAGATCTTATAAAAAGTCGATCAATCTAGAGATTACATGCTTCTGAAGGGATTTCGAGAAATGGAGGCTTTATAGCATTGTGCATACTGAACTTATTGTTTAGATATTCTTTCTGCGGCTCCGATGGTTGCTGTGTACAATCGAGGGCTCCTGGGGATAGGAAGACAGAGGTGCCAACTTCCTTCATGTTGAGGGATTCCATGCTGAGGAATATAGAGGTGCCGACAACCTTGACGTTTAGGGCTTGCGGGGATAGAAATACAGACCCTGATCTTTGTATCAAGGGCTTACCCTGGTGTGGGTAAGACAGTCATTCTTGAATGTATAAATAAAGAGACCTTTATACATGGTTATTGGATACCCTTCTCTTTGGGTTAAAAGATTTACTACTTGTTACCTGTTTTTTATAAGTTTTCTGCATCATTTTTTATATTTGAGGAAAGTATAACAATCTTATACATCCTTATACATGTACTCTGATTTAGTAAGATTCTATATGCATTAAGGTAGATTCATTATCTTTGTAACGTTTCATTAAGTTTTATTTTCCGGAACTATATTTTTGGAATCACTTTCTCGGAATAATATTTCCAGAATCTAGTACATGTGTAGACTTAGGGGTTTTGTGAATTATCCTGTTTAACCTTGTTAAACAATAGAAATTTTTCTAACCAACTTTAAAAGTTCCTAAAGTAGTTTTAAAGAATACAATTCAGCCCCCTCTTATATTTTTAGCATCATTAGATACTTTATTCAGTATATATATTATTTCTATCCTATATGTGGTATTATAGAGTATATCATAATCACATACCATCTTAACAATGGGTATCAGAGGATTGGTTCAATCTGAATTAATCTCACGATTAGATTCAAAGGAGAATTCTTTTTCACCTTATTTTTCGTATTCATATTTTCAGACTCATAAAGTTCGGATTCATATTTTTCTTAAAAACACTCCAGTTATATTTTCCATTCTATGGAATATTTTCTTTGTTTAAGAACTTTTTCTATTAACATGATTTTGTATAATGAATTTTATTCAAGATGGTAGGAATCAATTTTGGTTCCATAAACAATCTCAATCCAACAAGACCACCTATTTTTGATGGAAATGATTATGAATATTGGAGAGATATAATGAAGAAATTTATTATCAATACTGGATTTAAAAACTTTGTTAAGCTTACTATAAGATATAAAATCACTGACAAAGAATTTATTACCTTCACCAATCAAAAAATCATGAATATCAACTGTATTATACGGTATGCCATACCTTTATTTGTCTTATGACTGGAAATATATATGGCTAAATTTCATCTTGTGAAGCAGAAAATTGTATTTGGAAGAAACTTGAAGTTACTCACTTTGGAACTACAAAAGTTATTGAAACTAAAAGAGCCATGCTTAGAGCTCAATATCATGGTTTTTGATTTCCTTGTGGATAACCCATTTTTAATGTGCAATAAGGGTCCCTGACTATTTTGAATAGTTTACAATCTGTGGGTGAGAAAGGATTAGATGATGAATATCTTGTTGATAAGATCATAGACATCATGCTGAATGAGTGGGAATCCAAGAGAACAGCTATTTATGAGAACAGAAAGGTTTCTCATATTTCTCTTGATGAACTTTTTGGAACTATTCTTCAACATAAGACTAGATTGAAGAAATATACTAATAACATAATGAAGAAGAATGGGAATAGAAATGTTGCTTTAACTATAAATTGAAATCATATTAAAGCTAAGACCCCTAAGAGAGTTACCAGATCCAAATCTAAGAAGGTTGCAATCCAATCCAAATCTTCTGGAAGTGAATCCTCAGAGAATGAATTAGAAAATCCTACCCGAAGGATGAACAATGTAGTTGGACAAAGGAACTTTCAATCTATATACAAAAAGAAAGAAAGGAATGACAAGAAAGACTCAAAAGTCTCATGATATGAATGCAAGAGAGCTGGAAATATAAGACATGATTGTCTATGCTCAAGAGAAAAGAAAGAAAGGAAGATAATTCTGAGTGAAACAGAAAGAAGTATTACATGGATAAAGCTAAGAAATTATTGAAAGCTAATGACACTTGGTGTGCCTATGGTGGAGACTCTAAAGATGAATCATCAGATTATGATTTTTTTGGACAGAGGAATCTTGGTCGAATAGAAAGACTACCTTTTGAAAATAATTGTTTAATGGCTAAGGTACACAATGCTGAATCAACGAACAATGTATCTTTAAATTCAAATTATAGTAATGATAAATATTATAACTCTTCAGATGACGAATCTTCTTCTAATGATGATAATTCTTTACCTACCTATGAAGAAGTTTCCATGTTTTCCAAACTTCTTGAGATTGAGAATTCAAAAGTCATGAGAAATCATGATAAAGAAAATTCTAGGAATACTATTCTTACCAAGTAAATATTAGATCATTATAAATATCTTGATAAGAAAAATGTTGATTTTGAAAATATTTCAAAGAATGTTGAGGATGTATGCTCTGAAAAGAATAATCTTACTAAGGATTTAGAAAATGTAATTTCTAAGAAAAACGGTTTTGAGCCAAACTCATGTTTAAATTAATTTTTTTTGAAGAAAATAACTTGGTTATCAAACTGAAATCTGAAATATTTTCCTTGAGGAAGTGTTTTTCAAACATTACCTTAGGTAAGGAAAATTTTGATAAGATGTATTCTCAAATATGACCTAAAAGGAATAGTTCTTGTTTTGGATATACTTGTTTTAAACTTATTTTTAGTTGCAATTATTTTGTTCCTCAAAGTGCTCCATTCTGCACTAAGTGTTAGTGTGGTCAACAATGGTAAAAAAAATTGTTCCTTCAAAAAAACCCAATATTTGGAATTTCATAAAGCCTATTTTTTATGAAAATGTGGGTGCCTAACATTTTTCTTTCTGAGACTTCTGGATCCAAGCAAGTTTGGATTCCAAAAACCTAACTCATTTGTTTTCAAGGGAATAGAGAGAGTACCAACAGAAATACTCCATACATGGATAGTGAATGTTTCCGGTGTATGACTAGTAACAAAAACTAATTTGAAAAGATTATCAAGACGAAAGGAGTAATAGTAACTTTTGGAGATAATGCTCATGGAGAAATTATTAGTATACGTGACATCGTTCTTCTTAGAAAAACATTGTTTTCAAATTTTTTATTTTTTAAGGGTCTTAAGCATAATCTCATTAGCATAATCCAATTATGTGATGATGTTTACCTTGTGAACTTTAGGAATGACAAGTGCTTAGTAAAAAATTCCAAGGAAGAGTTTATTCTTTCTACCCATAGGCAAAATAATGTTTACACACGAATCTTAGAAGACCTTAGGATCCAAGATCTACCTTGCCATAGTGCAATGGAAGATCATTCTTGTTTATGGCATAGAAGGTTATGACATTGTAACCTTAGGAACCTATGAAAACATTCAATGAAATGATTAGCTAAGGATCTACCAGAGCTTAGATTTGATTATTGAAAAGCTTGTAACCCTTGTATATATGGCAAGAAACATAAATCATGTTTTAAATTAGTCGGTAAAGTCAAAACTACTGATGCATTACAGTTAGAGCATATGGATCTTTTTGGACCAACACAAACTAGAAGTATTGGAAATAATTTTTATGTATTTGTCTTAGTTTAAGACTACACTAGGTTAGCATGGGTTTATTTTATAGCAAAGAAGTCTCAATATTTTTCATATTTCAAATGTTTTAGAGCCCAAGTTAAAAAAGTGAAAAACCTTCCATTGAAAACAATTCATACTGATCACGGTGGAGAATATCAAAATTCTGATTATGAAACTTTTTATAGTAGAAGATGCATTACTCATAACTTTTCAGCTCCCAGAACACATAAAAAAATGGTGTTGTTGAAAAAAGAAATATAATTATTCAGGAGATAACTAGATCCATGTTGAGTGAGTATTCTGTAGCCAACCATTTTTGTGCTGAATCTGTAAGTACTTCTTGTTATATAATAAATCGAATTTTGATTCGACATTTTCTTAATAAAACTTCGTATGTGTTATGGAATGGTAGAAAACATAGACTTTCCTACTTCAAGGTTTTTGGTTGCAAGGTATTTATTCGGATTACTATAGATAATTTTCATAAATTCTCACCAAAATCTAATGAAGGAATTTTCATAGGATACTCCGCAACTTCTAATGCTTATAGAGTTTTCAACAAAAACACTTGTACTATTGAAGAGACAGTACATGTCAAATTTGATGAAACTAATCCATTAGTTTTTAAACAACCCCAACCTACATATTCAGATGTGTTTTCTAAAACTGATTATCAACCTGTGTTAGATGATCCTTCTGATAAGGAAAATTTCCAAGAAGATACATTGGAAACATTTACCCCAAAATATTTGTTACCCTATGTTGATGAACAAGTTTTACAAAACCAAAATCAGGTGGTTATTAAGAATCATCCTAGTGATAGTATCATTGGTGATGTAAATCAACCTGTAAGGACTAGAATTTTCTTTAAAAATGAAGTAAAATATCTAGCATTCCTTTCCCAATTAAAACCAAAAAAGCACTGATGATGCTTTAGGTGATGATGATTGGATTAAAGCCATGCACGATAAACTAAATGAATTTGAATGGAATAAAGTCTAGACCTTTGTTGAAAGACCTAAGGAAACTTCTGTTATTGGAGTAAAATGGTTCTTCATAAATAAGTATGATGAAAAAGGAATAATTGTAAGAAATGAAGCTATATTGGTTGCAAAATGATATAATGAAAAAGAAGGAATATACTATGAAGAAACCTATGCTCTAGAAGCTAGACTTGAATATATTCGTATCTTACTCTCCTTTGCATCATTCATCAATTTCAAACGTTTTCAAATGGATGTGAAATGTGGTTTCCTTAATGGTTATGTCCAAGAGGAAGTTTTTGTTGAACAACCTCCTGCTTTTGAAGATACAAACATCTTGATCACATTTTTAAACATACCAATGCATTATATGTCCTTAAACAAGCACCAAGAGCATGGTATGATACACTTATAGGGTTTTTTATTCAAAATAATTACCTTAAGGGAAATTAATATCCAACCCTTTTTATAAATAAATATATGAAAAAAGGGTATATTGTTCAAATTTATGTTGATGAAATTATATTTGGTTCAACTTAGTAATATTTAACTGATTCCTTTGCGGATATAATGAAATCTGAGTTTGAAATGAGTATGATGGGTGAGTTAACATTTTTAATTGGTTTTCAAATATCTCAAAAACTAGAAGGAATCTATATATCACAACATAAGTATATTAAATATGATCTTAAAATGTATGGATATGACAGCACTAAGAGTATAAGTACTCCCATTGGTACCTCAAACACAAATGATCTTGATGAAGCTGGGAAACCAGTAGATCAATAATCTGTTAGAGGTATGATAGGAATTTTACATTACTTGATAGTTAGTCTTCTAGACTTATTGTTTTCAGTATTTTTATGTGCAAGATATCAATCAAAACCTAAGGAATCTCATTTAAAGGCAGTGAAATGATTTTTTCACTTCTTAAAAGGAACCATGTATTTAGGACTCTTTTATACTTCTGCAAATGATTTTGTTTTAAAAAAAATTCATATGTTGTCTTTGGTGGTTTTAGAATGGATAGAAAGAGTACATCCAGAACTTGTCATTTCTAAAGAGATTCATTAGTTTCTTGGCCATGCAAGATGCAACACTCAGTAGAACTTTCCACAGCTGAAGCTAAATATGTAGCATCTGGAGGTTGTTGTGCTAACGTATTGTGGATGCAACACACACTCATAGACTATGGTATGAGTTTTACAAAAAAAATTGTGATAATAAAAGTTCCATTGCCCTTAATAAAAACCATGCACATCACTATCATGAAAAGCACATAGATATTAGGGATCACTTTATTAGGGATCACACATGGAAAAGAGATATGATTCTTCAATTTATCATAACGCAAGATCAACATACTGATATTTTGAAAAAATCATTACCCTCTGAAAGATTTGAATACATTAAATAGAAGTTAGCAATGATAACCATAAGTTAATCTTCCTCAATAACTTCATGTTGAACCAATCTCCTTATAGTAATAAACATCTTTTCATAGAGTGAGTACATTTGTTTTTTAGTTTCTCAAAAATTTTGTAATGATGTTTTTCGTACTCAATATTTTTGTAATGACATTTTTCGTACTCAAAATTTTCGTAATGATGTTTTTTGTTCTCAAAATTTTCCTAATGATGTTTTTCATAATCAAAATTTTTGTAATTAATACTTTTGTACTTGAAAAATTTTTAATGAAGATTTTCATACTTAAAATTTTCATAATGATGATTTGCGTACTCAAATAGTTTTTCTTAATGAATATTTTCATAATAAAGAATTACATAATGAAGATTTTCTTAATGAAGATCTGCGTTCTCAAATTTTTTTTCCGTACTCATGTTTTTTTTTCACAGAATCTAATGTTCTTCATGAAAAATATTACATATTACAAATGATCTTCCTAGTAATCCAAAAGATACGATTCTTTCTTGAGTTTGCGTAATCCCATTTTACATGATGATAGTTTCTTTTTTATTTTAAATTTTTCGGATTCTAGTTTCCTTAAATCTGATTGTTTCCCTTTAAAAACCTCAAAATATCAGATCATACCAAATTTTCCATGAGGCTAACATTTCAACTATCAGATCTGATCGGAAGAATTCTCATTCATTGGATTGAAATCGAATGATGAACCACCACATCAGACACCTTTATGAAGGACCCCCGAAGGGTTGTCCCACTTCAATTTCAAGCCATTGCGGGCGGAAACTTTACCCCTCATACAAAAGCCCGTTCTGAACTTCTCAGAGTTTTCTCAAATCTGAATGTCTGTTGAAGTTCCTTCTCAAGAGATGTCAACTGTCAAGCCTATTTTAGAGTGGTAGATTTACAGATAGTGGTTGGTGCATTCTAATTTCTTCAATAAATATGAGTATATAATCTCCAAGAACATCAAGTTTAATGGATGGGAAAGTGTCTTCATATTGAATCCAGAGGCTCAAGACATGGTATATCTAGATCTACTTATCGAGTTTTATGATTCAGTTAGTTTCATTTAGGAAGAAGGAAGAGAGAATTTTTCCATTAAATTCTATGGTAAGACCTATGCTCTATCATATACCAAGGAAGCAAGTTTGGTTGGAGTTCCATTTGAGGGGGAAGTTGAGTTCTGTTCCCATAAATTTACGGATGTACAATGAAGTTTTGTCAAAGTGAAAGCTATGGAGATTCTTGTACTTTCATATGTCAAGACTGCAAAGATTGATCATTTGTCTACAAATAATAATATTCTTGAATTATGGGTCCAGGGTTTTACCATTCCATGAATGGGTGACAAGGACACGTTTATGAAGAGTGACATGTAATTTTTGGACTTCATTGTAAAACAACGAAAGATTAACTTAATGAAGAATATTCTCATTTAAATTGAGAATATTAAGAATGGGAACTTGAAAGAACTAATAATCATGTATCCTTCCTTACTCTCTAAGCTCATTGTTCTGTGCCTTGAGCCTTTTAAGATTCCCTGTAGTTCAAAGCCAAGGAACTGCAAAGTCAGGCTGATTAGTGATGATACCCTAAAAAGGATGAAAGTTTGTTTATCTAAATATTTAGGATAAGTCTATGACTTACCAGAGGATGAGGCTGAAGCTGCTCCGAAGGAACATGAAGTTCCTGAACCAACAAAAATGGGAAGACAGAAGAGGAAGTTGAAGGAAGTGGAAGAAGAATAGAAAATCCCTAAGGCTAAGGAAACCCAATCCACACCTCCAAAACCCAAGAATAAGATATCTTACCTGGATGATGTTGCTTCCAAGTGGAGGAAAGAAAAAAAGAATAGGAAATTAGGGGAGCCAAGTTTTGGTTTTGATCCTACTGGGGCCAAGGCTTTAAAAGAGAAAATACCCGATGTGCTTGAGGAGAAAACTAAGGAGAAGAAACAAAATAAGATGTTTTCTAAAGATGAAATTGTGAAATCCCTTCTGAGGGATACTGAAATTGACTCTGTGAATATTCCGGTACCAAAATCCTTCCTAGTAAAACCCTTAACTAAGACTCTGGGGAAAAAGTTAATGTGTCTGGAAAAAGTACAAGAGAATGATGATGAACAGAAAGATGTTGTGGAAGATGTGCAAGAAGAAGAAATTAGTAGTGATAACACAACTGATTTGATAAAGAAAGTTGATGATTTTCATGAAAAGAAATGTCAATCCGAGAAAGTGTCAATCTGAACATCTGAAGCCGGATCTTAAAATCTTGATACTATTAGATTAAATGAGAATTCTGAAGATGAAGTGAATAAGATATCTAAGGAAGAAAGTTATAATCATCATTTCATTTATCTTGAGGATGATGAGGCAGGGGCCAATAAGGAGAAAGTTGATGAACATAGAATTGTTCAGCTGTCTAACAGTGAACTTGAGGCTCTGGATGAGGAAGCTATTCCAAGAACTGATAAAGGGAAACAAGTGGTTGTGGATACACCTAGGAAAGAAATTTTAAGGAAGAATGAATATAGTGGATCTTCTAAGAGGAATATTGTCAAGCTAGAAGAAGAACCATCACCAAAAAAGTCTTAGATTCAGAATCATCAGATATAGGACATGATTTCAACATTAAATCACTAAAAACGCATGTTGACGCCATTCTGATCTTTCCAAGCATTGACTCTAGATGTCAGATGCTCCAACATAGCTTGAATCAGAAATCAAATTTTGTATCCATGGTAATGGAGATGTGTGTAAAGATTGAGGATGATTACAAAAATTCTTCATCAACTACGATTCCCACAAAAAATATTGTAAGAAATTAGTCAGCTGGTCAAAGAATATAGTTGAAGATTTGAGATAGCTTGATAAGTTTCAAGATGATGTTAAGGAAGCTTTTGATTCTGAAGATGGTAAAATCAAGGATCTCACAAATATCTTTGAGGAAAAGCTAACTCTTGAACAGAATACTCGAATTCAGGAGGTCAAGGATCTGAATGGGAAATTGTATTCTATTTCCAAAAGTTGGAAGAGGGGAAGGTATCTTCAGATCAAGATCGAAGAAAAGATAGTCAAGCAAGAAGAACTAATGAAGGCTCAGGAAGAATCTCTCATGTATCAGGATGATAGAATCAAATTTTTTGAGAAGAAATTTGAGGATCATGATCAACTCCTTAAGAAAGAAGAGGAAGAACACAAGGAACTCAAAAAGATGAAAATCATTGTGAAGAAATTGATACCCAAGAAAAATGAAGGAAAATAGATCCAGTATGATCATTTTTTTTATTTTCTTCCTTATACAAATTATTCATATCTTAATGAAATTTTGGTTACTCGTTTTTGTTTGGATGTTTGTACTAATATTTCATGTATAATATTTTCTTTCATTCCCTCAAACTCTTTTTGAAAATCACAATGGGGGAGAAGGAAAAAGGATAATAAGAAAAGTAGAAATATCCCCAATTAAGGGGGAGTTTATCTAAGGGTGAGTTTTCATTGTAGGGATTTCCATACTCAAAATAATGAAAAATATCATTCCAGAAATCTTGAATATGATCCTCAGTGTTCAAAAGCCTAAGGGGGAGTTAATCGTATTCATCTTTTCCCATATGATAAGGGAGATAAGTTTTATTTTCAAAGTCTAGAAATTTTTTACAAATCATTATATTCTTTTTCTTAGGGTTGTTTGTGGTTTCCCAAAAGTGGGATATTGTTGAGTCAATAAGGATTGGCTAATGACATTTCCATTTCTTCATACATGGTGGAGTTTGTTTAGTTAAGAAGGTTTCCTTATTGCTTTACCATTCCTTCTTGTTTTGAAAATCACAAACACCTTATCTCAAGGAAAATTTCATTTAACCCTGTGTTCTCTAAGGAAAATTTTCCTTCCCGAAGTACATTTATCCTTAAAATGTTTTCATTGATCACATTTTTTCTAAGTGTAAAATTCTATTTCAAGTCTAAAACCTCTGAATAATATAATACTTAGATAAATAGAATTCTGTTCTTAGGATTCGAATTCAGGTTCTAAGTTCTTTGAATTCAGATTCTGAACTCTTCTGATTTCTGACTCCGAGTTCTCTGAATTAAGACTCCGAACTCTTCTGAGTTCTGAATCTGAGTTCTCAAAATTCAGACTCCAAGCCCTTCTGAGTTCTAACTCCGATTTCTCTGAATTCAGACTTCGAACTATTCTGAGTTCTGACTCCGAGTTCTCTGAATTCAGACTCTAAACTTTCTTATTTCATGTTCCGAATTCTAATGAATTCTGACTCTGAACATTGTATGTTCAGGTTATGAATTCTTGTGAATCAAGATTCTGAATTTCCTTGAAATTCAATCTCTGGAATTTTATAGAATTCAGGTTCTGAATTCCTTAAAAAACATAATCCTATTATCCCTATATTATAGACTCTGAATTTGTTTTTGATTAAGACTCCAAACATTCATTTACTTACATTCTGAATATTGGATTTTAGTTATGTAACCATGTTTATTCTAATACTTGTTTTTTCTAAAACGATTTCATGCTTTCAATAACTAACTAACTGTTGTTTGAGTGACACATGTATATGTCCCTCCGAAATTCAAGGAAAAATATGAATGTTGGGAGTGGGAGCCGGCCGTTGGTGTAGTGCCTATAAATAAGACCTCATTTGAAAGAGCGTATAACAAGTTGATCAATCTATAGATTACATGCTGCTGAAGTGATTCCTATAGAGAGAGGATTTATTGCTTTTGTGTGTACAGAACATCTTGTTCAGATTTTCTTTGTGCGACTCTAATTGTTGCTGTATCCAATCGAGGGCTTCTAGGGATAGAAAGAGAGAGGTGCCAACTATCTTGAAGTTGAGGGATTCCTTGCTGAGGAAGAAATAGGTGCCGACTACCTTGAAGTTGAGGGCTTTCATGGATTATAAGATAGACTCTGATATTCGTATTGATGGCTTACCTAGTGTGGGTAAGACAGACTTTCATGAAAGTATAAATCCAGGGACCTTTATCCAAGGTATTTGGATACCCTTCTCTTTGGGTTAAAACATTTACTACTTGTTACTTGTTTTGTTAGAAGTTTTCCGCTCCATTTTTGATTTTTGAGGAAAGTATAACTATATTATACTTCCTTATATTTGTACTCTGATTTAGTAAGATTATATATGCTTTAAGGTAGAATCTTTATCTTTGTAAACATTCATTATGTTACGTTTTTCGGAACCATCTTTTCGAAATAACTTTCTCAGAATAATATTTCAAGAATCTAGTATGTTTGTAGACTTAGAGGTTTTGTTAATTATCTTGTTTATCCTTGTTAAACAATAGAAATGTTTCTTACCAAAATTAAATGTTCCTAAAGAATCTTTAAAGAATTCAATTCATCCCCCCCCTGCTTGTATTTTGAGCATCATTAGATACCTAATTCAGTATCTATATTATTTCGATCCAACATTTGGTATTATAGAGTATATCATACTCACATACCATGTCAACAGATTGGATGAATCATAAGATATAACTATCTCAGTAGTGGTACATTGATAATGTTCTTGAAAGATTCTACATTAGTTAGGAGATACCAGTTAGAAATCCATTTGAGTATCATTTCAGGATCAAAATGAGTAATATTCCTTCAACTGTGGAGGAGATTGAAGATATGAAAACAGTTTTTCATTTATTATTAGTGTTAAATATTATATATTCCATGGTGTGAACCTGACTAGTCATTAATCACGATGAGGTAATTGTGAGGATATTCTTATCAAATCAGGGGAAGGAGAATTTGAAAACATTCAAAGGAATATAAAAATATATATGAGGTAAATATAATCATTTTTTATGTCTTGGATGTGATAGAACAATATTAGAAGGCTATAATGCTGTTGATATGGCTGGAATTATAGGCATGTGGGAATACATATCTAGGA
This sequence comes from Viscum album, assembly GCA_963277665.1. Lineage (NCBI taxonomy): Eukaryota > Viridiplantae > Streptophyta > Magnoliopsida > Santalales > Viscaceae > Viscum > Viscum album. The sequence goes on along the minus strand of OY728167.1, from coordinate 278,107,306 downwards.
CCTGATATCATTTTTAGGGCAGCAGTCTCATAGAAATCCCGACTTAATATCTGTGTTTCCTTGTTTACAATAAAAGCAGAGTATATCATCGTCACTGAATGTTTCTTTGAGATTCTATGTATGAATAATTTTTCACAGTAGTTGGGATAGAGTCATGATAGTTATATTCTCTATTAAAAAAGTCACAGTGTTATTCATCTCAACAAGAACCCCACATTTCATTACATGTCTAAACACATAGATGTGTGACATAACTATATCTAAAATGCTCTATAATAAATAATGTTGATAGTTTAGAAAATAAAAAACAATTATAGTGGCCAATACTTAATGAAGAACGTTCTTCAGAAAGAGATGTTGGACACATATATGGATACTACAAGTTTAGATACTACCACAAACTAGTCATGAGGGGGAGATTTGTGGTGTCCAATCCCAATAGGGGGAGAAATTAGTGGAGGTAACTTCTGTAAATATAAAGAATCAATATCCATTTGTGGTAAGTCAAGGAAGTGGAGGAACCTAGTGGTGAGGAGAAAATTTCAAGGTTTATGATCTAACCGAACAACCATTGATGTAGAATTATATTCTTTCTTCATAAAACATATTATAATCCAATGAATTTGTAATTCAATAAAATCAATTGTAGAATAATGTGTATCCTATGGCATTTCTTCTACATAGAGGAAATATAAACCTGACACCCTTTCTCCTATGGATGTCGGGACTCTACCAAATCATATTAAATATGTGTGTTCCACCATTTTCTTTTTTTGATTGGTGTTTTTTTCATCACCAAAGACCTCTGATTCCCCAACACTTCCTTCTTATAGTATACATCATACATTTTATCTTCATTATAATTTTTTGTTATATTTCATCCATTTACACATTACAAATAAATTAATTTTGATGGTGAAGGAATAATAAAAATCTTAAACTTTATAAAGTGATAAAAAATTATTTATATTATAATAAGAAAATTTTAAAATAAATTATCAAATGGAATATATATATATATATATATTAATAATAACATTGTATGATTATGTATATTTTTTTTTAAAATTTTCAAATGTTAATTTCATGAATTATCAAATGGTATATTTTTAAAATTAGAAGAAAATAATTACCCCAAATTGTCAATGAAAAATTTCCCAGTGTTATCAAATATTAATTATAGATTCTATTAAAGGATAATTATAAAGGTAATAATATGAAATTATCTGATTATAATTTTCAATAAATTATTATAAGACAGTAATCAATGGATAACTTATGAAATTATCAATGTGTAATTAGATGTATTATTAAAGGATAATATTAAAGTAATAATATAAAATTGACATTTGAATATTTATAAGAGATTATAATAAGATAATTAAATTGTAGAATTATTTATTAAGGGATAATTTGTGATAAATATTAGAAATATTTCTATAAGGGATAATTGATAATAAATTATCTAAAGAAAATTATCAAAGGATAATATGTATTAAATTAACAAATTATAATTATAAAGGATAATTTATAAAAAAACATAGGAAAATTATAAAATAATAAATTTTATTAAATTATAAATTGATATTTATAAAGGATAAGTATTTATAAATTATAAAAATATAATTATAAAGGATAATTATGGAATATAAAAATAAAAATAATAATAATAGGATAATTTGTAAAATAATTATCAAACAATAATTATAAAGGATAATATATAATAAATTTTCAAAATGTAATTATAAAAAGGTTTTTATTTTGAAATTGTAATGAGAAAATTATCCTTGAGGATAATACATAGAGAACATTCTTTGAACAAAATGATAATTAAAAAATTATTCCGGAAAGTGAAAATATCATGGAAAATGATATTTTAATAATATTTCAAATATTATCCAAGAGAGGGAAAGTGTCCTCACATGTGGAGGTTAGGGATGGAAGCATGATTCAACATTGGCAGTGCCTCAACTGACATCGAAACAATGTGGAGAAATTTAGTCAACATGGGTTTGGCCGGAGAGATGAGATTCTATTATAATGGGATTTACTCTTGTCCATTAGGTCCATATGGTCTTGTAATTGGTCCCATCTTCCCTTGTAAATATAAGAGTGTCCTTTAATTAGATTAATAAAGTGTCATCATCCATAACATAAAAAAATAATTGTTTTTGGTTCTTTGAAACCTTGATGAACCTCATGTATGAAAATTTTTATAATAATTCCATAAGGGGTGTTCTTGACCAGTTTATCCCTGCCATTTCACATTGAAAAATATTTAGGTAGGAAGTTTCCTTACCTTTTCTGGGCTCATTTACACATGTTGTTTTTAAATTGATTAAGCGTAGAAAAATTTTGATGATTGTGCTTGATTATGATCAAATGTGGGTGAGTGTAGCCCATGAACACATTTGATAGAATTGATTCCCTGAGTAATTGTATCTTGTTATTCATGTTTAATTTTGATCACCCGTATTGTGAATACTACTTTAATTATGATGATATTTTATACTTACTGATGTATCCAATCAATATATATATTCTTTGTGGTATTTTTCTTATAACCTAAGATAGGTGGACTGTATTGAAATGTTCTCCCTTGGAGGGGTAGTGCGGATGGATTGCAAAAATGATGATGAGGGACCTCTGTATAGGGTAGGGATTTGACGATGCCTAGGGGATGCCTTGTAATTCCCTCATTGACTAAGGGATGTTGATTATCTCACAATACCTAGAACATACCATGATGACTAATGGATAATGATTAGATCTTGATTCCTACTATGTTACACAATTCTTAAGGGATGTTGATTATCACATGATCCCCAGTACATGCATAGAATGTGACCTTCTTGAGTAGTGATGTGGAGTTGCAGAATCAAATGACTCTAAGTAGTGTGATTGATCAATATTGTGGATAATCCCTTATTTTTTATGAAACCTCGATTATTATATATTTATAATTTCTCCAAAAATTAATTATGTATCTATATTTTTAAAATATTAACTATGTCATGGTCATTTGATTATAAATTTTATTATTGGGTTCTAATTTATGAGGTTCATACATGATAAATTGATCATTAAATATCAAGTCACAACCAAGTACATTGAACTGAAGGATAACTCCATATAAAAAAATCAACTGATCTTATTATCAATGAGAACTATAAAGAATTATTCAATATTATTTTTAATTGTTTAAATCAATCATCAAATTAGTTTCTCAAGATGAATTATACTCTTTTTCTACTTAACATAATTAGTAGGCCATATAACCAAGAAAATTTCTAAAAAAATAGTTCCTACTAACCCACTATTCATAGAAAAATTCAAATCTCAATGATATATGTAGGCATCTCACCATTACTCATCCACTTTTATTTTAATGGGATCAATAGTTATTATATATTGAGAAATATCATTCCAAATAAAAAAAAATGATTTTTTTGGAAAAAATAACATTTATCAAAATTCGTAAAAAATATTTTATTTTTAAGTCTCCAAAACAGTACTAATTGTTTTATATTAATCATCATATATATTAGAGTATACCAGAATATATTAAATAAACATATCCAAATATTTATCCAAATATTCATAAAAAAACTATATTCAATATATCCATAAATACAACAGGTGTTTTAGATAACTAGGAATGAATAACCACAAACTCATAATGATCGTGCCTCATCTGGAATGACATCCTATGACGGTATTCCTTGTTCACCTCCAAATAGTGATACCAAATCCTATTATCATTCATTGAAAAATGAATTTCACTATAGAGCTAATCAAATAAGTAATTAATAAATGGAAATATATATTTTTCTAAATCATGATGTTATTGAGTACTCAATAATCAATTCATTACCTCATAGAACAATTTTTGTTTTTTGAAAAATAGAATAAGTGCCTCCCATTTAAAAGTGGTATGGTGGATAAACCCATTATCAAGAAACTCCATAAATTTCTTTTTATATTCTAGAAACTCAATCAAAATCATTTGATAAGGAGGTTTTAAAAATGGATTTGAATCAGACGCAATGTCAAATGTAAACTCAACCTCTCAATGAGTAATAACATCATGTAAGTCATCCAGAAATACATCCATACATTCAATTAATAATTTAAAATCACTAATTTCAAATGTTCCATTTGACTAAACAATATGTTCAAGGGAACATTCACTCACATATTTTATATGTTTATCAACTACTTTATATGATATAAAAGGTATGAAATAATTATAAAATATAAATGGAAACTCAATTAAAATAATAATTATTTTTTACAACAATCTATCATAGTGTGATAAACATAATTAAAATCAATAAATAGAAAATTTTTGAAGTAAATAATTGTAAAGACATGAATTTGTTTAGGTAAAACCATTTGGCATATAGTGATAGAAATATTTTTAAAATTTATTTTTTCCTTTATACTACCCTGTTGAGTTTTTACCATGAGATCTGACTTCATTTTTTGAGGAAATGTTTTATTTTTACATGAAAATTTCAGAAATATAAAATAATACATAGAACCCATATAAAAAATTTAGATTTATCTAAATAAAAAATTCTTCTACCTATCACCACATTATTTAAGTTTCAAAATAATTTCAATGTATTATTAAAATACTATGTTGAAACATTCTATTTATAATAATATTGATTTCCCTCCTTGTGTAACAGAATTTTGATATAAATTAGCATTTTTTCTGAACACATTATAATTAAAAACCGTCATAGGCTTATTTAATTATCAGTGTAACCATTACCACTATCTTTTTATTACAATAATGTTCCATGTTTCTAGGATTCACATATCAGTAGAAATTTATAGGTATCATATTACATTCTCCATAATTCATTATTCAACACTTATCAAAAGATGGTCATTAAATTTTCATACCTTCTATTTTCCTCAATGAATGCTTGCCCATTTCCTACCAACCAGGTCATTTCTAATCCATATTATTGTAAAATTCCAAAAATTCCATCTCAACAATCACAATGTACTAAATAATTTCTTAAAAACATCTACACTTCTTAGTGACCAGTGATCATTGTAAACATCTTATAAATCCACAGTAAAATCATACAATTTAGATATCATGGCATAGAATTAAACGTGATGTATTCTTGGACAATCTACTAATGAAATATTATTATGTGTCAACAAAGGTCTCATAATATTTATTTAATTATAATATTTTTTCTACTAAAAGACAAATAAAACTATGAAGATACTTTATATGGAATAGATATTTATATAGCATCATGTTTTTGGTGTCAATTTCTTACATTTATTTAGATTTATTAATGGCATTCCACCATGGAATGGAATCAACATCAAAATGAAAAATTTAAATTGTTAACTTAGGATGTTATAAATATCAAAAAACATCATATATATTCTCTAGTGCATTAATAAATCCATTATAATTCATTGATAATAGAGATGCAATGAATATTAAAGGATTATGTTTCATGAAATACTCCAGTATAGATATGTTACCCTGAAGAAAATTTTATTTTTCTCTATCCTAGGATCTTTTGTTAATTGAATGTGTTAACTGATTCCATACCACAAAAAAAACTATTCAAATTATTCCAAGTTACCAATTTAAAAGGTTATTACCCATTAATGTCATTTTACCTCAACTGCAATTTTTATTATATAGAAAACAATTTTCAACAGACATATATTAGTTAAATAAAAATTGAAATAATCCAAATATATCATATTATATTATTAAAATAAATTAAAGTATATTTAAAATGTGTTTTAACATTCTCTTAACCTGTAAATTTATGTATACATTTTCTCTAATACCCACTACAACACCTCAAACCATAAATCTAGAAATAATTACATGATTTATAATAATATTTTATTATTTTTACACTATTATGAAATTTTCAATTTTGATTTTTAGATAATTAATTCAAAGATTACATTGAAAATTGTATACTATTTTTATAGTATCAATTTTACCATAGAATGGGTTATTTATAAAGACAAACTTTCCTAATTCATTGTAACTCCCATATCTCGAACAAAAAATGATCTAAAATTTTGAAATATCAATTAGACCTAAGAAAAATAATTTGAAAACACTGGATGGGAAAAATAAAACATTTTAAGAGAGATAATAGAAAAGAAACATGTTAGACATTTTTTTAAAAAATATATAAAATTGTTTCTTTTTTCACAGTAAATATGTGTTCTAAATTATTGGTATAGTTTACCATGAAAACTTTTAAATTTCTGAGAAAATTTTCCAAAACATTTCGTATAAATAAAAAAAAATTAATCATAAGGGATTCTTGGAAAAATGATGAATAAAGAAAATGATTACATTAAAATAATACATTCACCATTATAAAAAAATATAATAATTTTCCTTAAAACATTATATCATTTTATTACCTTTTTTAAATCTATATATTTCATTTAAAACCCATTCGAAACTATCATATAGGTACCTAAATACCTTATCCTTATATTAAAACTTATAATAACCTTTATAATGGAATAAGATAACCAGATAATTATCAAATATATTAGGATTAATATATAAGAAGTTCAATTCACCACATTTCACAATGAGTTAAAGAGTTATATTGGGATCACTAATCCTCAATGACATATAGGGCACACCCTCCATTTATAAATTTTTTCAAACATCCATTTAATGAGTCAAATACATATATTTCAAAATTAATTAATAAAAATCATTTTAATTTACATACAATCACATAAAAATGACACTTTCATTTATCCCATATACATTATATAATTTTTTTGATTATTTATAAAACAGTTAATAAAAAAATTCAAAAAATATATTGTGAAAAAATTATCATTAACATAACCATTAATTAATCCTTATATTAATAATGACTATGATGGTGGGAAAATGTGGCCAAGCCATATATGTGAAAAGATATTCTTTTTTCACTTTGGTAAAAAACATCAAAATGACCAATATGGTAAACATTTAATGTATTATTATTCAATCACATTAAAATAAGGTAACCATTATTTTTAAATGACATTAAATCATTCATGAATCATAAATAGAAGTTTTTTTGAATAATTTTATTAACATGTATGTGGAAGGAAAAGAGTTCATACCACTTAGACCAATGTTTTAAAGGAAAACCCCTTACCATATGTCTTTTCTTTCTAGGTAAGTTATCATACTATTTAATAATAAAATAAAATTATATTTATATTTGATTAAGAACCAATTTCATGTTGTTTAAATTGTTATCATTCTTTTATTTCATTTATGACCATTTTTTATTATGTAACTAAAATTTTTAGGTTTGTGTTGGATGTTTTGGGGTCGTTAGGTTTATAACCTCAAAACCATATCAGTGTAAGGACTATAGTCAAAGGGATTATAATTCCATTATCTAAAAATAGTAAATATGTTATATTTACCATATTTACACCATATATTCACTTTAAAAAAAATCCTTGTTTGGTGGTTATTCAAAATTAACCACATAGTTTCATGGAGATAATAGTTTGTACGTACGCAAGAACATTGATTTTGTTTTTCTAAAGGGTGGAAATGGAAATATAGTAAATAAAATTTTACATTTATAAAATTATAAATATTTTATAATTTTAATAATTATTCATTATTTCTATCTCTTTGAATATCTTTATATGGTGAAAATGAAAAATTAATCACATCACTTCATTGGGGTGGTATTCCACATGTAAGGATGTGCATTGTTATCAATTTCCAAAGCATGAAAATTAGAAGAAGATAAGTAATATATTTCGATATAGAATAATAATTATTTCATAGATATAATTTATATTAATTATTTCAAACATTAATACATTCATTGTGATCCAGTAATGAAAAATGAAACACTTTTCTTCCTGGAGGGGTTAGTCTACAAATACACCTGTGTGATTCTTCCATTTATCATAAGATTGAAATATAGGATAAAAAGGGTTCTTCCATAATCATAATAAAATTTAATTATATTTAACATACTTATTAAATTATTTCATCATGGTTGATGAATATTATAAGGAGGTAGAATAAAAAATGAACAGAGAATAGATCGGTTAGGACATGTATCTTCTCCTCAGTTATCCCCATTTGGATTGCATGTTAAGCCTTATATGATTTGTATTTTGATAATATCAAGAACAATATGATGTTGGTACATCATTTGGGGAGAGTGTTTTGTGTGGTTTTAGAACAATATTGTTCTCAATATGTAAGAGTAATGGTGGAGATGAGGGTTCCATTTATAAGTGTGGGTCGAGCCACACTTCGAAATATTCAATAACTAAAAGTAACATAAAGTCGCATTCATGATCACGTGGAACATAAAAACTGAAACTAATGTACAAGGTTATAATAAAACAATTATCTAATAATAATTATCATATTATTTTTGGATTTAAGAATTAGGTTTTACCAAAATTATCGTGATTTACCATTGTAACAACCTAAGATTCCACGATACACTTTGCTTTGAATAATGAAATAGCTTGCGATGTACGCATCTCTGAGTTCTAGAACACTGTGACCAATCAAACTAGTCATTTAAAAAGTAGTTATGAAGAGTAATTCCAAATTTGATAGTTTATAAATTTTATTTTTCAAAATGGAATTCATTTTTGGATTCAGATTATAATAATTATCTTTGGGTTAATTTTTGGTATATTTTTGAAAACATTAAATTTTTTATGTATAGTGAAAAACACTACATTATTGTTTAAAATGGAAATTTTATTTAAATAATTATTTTTAAATTTAAATTTATTTTAATGTCAAAATAGATACATAATACTTATATTAATCTAATGTAATGAATTGGAGTCATTTTATAATAAGATTAGATATTTAAAATTTTATTGAACGTTTTAACGTCTTTTACCCACCTTCTAGCCACATTAGAAAATTTGCATAAAACATAATTTTACTGGTTTTATGAATTGGATTTCAAAAATTATAGATTTACTGTTGACATTAGTAAGTAAAATGTGGTTTAACAGGATGAAAACAATTTTTGGTAAATAGTAACTTTTGAATTTTATTTACCACGGTTAAAATTAAATAGGGTAATAAAAGTTAAAAATGAAATTATAATTACCCAAACACATGTTATAATTCAATTATATAGGTGTATATACATCAAAATCAACCTTAGGAAAAAAATTCCTTTTGGATCCACTTGGATTAGATTAGGAAATTTAATATATTTTATTAAAAGAAGAGTTAAAAGTGTTAAATTGAACGATTAATAACTAATAAATTTTTAATATAGAGTTAAACATAAGATAAATTCGACCATAAATATAAAATAGAAAGATAAAACTATTTCTAACATCATGGTATTTTATTTATAATTTTTAGACATTGAATAATTTAATTTATACATGACACCATGATGATACTGTGATTACCTTATAAATTAATTATTAAAATAATTGATATTATAAATATTAAAGGACATGTCAATTGAATCTTTTGATTCCATACACGAATTTTCTAGGTTAATATGAAATGTTATAAATTATTCAATGTATTATTTTCTAATTAATAATGAATTTTTTACTTTCACAAAAACCAAATACTATATAGTGTCAAAATTGACATAAATATGTTTTAAAAAAAATACTATATTATGAAATGATATAAAATTCATAAAAATATAATATTCTTCAAAAAAACATATATAAAGTTATATATATCATTTAAAACCCACTTGAGGTTCTCTTGGAGTTTTATAGTTAGTATAATAACCATGTAATATTGAAATACAAGAAGACATGGTAAATGTTAAACTTTTTAAATAAGAGTTAAATCTAAATGATAATGTTAATATCATGACCTAAACATGTCCAAAACCTATTGGTTGAGATGATTTAGACTCTTCCATATATTATACTCTAAATAAATCCATTTGGGGATATTAGAAACATAAAATTATTTTAGAATAAATTAATATTTCAATCATTTCCTAAAGTGCCCCTGACCTCTCATATAAAAGGGTACATCCACTTATTTTAAATTCACAACTCCAAAGCAATTTGTATCAGCCTAAACCTACTCAATAATCCTCCCAAATAACCTAAAATAATCCTAGAGAACTTAAATTGATCATAAATCCATCATATGGAGAATTTTCTTTCAAATCAAAAGGAAGAACCTGAAGAAGATGTAATTATTCCATCATATATTTCAAAGTTCTTTTTTTTCTTCTACTTCTTATTTCATTCTTGTTTCCATACCAAAAAAATAACTCTAGTAAATTCTACTTAATTTTAGTATATTATAAATATGTTAAAACCATATTAATTATTCTATCCCACATATGAATGAAAAAAGTCACCATTCCTGTGTACGTACAGCTTGCCGTCTCAACGTCGTGGTGTAGTTTGTTATTCAACACTTCATTATTTTGATGGGTATAATAATGAATATAATTGTTATAAAAATAAAAATAAAATGTTAATGATTCTTTATATATAATATACCATCCAATTACATATTATTTCTACATCAATATAATGATATTGTAGATCATGCGTATGCATGGCTTATCGTCTCCATGACGCAATGAGATTTCATCCCCCATCATAACAATTCATGAATAATTATAATTTGATGATTAAAAATAATATTTAAGAACATAGTATCATTTTGGATATTAATCAAATACATCATACCCATAACAAACAAGACATTCATAGCATAACATATAATGAAAAATGATTCAGTTATCACTTGAAACAATGGTAATACTTAAATAATATTAACAAATAAATATTATAGGATCATATATGATATAATATTTCTTTATGTGGTTATTTTATAATTTAATAACAGTTATTGAACATTTATACAAGATTTTAACATACCCTTGACTAAGGAATAATACAATGTAATCAGTTTTCATCTCAATTTTTATTCCCGTGAGATTCATGCTATATTTGAAACTATTTCTTTTTGTGTGGTGTATGTACTACCAATTATTTTTTTCTTTTTGTAATATACATTAATTTATGAGTATTTACATCTTCATTATATGATCCTTAAATCTTAGGATGAATGCTTTGTAAGCAACCAAATCGGTAAGTGAATTTCATATTTCAATTCCCACTCTTTGGGTTTTATGCATACTTTATTTATTTTACACCAATATTATGTGTTAAATAGCTATTTATTTAGTTATGTAGTAGCTTCCACTACACTTTTAGTGGAAATAATTTTGATACACATAATAACTCCATTGATAATTTCACATGTCATTGATATGAACTTAAAAAGGTCAATCTTAACTGAATTTCCCTTTATTGAGTTAAACATCCAAGTCAATGGTTCTGTTTTTACAAGAATATGTGTGAATGTAATCTGATTGATTTAAACATGATATCAAATTATATTGAGTGTATTTATATTTTCCCACATATTTATGTCATTTATTTATCCTTTATCTAAGGATATGGTCTTTATACGGGATTTGTCTCAATTTACATTCCATTGAGACTTATTTGTTGTTATGTGTTGAATCACATTTATATGTGTAAATACTATCCTTTGACATATTATATCATTAATTCCTTTATTATCTTTATATTATTAAATTTTGAATAATTATATTCCACAATTATTTTTTTCAAGAGTCTCTCATTTTTTTAGGAACACTTTAACTAAAATATCTTTTTAAATATTTATTATTCTAAATCATTATCATTAATGTCCATGTTTTAAAAATGGTTTTAAGGATTTATTTATATGGACATGAACGTTTTGAAATTAAAGTTCATTTCAAATGTTTCAATTTTTTATGGGACACATTGATTAAAAAATCTTTTTTAAACTAATTCTTTGATAAATACTACAACTTTTATATGTTTTCATGAAAAATGGGATATTTCTCTAAAATAGTTTTACTGATTATTTTCATCTATGTCGATATCCTTTATTGTATTTTTTCTTGATTGAGGTTTATTTATTATAATACACTCTTCCATAATGTATTTAATGAGTTATGATTGACCGTGGATAGTCTATTTTTATACCATTTATGGTTTTTTGTTAAAGTATTGATATTTCGTATGCTAGTTTTAATATGAATGTTTAGATTATGTTTCACCCTTTCATATGAGGAATGAATTGAACATAGTAAGTGACTGGTGAGGCTAGCTATATCCCATCGATGCATCGGTAGGTCTCATGAGACAAACTACTATCTTGGCACAAGGCCTTGGAAAAATTTATATTTATGGTTTTGTCACGAGGCCTTGACATTGTGGTCAAGATGTCTGACATTATGCATTCCATCATAATGAAATTAGATATTTGTAATACATGTGCTTATTCGACTAGTATAATATCCATGTGAATAATTAAATGACATTATTTGATTTATATTTTCCATATTTTACTAAAGTTTATGTCTTAGAGGATTCTGTTTTATTCTTATACATTCCCTTCAATGTTTATGCTTATTTATGAATGTTTCTGCTATATTGTTATCCTTACTGAGCATCTGATCCCACATCATTCTTATGTATTATTTTTCCAGGATGTGAAGAAGTATATTATGATTTAACTGTAAGAATATGCTATGGGACATGAGTGGGTTCAAAGGGAACAAAATGTTTTTGTTTTTCAATTTCATAATTCAATGTTAAACATATTTATGTATCTAGTACATCCAAGGCCACTAAACTGATCAGTATTTCGGGACATGATCTCTTGTGAGAATGAAAATGTTGTATAATAATGCACTGACACTAGATAATTGGGGTCAGGGAGTTACAACTGGTATTAGAGGAAGTTTAGTACAAAAAAATGAAACTAGATTTATAAAAACTCTGATTAGAGAACATTAACCTAAGATAGACTTTCAGGATTAGTATAGAAGAAATTCATATAATTTAGGTAATTTAGAGATTTTGTGAGTTTTCCAAGAAATACATCCATGTCTCAATAAAACAAGTGGACGTGGTTCTTGAACAGATATACCTGGAAGTGAAAAATCCAACAAAGAGTTTCGGGCTTGACTCGAGGTATCCTAGTAAATGACAATGGTCCATTCTGTGCACCTGGTTTGACACTCCCGGGAGATATTCTTAGAATAATTCAAATTTTATTTATAAACAATTTTGAAGTACTTCAATATATTATGAGAAAAAATAACCTTTAATAAATTCCATGGTGTTTTATATTGAAAATAAGGTGTTATGATATTCTCTAAATGATTCTATGACTATTGTTACTCACACAATGCTTTTTGGTTTTAGTAAATGGATGGATTCCAATGGTGTCATAGTAACATTGAATATGATGTACATCATGGTCACATTGGTGGAAATGATAAAGGTAATGGAACGTTGATAGGCATAAAAGATATCATGTTTATAGCGAATCAATTTTCCAAAAATATGATCAACAACATATACATTAACCAATTCCCGAACACAATAAATAAGAGAAAGGTTGTGAATAATAAGAGCTCCAGTAGTGGAGACCATGGTGAAATGATAGATCAATTTCCATCATGCAGGAAATGTGGAAGGAGACACCTAGGAAAGTGTATCAATGGAAAAATTAAATTCTTTATGTGTGGGAAAGAAAGACATAATGTAAATAATTGCTCAGAAAAATGAATAGTACTACGGAAGAAAATAAAAATGATCACAAGAATCCTTTTATAGTAATTTTCTATAAATGTAGGGGACCTGGGCATTGCCCAAGTCAAGGCCCTATTTTATAGGATAACATCTTGGTTAAGGAAAAATCTATATTGAAATAAATGGAATGTTAAATGTTAAAAATTATTAGTGATCTTTGTTGATGGGATGTCCTTGGAAGACTTCCCTCTTATATGTGTAACTATGCTGTATGTTTTGTGAAAATTCAATTTGAGGAAAAATTATCTTTCCTTTTGTGGATATAAATATAAAAGAACAATTTTGGTTTATATGATCCTTGAATTTGAGGCAATTATAGGTTATTACTTTTTGGGATGATAATGCGATGTATGAGATAAAATTTAATGTTAAAATTTGTTATGGTTATTTTTTAGGAATTTATCTCATTTTTGGGAATTTCATAAAAATATATAGTTTTTGAAAAAAGACAACACACAAACCATGTGACATCTAGTCACGTTGAACAATGCTACGGGAATCGAACCCACAAGAAAAGTGCGACTGGGATTTATCACCTACCACTTGATTAGGTGATGTCCCTTGTTAGTATGACTAATTAGTTTTAGTTAAATGAATTTATGGATCAATAATATTTTAATTTTTTTGAACTTATTATTTATCCAATGGATATCCTTATTATAGGTAAATGATTTGGTGATTAAGTGATAAATGTAATTTTGGAAGACATTCACTCTTTTGGTAACACTATTTTCCTAAGTAAAATAGAATACTATGGAATTTAATTTGAGGAGTAATGGTGGATTTTTAGTTTGGAAAAATCTATGTTTTAATTGTGTACATATACACATTTGGGTTATTTATGGTAATGATTAACCTATCATAGAGAATATGTGTTTAAGATAATTACTTTTAAGTATGTGATTTTTGGAAGACTACGTAATAAATTCCTTCAAAATTATGGGCTTCAAACATAGTTTGGAATATTTTGAATAATTTTAAGGAAATTGATTATTAAATGGTCGTTGTAAAACTTTGGGTATTGTTTTTTTGGAGATTAAGAGTAGTATTTCTTTCTGCAAAGGATTATTATTTTTGTGGATCATCTGATCTTGTACTAATGATTTTGTTTTTTTGTTATTGTATAAAGTTAAGGGAAATATATAGTTCATTTCTTTGGATTAGGTGATTCTCTATAAGTTTATTGTAGCGCTTAAGGTTTGAACAAGTCATCTTGAATAATCATCATTTGGTGAATAGATGAGTTTGTTGTAGAAATTTATTAAAGCATGAAACTCTACTTGTAATGTATGTATATCTCACTATGTTCTTAGTCAATATCACAAATAAATTCCTCAAAATTATTAAAAATAGCGTAAAACAAAAAAAAATCAGTTTAATCTTCCTACTAGGTAATGAAAGACCGTTTAATCCATCACATGTTTGTTGCTTTATTGTTGTTAACTTTCTCCTAATAATATTCTTTATCATTATTCATCAGAACATGATAGTTCGTTTTCTATTCCATATCGATTTTTTCCAAAATGGAACCATGGTATGTGTTATTTCTAGTAAATGTCATACTTAAATTTCATTATTTTAAAATAATGGCCCCATTAATCCTTTTTTTATGTGGGATTTCAACTAAGATATTTTGAAATGTCAAAACCTTAGTTTTCAATCCTGAGTATAAATTACAAGGACACAATTTATTGAAGGAGGGGAGAATGTAACACCGCAATTTTCCATGGTACGCTTCTATTTGAATAAATCAATAGCTTGGGATGTACACATCTTCGATTTCTAGCACACCACGACTAATCAAATTAGCCATTTAAAAAGAATTTATGAATAGTAACACCCACCATTTGAAATTTTATAAATTTTATTTTTCAAAATGGACTTCATTTTTGGATTCATAATATCAAAATTATCTTACGTTTGTTTTTTGGTATTTTTCTCAAAAACTTCAATTTTTTGATGAATAGTGAAAAACACTTCTTTATTGTTTAAAATCGAATTTTTATTTAAATTTTTATTTTCATATTTAAATTTACTTTAAATTAAAAATAGATAAATTATAAAAATATTAATCCAATGTAATTCATTGGATTCATTTTAAAATAATATTAGATATATAAAATTTTATTTTACTTTTTGACGTCTATTACCCACCTTCTAGGCACATGAGCAAATTTGCATAAACGATAATATTACCAGTTCTGTGAATTGAATTTCAAAAATCTGAGATACACGGTTGACATAAGTAATTGGAATGTGGTTCAATGTGATGAAAATAATATTTAGTGAATAGTAACTTTCGAATTTTATTTACCATAATTAAAAGTAAATAGTGTAATAAAAGATAAAAATAAATTTATAATTATCCCAACACATGTCCTAATTCTATTGGATATATTTATTTCAATAAAAACCAACCTTATGAGAAATATATTATCCTTTTTGATCCACATGGATTAGATTAGGAAATTTATTATATTTTATTTAAAAAGAGTTAAAAGTGTTAAATTCAATGTTTAATAGCTATACCATTTTTAATATGGGGTTAAAAATAAGATAAATTTGACAATAATTATTAATTATAAATCTAAAACAATTTCCAACATCATGGTATCTAATTTATAATTTTTATACATTAAATTATTAAATAAATATATCACACAATGATGACACAATAGTTTCCTTATTAATGAAAAATTAAAATAATTGATATTATAAATATTAAAATACATGTAAATTGAAACTTTTGATGCCATCCATGAATTTTCATGTTGAATATGACATGTTTTGAATTATTAAATGTATATTTTTCTGAATAATAAATTTTTATGTCTTTCTCAAAAACCAGATACTAATTAGTGTCAGAATTGACATAAATATGATTTTAAATAAATACTATATGATTTAATTATATAATATTCCTAATAATATAATATTCATAAAAAGGACTTAATTAAGGTTATATCTATCATTAATGAACCACTTTAGGTTCACATGGAATTTATAGTAAGCATATTAACCATCTAATATAAAAATACATGTAGACAAGGTAAATGTTAAACTATTTAACCAATTGTTAAATCTAAAAGATATGGTTAATGTGGTAACAAAAACTTGTCTAAAACCTATTTTTTGAGAGTATTTATACCCATTCCCACCTTATCCTTTAAATAATTCTATTTAGAGCTTTTATAAACTGAAAATTATTTTTGAATAAATTAATATTTCATGGTTTTTCTAAAGGGCCACTCACCTCTCTTATAAAAGGGTACTTACCTTTCTCTTAAATTCACACCTCCAAATCCATTTGTCTCGGACCAACCATTCTCCAATATCCTACCATATACCCCCAACTAAACCTATAGGCTTTATTTTGGTCATAAATCAAACCTAACGAGCCCTTTTTCTCAAATTAAAAGGAAGAACCCGAAGATGAGGAAATTATTTCATCACCTCTTTCAAAGTTCTTTTCTTCTTAAACATCATCTATCATTGTTGTTTCCATACCAAAATAATAATTATAGTACCATATAAAATCATTTAATATATTATAAATATGTTAAAACCATAATAATTATTATATCCATCCTCTGAATGACAAAGTTACCATACGTGTGTATGTATGACTAACCGTCTCCACACCGAGGCATATTTTGTTATTCAAGACATAATTATTTGTATGGGTATAATAATAGGTATAATTTATTTAAATAATATATATAACATGTTAATTATTCTGTATATATAATTTTCTATCCAATTATATATGATTTAACCATCAATAGAATGATATTTTCGCTCATGCGTATGCATGGCTAACCATCTCCACGACACGATGAGATTTCATCCCCCATCGTAATACTTATTGAATAATCTTCATTTTATGATAAAAATAATGTTTAAGAACTTAATATAATTTTTATATTATTAAAATAAAACCAATCAATAAAAAACATGACTTACATAACACAACATATAATAGAAAATAAATTAGTTAACATAAAAAACAATGATACTACTGAAATATTACTAACAATGTAATATTATAGATTCATATATGATATAAAATTTATGTATGTGGTTATTGTATAATTTAATCAAAAATATTTAACCATTATACATGAGGTTAACATACCCTCGACTAAGGAAATGTCCATGGTAAGGGGTTTTCACCTCACTTTTAATTCTCGTGAGAATCTTTCTATATTTGAAACTATTTCCGTTTGTTTGTGTATGTACTACCCATGATTTTATTATTTGTGTAATATATTTTAATTTATGGGTATTTAAATCTTCATTGTATTATACTTCCTTAATGGGATGTATGTTTCACCAATATCCAAATATGTAAGGGAAATTATAATTTCAATTCACACTCATTGGGTTTTACACAAACATAATTGATTATTTTACTCAAAGATTATGTGTCGAATCACTATTTATTTATTTATTTAGTAACTTCCACACACTTTTTGTGGATATAATTTTGATATACATAATTACTACATTGATAATTTTTCAAGTCATTGATATGATCTTGATAAGGGTAATCTTTACTCAATTTCCATTCATTGAGATAAACATCCATGTCATTGGTTTCATTTTTACAAGAATATGTGTAAATGTAATATTATTTGTTTAAACTAAATATCCAATCATATCGAGAGTACATATATTTTTCACACATAATTATGTCATTTATTTATCATTAATCCAAGTATAGGATCATTATAAGGGATTTCATCACAATTTACATTCCATTGAGGATTCTTTGTTGATATGTGCCAATTCACTTTTATATGGTTTATATACTATCCTTTAAAATATTATATCATGAATCCTTTTATTCTCATGATATTATAATTTTTTTTAATTTTATTCCTCAATTAATTGTATTCAAGCATCTCTCATTTGGTTAGGAATTATTTAAATAGAATATCCATTTAAAGATATATTCTTCTAAATCTTTCTCATTAATTTCCATGTTTTAAAAATTGTTTTAGGGATTTATTTATATGGACATGAAATTTTTGAAATTAAAATTACATTCAAAAGTTTCATAGTGGTATGGGACACATTGATTCAAAAATCTCTTTTAAATGACTTCATAGATAAATAGTGCTTCTTTTAAATGATTTCAAGAAAAAGGGGATATTTCTATCAAATAGTTTTATTTATTATTTTCATATATGTAAATATCCATCATTTAATTTATTCTTGATTGAGGTTGATTTATTATAATAAAGTATTCCATATTTTATTGACTTAGTTATGATTGAATTTGGATGGGCTATTATTATTCCAATCATGGTTTATGGTTAAAGTATTAAAATTTCATATGCTAATTTTAATATGATTGTTTCGATTATGTTTCACCATTTTCATATGGGGAATGCATTAGACTTAGTAACTGATGTTTGGGGCCCTCTATATCCCCTAGATGCATCGCTAGGTCTCCTAAGAAAAACTACTGTCTTGTCTAATGGCCGTGAAAAAATTTATATTTAGGGTCTTGGAACAAGGCATTGACATTGTAGTTATGATGTCCAGAATTATGCATTCCATCATTATGAAATGAGATATTGATATTACATTGATTATTCGGCTAGTATAATATCCATGTGAATACGTAAATCAAATTGTTTTATGTATCTTTTTTTTATATTATGGTGATGTTTTTGTTTAAAAGGCTTGTGTTTTAGTCTTATACATTGACATCAATGTTTATGCTTATTTATGAAAGTTTCCACAATATTTTTATCCTTAATGAGCAATTAAGCTCACCCCTTTATTATGTTTTTCCCATGATTTGAAGATGTATATTATAACTGACCGATAGGAATAGGCTAAGGGATATGAGAGTGTTAAAAGGGGACACAATTTTTTTTCTTTTTAGTTCATAATTTAATGTAAAACTTATTTATGTTTCTCGTACTTCCATGGATACTAAACTAATCTATCTATCAGGACTTGATATCTTGTGATCATGCCAATTTTTTGTAATAATGCACTATCTCCGGGTAACTGGGGTCGGAGTATTAAAACCATTTATCGTGGTGACAAAATTTTACCATGGTTGCAATTAATAATGATCAAATATTAAATTTTCCTTATAACTAAATTTGAAACTCCTTATATCAAATATGGAATCATTTATTCAAGATTCAATTTTTTTAAATTGATTAAATTATATTTAATATATGTCTTCAAAGAAATGTAAAAAGAGTCTTTTAAAATATTGTGTTTTTAGCATAAAAATGATAATATAAAAAATAAAATATAATTTTATTTATTGTGGAATTATTTTGATTCCGTTGAAAAAAATGAAACATATATATATTTTAAACCGAATACAAATTATAATTTAGAAATTAAATTAATTTATTTTATGAAAATAAATGATAGTTTTGTAATAAAAGCCTCTATTACTTTTTATTCGCAAAAAATAAATAATTTCCAAAAAACTAAAAAAACTTATCATATGTTATATTTTATATATCGAATGAAAAAAATTATTCCTTTTAATAAAATATAAAATTAAAACACAAATTAGAATTTTATTGGATGATGTAATTATTGTAAAACCCATTTAGTTAAATTAAACCATTCCTTTTATGACTGAAAACATTTATTAAATTATTTATAAAACTGTGATGAATATGAGTACATAAAATGAATATATTTAAATCATACTATTAGTTTCTTTCCTAGATTACCATGGTTTATTATCCAAAAAAACAAGTTAACCTTTATCATTGAAAACAACATCAATAACAATTTTATAAAATCAAAATTTCAATATCTATACAATAATAATGTATTATTTTTAAAAACCCAATAATGATCTCCCAAATTATAAATAATCGTCAAAAACTAAAATCATGAATGATTGAAAATTTTTGTTTATACCATTAAATTTATAATATTCTTTAAACATATTAACTCCCAGTGGTATATATAACTCTTAAATAATCTGTAACCAATAACTTTTGAACCTCTAATGTTACATAAACCCTTCTCAAGTACCGACTTGAATGACCTTAAAAAAATTCCCATAATTATATGGTTTATTGAATATATTGTCTCACATATATACTAAAAAAATTTCTTATTTTGGGTTTTAGATTATTATGAAAATTCCTTTACATAACAAAACTCATACTCCTTCATCCAAGTGGATATTGTTTCCAATAAAAAAAACTATATTTAAATGATATAATATATTAAGTCAAGGATAAACCTATATAACTAGTTATTTAACATAAAAATCATTCACAGAAATCCTTAATACCTGTTAAATAATTTGAAAACATGGAATGAGAATGTAAATCTCATTATGGTTTATAAAAATATATAACATATTAGGCCTTTGAAAACCATGAAACTCAGTGACAATAATAATTTTATATAATAAATTTTGAGATTATATAAACACGTATTAACTCATAAAACCATCTAATATTATAAAAGGGATCAATAAAACAAAATAATAATAAATAATACAGGAAAAATTCTAATCGTGACTATTTCTTATAAATATTTAAAAATCATGAAAGAAATTTTCCATGAAAAATAAATACTATAACTTTATTAGATCATATATATCATTTCTAACAGTAAATAAACTTCTTATCTCATGAAATCCAATTATTTTTATTAAATCTCATAATTAATAATATAGAATCTTTGATGGTGCCTTGGAACATCGTATGCATCATCACCCAAATAAATAACCCCAATAGTCACAAATACAATGGAATAATCTATTTAGTTACATCCAACACATTATCCCCAAATACTAAATTAGTTCCCAATGCATTAGGGGATTTTTCTTAGGTCCATCAATCATCATCGATAATTCTCAAGAATTGAGACCTGAATAAAACACAACGAATATTACATTAATAATAATTATTATAATAAACAGTATATTTCAATCCAAAAGAACATGAATATCAATTAACCAATAATATATTAATTTAAATAATAGGATAATGAAGAATATTATATTAATGGATATCAATATGATTATGAAAATAAATATTCATTGAAAAAACATAGTGGGATTGCGGGGAAATTATTTAAAAAATTAGTGTAAATGTTTTTTAGAAAAACGTATTACCTTACATACCGACCTTCTTTATACACTATATTCATACAAAAAAATGTAATTATATTAATTAATATATTGATTTAGTTATTAACACATTTAAAAATGAATATATTATCATTCTGGAATAAAATATTTAATAAAGCTAATATATAATGAAAATTTAATATACTTGTCTTTCTATTCATCGTTATAAAATTATAAGAATGTCCAAGTATAATAATTTATGTGGGTGGTTGAACATTTCTATACACTGACACACTACAATAATTATTTTTAATAAATTTATATATATATAAATATATACTCATTTTACATAAGTATATTGTTATTAATTCAATTACTTATTTTTATAAATTAGTTTCAAATAGATGTTGGGGAAAATGATTAAGAAAATAAACAATGGAAATGTTGATACATACATTTAGTAGTTTAATCTCATCTAATTGATTTCTTTTATAAGAAATATTTATCACCCTTTTTTCATTGGATTTTGAATGTGTAAAATTCTCCCAATAGAAGAAATAAGTGAAGAATGCGGATTGAAAAAATCATTATGTTTCGAAATGGTATATTGACTTCCCTTTTATAGACACTACTTCATTTAATTCCCCCTAATATATATTCCAAAAGGGTTTTGTAAAAAATACTAAAATATTTTATTGATTTTAAATAGACTAGATAATATATGTTCACAATAACATATCTTTCAATTTCATAATATTACTCACTCATTTATAAACATTAAATCACAATAAATTTAATTTCATTGAGTTTTCTTTAAAATATAGTATTCTTCTTCAGATAAAACATTTATTTTCCAAATACTTATCATATTTTTTTAATCTTGTAATTTTAAGTTTACCTTCACTATATTATCTTTTCTAAATTTTATCATTTTAATTTTTTAATATATTAATTTATTTTGTTGGATATGGACAATGAGTAAATATTTAGTTATAAAAATAATTAGGTATATATATTTATATACATAAATGTTATTTTCATTATAAAACTCATATATATCATGTTGGGAAATAATATACTATTACTAAGAAAATTCCATTGAAAAATTTAAATTAAATTGTAAATTTAATTGGATAATATTTCTTTTCCCATGATTTTTTATTAATTTCATTATTTAGTAGTAATAAATTTATTATAATGAATTTAAATGAATTTTAGCGAAGTTAGAATTAAATATAAAATTAAATTTCAATATTAAAACATGGTGCATAATATTGAATCCATAAAAATTCAGTTGGAAAATATTAAAAAACATAAATGGCTATATATTAATGGAACATGTAGTGGTCTATGTATGTGTGAATTACGATATAAGAAACTTTTCTTTTTCAGAATAACATAAGTATGTGGCATCCATATAAAAAATATGCCAATTTTTATAACATCCATATAAATATTTTAGTTGGAAACTAACTGGTAAAACAATAATATGGGAATTAGGCCCATTCAGGGGAGGCACAGGACATGTTAATCCCATGTTTTTTTTATTTTGGTGATGAACGAGGTGAGAACATGGATTTTAGTGGAAACTATGAGTATTATTAAGGAGAATAACTCAAAACACTATACCAATGTGGTAAATAGGATGCGAAAAACACTATTAATTCATTATAAAAGATATATAAATCAAGAAACCATCTTATTCATTCATTATGGATCATTCAATCAAGAAAAACTTCTTCTTCTTCCTTCAATCAAGGGTATGAGACATACATGATAAGTTCTTTATGTCACACCATTGAATTCTTAAATTAATTCATTATAGAAGTATTTGATTGATTTAAAGATTAATATATGACCTATGTATCATGTGACTTCAATTTCATGAATTAAAAAAGTACATAGTTAGGTAGATTGGAGATATATTCTTTTTACAATTCAATTTTGTTACGTTCTGAAGATACATTAGCTATTGATTTGTTTTATGTTTAAAAAGGTGATGCGAATATCAGTTGTGGTAGTGGGGTTATATTGATGGAGGGTTTCATATAAATACACTCATACATGTTCATTTTCAATGTATGAACATACCAAAAAAATTTAGTGATCTATCAAAGAGAAAAAGAGACATTAAAGCAGTATATATTTTCGAGAAGGTTCCACATCATCGTAATCTTCCTTGGACAACACGATTGCATGAAATTATGAAGATTTCTATGAGCTTTTGATTACAGGAAGAAACATTAACTATGATTAGAGAGAATTTATCCATTATATATTGTTACATGAATAATCGTAATGGACCACATAATATATTGTGTAAAAGAGTTTATAACACATTCTTGAGGTAATATGAATGCATTGAAAAATATAAATGTCCCACACAATTTTTTTAGGTGGAATTATTGACAGAGTGTTACTTCATGAAGATATTAATAATTGTAAAGAACTATAAACCATGTTTTGATATGAATGATTACTGAAAAATTATATTATACTCTAACTTGAATAATTTTCATAAAATATATGACCATTGATTAAATGTATGTGATGGGTTCTACAAAGATTATATATATGTAGTTTGAGAAAATCATGAATAGAAATTGAAATATATAGTAAAAAAAGACAATAAAGATTAAGTGTCCTTGAATTATTAAATTTTCCATGTAAATAAAATGAATCATTTATGAAAATAAGTTAGATTATTGTGCAAGTTTATTTTTGTATAATGTAAATTGATGAAGAGCTGAGAAGACCATGAATTATAACATACATTCCTGACATTTGAGAAATACACGTGATATGTATCATTGCATTAATAGTGTATAATGTGTTTGATATTGAATTAGATTATTATTTTTATGGCCATATACCCATGTAGTCTATGAATTGATAAGTTCTATAAAATATTTTCACTAGAGTTAGGTGATAAAATTCACGCAGTTGAAAGTCTGCCACTCGAGTTCTTATAGAGGTGTACATGAGTAGATATTGTAATCTGATTTTTTAGGAATATTTCATCACATGGTAGTAAAAAATAAGTATGATTATGAAACGTAACTTTATATTAAGGGATCCTATCTTGAATAATATTATATGTCTAATGTTGGACTTCGAAACATGTTAATACTTCACGGGGAATCTAATATGAAAACCAGTGCGAAGATGGTAACACAATGGGAGGTAGTATAAAGATCCTAATATGGGACTTAGGTGTCTCTTGCGTAGGTTGGATCTTTTGATCTCTAGTGGGACTCCAGAGTGAGAACCAAGGGAGTCAATGTTGGTGGGGAAATTACATTCCCTGGTTATAACCACCTAGACATAAATAACAAATTATAGCTAAGGTGAACAACCAGTTGCAACAATTAGTAAGTCTTAGTATCGAACCACATTAAAATACTACATGTTTTGTTTAATTTTATTTCATCAATTCATATAGGTTTTTATAATACTAAGAAGTAATATATATTTTATGTAAAAGTGGGTAAAATAAAATATAATTCTGTAGAAAAAGTCACTACAAATTCACGCTCCCCCTCTCAGTGTGATATTATGATCCATTACGAACCTAAATTAATATCAGATTGAAGGTTCGACCTCTTGATGGATATAATTTACATTATTTGTTTTTTATATAATATGTATATTATGTTTATATTAAAAATTCAATAAGATAAAAAATTTCAATTGATATAAATTCCAACCAATACTCTTGATGTACGAAAAGTTGATGTTTTAGTCAAAAGATAGAAAACAATAATTAAAGAGTGTAAATGAATATTATGAATAAAAAATATTGAGATAAGATAAATGACAGGTAGAATATAGTAAAAGTGGGATTTTATTAGTCAATTCATTTGAATATACTAATGATGAATCAAGTTTATTTTACGATGAATATATTTTCAATTCTAAATTTATAGAGAATTTAGATAATGTTCCCGAAGAAGGGGTCACATGTATGATCACTGTTTCCATATAAATTTGTGATAAAATTTTCTTATATAGGAAATTTATAATGTTATGTAAGTGGTATTTTCTAAAAATGGTCACATATGAAATACTCCCCCAAAACATGTCAGAGCTATTTATTAAACAATCACTCTTTAAAATGAAATACATGTTAAAGCTATTAATTAATTTAAATGTAATTTTTGTGTGGATTATATCTTTGAAATGATATGTATAATAGTTTTACAAAAAATTGTAAAGCTATATAATACATAAATGATTTATAAAGATGCATAGATTAATTTGAAAACAAAAACAATTAAAGAGCTTGACAATTTTCTACTCATGGATAATTAGGTGCATGATGATGAGTCTTAGAAGACAATTATTCCCTCGGAATAAATAATAAAATCAATTTAATATGAGAATATTTATCTCAAGGTAAAATTTCATGAATTATAAATAAAACTAAAAAATATGGAAGGGACACAAGCAATTACTTCCCCAGATGCTGAGAAAAGATGTTTTTCCATGAATTTATCTGATAATAGTCTTATTTATAAAAAGACTCAGCCTACTGTAATTAATTGATTGAGATTATATATGGTTAAATATTGTATATTTTAATTGAAAAATATATATTTTATCTTGAAAAGTCTGTGAATACGAATACTATTTTGATAAATTGTTTATATTCAGCAATAATATCAGGAAAAAATTTGTGATTAAAAATTATGTTGAATGCACTGTATCTATAAAGAGGGATGTAAGGAACTTTGTGAATTATTATTCCCTAAATTAGGATAAAAATTATAATTGTTTTTTACATCAATGATATAGGTGTAAAAAATAGTAAAATTTAATCACAAAAGAATAAATTATGATTTTTTCTATTTCTGGTGTTTTTGGATGTTTGGGAATCAAGTAAAAAAATATTTTCATATTATTTTATTGTATGGGAATTATATATTGCCTACATTTTTGTGGGGAAAATATAATTAAAAGAATAAAAATTCCTATTATATGTAGGATTAATTGGAATGTAATTAGTTTATCTAGATGACGTATTATTATATTTAATATTTCTATTATTATTATAATAATGGTAATCTATTATGATAATTTATGTTATGTACCATTCATTAAAAAATCATATGTTGAGGTGATGAAAAGGCCATAACCAAAAGTGAATAAGTTAATAAAATATTATCGTAGGTTAGGCATGGGATATAAATAGAAAAAAAATATTGTTAAAAAAATTACCTATAAGATTGTGATTAATGATGTGAAGATTGAGACACCAAAAATATATTCACTAATTATGGTAGGAAAGACAATATGATATGAATTTTTGAGTTTTATGTGATCTTCGATTATAATGGAATAATTCTAAAACTATTGTAAGTGTGGATCCCAAATATAAATAACATGATTTATTTAGTGAAAGAAATCCCTAATGAAGAATCTGAAAATTTACCTAAAAAGGATAATAAGATTAATGTTAAGAATGTGTGTGAATGTTTTATTATGTTTCGGTATTTAACTAAATGTTTTTTCACATGGTTTCCTTGATTAGAAAAATCTTCACGAAGAAAGGGAAGGAACATGTTACTTGTTATTTTAAAAATATTTATTGGAAGTAATCTTTATAAAGAATAGATATTGAGCATGTTGTTAAACAATGATTCATCATGTATCTAGAAAAGATATATGATTCCATAAATATGGATAAATCATAGGAAAAATAAATAATCTCTTGTAATAATTGAGAGGGATCCTTTTCCATCTAAGAAGATATATGAGTTTTGAAGAAACTATCTTCCCTATTTATTTAATTAAGGAGAATTAAAGAACCACCTTATTCCCATATATACAATATGTTTTTTATATAGTGAATTGAATATGAATCAAACATTCATATAGAGACTGTAATTTTATGGAATCTATAAACATATTATAGCTAGAATGATATCAATCCGGGAGGCCTATTGGAATCCTATGTCCAATTTTCATAAATTCTAATAATCCTAAAATATTCTTTGAGTTCATTGTTGAATAAATCCAATCATGGGGACAATTATAGGATGCATCTCTTAAGGGAGAGCACAAACGAATAACCAAAAAATATATCAATATTTTTTGACATCTCTTAACTATTTAATCTAATAGTAGGAGATTTATCTAATCGTTCATGATGATTAAATTTACGCATTAATGGGTTTTACTGATTACATTCCCATATTTTATTCTAAAAAATATATTCTAAAAGGGATAGGTTTATTACCACCTAAGAGAAGGAAAAATAACTTCCAAATGGGAAGTAAATTCATGAAATTGTATGTTCTTACACTTTTTCAATATTATAGTAAAGGATATTGGTTTAAAATATGTTTAAAAACCCATATTAAAATTTTTTAATGTTTGTATTACATGATATGAAATAATTAATATCATTTATAGTTTTACCCCTCTAATTTTCTGGAATGTTCACATCTCACAGAGAATTATAGTTCATTAATTTTAGATATATGAATTTAAATGGTTAATACATCTTTCATTGTATTAATCTAGATAATAATTTTTAGAATAGGATAATATTATCGTAAATTTTGAATAAGTGGGTAATATAACAATGAATTTATAAATAAATATTTTATTGACAAAAACTATAATGGAGGAAATTTAAGAACCAAAGAATTTTTTTAAGTATAACGCACTTTCAAAAAGATGAAAATTTGAATAGAAAGTGATTAATGATTGGGGTGGTTATTAAACCCTTGTTCTTTCTAATTACATGTACCAATTATGTTATATGTTTTCACAATGTTTATAACATTTGAAGAGTTGAGTATTTGATTTTTATTTTGTTGATATTAATTCCATGATTTAATAAAATGAGTAGATTTGAAGAGTTGAAATTTGGTTTTTAAATTTTTATAATGAAGTTAAATGATTAATAATTTATTAGAGGTTATTAATTTTTTCTTTGGATGGTGGAATACAAGACTATAATTTCTCAAAACAGGTGAATATATGAGTTGTTTGATGCATAACACCCACATGATGCTTAGAGATGGGAAGGGGTCATATGCAGGGGAGATATTTCCTCTCTGAAGATCATGTGTGAATGTATGCAAGTTTCGACATTGGTGTCATCATGAGAGGTTGTGGGAATGGTGAGTATTATTATGGAGATGAAAATTGAATATGAAATTATTGTAGAAAAATAGTAATCACCATAAAATTTTCATCAATCACAAAAGATACGGATATAACATATCCATCATATTCGATCATTCAACATATTTTGATCAAGATGAATGCCTTCTTATTAAGTTTCTCATGGTCTTTTTACATATGTTGAGTCTTCATTAAACCATGTCATATTATTATCGAACAAAATCACTCGAGCTTCATTTGATCAACATGATGATTCAATAATGATTTATGTATCATGAAAAATAATTTTTATGAATTAAATGAAGTTTATACTGAGAAAATGTAATGATAGATTCTTTTTCAATGAGAAGATGGTAATTTTTGAAGATATAAAAGTTGTTAAGTTTGTGTTCATATAATAAATGAATTTTACATATTGATTTAGGTGTGGATTAAAATTGGTGAAGTGTACTCTATAAATACCCTCAGACAAAGTCCTTTTCCATGTATGAGATAAACATAAAATTGATTATACTGTGAGAGAAAAAGCATTGAACTTATTGTTATTTGGATTCAAAAAACATTCTATGTTGTCCTTTTTTTACATGTTCCTCAAGTAATCATTGTGGTTAGAAGATTCAATGTTGTGTACATATAAAAAGTCAGTGAAAATATCAGTTGAGGTGGTGGAGTTAAATCAGTGAACCATTCTCTGTAAATACCTTCAGACCTAGTCATTTTATATGTATGAGATTAATAAAATATTGAGAACACTCTGAGAGACTGAAAAAAAGACCATAATGTTCTCTATATTCTGGAAAAAGTTCCATGTCATCATGGGTTTTGTTAGACCTCACGGTCTCATTATGTTTAGAATATATCCCTAAGCTTTTGATTACCTAAAAAACATTCACTATGATTTATGGGAAATGATCATGAATATATTTTGGTGCCAAGAATCTTAATGGAAAAGTATTATATTACATGAAATAGTTTAAGACACATACATGATATACTATTGTTGCATGAAATATAATTAGGTGTTGTGTAAATTTTTTTTGCAAACATCTTGAGAATGTGTGAGTTCATGATGTTACTGAATTTTTCAAATGAATATGAATTGAATTTTGATTTTCATGAGTAATGATTAGTGACATTTCAGTCTTATGTTAAAACTTCTCCTTCACTATACATGGTTTTGATAATATGCATCAAGGTGGCTTATGTTATGGTTTCCTCATAGATTATATATAATAATTGTAGTATTATCACTGTGTGAAAGGGAAATCACTAGGAAAAGAAAACACGAGAAATTGTATGTGTTCTGGAATTTTAAATGTTTTCATTCTCATGGAATAAAACTTGTATAATCATAACTAAAATGGTTATGTATTTGTTTCACAATTTAATTTTAGGAAGAGTTGATAAGACCATTCATTATAACATATATAAAAGATGTTTAATAAATAAATATACAATATGCATTGCATGAATAGTATTCTAGGAGTTTCTAGACAAAAGATGAGTATTATTTCAGATGATATATACATAAGTATTCAATATATTGATTTTTTCAGGTGATTTTTTATATTATAGCATAATTAGAAAGATCATGCAGTTTATAGTCAGTTTCCAACATTCTTGATGCAATGTACATTACCAAATTAGGTGATCTGTTTTTTTGTGGAGTATAATTTCATCATAAGGTAGTGTAGAATTATTATGAAGCTAATAGATATCTTTCTATTACTGGATCATGTCATGACGTAAAATTGATGTATCCAAGGGGATTCTGTTGTTAGAGAAGACTTCTGTGGGTCTCTATATTTATGTTTAATGGAATGATGGTAATATTGTGTCATGTGGAATATTGATCATCCTCTGGAAGTCATGAGTAACTTGTGTAGTTGGGAGATTTTGATCTCTAGTAGGACTCTACAGTGGAACACTATGGGAATTAGTATTAATGGTATTGCAACTTTCTTTTGTATTAATAACTTATATATTGTGATGAATATGTAATTGGGGGAATAACCATTTTCATCACGTAGTATGTCTTAGTACCAATCCTTATAAAAATAATGAATATTGTGTTTCATTTACTTTTTAAATTTTAAAAATGATCCACTCATTCAAATTAATGATGGAGGATTGAATTAAAAGGTGTAAAAGAAAAAATATTTCAGTAAAATAAGTCACAGTTTATTCTCCTTCCCCACCATATAAGCGTTAGTACATGATCCATTTGGAAGTTTAGATGGCTTTGATAATGGAGTCACATGATGACGTTTCTTATGTTGGGACTACACCATTGGTTAAGAGGGATGTGACTTATGAGACCATGGGTTCCCTATTACTGTTTGACCTTAAGAGGTTCAGTTAGGAGGGTTTTATGTTGTTGACAATGGGTTTCATCTTTGAAATTAGAGATATGTGTTTCAAGCATGTTTGGGATCAATTTTAGGTGTCAGGACAAGGCACTGGTTGACCCATATAATTTTATATATGTCAGGAATACCGAGGAAATTATTTCTTAGGTATTATGTGTGAGATGAGGCCTTGGAGATATTATAGGATTGAGTTTTGGACCTGATATGAATCTACTTCTCTCATCTTTTAGCGAGTATTAGGTAAGTCTAGGTAATTAATGAATGATCTGTATATAGGAAACCCCTATTGTTTGATATATTCTCTAACTAGATGTTTATATTCCATTTTCCAATAATTATTATAAGGGTTTATGGTCACTCTTTGGATTCATAATAATGGTAGATTTATGCTAGTTTTTTTGGACTAATCTGATGTGGGAATATCCCTTTCATGTGGTTAGATATTTTGTCACAAGTTCAGATCATACAATTAGAGTCTTATACGTTGTAAATGGTGTATTTTATTATTTTCAATTACTATATGGATTTTATGGTTCTACGTTATTTATTTTTACAGTGTTAGTCATCTGGGATATTCCATACAATCCATCATATGCACCCAATATTTTGTAGCATGGTGAGACACGTGCTCATAATTTCGGAACACTAGATGAAGTGGGTATAGCTTATCTTGGGTGACACATTATACCTTGAGGATTGTTGAAGATTTATTTATTTTAGTTCTTTATTTTTTTAATATAATTATAATTTGACTAGTATAGGCATATCACATATTCAATGCATTTGTTATGATAGCATATGTTAGAACACTATTGGGGGAGGATTAATGAGGTTTAATATTCAAATACTATAATGTAATCTATATTAACATGATGAACCTTATGTATCCTTTTAGTTTGAAAATAATATATTTAGTTTATGGAGTTGAGTCTTATGTATGAATTATCATTCATTACTACTCAGATGGACTCTGATGATTAGGATGGAGAATCTCTATAGTTGTGAAGATTATGCTTTAGGTATGACTCTGGGATGGTAGTGGATAGTTATGAATTTTAAATTATTTTTAATTTTTTACAGGTGTTCATCTTAGTCATCGTTCAAATGATGTGTTATTTCATGATAATGATTCTATATTTTGTATTCCATTAATTAAATCATGATTCTATCTATGTTATTTATTTTTCACAATTTGATGAATAAGGATGACTATGAGTTTAGTTATTTTACTCTATTATTATAGTTTTATTTGAAAGAATACTCAACTCATTTATGGATTTGTAACTCATGACTAGTCAAAATCCTAATGCATATATGGAGGTACAAGTGAGGACTTGTCACACACCAAATTAGCTAGCATGTTATGATGACCAAAATAGGATCATTGGAAAATGTTATCAAAAAATTACTTTTTCTTGTCTTATTATTTGGGTGATATTAGAAGGGTATTTTAGGAATATTTCAAATCATGTGATTGAACATAGATTGAATCATTGCAAACACATTTTTGTATAGTGTTCGATTAACCACGTGATGGATTTATTTATATCAGTTTCATATTCTGTGGTTGTATGATTTCACGTCGTGCAATGTACCTTGGATTTTGGATTTCTTCAGACGAAGGTGATCTGCGAAGACTTCGTTCAGCTTCTCTGCGGAGGGTTTCACTCTTGGTGTGGCCAGGTAGATGCAGATCGGATGTGTATCACATATGAGGCCGGTCGAATAGGAAATCCAGTTGATTTTGGGGCCTCTGATGGTAGAAGGCGGTGTGGAGCTGTTGAACTTTGTCTTCTACGGTAGTAGGTTTTCATTCTTGGTGTAGGAAGGCAGATGCAGATCTGATGAGAAACGTGACTGAGGCAGGTCGATCGGTAAGCCAGGTGTGTTTATGAATTCCCTATTTCTGTTTGAGCTGTGTTGTTCCTTCTTGG
The DNA here is from genome assembly GCA_963277665.1 of Viscum album. Classification (NCBI taxonomy): domain Eukaryota; kingdom Viridiplantae; phylum Streptophyta; class Magnoliopsida; order Santalales; family Viscaceae; genus Viscum; species Viscum album. Next base: position 278,074,103 of record OY728167.1, on the reverse strand, counting down.
ATGACTGTCAATTTGATTCCTGGAGGACTGTAATGTTGGATCCCAATATTGTTTGAATTTTTGTGTGATCTGTTCATGGTTGGATGTGTTTCATTTGGTTTTTTGGCTTGCCATTGACTTTGGTGGTCGTTGTCGGTGTTCGGGGCCATGGACACTTGATCCGTTGAGGGTACTGGATGTTTTCTCCTCTTCTCTGGCTCCAGTACTCCGCCACTCTCTCCGAGGTGGATTTGAGGGTTGGTTTTAATGGTGTTTTGGGACGTGAGGGTGAGCGTCCGTAGGCATCTTTTGGTGGTTTTGTCTCTATTGGCTCCTGGAGGTTGATGACGTCGAGGATGTGATGTTCTTGTTTACTTTTGATTCTGGTCATCCTTGTCATTGTTCTGACCTGCAATTTCCCACTTTTTATCTCTTCTCTGAATCCTGGATTCCCCCAATCTCCCCGAGGTGGAGCTGTGTGGTGGGATTCAAGGCTCTTTGGGATGTGAGTTTGTGCGGGCAATTTCAGGGGGAATGTGGTGTCGATGGCTTGATCTGCATTGGTGAGGAGTTTTCGGCACCAGCAATGACGATGACAGTGGTTGTTCGTGACATGACTGATGGGGAAGCGTGATGCGGGCAGGATTGTGGTCTGAGTTTGGTAATGTTGAACCTTTTGAATTTTGAATATTGGGAATTTTTTATTGGTCTTTGTATTTTTGTATTTGCAATGGGTGTGATCTAGCAATGATTGAATTTTTAATCGAGTGGAGTTGTTTTGGTTCATACATACCCATTAAAATATTCATTTGAAAATAGAAAAATTGATTGTGGTTATTATAAGGGAAATATAATCCCATCATTGTGGGATTCATGAAAACCATAGTGGGTTAGTGTGATCTTTTTAATTCATTGTGGTGGACGTAGTAGGGAAATGTTTCTTTAAAAGAGAATGAATCATGATGCATTTTTTATGTGGAACTGGTTCTCAAAAAAAATTTGTTAAGAGTGACGATGGTTGTACATGGGATGTGGAGCGTTGGGAGTTCACTTGGTATTGAGTTTTGATGAGAAGGTAGGATCAGTTAGTTCATTCTCCCTGTTTCATTGTTAATTAACATTCGATAGTGCAATATGATATTGGTAAATTCTACTTTTCTTGGAGGATTTATCAAGTGGATGGTGGTCATGTGGTTACCCTTAGATTACCTGATAAACTATAATTTTGAGAGGAGAATCAAGGGTTATCTGGTTTTTTATAATTTACATTTCGAAAGATACATCGTAAGTGTTTTAACATCTTTATCCAAGATTGAACGGTGCATGGATCATGTGAGCATGAGTCCTATTGTCTGATCATTTTACAGGTGAGTGTGTGAAAATTATTTTTGTTTGAATCGATGTATTTTTTTTGAGAGAATGTGAATTTAGGTTATATGATTTTTTTTGTTTTTTTAGTGGGATGGAAAATTTTTGTAGATCTGTTTTGAACATATGGGTTTGAAGGGAACCAGAGTGGTATAATATTGGTGGAAATATTATGGTCATAACTATAATAGAAGTGTTATTGGAGACATATACTAATGTTTTAACTATTTGACATTTGAGGATATGATCCTAATTTTAAAATGTTTTTTCACTGGGGATATCATTCATTGTTATCTAGGAATGGTTGATGTTTTCTTTTTTTGATTAGGAAATCATATATGTGAATTTTATCCACATCAAGTCATTACATTTTGTGGTTGCTGAAAAATTTGATGTGGATATCATTTTTTTGCTAAGGGGGGATTATAAATATGTTCCTATGATGGGGAAAATAAAATTTTTCATATATGGATAATAGTAATGTAGGAAAAGATATAGGTGATGTATGAATAGTTTTTTTGGAAATCATGAGGGAATTAAATTCCAGTACCTAGGAACAATCATAAAGTATATGGTTCCACAAAAAGTATGATAATAGGGTTTTTGGTTTGGAGGCTTAGTGAATTATGAGTTTTTATAGTATACTATAAAATAATAGGATTTTATTTCATGGTGAGTTATAATATATATTTAATAGTTCTATTGTTTAGAGGATGTTTATAGTAATCCAATGATGCTTCCTAGGTGTGATAAGTGTCATGTTGGGAGTTTATGATAACCCCAATTATCGTGGGTTGAGATACATCAGGGTAATTGGAATATTTATTCAAATAGAGTATAAATGGGAAGAATGAAAATTTACCCCTGGAGATGATCATAGATAAATTTTTTTATTGCCTTGTTAGTCCCTGAATAAGGGGTTTATCCATGGATAGTAGTTTTGTGGATTTCCAAGAAATTCAGATTTTCAAGGAATATTTGATATTAAATTATCTAAAATTAATTAATTTTCTATGTGAAAATGGTTATTTATTTTGAACAGATACTATAATTGAAAATACGACTCTATGGTTCAGTCCTGAATGGGGGGTTTTACCTTAGTGGTATATAAACACACATTCAGTTCAATGACTTGTGTTAGGATGTTAAAGCTTTCATTTTCTTTTTTAAATTTTTCATTTCCTACAACCAATTTAAATTCACATTTATTTGATATCTCCCCCTCAAATGTATTTATATATCTAGATATAAGAAGGACAAGGATAGGGGATGATGCTATGAGGTTCGTTCGAGGATCTTGATCGATATTGTATGGTTGTGTGGTGCGGATCCATGATCAATGCATTATTGTTTTATGCCTAAGGTATGAATTTTATTTTGTTATTATCTAATATATATATATATACATTTATATTTTTATACATTATATACATATATTTGTTGATGGTAGTTCCATGATATCCATTTTGTGGTGTGTTGGGGGAAAATTGGTGTTTCTAATGTTAAAAATAGATTATTGTATGTCAAACATGTCAACATTACATATATCATAGAGAACCCACTCTAGGATTTATCATTTTAGAGTGAATTTTAGATTATTATGGCTATATTGAATGTGTATTTGGAACATTCCATATTTAGAAACTCATGGAGTGGTTTATGGTTATGATAGAATTCCCATGTGGGGTATATGGTAATGTAAGACACACATCCAGTACCAATATTTAGTGCATTTCTAGAATCCATGTGGAATTTTTTCCAAATTCTTTGTGGGGTACAGGTCCAAAACAGGGATAATCACCATATATGCATGACACGCCATGTACTTGAGTAGTACCTGCCAAGTCTATCTTAGGTACATAGTAAGGTAAGGTTTTGCGGGGTACACATCAAGTACATGAGTAATTTGATGTGTACTCCCCCCACACCATGGAGGTGTTTCACTTGTATTATCACCCTTGTTTCATAATTGGACTTGTGGAAAATCATTTTTGGGTGTTTTGCTATATTGGGAGTGGGTTGATACCTAGGAAGGGTTCTGATATTTTTGATTCTCTTGCCTTAATGATGAAAAGGGGATAAGTTTCAGATAATTGATATGGTTCCCATAAGTTCGGATCAAGTAGTTATTTCTTATGGGAATTACAAGGGGATCTGATGATGTTATTTTGGATGGTTATTTTATGTCAATTTTTGTTACAAGAGATTTTAGTGGTTGACATTTTAGAGCACATTCTAACATTTTAATTTAGATGGAGACTTATTTTTCTAGATTAAAACTTTAGGATGCTATGTTTTACTGAGTGTCCATGAGTTACAACAGAGATGAGTCTATATGTCCCGTAAGGATGTTGGATAGGCTAGATGAGCTGACTTTCAGCATTCCATAATCATTATTTTTTCCTGAGGTCCATTATGGATGCACTTGTAGGAATAGTGATCCATTATGATTCCCATATGGGAAAGGTTATCATCAAGGATCGATTGAGTGATAGGTTCACTGTATGAGTATTCAAGAATCCATCATTACCCATGGTTTTATATTTATGTGAACTAGGGGACTATAGGAGCCTCATTATGGATTGAAATGTCGAGGTTTGGTGATGATTTTTCAGTGTTTGTGATTTTGGGTGTCACCATTGAACTAATAGAGCAGCATTGTGAGCCTATTGTGGTTGTGTTTGAGTTGTTGGGTCTAGGTGTTGTATGACCCATGTTTTATTCCTTATATTAGTTATTTCAATATTATTCCTTTATATGTATTTTTTGAGATTATACAATTAGTATATTATTGGATTAGACATTGATTGGTGTTTAATATGATTCTATCCTCGAATGGATAATATTAATCAGGTGTATGGAGATAATATACAATCTGGATGAGTCAAATCCCGGATTTTCGATTATGCTCAAACTAGGGGTTATTAATCTCGAGTTATCATGTGTTTTGGAAGGGACCAAAGTAACTCTTGAGCACATTGATCAATATTTAAATCTATTAGTTTCCCTGGATGATCACGATTTGGGTGGGTCCTCTCGGTATGATTATAGTTCATGTCATCAATTTAGATTTTCAATTAGAGTCCTAGAACCTATTAGTAGTTTTTTTGTGGATGAACTTGGATATCCTATGGTCCAACATTCATGCTTGTACGAGTGTACGAAATCTAAGAGATTCTACAAGTTATGGAAGGCACACCCAGTGTGTGGTGGCCTGTGGAGTCATGCATTTAAATTTTTTTAGCACTGGTTGAAGCACGCTTGATTGATCTTGAGTGCCTTCTTAGAACCGAAGTATCAGAATTTCTTTTTATTTATGCTTTTTATTTTTATTCCAATTTCCATTGAATTGAGATGGGTATATCATGTGTTTCAAGCACTTGTTTTGACTTCATTTGTTAGGACCACCATTGGGTTTATCCTATTGATATTTATTTATAACCCCCTATATAAGAACCTAGATACACATTCTGAAATTTATGATTACTTTTATATTGGGAATAGGATGAACATTGCATTGTGATTAGTCTTAATGTTTCATACTCGAGTGGTACTCCTCCGGTGGAGTCTAAGGATCATCCTAGTTTAGGTCGGCAATTATGGAGACTGAGTTTGAGGTATGGATTGGTGATTGTAGTATATCCTTATTTTTTATATTATTTTTATTATTATATTCATGTGATCATCATAGTAGATGATTATATGATGTGTTATAGAATGATCTTTAATCATGATTCTATATTCCATTTATTATATCATGCCTCTATTTCATTTTTTTATATTGTGTAAAATGATGACTATAAATGTGTATTTTTTTTGATATTTCTACACTTATTTCACTCTAATTAAATTTTATCATTATCCTGTTGTCTTTATTAGGACCTCAAGACATGTTGGAAGCCTTTTCTACATGGTTAAGTGAACTTAAGGTCTTATCATGTGCCTAATTAGGTGAAGTGTTAAGTCAAACTAGGGTGGTTCATGACATCAACTACCTCTAATAGCTAATTTAATTTATATATAATTAGTAACTTCAATGGTAGTATTTTTTCCTATAAATAATCATATAATCTAATATCTTGTTTCATCCTCAACATTTCTTCTATATTTAATCTTCTTTAACTTCTTACTAAAATTATTTTCCATGGTGTCATTTTAATGTGGTGTCATAATGATTAATATTTCAACCTTTTCATGTTTTGAAATAATAATTTTTATTATATTATTTTACTATTATTAATCTTATGAAGAGCATTCATTGTTATTTTGTAATGTCATATAAATGTAATAATATTCATTTCTTTTACGTAATAGTTTACTTATAACAATAATTTATAAAATTAATTATAATAATTAAATAACTTACTAAAAAATATAATAAATGTTAATACAAATGTTATTATAATCACTATTGATGTAGAAGTAGAAATTAGTTGTTTTAGAGAATTATTATTGAAAAAATATGGATAAAACAATTTTTATCAACAACTAGATAAATTATAAATAGAATGAACATATAAGGTAAAAATTTAAAATTATTCATTATTTTTTAATTATAATATTAATTTATTATAATTAAATTTTATTTCTTTATAATATAGAAGGATGAAGGAGATACAAAAATAATGATAATTTATGTGGATATAATTTATAATGGGATAGTTATAAAAATTTTCAACTAAATGAAATTTGTATTAATTCTAACAAAATTATAGATATATTTATTAAAATGAAACATGTTTTGAATAATAACCATAACAAAATTTAGAATCCTACATTATATTTTCAAGACCATTGAAAAATTATGCAATTCAAGAAATAATTAGCATCATCATTTAGTGCTACTACAAATCCCTTTGAGGAAGAAAATATAATGACCTCCTAAGAGTAAATATTCATTATGATGGAACATTTATGGATAAAAATTATATTATATAGTTATCACTTATAAAGTGATTTAATTTTGTGATGATCATTAATAAGTAATAAAAAGACGAATAAAATAAATAAATTACAACATTGAGGGATTTGAAGAATTTTTTATGAAACATTTTCCTTACATGGTACAAATCAATATTTTGAATTAATTCCTGTATCTAATTAACAATTAAATAATTTTAAAAATTAATGTTATCATATGTATGTATTTTCTATAATGTCACATTGATATTAATTATTTAAATAAATAAGATATATTTTACCTTCTTACCCAACATATATTACTAAAAATAGGTATGAAAAAAATAAAAATCTTTCAAAAATATCTTAATATAATAGGGATATATTATTATTAAAGGATGAATATAAAAATGTTTTTCAAATAACTGATGAAAATGATGTAGTAAAGATAATGAATCTATACATTGTATAATAATTTTTGTTTATCATTCATGGTGAGTTTCATAGAACTCCCCCTTGAAATGTGGTGGATTTAACTATTGAAATTACCACTCGAGTGAAAACCATACCCATGATAACATTTAAAATTATTCTAATTGATTTGGAGGAGTTGAATAAATTCATGAAATAACTTTTATAGAAGGGTCTCAGTTATCCTAATGTATCTCCGTAAAGTATAAATATATCATCTTTAATAGAAAAAACATATTTATTAAAAAATAAAATAATTTTATGAACTCCCATATATCTTGTGAAACTCTATATAACACCCTGGGGAAAATACATATGGAAAAGGGTGAGCTCAAAATCCTTGTATGGTAAAAATCATTGAAATAAATCCTAACTTGGGAATAAATAGGAATAACATGATATCATCAAGGTAATGATCCTAAACATTAGATGATTGAATAATGAAGTGAAATAGTATGATCATGGAATCATAGGATATATGGAAACAACCTGAGACTTGACATTATAAATATTAGTCAATGGTAAATCTAATACCATCATCATAAAGTGTAAAATGACTCATAGGGATTTAGGTTAACTCACCAATCCCAAAAACACTGTGGATAAAGTCCCAGTACGGATTTGGTTCACTCACAAATCCCATATATATTATATAATTAGATATAAGGTTTTAAACCATTAATAATAGGTATATATAAATTAGGGCCAACCTATAAGAAAATATAGCGTGATTAGTAAAACCACCCACACACTATACATGGTGGATAAATTCCCATTCTGGATTAGGTTCACTCCCTATTTACATACATATTATATGATAAAATGTAATGTTTTCCCCAATAAATTAGAGGATTTTAAAATTTTGAGACCAACATTAATGTAATGAAAATCATACATCTGTATCCCATATGAAGAAAAGATCCCATAGAAAAATATTATGAATAATCAAAACAATTATAATGTAGTGGGTTTCATCATTATAATTTACGACATAACCAAGGAAAAAATCATATTGATTATTAGAAGAATAATAAATTAAATAATTTAAAACATTCATATTTTGAAAAGAAACATTGGTCATGTACATGGTGTTTAGTTATATAAAAATAATGAGAATGATCTGGGGAAGATGAATAAAAATTAACAACTTGGGGGATCTTTTATGAAATAAATGACGATATTTATTAAAGAAGGAAAGTGTATATTATTTTACACAAAATAAAAATTTAATCAAGATTATTTTTCAACACAATAAAAATATAAAATATGATAATTTTATTCGATTGTGTATGTGACATGCAACAACGAGATTAAATAACCCAAAAAATCCTTAAATTTAATATCGTTGATAGCTTGTGAAATATGCAACCCCATGTCGAAATGAACTGTAACATTATATATATTTTGACACAAACAATATATTAGAAGGTTTTAATAATAAAAAATAAATTATGAAAATTATGAATATCTATTTGTTAGTAATAAAATTACAATCATTTAAAATAAAAACTTATATTCTCTGAAAAATTACTTTTTTCGTAAAGACGGTTCAGACCCGTTTTTCATACATAATTTTAATTTTACTTTTCCAACTTCTTAAACTTTATGTGATGCAATGAAAATACTTTTTTATATCATAATATCATAATTATTTTAATGTTAAATTTTGGTATTTTTATCAAAATGTATATTTTTTAATGAATTGTTAAAAAAAAGTGAATAATAATTAAAAACTACATTTTATATTATATTATTTTTAAAGTTAAATTTTATAGAAAAATTGTTTAAAATTATCTTTAGTTAAATTATATATATTTAAATATAATATAGGTTATTGAGACCATTTTTTATATTGGATTTTGTTATAAAAACATTATAAACTTTTTAACAATTTCTCTTTAGAAACCCAGCTTCTCAACACATTTTAGGATTAATTTTTATTAAATTTTAGCACTTATGTGAATGGAATTATTAAAAATGGATTCCAAATTTTGAATAATATTAAAATTTATTTTCATATAAGTTCATTTTAATTATCAACCATAATGAATTGTGAAAAATGTAAAAATTACTTATTATTGTTAAAAATGATTTAACATGGATTAAGATAAAATGATAAAAGGATGAAATAACCTAAAAATTTAAAAAGTATTTTTTGTAGATTTATTTATACAATATAATGATAATTTATTTAAATCCAATAATTTTAATGCTTTTTTAGGTTAAAAATTTGGGTGCACATTTTTATTTTCAAAAAAATACAATTGTTCCACTCACCAAACTTATAAAAGGACACCCCCACTCCAATCTAATTCACACTCTCAAAACCTTCTGTATTGGATAATGAAATACCAAATAACTTCCCAACATCCCTCATCACATCCTATATGACTTGTTTTTCATAAATCCATCAATGGATGGATTTTGGTGAAAGATTAAGGAGGTTACCCATGGAAGAGGTAACATTCATTAGCAAGTGTTTTTATTTTTTTTCATCCACAAACTACATAAAATATGTATCTAAACCCCTTAATATAATAACCTCATTATATACTATAGACTAAGATTTTGTTTTTTAAGGGAATGACACCATCCCCACTTCTATAAAGTGGGGTATAAAATCATCATTCTTGTAACAACATGTGTTTTTATGAGCCTTTTTCTAATAAATTAAATTTATTTAATGTATTCTATTTTACGCTAAAACATTTAATATTTCACTACATACAACATCAGTTTATCTTGAATTATATAAAACACTATGATTCTATGAAACACTATTTTATTACTGTAAAAATTTAAATAACATAATTATATCATTGCTATTAGAATAGAGGTTATGAATAGTATTAACTAGATTATGAAAATGGTTTTTGCACTTATATATATAATTAATACATTTTTGACATTTAATTATAAAATAAAATAAAATTATTTTGAATTTGAAATGAAATCATTTTTGAAGAGCTACTTAATAATGTAGAAGTTTGTTTTATACCAATAAACTATAAAATAACTATTTTTTTATTATATAAATGAAATTAACATATTATATACTATATAATGTTTCAAATTCATCCTATATATTTTCCAAGACAAGATATATGAACAAATCTAATTTACTCTTTAAAGAAGTATTTTTCTAAAAAGGCAGTTTTACCACCTTTTGATGGAAAACATGACTTAAAACTAGCTAATCAAACTTTTATAAATTTTATTTGAAAAAAATATTCTTAAAATTAAGAATATAAAAATTTACTTTGGTTTAATTTATGATATTTGTCTGATATGTCTCATTTTTTGATGAATAGTAAAAAATGATGAATTTTTAATTGAAAACTGAATTTTCATCTAAATAATTTATAATTTTAAAATATATTTTAAATTGGTTTTAAAGTAAAATTTTACCAGTAATAAATATATTAATCTAATTATGGTCATTTTAACCTTTTCCCTTTAAATTTGGATATTAATCATCTCAATCTTTTGAACAATTTCACATTAAAGACTCATTTTACCATTCTGTTAAAGGGATTAATTTTAAATTAATATTATCCAAATATGTATTTTAAATTTTGAAAAATAGATTCAATATTTAGTATTGTAAGTTAAAAATTTATTATATAGGTCACTTTTATTTCTGGAAAATATCAATGGAAATGTTATTAAATTTTATTAAAATGGTTAAGGGTGAATCCTGAAATTATGTTTAAAATAATATTATAAATATTTGAAAATTACCCAAAAACGTGAAAAAAATTATTTTATGATGTTATTTTGACCATTAGAACATAAATTTAGAAATTGAATAACATAAATGAATCTTTTCCATTATAATGATTTGGATACTATTAAAATCAAAGACAGTGACACATTGACAAACTCTTACATTTAGTATGTAAAATAGCTTGAATATGTGGATAAATAGAATATATACTTGATTATATAGATTATTATGAAATATAAAATTATTATATACCTCATGGAAACTAGGTTTAATTTTTAGTGAAGAAATAATTATAAAAAATATTACACAATGACTATTTAGTAATTATAAAATTAATGAAAAACTCAACTAATTGATATTAAAAATATAAAAATATATATAATTTTAATTAATAATGGTCGTACATGATTTTTTTAAGATAAAACGACATATTAGTTGAGTATTAATTTAATTGGTTATATATTATCTTTATGTATTGATTTTATTAAATTCAATATAATGAATGGTGTCCAAATTGACACTAATGATATTTTAGGAAAATAATATTTTATTACATTAGTTAAAAATACTAAAAATCATAAATAATGACATATTGGATGAATTATGTTCTCAAATATAATATATTTACCAGTTATTTTCAATTTTACATCTTAAATGTAACAATATCCACATTTTATTATTATAAATTTTGATACCACATTTAAAATTAAAATATCTTAATTAAGGGTAAATAAGAATTTTAAGGTTTAAAATTACTCCAAAATTAGTCAAATTTATATTGGTTGATGTGATCACTGCTTTATACAACATTATCATAGAATAAAATTCCATTTGGTGGTATTTGGATTGATATTTACTATATTATAATTAAAACTTTTGAGAAATTCTAAATGTGCCCCTAACCTTCATTATAAAAGGACACCTCCTCCCTCATCCCATTTCACCACATTTATTCTTCTTGCTTCACCGAAATCTGAATAACTATCTTCTACACCTCCCTATACTCATTATATAGGTGATTGAATTCCCAAAATTCTAACTCCAAGGTCCATTAGAGGAAATATAATGTAGTTGTTTTTCTGAAGAGGAGGATTGAACGCAAACAATAAAAGAAGAGACTTGAGGTAAGGGATTTTCACCTCATTTTTATTTATGTAGGAAACATTCCCTGTACTATATTTGTCTATTATATGTTGTTTATAGAATTACCATTAATTAATTTTTATGATTGTTATTCTGAATATTATTTTATATTCATGATAGTTTTATTTTATTTATTTCACGGGGCATACGATTCAATAGAATAAAAAGTGTCTAGGAATTCATTCAAAATCATATCAATTCTCTAGAATGTTTCATTTTAAAATAAATTGGGGAATATTTCTCTTCCACTTACATTTTTCCTCCAAAAAACTCAATTTTTAACTATTCTTCTATTATTAATTAATGTTACCTTAACCATGTTTCTTGTTTTATGAAACACTTTGAAAAGAATATTTTTTTATCTTGTAAAAAAAGCCATTTGTGACTATACCAGAAAAATATAAGGAAGGAATGTGTTTTTAAATTATATTTCATGAATATAATCTTCCACTATCATGAATACATAATTCTTTGAAGCTTCCTTTATAGTCTTATTGGGTTCTTTTCAATGAAAATGTTATCATTTATAATTGTGTGTCTCTTAAAAAATGATTTAGTAACGGAAAGAATATTTAACTCAATAATTAATTCAAGTAATCCTTATAAAACAATACTTATTAAAAAAAAGTAATTGATGATTAATTATGTTTAAATAGGGTTATTACCCAAGGATACTAGTCTATCATGGAATTATTTATTTTTCTTTTTGAAGACTTATGTTTTGTTAATGTTTCTTTGAATGACATTTCATTTCATGGGATCTGAGATGGTGAATAATTTATATTATTATGGAAAACATATTCTAGGTTTTTCTTACATTATGTTTGGGATCTATGTATTTTTCCAAATCATAGGGTAATGAATTATATCTCATGAGATATTTAATGGAAACAAGTTGATGTGCTTGTTCTGTGTTGGGAAAAAATTAAATGTGTATGATATGTGATGGGAGAAAGTCAATGTGATTGATCCATTAAGGAATATCTTTGATAATACCTAATATTAGAGTCTTGTTTTTAAACCTTGAAATATGAAATTATTTTATATAGTTATGATAATTCCACAAGAATTTATGAATTGAATATATGATTAAACAATGAGTTATAATAAAGATTCATTCTTATGGTTCCTGTTAACATTTTATTCCATAAATTATGTTTATAATCCATGATTTGTTGGGTTTGAAATATGTATTTTATGCTCATGAATATATGACAATATTTTCTCATATTATACTTTCATAAGATAATAATTTACATATTCCATTTTTACCCGTACTGATCATTTGATCTCACCCATTTCATATGATTCCATTCCACATGATATGAAGAAATATTTTAAGTGTGATATTATATATGAGAAATATTTATAAAAAAATATGTGGGAGAAAATGTATATTTTTTGAGAACCCATTTTATTCATTTAGTTTAAAAAAACAAGACATTTACAATCCCTAGGAATGAATTTTTATCATGAAAGGAATATTGATAAAGAAAGATGTAATATCTATATATGAAAATTTGGGGTCATTATAGTTGATATCTGAACCAAGGTTTTAGTTATCCTTTGGAAACAATGATGACAATACCGTAGTAAAAACCCTAAGGATAAGCCTATGAATATGATGAAATACTATAGTTTTTGTAATGATTATTAAAGAAGTAGGTGAAACATTTGGATTCATATATGGTGTAATGAATATACATTTTTTAAATTATTTTTCAAGATTCCTCACTATAGTCGTTATTTATAAAAATATGTCTTCTAATTTTAGTGAATGGATGGAACCCAAATAAATAATGTTAATGTCGAATGTGATGAAAAACTAAATTATCTTCCACATGAGAATCCATGTTTAATGGGATCTGGAATGTAAATTTTTTTTCCTTGATAATGAAACTTTTTCAAGCTATGAATCATAATAATTGTACAAATGATAAATGAATGAAATAATATAATGTTTAATAATTTATGAGTAATTATCCACCTTCTTCTAGTGGATTATTTGACCCACTCGTGGCTGAGATATATATCAATATCCTTGAGAAAATATTTTATACTCTTCAGACCTTTGGATATTAAATAGTTTCTCGAGTTGTTTGTCACCTTGAAGGAGAATCATATCAACTGTGGAATCTTGTCAAGAATATAAGTCTATAGGAATAAATAGAATCCTTGGAATCAAAAGAGTTCCAGAAATTAATCTTCAATAATTACATTCCTTTTATTCCTCATAAAAAATGGAGAAGGTGTTCCTTGAGATAAAGAAAATGGATGACGAATATGTTGGTATCTGTGAGGAAAATATTACAAGGCTAGTGAGTTACACTTTTTGTATTATTATCCTACTTAAATATAAAATTGATCGATTATTCAGTGGATTGAGACTGTTTTTTTGAAGGGAATAAGCCATAAGTGACTTAAGTTACTAAAAATAAATTATTCTCTATGTTATAATAGTGGAAATTGAAATTGGAGACTCCCAAAATTCAGTTGGTTTTGATAAGAAAATAAAGAACGAGTCTCGTAAAAACATGAATAAATCACATGGGGAATGAAATTCCATCCTTCTACATGTCAGATATGTGAGAAGAAACATCATGGGAAGTGTTTAAATATAACAAAGAGATGATTTAAATGTTAAAATTTTGGTCATAAATCACATGAATATCGAACAACAATGAGCTGGCCTATTAATTCATTGGTGGAAATAAAGATAAAAAATGAGGCACTACACATACTCCAATTCTATAAATGAATGGAGTATGTACATTGTTTAAATCAGTGCATGAATCCAAAGGTTTTATGTTAAATTCCAACATACTCTAAATCCCAATGACAATTTGAACTCTCTTCGGATCATGACTACTGAAGTGGGTTATGAGAACGATGTGTTGAAAGGTACACTTTTCGCACGCTCTAAAATAGCTAATGTATTATTCGATTCTAGACCCGCCCACTATTTTATTTCTAAATAATTTCCTAAGGGTATCATAATATCTCCTAAACAATTAGATGTTGAGTTATATTTGAAGAGTCTTAATGGAACAATGTTCACTTTACATGGTAATTGTTCTTCTTAGATTGATGTTTGTGTGAAATTACTTCTTACCAATCGTTTGATTCTCCCTATAGTTTAATTTGATGTGATTATTACCATGTATTATATTTCACTATATTGAGATCAAATTAATTTCCAAGGAAGTGAAATGATATTCCATATTCCAAAAGACTATAATAATTTTTCGATGCTAGGATGAATATGAACATCCAAGGGAAATTGATTCCATCTTTTGGGTCTTAATTCCTATACATGAATGATATCTATCTCTTCTGGTTGTGGAGAAACTCAACATTAAGAATAAAACTATTGTATAATATTTTTATATTGTTTTTTCAGAATAGTTTCCAAGCCTCTCATAGAATCGTAAAGTTGATTTTTTTAATAGAACTCATACTTGGTGATATGATTATTTTGTATAATCCTTATAGAATTAACCCAATTTAGTTGTCGGAATTATGGAAATAACTGCCAAAGAATCTTTGTGATGGATTAATACACCCCATTGCATCACCTTATGGTGCACCTATTATCATTTTAAAGGATAATGATGAATCAATGAGTCTTGGAATTGATTATAGTGAGCATAAAAAAGATACAATATAGAAAAAGAATACCCTTCCCTGTATTGATGATTTATTTGATCTACTACGCAGATCTCAATATTTTTTGAAAATTGAAATTCATTCTACATATTATCAATTGCATTTCAAGAAGGAGGATATACCCAATATGGTGTTCTAAACTAGGTTTGGGAATTATGAATTTATATTCATTACTTTTTCCCTAAATAATTACCATTTTCTCTTCAAGGACATGATCAATATAGTCTTCAGATATTATTATGATCAGTTTGTGGAAGACTTTATAAAAGCTATTCATGTATATTCAAGGATCTTGAAAGAACTTGAAGATCACTTGAGAATTAAAATCATGTTCTTGAAGAAAGAGACATATTATGAAAAAATTATCAAGTGTTAGTTTTGGATTTATAAGGATTAATTTCTAGGTAATATAATCTCATTTGAGGATATATTAGTAGATCCTTCAAATAAAAATGTTATTGCGAATTTTCCTAGACAATCCATGGTAACTGAAATATGTTGTTCTCGTGATTTTGATATATATTTTCAGTGCATTGTGGAGAATTTAACATGACTATATAGTCTACTCACCAATTTAACGCAAAAGGGTTCCATGTTCCTTTAGACAAATGAATGTGAAGAAAATTTAAAGTAACTAATGTGAAAATTAGTCAGGGATAATTTTGTTAAATTTCCATAGGTGGATAAGGGTATGTATTTTATATTGATTCATCCAATAAGTTATTTGGGTGATTTCATATGAAAAATTAAATGGTAATATATTATGAGTCATGAAAACTAAAGGTTCCTGATATAAATTACCCAAATCATGATTTGGAGTTAGATGTATTAATCTTTACATTAAAGATATAGGGGCCTTATATGTTTGTAGAATAGTGTTATATATATACTGATCCCAAAATCTAAAATTATTAGTTCACACATAAGGAATTGAATATGCACCAAAGAATGTGGTTGGAACCGATTAAAGATTGTGACTGTGAAATACATTACCTCCCTGGGAAAGAGAACATGGTGGAAGATGATTTCAGTTGAAAAGAATAAGATAGATTTTTATGATATGGATCATAAAAAGACTCATTATTTCTATAATTATAAAATATTCATCTATAAATAATAAAGTGCATGGAAAAATATTATATATCCGAAATGAATATTCAATTATCTATCCATGAGTCGAAAGAAGAGGAACAGAAAGAAGATATGGTGCTCCAAATGAGTGTGAAATATGTTCTAAAGATCAACCTTGATTGTGATGGAGTAATAAGGTTCGTGCCTTTTTTATGTGTTCCTATTATACCAGATTTAAATAAGTAACGATTGGATGAGGCTCATAGTTTGTAATTATCTATTTATTTTATAAGTACAATGATTTATAGAGACTTGATAGAATATTTTTTTGTGGTATAGAATGAATAGAGATATTGTAGACTATGATTATCAGTGCTTATGTTGTCAAAAATTTGAGGCTGAGAAACAAATTTAAGGGAATGTAATAACCAGTGACCACACCTTAAAATAAACGGGAAAACATCCCCATTTATTTTGTTTTTTTACTTGAACAAATAAAAAAGGACATAATGTTATATGGTTTATAGTCAATATCCTTATAAATTCCCCATGATAAGTTTCTTTTAGATAATACTTACCAATTAATTTTATTGTAATAATATATATAATGGATGTGGTAGGATTTAATGGAGTATTACTTTTCATTTTATCTGATCCGGATATGGGGTTTAACTTGATGTTCTGGTGAAGTATTCAGTAGGCTCTAGATACAAAGTTATGTTGTAGCACTTCTTATCATCCTCCAAAGAATAGTCAATCTGAGAGAATAAATCATACTCCATAAGATATTCTGAGATATTTATGTATGGAATTAAATGGTATTTGGGATCAACACATATAATTGGTTGAATTTTCATACAGTAAAATTTTCACTCATTCATTCAGATGACTATGTATGAAGCATTCTATAGTACAAAGTGTAGAAATCTGATTCGACAAAATGATGTTTGGGATAGAATGCTGTTGGTAGCTAATATATATGAGGAAATGGATGAAAATCATATATCGATTTAAAAACCCATAGGAGTAGGTCTGATCCAGCAAAAAACGGATGCTGACAATCATTAGAAATATCTGGAGTTTGAAGTGGATGACAATGTATTTCTAGGTATATATCTTTGGAAGAGAGTACTGATATTTGGAATGAAGGGAATGCTTAGCCCTATATATGTTAGTCCATTTTAATTTCATGATCATATCAGGAAGGTATCTTATCGATTGGATCATCCACCTAATCTACCTCATTTTCACGATGTGATCCATGTATCTCTTCTATGGATGTACATGCACGATTCTTTACATGTACTCAGCTTAGAGGTGGTACCGCTGAAACATGATCTTTCTTATGAGAAAATACAGGAAGGGATTTTGTATTATATAGATAACTTCCTATGAAATGAGACCAATAATTTGTTAATTTTTAATGGATAAACAAACAATTAGAGTATGCTGTATGGGAAATTGAGAATGTGATTAAATAGAGGTATCCTCGTATATTTTTATCTGAGTGATGATTTTTGAGGGTTACAGTCATTTTAAGGTGGGGGTAGAATGTAAAACCCTATTATTTTATGAACATTTTTCAAATAAATTAATTTTATATGATATATTATGTCATACACTACAATAATATAAGCTCTATATATAGGCAAACCAATTTTATCTTGTGTTGCACACAATACTGAGTTTCTACGAATCATTATTTTATTCTTACAATTATTTAAACAAGACAATAATTACCAAACTGTTAGAATAGCTAGTATGAAATGGAATAAGTGGAATATTAGGATATGGTTTTGATATGAATATATAATTAATTCTTTGGTGAAAATTTAATTTTAAATTAGAATATAAACACCTTTTAATATAAAATAAAATCTCTTCTAAAGAAAAAATTAATTGTGCGTATGTTTTTTTATAATAAATAATTAGAAAATGTCTTTTTTGTATTTTATTAATGAGATATATATAATATATTTAATCGAGTGGTTGAAATTAATCCTATGTATTTTCAAGATAGGATATAATAATAAATCCAATATTAGTCATAAAAGATCTATTTTTCTAAAAAGACAGTTTTCCACCTTTTGATGGATCACTAGTTTTAAATAATGTTTTTGATACATTTATTAATTTTATTTGAAAAAAATAAACTAATTCTATGAATTAGAAATATGAAAAATAACTTTTATTGAAATTTTTTAATTTTTCTAAAAATTCAAATTTTTTATGAATAATAACCAATAAAATATTTTTAGTTGAAAACTAAATTTTCATTTAGATAATTGATAATGTTAAATTAAATTTAAATTTATTTTGAAGGTAAATATGCCATAAAAAATATTTTCCTAACTATGGTCAGTTGATATTTTTTTACTTTTTAATTTTGATATAATATAATTTAAATCCTTTGAAGGATTTCACATTAAAAACATTTTTTTTTGATTTTCCATTATTGACATTAATTGTAACATAACTTTTACCATATCTTTTTCTGAATTTTTAAACATTGATTCCATTTTTATAATCAAATTGTCTAAATTTAGTATGTAGGTCCCTTTTATATATGGGCATTATGAATACTATCGTTATTAACTTTTATTACAATAGTTTAGGATAAATTGGGTAAATATAGGTAAAAAATATTATAGATTTTATAAAGTCACAATAATATTTGAAATTTTTTTATTGCATAAATATATTTCAACCCTTATAACAGTGTTAAAAATGGAATAACTTAATTTATAAATTTCCATGAAAATGACTTGGATATAGTGAAAATCAAAGGGAGTGACAAACTATCACAAACCTACTCTTATTAAGTAAAATATTTTTAATATGGGGATAAATAAAAGATATGATAGACTATATATATTCTTCTGAAATATTAGTGTTTATATACATCATGGATATTTATTTTTAGTTTTTTGTGAAGAAATAATTATCATACATAATTACAAAATGATGGCACAATAATTATACAATTAATTAAATATTTTATTATGTGATATAGAAAATATTAAAATAAATATAATTTGAATTATGTGAGGTAATCCCTGAATTTTATCTGTAAATATGACATATTATTGTTTTATTAATTTAATTGGTCCGAATTTATCATTGTTTAATGATTTTCATAAAATCATTATTAGTAATAGTGTCAAATTTAACAAAAATGATATTTTAATAAATTTTGTAAAATCATAAAATCCTAAATAAAAAATTAAAAAAAATTATGGTCGAAAATATCATTAATTTACCATTTATGGTTCAATTGACATCTTATAAATAAAATACTCCACCTTTTAATATTGAAATTGTTGTTACCATAGTAAAAATTAAAATAGGTTAATTAAGGGTTAAAAAACAGGATATGGTTTAAAGTTTCACCAAAGGTTGTATAAAATATATTGGATTATTGGATTACCACCAAATCCTATGATATTATTAAATATATTTCCTTTGGGAGGTATTTGGATTCATATTTAATTTATTATAATTTAATCTTTTGAGAAGTTCCAAAAGATTCCCTCACTTACATTATAAAAAGACACCACCTCCCTTATATAATTTAAGCACATCGAATCTTGTATATTGGAGCACCTCCAAAAAATTATATTCTCTACTTCCCTATGAACATTATAGAGGTGATTTTTTTAATAGAATAACAATTATATAGTCCTTTAGAGGGGATTTAAAGGATTCATTTCCCAGAAGAGGATATTTTATCAAGAATATGTAAATAAGAGACATGAGGAAAGGCATTTTTGTCTAAATTTTGTTTCTATGGGACACATTCCCTATACACCCCTTGTTTATTCACGATAGTGTATATGCTTCACTTCAATATATTTTTTATTTATTATTCTTAATATTATGGTATTTTCAAATACATATAATTTTATTTCATTCAAGTGGAATATGTTTCAACTGATTATAAAGGGGTGAGGGATTATTTCACAATCTCATCAGTATTCCAGGTTGTTTAATTATTAATCCCCATTATAGAATATTGATCTTCCGCATAAGTGTTTTCTAAAAATGTTTCAAAAATGGGTTTTACTATTCTTTGAAGCATATTTAATGATATTTTGAACCTTTTTTGACATTTTATGAAATGGATTGAATAGAATTTGTTTTTCATTTTATAAACAAGGATATTTGTGACTCTATTGAATAAATATTCTGATGGAATGTTTTAACTAATTCTAAGTGAATTGAATATTCCACTACCATGGAAACACGATTCATTTAATTTTTCATTACATTATTATAGGTTTCATTACATAGAATATGTTTCTGATTATAGTTGGATAGATCATAAAATGATTTTATAACGGAAATGATATTTTACACAAAAATTATTTCATGTAATATTGCAAAAACAGTTTCCTTCTATGAATGAAGTATTTGAGGATTAATAATTAATTTCTGGAGATATTAAAAAATTAAAACATTCTATAAATGGAATTTTTTTTCTATGAGTGTTGTAATGATGATGTTTTAATGAAACATTTGTGCCCAAGTGATTGCATTTGTTTTCAATAACCTGTCAATGTGTGCCAAATGATGAAGTAGAGCTTGAAGAATGATGAATCTTGTAGAATGATGATTGAAGCATCATTAAATCAGACTATTGGAGAACTGATCTTTAGTTCAAAGACCTTGTATCAAAGGAATACAATGTCACAACATTTAATGAAGTCCATGATTTACTCTTAATGCTTGGGGAAATAGAAAGATGATCCAACCTCTTCTATGATTGGATCAAAGATGTACATTGAAGATCAAGTGATTTGTGATTAATAGTTGATGAAGATTCTAGGGAATTCCATATCCTAATATAAGAAAAATAAGAGATGTTGAAGAAGATATATGGAGTTCATAAGAAGATGAAGAGGAGAAGATGAAGAGGAGAGGAAGATTGGTCGGTTATATTAGTTATTATTACATGGTTCAAACTAAGTACTAAAAAGATATCCAACCATTGGGCCAACATTAGGGCCTCAACCCAAGGCACATATGGGACCGAGGTCACCACGCCCATGGGGTAACCTCATTGTCCAGCCCAATGAGGTCGGGCCTTGTATAAGCCCGAGCCACGTAGTGGTGAATCCCGCGCAGCGTGGGCACCAATGGCGCACCCTAGGACTAGAGGCAGAGTGGGATCTTAAGCGCACCCGTAGGAGAACTGGTGCGGGATGACACCGGAGGGGGGAGAGGTGTAATCTAGTGTAAGGGCGGTGCAAGTTTTTTGTTAAACCATGAGAAAACCACATCTTGTTTCGATCTGGGATGAATTTTGAATAACACGGAGCCGATCTGCGTCGTCCATATGATCCACGTGTAATCGCGCCCGTTCATCTCATCCATCGCGCCACGATATAATCATGGCTCTCCGCATTCATTAAACGCGGATCCAACGATGTAGGGGTTTTCTTCAACCTACCACTAGTTGAGGGACATCCCGCGATGCATCCCGCGAACCAGAGCCACCCGAGTAAGGGATATGGAGCTCATAGCCGCCTCTGATGAAGATTATTCCTCCATTGTGTTCGTCTGCTCATCACAAACACATGCATACGTTAAAAGTCGCATCCATTCAATGAGATAAAAAATTCGAATGTGGACAAAGCAGACGAAGTTGCAAGGAAACGTCAAAATGCTCGATGCCTTCGGGGAAATAATACGGATGCATTCTTAAACGAATTCATGTGAGGATCATGCAACATTGAATAAGTCAGCCGTTGAAAAGGAAACAACTGAGATTTAAGCATATATTTTATCCCGCGTTCCAAATTTTGAAGCCGTAGATCTCGGGCACTGAAAGCCCGTTATTCATATTTGATTCACAGATTTTGAATGCACTACTCGCCTATAAAAGGGGGAGCCCAAACCATGAAGAGGCTGCTGATCTTTTTAGAAGACGTCCCGTGAAGCTCCGTGCAATTTGAAGGAAGAATTATTGCGCCCCCGCGTGACAGTAAATTCTGGAGCCACCCGAGGCTCTGAGGGAACCATTCATGCAACCCCTACATGAAAGAAGAAGGACAGGGCCCCCATTCGCGCTCCCTTTGTGTGGAAAGAAGAGGATGAGCCGCATGACTCCTGCACGCCCTCTGTGCCCACAAACCTATGTGGTAGGAGGAAGTTGTCGTGCTCCTTGCACGGAAGAAGGAGCTGCCGCCACCCTGCGCACCCGCTGCTCCTGCACCCTGCGCGTCTGTTACACCCAAGCACCCTGCGCGGTAGAAGACAGGAGAAGGCCGAACACTTGCGCTCTCTCCTTTGAAGTGTGTTTGGGTGAAGTGAAGGCCACACACCTTGTGAGTGTGTGTGCAAACGAGGATTGCCACACCCAATCATTTGGGATGGGAGAGTGTATGCACAAGTGAAGAAGGAAGAATTTCTTGTAGGTACATGCATGCATTTTGAATAAGAAGTTTTGGTGAGCATGACCAACAAGTTCTCCTAGAGTCTTTTGAAGATAATTGATGAATTTAACAACACATTTGAAGAAGAGAAGGGAAGTTGTGAAGAATGAGATGCGGTGAAGTTGGGGGTTTAACCAACTTGTAATTTGGGGGTATAACCAATTACCTTGTGAACATCTTTTGGAATAGTGAAGAATCTGTGTTGGGGAGTGTAACCAACATGGAAAGGAGTAGGTCATTGTATCGAACCTTGTAAATCACTGTGTTTTGTACTTTCATTATCACTGCATCACCAAAAGTGTAGATCTAGGCCTTAACCAGCCACAGAGGTGGAATTGATCATTCAAAGGGAACAATTCTAAAAAAAATGTTATCCCTGATTCACCCCTCCCTTCTAAGTGATCAATACTGATCCATGCATTTCAATTTGTATCAGAGGGTGTTTGCCTCTGTTTGGATCTACATATGAGAAGATGGAAAATTGGAATTATGTTAATAGTAGGGGTGTTCCTACATTCAATGGCAAGAATTTCCACAGCTGGAAGAATCGAATGTTACCCTACCTTCAATCTCCCTGCCTTGAATTTAGAGAAGAAGCCCTTTTTGGATTCCCTCCTCTTACTAATGAAGCTGCTATGACACTTGATGAGAAATGAAATATGTAAGTTTATGGTAAATCTCAAAATTCCATCCTTATTTCACTCTCAAAAAAAGTATATACAAAAGTCATGGGACTCAATAATGCTAAAGAAATTTGGGACAAATTGGAAATCAGTTATGAAGGAAACATGAAAGACAAGGAAGCCAAATTACAAATTTGGAGAAGCAAGTTTGAAGATATTAATATGGTAGAAGATGAAAATATTGATGATTATTTTATAAGTGTCATTGAAGTTGTTAGTAACATTCGGGGTTTTGGACAAAAGTTGGAGGACTCAACTATTATTAATAAACTAATGAGAAACATTCATGACAGGTTTGACCCCAAAGTCTCAGCATTAGAGGATAGAGATGATCTCTCTATTAATGAACTACACAACATTCTCATTGCATATGAAATGAGGATGATCCCAGTATTCATGAAGATGATCAAGGATGAAATGGCTTTCGAGGCCATGAGACAACTCAAGATAAGAGATGACAATGTTATACAATCAAGTGAATGTGAAAATTAAGAAAAGGATGAAGATTTCAAAAATATTATTTACCTTTTATCAAAAAGTTTTTGAAAAGATAAATTCAAGGGAAAATGGAAATTACCACCGAGGTGTTTCAATTATAATAACATCTAACACTTTGCTGTTAACTATCCCATGGAGAGATTTAGTGCCCCAGAAATTGAATAAGAAAAATCCCAAAAGATGAAATGGAGTAGAAACCCAAGAGAAGGAATTAGATTTGGTGCATAAAAGAAAAGGTTCATTCCAGGTGAAAGAAGAATCTATGTGAGCAAAGAGGAAGAATCAGACTACACATCAGACAGTCAATCAAAAGAAGAAACGAATTTTATGGCTCATGTGGAAAAAGGGTTCGACACCAGCAGCAGTGAAGATGATGAAAGTGAATGAACAGAGATTTAACACATGTTGAATGATGAATTAGAGGATTTAATTAAGAAAAACAATAAACTCAAGAAATATAAAAAACTATTTCAAAAGGAAACCAATAGGATTACTGATGAGTTGGAAGAATGTATGAAGAAAGAGACACAATACATTGATGAAATCAAGAGACACAAACTAAAGATAGCTGAGCTGGACAAGATAGAAAAAGATCTTGAAGAGAAACTTCACCTCAAAGAAGAAGAGAAATCATTGAAACAGTCCAAGTGTATTGAAGCACAGAATAACTTCACAAAGATGAGAGAAGACTTTAACATGGTTGTTGAGGTCAAGGCAGAATCATCTCATACTGGTGCTGAGAGGCAGGTTAACTCACCACTAAGTAAATTTCAAAATACATCTGTTATCTCTAACAATGCAGGTTCAAAGAGAATATTTAGACAAACAAGGAATACAAAAACTTGTGAAAAATCATATTCAATTCAAGAAAGGAAATACCTAGGAAGGACAACTCAAATCTTGGAAAAAAAATTACAACATGACTCTTATCAGCGGAGAAGGTCACAGATTGGAGGCTACTTCTAGTGTTGCGGTGTGTTTGGACACAAAGCCGATGCATGCTGGTATAACATGTCTCTTCCGAATATGATGCATGAGTCAAGGGGGAGATATCCTGAAACCAAGAGTGTTTTACAAAAAGCATAAAAACATCCATTTTAGAACAAATCTGACTGCCTGGGTGAAGCTTATGGAAGATGTGACCAACAAGGTCATAGAGCTTATAAATGTATAAATGTTCTTTCTAAACAAAGAGTTAAAGACATGAAAGGAAAAGGCATTCAGGAACCCAATAAAGAAATCACATGCTTTGCTGAAGTTTCTCTAAAATATAGCAGTAAAACCAAGTCATGGATTCTTGATAGTGGATGCTCATCACACATGACTGGTGATACAAAGATTCTTAGCAACATAGAATGTCATGAGGGAGGAACCATGATGATTGGAAATGATTGTTCTCTTAAAATTATGGGAGTTGGAAATGCAATGATCGAAACAACAAATCTAAAATCCAATGATGTGTTATTTGTTGAAGGATTAAAGCACAAAATGATGAGTGTTAGCCAATTATGTGATGATGGACATGAGGTGTTGTTCATGAAGGATTCATGCAACATCAAGAGCTCAAAGGAGGAAAAACTCATCACTCAAGGAAGAAGAACCACTTGCAATCTATTTCAAATTGGAAAGGCCATCAATTATTGTTATCTTAGTTCTAAGGATGAAAAAAACCTCTAGCACAGAAGACTTGGCCATCTTGGTCAAAGGAGTACGAGTAAAATTCCGAAGTACAATATTGTACGAGATTTTCCTAAATTAAAGAGAGAAAGAGATGAAATTTTTGACACATGTCAGAATGGAAAACTGACCCATTGTTCACAAAAAGGAGTAGATATCATGTCTACTAGGCCTCTAGAACTCATCCATACAAACATATGTGGACCGATGAGACAGAAGTATACAAGAGGAGATCTCTATTTTATATCCTTCATTGATGATTACACTCGGATGACCAACGTCGTGTTCATGAAACAAAAGTCAGAAGCAATCACATGGTTAAAAAATTTCAGAAGGTAGGCTGAGAAAGAACTAGGACTCTGCATCAAGAATGTGAGATCAGACAATGGAAAAGAATACACTTGTGATTCTTTTGAAATATATCTAGTCAATCTTGGAATCAAGCATCAATAAAGTACATCATATACTCCATAGTAGAATGGTGTGGCTAAAAGAAAGAATCTAAGCATAGTCGAAATGGGGAGGACTATGTTAGTTGAACACAATACTTCTAAGTTTTTTTTTCGAGAGAAGCAGTTTGCACATACATACAAATACAAAATAGATCTATCCTAGGACTAGAAACACAAATGACATCCAATGAAATTTGGTTTAACTGAAAACTAACTGTTAAATACTTCAGTGTCTTTGGCAGTCCTTGCATCATCAAGATTAAAAACATTAATCTGGGAAAGTTTGAGGAAAGAGCAGAATAAATAAACTTTATGGGTTACCTTCCTGATGGAAGAGTCTACATATGCTAGAATAAGAGGTTGAAAAAAATGATTGACTGCAGTGATGTCAGAATAATTGAGAACAACACAAAACCAGACACTGTAGATGATGATGACTCAAAGAATGAAACAACCTTGGAATAGAAGAATGATGAATTAACTGAGCCAATACCAACTACTTGTGAGATCAACTCTTAACACACTAGTGATGAAGAGGAAGGTAATGAAAATAGAAGAAGGAGATACAAAAAATTGAAGAAACATGTCGACACAAAAAATGTCCTTGGTGACACACAGTCCTCAGTAAGAACTAGAAGAATATTAATATTGGAACATCAGACTGCACTAGTTTCTCAAGTTGAACCTCATACAGTGGCTGAAGCAGTTGAACATGAGGAATGGATACAAGCTATGCATGAGGAAGTCAATCAAATAGAAAATAACTCAACTTGGGATCTTGTACCAAGGCCCAAAAATAAATATGTTATTGGGACAAAGTGGGTTTTCATAAAAAAAAACTCAATGAAAACGGGGAAGTTTCCAGAAATAAGGCCAGACTCATTTGCAAAGGGTATTCACAAATCGAAGGAATCGAATTTGACGAAACCTTTAAACCATTTTCAAGACTGGAAACTATCAGAATGTTTTTAGCAGTTGCAGCACACAATAAGTAAAAGGTCTATCAGATGGATGTGAAATCTGCATTCCTAAATTGAGATCTTGAAGAAGAGGTGTATATTGAACAACCAGAGGGATTCATTCTTGACAAAGATGGTAGTTTGGTATGTATATTGAGAAAATATTTTTATGGATTGAAGCAGGCCCCTAGAGCTTGGTACTCCAAATTGTATGGTTGTCTCAAGAACATGAATTTTTTCAAAGGAATAGTTGACGGTAATCTCTATGTCAGAAAAATTGCCACTGGTACTCTCATAGTTATTATCTATGTGGATGATATTATTTTTTCTTGTGAGAAGGATGTACTATGCGAAGAATTTGATGAGCAGATGAAGAGAACCTTTGAAATTTCCATGCTGGGTCAAATGACATTATTTCTAGGATTTCAGGTGGAACAAAGACAAAACTCCATATTTCCTTCATAAGAAAAGTATTCAAGGGACTTAGTGAAATGGTTCGGAATGGATA
This sequence comes from Viscum album, assembly GCA_963277665.1. Taxonomy (NCBI): domain Eukaryota; kingdom Viridiplantae; phylum Streptophyta; class Magnoliopsida; order Santalales; family Viscaceae; genus Viscum; species Viscum album. The sequence goes on along the minus strand of OY728167.1, from coordinate 278,046,568 downwards.
ATGCAAAGGAGGTATCAACACCCATTTCTGTTGGAACCATGTTATCCAAGGATGAAGAAGGCAACAATGTTGATCAAAAAGAGTTCAAGAGAATTATAGACAATCTCCTTTATCTCACGGCTTCAAGGCCTTATATAACATATGCAGTGACTTTGTGTGCCAGATTTCAAAGTGACCAAAAATAATCTCACTTATCAGCAGCTAAAATTATTTTGAGATATGTGAAAGTAACCCTCAAATATGGGCTCTTATAAAAACATAGTACAAACATAAAGTTTTTGGGATTCACATATGCTGATTGGGCTGGTGATTGTACTGATAGAAGATCCACATCTGGTGGAACCTTCTTTTTGGGAGAAGGATGTGTTAGTTGGTACAACAAGAAACAAAGTTCTATAACATTGAGCAAAACTGAAGAAGAATATGTGGCAGCTACACATGCATGTACACAAATGATTTGGATGCAGGTGCATCTAGCAGATTTGAGAATTAAAACTGAAAAACCATTGAGGAAATAATGTGATAATAAATTTGCGATTGGATTGTCTAAAAATCCTATACAACACTCCAGATCCAAGAAAATTGATATAAAATATCATTTCATCGAAGAAAGGGTCTCTAGTGGAGACATCAAGCTAGACTACATTTCTACTCAAGATCAGGTGGCAAATATTTTCACCAAAGTTATGCCTATAAATAGATTTGTTAAGTTAAGGCTGAAACTTCATGTTCAGCCTTATCCTCTCACTTGAGGAAGAAAAATGTCCCTCCTTATTCCCTAAATTTATATGTTTATGTACTAACTTTAATGGAATTGAAGGATATTAGTTCATCCCTTGAGGAGGAGCATTGGTAGTTGAAGTTGTGCAGGGTCAAGAGGTTATGAATTTTGGGTATGACTTACCATTAATCCCTTTGAATTTTTTGTCCAATAAGGGGAGAAATAATTAGCACACCCATTTTGACTTTCTCAAAGTTTTCTTAGGAATATTGATGAACAAATACAAAGGGGGAGATTTTTGTGCCCATGTGATTGAATTTGTTGTCAACAACCTATCAATGTGTGCCAACTGATGAAGTAGATCTTGAAGAATTATGAAGCTTGAATAATTGTGATTGAACCGTCATTAAATCAGACGATTGGAGAACTGATCTTTAGTTCAAAGACATTGTATAAATGGAACACGATGTCACAAAATTTAATGAATTCGATGCTTTACACTTAATGCATGAGGAAATTGAAAGATTATCCAACCATATCTATGATTATAGCAAAGAAGTACATTGAAGATCAAGTGACTTGTGATTAAAAGTTGATGGAGATTGTTGGGAATTTCATCTCCTAATAGAAGAAAAATAAGAGATATTGAAGAAGATATATGGAGTTCTTAAGAAGATGAATAGAAGAAGATGAAGAGGAGAGGAAGATTGGTTGGTTATATTACTTGTTCTTACTTGGTTCAAACCAAGTACTAAAAATAAAGTCAACCATTGTGCCAGCCTTAAGGCCTCAACCCAAGGCACAAGTGGGACCGAGGTCACCACGCCCATGGAGAAACCTCATGGGCCAGCCCAATGAGGTCGGGCCATGTATAATCCTGAGCCACGCGGTGGTGAATCCCGCGCAGTGTGGGCGCCAATGGAGCGCATGAGGACAAGAGGCAGAGTGGGCACTTAAGCGCGCCCGTTGGAGAACTGGTACGAGGCGGCACCGGAGGGGGATAGGAGTAATATGGTGTAAGGGAGGAGCGAGTTGTTTATTAAACTGCGAGAAAACCACAGCTCGTTTCGATGTGGGATGACGTTTGAATAACACGGAGCCGACCTGCACCGTCAATCCGATCCATGTGCAATCATGCTCGTTCATCTCATCCGCCGCTCCACGATATAATCGTGGTCGTCCGCGTTCATTAAATGCAGATCCAATGGAGTAGGGGTTGTCTTCAACCTCCCACCAGCTGAGGGACATCCCTCGATGCCTCCCTCAAACCATAGCCACTCGAGCAAGGGAGATGGAGCTCCTGGACGCCTCAGATGAAGATAGGACCTCCATTGTGTTCGTCTCCTCATCACGAGCACATGCATGCGTTAGAAGTTTCATGCATGTAACGAGATAAGAAATTTGAATGTGGCTGAATAAAAAGGAGTTGCGAGGAAATGTTAGAATGCTTGAAGACTTTGGGGAAATAATACACATGTGTTCTTAAACGAATTCACGTGAGGATCATGCTACAATGAATAAGTCATCCATTGAAAAGGAAACAATTGAGAATTAAGCATATCTTTTATCCCGCGTTCCAAATTTTGAAGCCGTAGATCTCGGGCATTCAAATCCCGATATTCATGTTTGATTCACGGATTTTGAATGCACTCCTCGCCTATAAAAGGAGGATCCCAAACCGTGAAGAGGATGATGATCGCTTGAGAAGAGGTCCCACGAAACTCCGTGCAATGCGAAGGAAGAATTCTTGCACCCAAGCGTGATAGTAAAGTCTGGAGCCACCCGAGGCTCTGAGGGAACCGTTCGTGCAACCCCTGCGTGAAAGAAGGAGGATAGGGACACCCTGAATGCTCCCTTTGCGAGGAAGGAAGAGGTTGAGCCACACAACACCTACACGCCCTCTGTACCCTTAAACATGCGCGGTAGCAGGAAGTTGTCATGCCACTTTCACAGAAGGAGCTGCCGCCACCCTGCGTGCCCACTGCTCCCGCACCCTGTGCTCCTGTTTCACCCAAGCACCCTACGTGGTAGAAGACAGGAGAAGCCGCACACTTGGATGATCTCCATTGAAGTGTGTTTGGGTGAATTTAAGGCTACACACCTTGTGAGAGTGTGTGAAAATGAGGATTTCAACACCCAATCATTTGGGTTTTGAGAGTGTGTGCACAAGTGAGGATGGAAGAATTGCATGTTGGTACATGCATGCGTGTTGAATAAAAAGTATTGGTGAGAAAGACCAACAAGTTATCCGGGTGTCTTTTGAAGCTATTTGAAGAATTTAACAACACATTTGAAGAAGAGAAGTGAAGTAGTGAAGAATAAGATGTAGTGAAGTTTGGGCGGTTTAACCAACTTGTAATTGGGGGGTATAACCAATTACCGTGTGAAAATATTTTGGCACAGTAAATAATCCATTTTGGGGAGTGTGACCAACATGTAAAGGAGTAGGTCTTTGTACCAAACCTTGTAAATATTTGTGTTTTGTTCATTCATTATCACTGCATCACCAAAATAGTAGATCTAGGCCTTAACCAGCCACAAAGGTTGAATTGATCATTCAGAGGGAACAATTCTTAAAAAGAAAAAGTTATCACTGATTCCCCCCTCCCTTCTTATTGATCACAACTTATCCAGGAATTTAAGAAACCCATTTCTTTTCAAGGGTTCTGATGTGGTCAATAATTAATAACATTATGGTACACATATGAATGGTTTTATTTATTTAATGGGTGGGACCCATAACACCCTCCATCTAATTGGGTATGAATTATATATCATGATTTATTAATGTGAAACAAGTTGTTGTTCTGGATCCATGATGGGAAAAAAGACGATGTGATTGATCCATAATGGGAAGAAAGTCATTATTCTAGATTTATTATGGGAAACAAGTGATAATGTGTCATATGAAAGTCTTGGTAGATAACATTGACATGTGAAATTCTTTTCTATATTTATGATGTTGACACACAAATTAATGAATTGAACATATGATTCAAGAAGTCATTGTGATGAATTTTTATCCTCATAGTTCATGTTAATGATATATTCCTTAACTTGTGTTTATGATCCATGAATGGTTATGTAACAAATCTTTGTAATCCTTATGAACACATACCTATAATTTAATATATTCAAATTTTATAAGATAATAAATTTATATCTTCCACGTTTTTTCTGATAGACCATCTAAGATCACTATTTTTCTATGTTTCCTTTCCACTAAATATGAACAGACGTGTTATGTGTGGAATGATATATGAGATATAATTATGAAGAAATATTTAGATGACAATATTGATATTTTATAAACCAGTTGTTTCTGTTTTTGATTTTACAAAGGAACAAAACATTTACCCTAATTTGGAATGTATTTCTATATTGAAATCAATATTCATCTAAAAATATGTTATATCATTGTATGAAAATCATTGGTCATTATATTGTTTTTCTATGGTGGACTACCACCTCATGAACCGATGACATTTGTTTTTCCATAAACTCCTCTCACAACTGGGTATCATGTTGGATCTAGAGTATATATTTGATATTTATAACATATTTATAAAAATGATGTAATTAAATAATATATAGATTTTTCATTTTCCATTCCTTGTTGGATATGATAAATTTCTTGTGTTTATGGTGGACTACCGCCTCATGAAGTGATGTGATTTCCTTTGTTGACCAAAACCTAAAATAGAAGGTAATAAGTTTAAATTATATATATATATATATATATTTGGTTGATATAAACATCATAATTATGTTATTAATGACATATTTATCATGCAGAAAAAATAATTTATCATTTTATTTCTTACCTTTGTAGTCACATAATGATAAAAACATCAATCGTGTACATGTGTACTACCTCCTTCACGAAGCAATCTGACACTCTTTTCATCACAACACCACATGGATGATATATTTAATTGTATTTAATGAAATAATATATTATCTATGATATTATTAACAATTTTTAATAATGTGATATTACATACATTACTTCAATAATGATCATTGAAAAATGGAAATGTTACCCAGGTGGACGTACGACCTACAATCTCCATGATTGTAACATACATCATTCCTCAAAACCATATTTCATGATTATTATTAAAAGTATAACTGATCTATAATTACAATAACTATTTCATTATTATTATTATTATTTAGATAATGAATCTAAATAACCTACACATGAACCGGAACATTCATGATAAATCATGAATGAGAAAACAATGAATTTAACACCCAAAAAAATCAACATAATAAAAGACAAATAAAAAATATCTGATAATATTTTATAATGTGGTCATATATGACATTATTAATATGCATATTGTTCTGTTATAAAAAAATATATTTCGTAAAACCATTGTACATGATGTTAAAGAACATTCCGCAAACATAAGTGTAAGGTAAGGGACTGCGTCCAAATTTCCCTTCATTGTGACATATTGTAATGTTATGTGCCCAATATGTTTTATATGGTTTATATATAGACACATTTACATGAAATATCATGATTAATTAATAAATCATTTTATTTTAATGTTCAATGCGAATTATTACATTAAATTTTCTTTGACATAATATTAACAAAGTGAGAAAGAATTTCATATCTCAATTTGTTTATTTGGTTATTTTAATTCTTCTTCATCTATCATATTCTAATATTATTTGTGAAATTAATTAAAAATGTATTATTATTTTTAGAAAATTCCATATGTGGATTTATTGTTTATTCACATAATTTAATCATTTATTCTTTGTCACTTCAATTTTATAATCATTTTAAGGGTTTATTTCACAATCTAATTCGAAACATGGTTCTTTATTCATGAATTCCAGTTGAAGGAAATTATTTGAAATTTTCTTAATAAAATATTTTAATTATATATTTCTATGGTCATTAATGATTTTTTTATTTAAGCATTCCATTTTATCTCTCTTTGGTACATAATATAATGGATAAAATGTTTTTAAGAAAATCTGAGTTCGTTTATCTCATCTTTCAAAAATCTGTTTTCATAAAAAAAAACTGTATTCTAAAAATATTTTCAAAATTATCCAAGTGATTTATAAAGAAAAATTTATAAATTTTGACTTCATAGAAAATATTTTCAATGAAACATCATGTCGTTTAAAAAAAACAAGGATCATTTGGATTTTATTAATAACATAACAGGAATCATTGATTCATGACACTCAACTTCTATGGAATTTCGTACTTCTATGACTATTAAATGTTTTAAAAGATCATTTATAGGTTTCCATATATTATTTTAAAAGATAATTATATTCAAAATTACTTTTTATATTTTAAAAAATCCTTTTCAAAATGGAAAGTATATTTTCCACAAAAATATTTTTAAAATAACTTTTTATGGTATTTCTATTCATCAATGACAACAACCCATTTTTTATACTCCAATGAGTATATGTTGATTTTATATTATCATTATTATTTATATAGATTGTCTTTTATCATTTAGATAAAGGAATGTCTTGATAGTCACTTTATACAACAATTTTTTAGTCATTAACTATCCTTTGAAATAATCACTTACTTGTGATCATTGGACATTAAATTTCCCTAATATATCCATATTATATACCATTGATAAGTTTATTTCATAAATTAAATATCACTTCTAAATATGGTGTTTTATATTTAAAGATATTTTTTTATTTGTGGAAAAATTGATAAATATGTATTATTTACTCAATATTAATATTTTATGATAATACACATTATTCAGGAATTAAATATATCATATGATATATGAGGAATGACTTGGACATTTAGACACATGTGGGAATAATTATAGATATCCCTCTGATGCATCTATAGTTCCATGGAATGAATCAGTTGGATAGACCTACTTAAATGGGATTTTGGTTCATACCAACCTATTCGTTTTAAACTTTCTTCAGGAAATATATTGACAGTATGGGTATCATGATGCCTAAGATCATGATTTAAAATAATTAAGAATTTTCTTCATTGAGAATTTAGTTAATTCTAACCATGATATTTTCTCAATGATAATTTCATTTGATTCATTCCATTCTTAGTTTATTGATTAAATGGATTGTGTTTTCTGTTATTTATCTTCCCATATTTGATTATGTCATCCATAGTTATAATATCATATTATTGATTAAATTCCATATGGTTTCACATATATACCTTTATATATTTATTATTAAATATTTAATCATAATAATAATATTATATAAATGGATTGTGAGTTTCGTTATTTATCATTACATGTATTTTATACTTAATGATTCATGATAGATTTTGTTATACAGAATCTTTACAAACCATTTGAGCATGACCTTATTTTTTTTCCTTTCCCATGATTCCATTAAGTGTATGATGGTTCATATTCTCGCATATGTTAGGGTGAATATTTTTTTTTCTATTTTTTTCAATTTTTTATTTAAAATATAATTTGGAATACATTTTTGTATCTATTGTACCAAAAATACTAAAATATTCAATCCTTTAGGATGTGGTTTCTTCTTTCTTATTCCAATGTAATAAATTAGACATTGGATCAGGGCTATTGTGGTCAGGGTCACTATGGTTTGTATCATAGGAAATTTAGTAGAACATTTGATAACTAGATTTATGAAAAATCATATTAAGGAAGATAATCCCATAATATACATTGATGATAAGTGTATAAGAATATCCTAATGTTTTTATGTAAGGAATAGATTGTGTTGTTTTTCCATAAAATAGAGTATTGTATGAATACTAAAAATGGATATGGTTCTGACATAGGTTTACCTGAGGGTAGTAGCATACATAATGGCTTATTGGGTTTGACCTGATCATCATCTGGTGCATGAAAATGGTCCTTACGATAGATATTTTTTGACACTATTTGGGGATATTATTAAGATAATGAAAATTTTCATTGCAAAAATGTTTAATGGATTTGATGGGAAGATGATAATTAATGAACATTTTCAAACATAAAAATTCCCAGATTTATACAATGTTTTCATGATTTCAATATCTTATAAATGGTTATATGGTTTTTCCAGGAATATTTTTTTTCTCACAATATTGATTTTCATTTTAGTCAAAGGATGAAAGAATGAAGGAATCATGTTAACATTTGGTTATAAAGTAAAATGTATTGACTATGAGCCAAAAAATCAGATTATCATAGTATTGAATTATATCATTGTCATTCCTAATCAGTTATCCTCAAATATTATTAATAACATATACATTATCAATGTGTTGGGCTCACGAATATTTAGAAGTATGGAGTTCTCTATGATCTTGAGTGATGGAGACCATGGAGAAAATAAGGCTCGATATTCATCATGTGATAAATGTGGAAAGAGACACTAAGGAAATTCTAAAAAAGGTATGGGAAAATTATATATTTGTGGAAAATCATGGAATAACGTAACGAACTTCAATGAGAAAATAATGTGTACAGTGGGAGGAATTAAATATCATCATAGGGATCCATTTATAGTTTATTCTCCTATATGTGGAGAACCTAGGAATTATCTGAGTTAATTCCCTATTTTAATGGTTAACCCAAAGACCAAGGTCTAACATATATAGAAATAAAATAGTTCAACTATTTATGTATTTTGATTAAAAAAATTAAATTAGTAAAGTCTTTTACTGAATATATTTTGGTTACAATAATCAAGAATCATATTATGATTGTGTGATGTTTTAGAAGTATATGTACCTTCATTATCATAAGTGTTATGGACACCATCCTAGGTATTGGAGTAACAGGGTGATCAAAAGATAAAATTATAAAACACCACTTTTGAGAAAAAATGGTAGGTATATAAAATGAATAAGTATATTTTGTAATATATTTATTGAAATAAAACCCAATTGTTTAGTATTTGTTTTATTGAAAATTTCCATAAATATTTTTCTTAATATGATTAACAGTATTGGAAACCATTAAAATTTATCTTATATTTTATTTTTTAGAAATCATGGGTCATAAAAATCTTTTAAATTTATAGGTTTTATATTAATATTATTTTAGATAAAGGAAAGCCCTAAAATGGGTGACAACCTATCACGTCTGACAGTTTCATAGGGCATGAAACCATAACCAAAGGATTTTAAGGGTTCAATTCCAACCACTATCCTATATTATATCCTAGTTAATATTTCATTAATGAGACTATTCAAAATATAAATATTAATGATGAACCAATGGTCTTACTGTTGAGGTTTACAAATAAATGTATTATATTGGATAGCTAGGTCTAACCATATTTGTTTTAAAAATTAGATAGAGATGTACCGAATGACAATCCATAATTTTATGGATCTCTTGATCCTTTAGATTTTAATTGTAGTGTTTTAGGGAAAATTTGTTTTTACTTTTTTGGTTAAATGATGAATCCAAAATTTATCAAATTGAAAAAAATGAATAAATCGATCTTATAAATAAAACTGTATCATGTAAGTATATTTCCATATATTCAAAGATAGTAAAATAATTCCAAAAATGTTAGGAAAATGATTTTGAAACAAAGAATATAACTAATTTACTTTATATCTAATGAATCAAATATAGTTTTAAATCATATTATTGATGAACTCTATCACTCTCTATAATTACATATGATTTTATTCCATGTTCATATCCTCAGTTTCCTCCAATTTTCTCATACATTGAATTCTAGTTATGGATAATTTTAGATGGACTTTTACTTCCCTTTTTATAATATTAAGTGGATATTTTATTATCCCATTTGTATGATATGGGGTTTTCAACAATGGTATTCCAAAATGTAAAACACGTAATTTCTATGATCAAGTTTGAAATGTGGGAAAACAAATTATTTAAATTTGGGAGAAAGTAATATCCTGAAATTATATTGTCAAAAAACTATATTTGACATCATTTGTGACATGAAAAAATTATCTTAAACAACCCAATATATATATATATATATTAAATTTAATGTCTTCAATAGCTTGTGAAACATGTAATACTGTGTATAAATGACCTATAATATTATATACCATTGTGTTCTAGCCATTAAATTACCATGAATGATTAGATCTAAATAAATTATAACTATTATGATTATCTATTAATCAGAATAATATTAAAATCATTTAATAGAAAAAAGAAATGTTTTATAAAAATATACTTTTTCTAAAAGCGTATTAAGTCACATTGTTTTCAAATAATTTAAAATTAATATTTAATTATTATAAAAACTTTATTTGATAAAATTATCTTCATTTTAAAATTATAATTTCAAAATAATCCTGTACTGAATTTACAGGAATTTTTTGAAAAATTCCATTTTCAGATAAATAATGCAAATAACTGAATTTTAATTGATAACATTATTTCCATTTAAAATATTTACAAAGGTAAAATATATATTTAAATAATTATAAAATAAAATTAGATCAATAATTATTCTATTATTCCAATTTAGGCCATATTAATTATTTTATTAATTTATTTTGTTACGAATGCTTTGAAAACTGTTAAACGTTTTCTATTTAAAACCACACTTTATTGTCGCATTTATGGAATTAATTTTAAATTAAAATTTACCAATTCAACAAATGGAATTTTAAAAAATTAATTCCATATTTTTAATAATCAAAATATTAATTATCTAATATGGTCAAAATAATTATTGACCACAATGAAAAGTGAAAATAGTAAAAATTATTTACTGTGGTTATGAAAAAATTGGGTTTTCATGGGGTTGAACTAAATTAATAAGGGTTAAAATGAAATAAAATTTCTATAAAATATATTTTATAAAAATATTTCAAACCTATAATTTATAATTTTCTATAATAGTCCATTTACGACCCTTTTGGAATGTGAAAAACATGGGTACACCATTTTCTTTTAATATACATCAAGTTTTCCACTAAACTGACTTATAAAATTCCACCGTCCATCCTCCCCTCCTCAAAGAAAAAAACCCTGTTGTTTTTTAACAATAAATATCAATATCACTTACAAAAAAACTAATATAATCATTTAAACCTCATTTTTATCAAAAATCAATCCAGTAAAGGATTTTAGTGCCTACTTAAAGAGGATACACGAGGAAATGGTAACATTTCTTCATCAAAAAAAGTTATTTTGTTTCTTCTTATGACTCCTCAAATTATAATTAAATCATACTGATATAATGAAAAAAGTATCTTCTATATTCATAGATGTTATTTTTTAATGTTAATTACCATGAAGAATCCCTACATACATCAAATGGGTTATGAAATCATCATTCGTTTGTACGGAGAACTATCGTCTCGTGAATCGATTAAATGCGTTTTCCCATTACCATATCTCACGATTTGGTATGATTAAGGATATAAAAATTATTTATGATATTTATAACATAATTATATATATTGGTTCATTATATCACATATATAAATTTTTACTTTAATTCTATAGGGCATGTGATAACATATCTCATGAGTATAGTGGACTGCCACCTTAGGAAGTCATGCGATTCATTTTTTTCACTAACGCTTTACAGGGAAGGTACTAAGGGTAAATTTAATTAATATATGTGAAATAATTATTATATCAATCACATATATATAATTATTATAAGTTAAATTATCATTTTATTTCTTACATGTTCACTCACGTATAGATGATAACATTGTTTATATACGTGTAGACTACCGCCTTCACAAAGAAATGTGAATCCCATTTAATCACCACACCACCTAGATGATATATATATATATATGCATACATAAATTAATTATTTTTTATTTATGATATTTTTTTATTATGGTAATATAATATATTAATTACAACCTTTCTATAATGAACATTGAAAATGGAAAAGTTACTCATGCGTACGCATGACCTACCATCTGAATGATCGTACCGTACTTAATTTCGCAAAACCATAATTAATGTTTTTTATTAAAATTATAATTGATGTATAAATATGATAAATATTTCAGGATTATAATTATTTTTATTATGAAACAATATAATATGAACTAGAACATGAACGTTCATGGAAATGTCTGAACGAGAAGACAAGGTAATTAACACTAGAAACAATGAATATAATGAATGATAATTAAGAAAAAGGTGATAAGATTTAATTATAGGATCATAAATTATATTATAAATATGTATATGGTTATTTTTTAGAATAATAACAATCTAAAACCCATTATAAATGACAATAAATTAAATTCATCCAAAATTAAGAGATAGATAAGGGACTTCTTCTGAATTTCCCTTCATTATAGCATATTGTATTGTTATGCCCCAAATTTAATTTATATGTGGTATATACATCCCCATTGAAATAAATATTCATGATTTATTTATAAATAATTGTATTTTATGTTTTAATCTTCATTTCTTCTTCCGTTTATATTTTTCATAATAGTTTCCAAGTGTTACAAATTTCATAACACGGTTTCCTTTCGTTGGGTTATGTTATATCTTCATCATATTTGTTATTGTAAGATTATTTGTGAAATGAAATTTTATTATATTATATTTATTTATAATTATTTTATGTTTATTTAAAGTTGAAACACATAATCCTTTCATTAAATAATTCTTTCTTCAACCTTATGATCTTTTTAAGGGTTTATTTTACAATATAATTCAAATCGAGAATATTCTTTCCTGAATATCAGATTACATAATTTATTTAAAAATGTACCAATAAAACTATTTTAATTTAATCTCCTATGGTTATTAAGGAAATTTTAGATTAACAATATAAAAAATTCCATACTTTTATAAATAAAATAATTGATAAATAATTTTTATAAAAATATGACTACATTTATCTCTTCAGTCATAAATCTATTTTATTAAAAAACTATTTTTTCTTTTGTTATTTTCAAAAATATTGTTAAATTTTAAATTTTTTTGTTAAATTAATTTTTACATTTTTTTAATTTTTAAAAATTTCTTTGAATGGAATATTCATTTTGTTTCAAAATAAGACAAATTTTTCTTTTAAAAAAAATGTGAGAAGAATCATTAGTTTATAATACTTATCATGTAGTTAATTTTCTATCATTATAGCCAATAAATGTTTTAAATCATTATTCATATGTTTAATTGATTAATTTCAATGAATCATATTTTAAAAAGTTTTTGTGAACATTTAAAAAGTGACTCTCAGAATGAAAAGTATATTTTCCTTATGAATTTTTTTAAATATATTTTTATTGTTTTTCTATTGATCAATTAAAACAACTATTTATTAATACTCAAATTAGTTCATAATGAATAAATAAAATTCTTATTATTTATATAGATGATTATGGTAATTTTGAACAAGGAATTTATTCAATGTTATTTTATTGAATTAATTTTGTATTCAGTAATAGTCTATTGAGATATACACTTACTTGTAATTATTGGACATTAAATATACCCTAAATATCAATAATATTTACCATTGATATTTTTTTAAATTTCATATCACCTCTATATATGGTTTTCCATATTGATTTTTTTCGTTTATCTCCTGAAATATTATCAAATCTGTATTCATTAATCAATATATATATTTGTTTATAAGGGACATTGTTCACGAATTAAATCAAACACTCAATATATTTGTAATTATTTGGACATGAATACATTATTGGGGCATAGTTATTAATATCCCCTCAATGCATCAGTAGTGTGAAGATAAGAATCAGTTGGGTAGCCGTAGTTGAATGGGTCTCTAGTGTATACCTACCCATGAGTTTTAAATTTTCATGAGCATATTTCTTGATCAAAGTTGTAAAATAAAACTTGTGATCATGCTGTAAAATAATTAATAATTTCATTCGTTGTGTTTTTTTTATTTTATACATGATAGTTACACAGTGGTATTACATTTGGATGAATTTCATTCCCAATAAATTTATTAAATGGAATTTTTTTAGTTAATCGCCTTTTGATATTGACTATTAATTATCTAGTTATGAAAGTAATGTTATTTATTAAATTGAATCTTTGTTAATTTATTTACCTTTACAAATTAATTATTCTTTATATAATAAATATAATAAAATTATTTACCTAGAAAGTGTTTTCATTTATTTAAGATTCCATGTTTCTTTATAATTATTGGTTCCTGATAGCATCCACTATAATTAAGAATTACTGAGAATTTTACCCTACCAATATTTTCATCCCTTTAAAAGGATTACATAAATTGTGCTATGGACAATATTCCAGGATATTCTATAAGGGAATATGTAATTGTCAAAGAAAATGTTATAATTTGGGTTTTCAAATGTAATTTGGGAATCATGTTTTTTTTTCTAGTTTACAAATACTACTAAACTATTCGGTTCTTCAGGGTGAAATTACATATATCATATTCAAACAAAATAAGTAAAAAACTATCTCTATGATTATGGGATTTGGGTGGCAATATGTTTTTGATCAAAAGGTAGATGAGAAAGAGAATGTGTACCTCAAAATAATCCGGGTTGTATCAAAATCCATTATCTCATATCCGAAATGATTGTTCACTTGAAGATAACTTCATGAATAATTAAATTATTATCATTAAATATATAATCAAAAAATTATTCTATATTTTTTTTCTAATGCACATTTATTATCTTTTGTTATTTTTTTAATAAAAATTTCACCTAAATTTATTTCTTCGAGTTTTTGGTTAATTTCATCCCAAATTTTTAGATTTATAACAATGGTCAAGGTATTATAAAATAAGTTCATGATTCCTAGAATTTTGTAGGTTTATTTCCTTCTCTATTAAATTAGGTAATTACAAATATAGTTTCAAATTCTATCCCAATAAGATCCATATTAATAAAGGTACCTTGATATATCACGAACCGCCTCCTCGTGTCATGAACCTTATCATTTGACCCCATGGGTCTCCTGTAATACCTTGGTTGCCTTCCCAGCACACCATAGTCTATTACTCACTAGGGTCACTTATCTGACTAATGATTGTCCCCATAGGCCAACACATGTTATTTCAGTGTGTTTTTTCCTCACTCACACACACCCTAGGAATCCTTCCACAAGGTCACCCATCCTGATTACTACTCCAGGACAAACATGCTTAACTGTGGAGTTCTGATCAAACAGGCTCCGGAAAAGAAAGGTGCACCCTTTTGACATGGTTAGTAACATTTAATCTTTTAAGTCTCACTTTTCCAGCGGTGTTACATGATATGTCCATTTAAGGTGTTTAAAGTTACAAAATCCATTTATTATTTTAATAAACTACATATTATCATATATTATCAGTGTAAAAAATTAACATTGTCAAAAATATGATTTATAAATAGGAAATACATTTTTAATATCATCCATTATAGATGGTCACGGAAAACAAAACATGTCATTCGTAGAGGACGTCGTCTACACAAAAGAATGAAAACATTTTCATTTTCTTTAATGATTTTACAGGAATGTATAAAATGGATATTACATAATATTAATAACACTTGAGTACTGTAATTATTCCATTACTATCATATAATTATGGATAAAGGGGATTTAAGGGGTTTTTAAAAATATAGATTAAAAAATATCTATCTACCTCACTAGTAATTATTTAATAATCTATTCATTTTACCATGAACTAAGCATTGGGTGGATTCGGATGACTTACATAACTCTTTTATTGGTGAATTTAGTTTGTTAGTAACCAAATTCCTCACATGTAATGTAATGAATCATTAGACCATCCTTTGGAAAAAAATTATATTCTATCATGGTGTGATTATTTTACCCTCAATATATTTTTTGTCGATGAGGTCCTTTACCACAAGTATAGAATCTTCTAGTCTTCTTGATGATATTCCCCTTGTGCTTCCTCCCTCAATTTATAAATGTATGATGTTTAATATTCATTCCCTCATTATCCACATCAACCAATTTCCCACGATACTTCATCATTCTCTTAATTTATGGGTTATTAATTTTAACAATTATCATAAGATTAGTCATATTTCACTATATATTATGTGAAAAAATTACCAAATTCGTTAGTCTATATCTGAATTCATTGGTTCATCATTTATACAATCATTAAATTTCCATCATACCTATGATTAGGTCAATTCCTTCCGGATTTAGCCATTAGGAAAACCAAAATGGGTTAACCTGAGTGATGGAAAATTACCAGCATAAGAAAAGTATCCTATATTACCAAATATAAATTTAACCTGATGATTTATCACTTTATTATACTGTCATGGTATCCTATAATTTTTCTAGATCATTCTATATTACTAATTTTTATCTTATTTCAATCACAATTTTACCTATACCAGTTTGAGATAAACTGGTAAAATTATTGGGTAAACCAATAACAATCAATGTTTAACCTATGATGCTTTAACTTGGGTTATTTAATAAATCACATCCTATTCACACAAAGAAACTATAAAATAAATATTTCATAGAGGTTTATAAATAGATCATGAATAACCAAATGATATCCTCTAGGAGTCTCTAGAAAATTTTAATGTCTGGAATCTTTTGGATGAACCAGGTCATGGCTATGCTAATACCCACCGTGCCCTCACATGGTTTTTCAAAACTGGATATAAATTTTACCATCAATACATCCAATTCATTCTATAAATACAATATTTTAATTAAAAATAGAACTATCAATATCTAGTATACCAAAATCTTAGGATTTCTTCTCATAAATAAGATTATCCCTTAAACATATACTATTTATTTTAACTAGATTTCAATAATTATAATCACTAAAAATAGAAATAATTTCCCATGATACAAAATATATTGAACTAGGAAATTAAAACATAATAATTCATGTATTTTAACATAATTACCAATAAGTAAAATCCAGGGATCTAGAGGCCTGGTGTCTTTGGATGAATAGAAACATCAATACACTATTTTAAACAAAAAAACAATATATTTATTTAAATCATCACATAGTAATATGAAATTCAATAAATCATTTTAAATATCCTAGAATACCTAGAATTAATATTTAAGGAAATGTATTATATTAAAATTCCATCAAGGGACTAATAATGGAAAAAAATCAAACCATGAGATTCAAGTGGAAAAACATGATATCATAAACATAATGATCACAAAAATATAAACATGGAGCAGTGAAAAGAAACAATATGATCATTTAATTGTGGAATATGTGAAAAACCCTAATGCAACACATCATAAATATAATTCAAGGAACAATACCAAGACCATCATAATATGATTGAAATTTTATCATTATATATTGGGTTCACCCCATATTCCAATAACACATATTGAAAACTGTGCTATGGTGGATTATATTCTCTCCATAATTCTATAAATAAAAAATACTTATATATAAATACTTACCGAATACATTATAGGAATAAATATTTTTATTATCACCCATGACAGTCCATAGTGCACTTAGAAAAAATAATTGTGCAATATACATGGTAGAGAAAGCCCTATAGTGGATTATGTTCACTCTCTAATCCCATACATAACATATCATAAGATATAAATCTTTAGATAATTCATTGGATGTCTTTAAAATTTCATTCCCACACGTAATAGAATATATATGACATATATGTGTGCCAAATTAATAAAATAAACAATATGTATATCATAATCATGTAAAAAGTCTAATAGAAATAAGTAGGTTAAAACATTAGATTTATGGAATAAATGAATTGTAAATCATAGGGATTCCCATGGGAATAAAAAATTAAATTATTTTGAATATTTATAATTAAAAAAGGAACACTGGTCTTGAAAATGAACTTCCAATGTATAAAATTATTCTGAAATATTTGGATATCATGAAAAAAATAAACCACTTAGATGGAGTTGTTAAGTAATAATTAAAAATCATTTTTTTAAATAAGGAAAGAGAATATTATTTTCAAAAAAATCATAGCTAAAAAAAGTTATTATCTATAAAAAATAAGGTTTTTATAATTTAATCATGGTTTCAAAAAAAATTGGGGGGTTATTCTTGAAATGATATAGGTGATATAAATGTTCCCCTCAATCATGATTAATATAGAGTAACAATTTTTAAGTGAACTAAAATCATCTATAATACTATAAATTTAAAATATATTTAACTTGGTATATATTTAGTAGTCATATATATATATATATATCATAAATTCTTTGGAATATGATTCTATTATAGGGATTAATGGGAAGATAATATGTAACAAAAATATAGAATGGGTGGTTTAAAAGATCCCTTACCACATGTTTAATACTATCTATACATAATATCCCAAATAATTAATAAAGGATCATTAAATATATTAAAATTAAGCATATTAATATATATTTAATTTTCTAAGATATATTCATTATATTTTTTATGAAATTTTTATTATATATACATCTTAAGTTGATTACCATGTGTGGCTTAGTATATTTAGTCGTAACAAATTTCTTTCTATTACCAAGGATGCATGTGTTGTAAGTAGATTCATTATATAAAAAATTGAGTAATATTACATCCATAATTATTCCATTAAAAAAATCATTATAATGTTCCTTGTATATACAATAAAGATCATAATTATGAAAGGTGAATTTTTTAGCCAATTTGGTGAGGGTAAAGTTACAATAACAGTTCATTATTTTTATTACCATTCTAGTATATCTATAATGTAAAAAATATTAATTTAACATATTAAATTATTTTTTATTATTACTCTTTTTCTATGGTTATGGAAAATAAGACATTCCATTCGTGCAGGCATTAGTTTACACTCTTTATTGATGTAATTTTCATTTTTCCAACAAAAATAGAGGATATTAAAAAATGGATATTTTATTATTACAATAAAAATTCATCATAAAAAAATGATTTCATTATCTTAACTTCATTGATAGAGGTGATTTTATAGATGTAGAATTAAAAAAGTGTAACAAAAGTTATGTATAGTTTATCATCTCCCCCATTGATATTCACCATCGGTAAATCCTTCAGTCTCCTTTGTGTGGTCTTTTGGTGAGACCAAGGAATAAATGTATTGGGTGGTTATTGAGGAGATACTAGGAAATAGGTTTGGTTCAGATAATGTTTTGGAATCAGTGGAAAAATATATATGATGTGGTCAACATTCATATTTAAAGAAAAGGGAATTGATGTTATACTCAATATTTCTCATTAATACAACCCCATTATTTGTCTTAAAAGTATAAAAAATAGAAAATGGTTGGTTGGGTGTATTTATGAATTGATATATCCTCCACTATCCATTAAAAATATTTTTTTAATGTTTTATTATTTGTCACTATATTAAACCACTTTTAACCTAATTTACCATTGTCGCAGTAACTCCACTTTCACGCTTGGAAACTAAATTTAAGGGAATAAATATAACATAAAATATTAATTAATTTTAATGATATATTATTAAATATAAACAAATTATTTTTAATTAACTATATGATGATTTAGAGAAGTTAATTTTTGTATTATCGCACATAACACGTTAAAAAGGTTTCTTAGAATAATTCAATTTTCAACATAAATTTTATTTGTGGGATATTATTAACAGTGCCCTGATATTCAAGATATAAATTTTTCTATTAAATATTTATTTGGATATTATCTAAATTGAAAACCAAAATTTTCTAAAATAAAATTAAATTTAATGAAAAGACCAAAACCAATTATTTATTTGAATCAAAATATTACTTTTGTCTCATAGGATTTATAATGCTAAAAACAACATAAAAGTGAATAAAATTATTCCTTAAATATATAATTATTTATTTATTATTAATTTTAAATTCTATGTCTCCATTATATTTTTATATGGTAATAAAAGACAATGGTTTTGTAAAAACTATATTTTTTATTGTACATCTAAAAATAAATTATTCGAGAAAAATCCCAAAAAAGTGAACACAAGATTATTTTCACACAATGAATCTAAAAATTTCTTTAGTTTTTTTTATTCAAATTATATTAGTGATATCAAATAATTTTTAAACACTAAATGTATAATGTATTTAATAAAATTGAACAAAATAACATAAACTCTAAAATTTCAAATATGCAAATTTAAATTAAAACCAACATTTTTAAATTTATAAATTTACTTATGAAATAATTATATGGTATTATAAAAAGGTTTTAGGATTTAAAATTTAAAAAATATAAACATATAATTTCAGAAATATCATGTTTTTATAAAATATATTATTTTATCCTTTTCTCAAAAAAAATAATTTCCGTTAGAAAAAACAAACACATTCGCCATAAACTAATTTTTACATTATTGATCAAAAAAATGAATTTTTTTCAAATTTAGTTTCAATAATTTTCTATTTTATCTTTTAATAGGAAGTATAAATTATAATGAAAAAGTATTTTTATAGGGAAATAATTTTTAAAATAATACCCATTCTATTTAATATTTTCTATAAATCAAAAATAAATACGGTGTTAATAAAAAAATATTATATATTTTAATATATAAATATAACAATAATATACATAATTTTCATTAATAAAAAAATAAAGAGACTAAAATGATAGATTCTTAAACAAGATAATTTTTTAATTAGTGGAAAATATATATTAAAATCAGGTATAATTATAGGATAACTTATTTTTATTTAAGAAAAATATGGAAAATTTAAGGGGATTGGGTATTCAATTTGGATATATCAATAATATCACAATTTAGAATAAATATACCATTCTATGAATATATGAATTATTTTTCATTGTTCATGGAGAACTATATTTTTCTCTGATTGATCTTTAATCTACATATCATCACCTCAATTCCAAAAAGTTATAATCACTAGGAATTTGATTGGATTCTCTTTAGTATAATGAATTATCGTGTATTGTTCACTAAAATAATGAATATAATCTTTAATTATTACTTTGATATGGTTTTAGTAGTCTTTAATGGGTACATTACTATTTACTCCATGATATAAGAAATTCATGAATATAATCTATTATAAATATTAAGGAGTAGTAATTTATATGACATGTTTATAAATTATGAGCTCTAGTAATAGAAAGTGACATTTTTAGGGAAAATATTAATTATTTATGGAATTTTGGTTAATAAATTTAAGATAAAGATAAAAAATGAATGTTCAAAACTAACAACTACGATAGTGATATAAATTATCCCAAACCTAAATAGGTACTATTAAATTTTTTTGGAATACTATTAATAATTGACCAACTCATCAATCAAAATAACATATAAGGAGTTATGTTCAAGTGAATGAATATTTTTGGGTTAATCATTCAATAAATCATGATAGGATTGGTTTATATCCACTAGTAATTTTCGTATATTAATATCACATATTATTATCCGAATATTCAATACATAACGTTTAGATCCATTCCACAATCATATATGTATAGTATATTGGGAAGCATGGATACATAATCAACTTGTTCATAAATTATCTACATCATATCCCACTTATTACTCCATAAATACCTCCCTTCTTAATCAAATCATACATAAAATAATCCATCAAATCAATTGGAAAAGAAAACAAATAAAGGGAGAGCTCATATGCTCAGTAAGGATAAAAAAGAGATAAAATTTTCACTTAAACATAACATCAACATAATGGATGTAAAATCATGATCATAATCATTGCAAATTATATAAAAACATCATATATTATAAACATATGTCATACAATAATTTCTATATGTTCACAAGAAATGAATCCTAAAGGGATCACTGAACATGAGCCAAGAGAATATAATATCTTCATAAGATGATGTCATAAAATAATATTATAAATTTCATAATAATCATAATAATAGAATTATTAGGTCAAGGATTCCCACAAATACCATAAAAACAAGTTATTATGGGACTAACCACCTATTTACCTTCTTTAGACTGGGTTCATTTCGGTCCAGGTGAGGAATTGAGGTTGGAACCGGAAGGCAGTTCCCGAGAGGGTCAGCTTTTGCAATGTCCTCACCCGGTGCTTCCAGGAGCAGTGAACGATGTGGAGGCCAGTATCTCCATGCCACGGGCTATGGATGTCGTAGCCCGGTTTAGGCAAGATTTGGGGATTATCTCCCTGTAGGTGAATGGAGTGGAGTCAGGGCAGGTGGAAGGAAAGGATAAAGATATCTCATTTCATGTGGATGAGGTGGAGCATCCGGTCTCAGACAGAATTGTTGATAATGGTGTGGCAAAGGTAGTAAGTGAGGCCCATGGCTTTGGGGTCCTCAAGGTTAGGAATGGGAGGAATCTGACCAACATTCTCAATTCATGGGTTGTGGATACGAGTAACCCATAGGCCTAATTACGTGTAGTGAGATCACTGAGGGTGAATTTGGAAAGGTGGTTGAACCATCTGTTAAGGTATTGCAGGGGAAGTCTTTCTTGAAGGTAGCTAAAATATCTCTTCAATGTCAATGAAGGCAAGATGGGGTTAGCGTACTGGGACATCATGATCCAAAGATGCTCATTCTGATGTCCTCCTTTTAGATGACTGGGAGTGAGGGTAAGAAGAAGGACTTAGTGGTTAATGTAGGAAAGTTGGATTCCTCGGGATGACTGAGGGATATCAAATAACGCCCAGGGGTAAAAGTGAAAAACCGATTTGAATGTCTGGAAACTCAAGAGAAATCATTTTCACAAGAGGATGAGGATTCAGGTGATGATAGTTTCATCCAACTCTCAGTGGACTTCTTGGACCAGATCCAAGGGAAAGGTCCCCACAGCCCAAGAAGGAAGAAGAGGCAAAAAGGAAAGCATGACTTGGGGAAATTCATAGTGGTCCATGGGAAAAACCCCAAGGGGAACAATGATTACTCTCACCTACTGAAACCAATAGAAACTAGGTCGGCCAATAAACGTTAAAGTAATGAAAGCAATGGTCTTCAAGACGGGGAATGTGGGGACCCATGAAGAGAACCAAGAGTAATAGAAGAAGAAGGTGTTGAGTGTATGAGGCTCATCTTCCACTCTAAGGAAGAGATGCTTGAAAAAGTTCTTCATCCAACTACCTCAATTGAAGAGATTTTAAGGATCTATGAACAACATTTGCAGACTGAGGCCACAGAGGAGCAAGGAGTGTGGATAGGCTAGCAAGACCGAATCTTAGCTCGATGCTTCAACCAAGGTAAAATCACCGTGGAGGTATTTATCCAGATAATTGACAGAATGATTTCTCTCCTTGAAGAACATATCAGGAAATATCTAGACAACCAGGTTTGTACTCTGCAGTGGGAATTATATAGAGTATCTGATTCTTATAACCTTAGACTTGTGTTTAAAGATTCTGTGAGCTCTTTCATCACATATTTGTCCTTGTGAGTGTACTTTGGTTTCCCACTTCTCCTTAATGTGTCTTAATAAAAATTATAATTGGGTGGATTCATCGATATTTCATTAATATTACTATAAAACACCCACAGAAAAATAAATATAGTATTGTATGATCATATCCCCATTAAATTTTATATATCATCTAATGATGATATTATAGATGAAAAGTTCGATTAAATTATCAGTGGATTTTTTTAAGGAAAATACCCATTTCTATTTTACATTATATATTTAGATAGGAAAACTCTAAAAATATTAATGAATAAAATTCATATAAAACGTCCTTGTAAACATATAATCAAATATTTAATGAATTCATCATTTATGATGGTGTCAAATTTCATTCATATCTTGTACATTAAAATAATGATTCCATTAAAATTTTCATTAAATATTTAAAAGTGAATTACTCTCATAATGAAAAGAATATTCACTATATCAAAAAAATTGAAAAGAAAAACATTTTAAAAAATGAAATGAAACAATCATAGGAGAATATAAAAAAAATATTCAATTTTATTCAATACATAGACATTAATGAAAAAAATGTTCAACAGAAGAGAGAAATAAATCTGGCTTTCCATATAAATGATATTTTGGTATATTGAGTAGATAAAGTTTGTAAAATGAAATTAAAACATGTATTATAATGAAATAATCAAAGTATAAGAAACAGAAAGGGATATATTATTAATTTATCATGTAATTTTCTACAATGGAAAATCAAGAAGAAATAATCATGATAAAAATGGGATTGAAACATAAATACCTTAACTCAAGTTCAACATTATTAAAGAGAACTATAAACTACTATATATAAAAATTTAAACTTATTATGAATAAATACTAGATTCATTTACATAATTAAGAAATCATATATGATCCCCTTATAACATTTTAACACCCATTTACTATGAATTTATCATTTAAATTATCATTTCTAGGTGATCACTTGTCCTTTTATCATGACCATTTTGGTTTCGTAGTACCATACCTTATACTTGGTTTATGGTTAAATAACCTCTAGAATTATAATTAAGATATAAATATCAAATATCTTCATATTATATATCTATATATTTATTTATATTCATGCATAAAAGGTGTATAGTTGAATGTTAATTACTCAGTTCAAGAGACAATAGGTCATAAAAAAACATGAACTATATATTCCAACGTTTTTCAAACCTTTTTTAAAATAAATTAATTTTCATTGATTTATTTAATTTCACCCTATACCAATTTAAAATTTCTGTATACTCTACAAAAAGATAAAAATATACTATACGTAACACCTACTTGGCATACGTTATACACAACACTAGGTTTCTACAAACTAGAATTTCAGTATTATAATTGTTTATATGAAATAGTTATGACGTATCTTTTAAAAATAGTAATATAAAAAGTGATATTTTATTTTTACATATTGACTATCATGGTTTTATATTAATAAACAAAAATTTAAAAGCCTTTATATGTTCAAAAATAATACATTCTCAAATGAACATCATTTATCTCCTTATATGACCATTAATAAATTTAAATTTTGGAAATTCATTAAATTTAATTTTAAGATATAAATATTATTTTCAAATTTATTATTTCTAAATTATCATAGGGTGAATTTTTGGTTTTTTCTAAAAAACATAATTTTTTGATTAATAATGAAAAATATAGAATTTTAATTCAAGACATATTTTTCATTTATTTATTAGTTCAATAAAATAAAATATAAATTTAGCTTCAATGATTAATAATATAAACTTTATATAAATTAATCCAACTTATATAATTGAATCAAATTTTATATTTAAATTGGATATAAAAACATTTTTGACTTTTAAGCATGTTCCCTTCAAAACCCCACTATCATGACACTCTTGTAGGATTCATTTTAAATTAATTAATCCCAATTCAGTTAATATATTTAAGAAAAATATATGACATATTTTTAATAAAAGAAATTTATAATTTCTATTACGTTTAAATTATTATTTTTCAAATATTATTAGTAAGTATATTTAAAAATAATTTCAGAGATTAAGGTAATGAAAAAATTACTCGGTAGTTAAGAATGGATTTAAAAGGACATGTAATGTTAGGACATGCCCAAAATCCATTTGATCTATCTATTTCAACATATTATCCTCTTTTTATTGAAAATGTAAAATATTTGGCGGCACATGATGTAAGGGAGACCTCTTAATAGTGTTTACGTTTTTATATTTAATAGAATGCAACTTATACTCTACCATTGAAGGTTACCCTTACCCCTCGCTTCTTAACACCACTCAAGCCCTATATCTCGGCCAAATTATAACCAAATATCCTCCAATATTACCCCTTAATCCTATAATAGTCCTTATGTTAATAAATCCGACCAATGAATTCCTTTGGTTGAAGCCAATAGGACCTACACAAAGAAGAGGTAACAACATTGAAGAGGTTTTGTTTTATTTTCAATCTCCAACGCCTCAATTATAATTAATCCATGATTATATAATAACCTAACTAACAAAAATATTCATTTATATTTTTCTACTATGTTTTTCACTACACATACACACACATCTATCAAATGGGTAACAGACATGCCATTTTTCTTTATAGAGGAATACCGCCTCGAGAACTATATTATTCGTTCTTTTCAATTAGCACCTCTCAATATTGAGATTTATGGTGGATATAATTTTTTTATTTGATATATAATATATTTATTATTACATTATTCTTCTATAATTATTATATAAATCATGCATTCATGCTTTTCATTCTATATAAATATGATAACTTCATTTGTGGATGGGTAAACTACCACCTCCTCAAAGCATTTTGATTCGTTCACACATTACATGGATGGTATTCAGAATGGGTTTAGTTAACGTACATGATATTTATGAAATTAGAATTATAATAAAATGATAATACAGAAATATTAATTTATTTCATTTATTTTCTTTCATTTAATACCAAAATAAAATGGAAACAACGTTCATGCGTACGTATAACCTAACATATCCATAAATGGTGAATTTATTTCATATTTATATCTTTGAAAATTTATTAAAAATACATATGCAATGAATATATATGATATTTAGGTAAGTTTTTACATTCCATATATTATAATATAAGTATGAGGACAAAAAATGTAACAGATCAAAACACATACCAAAAAAAGCAGTTATTACCCAAAACATAACATTAACATGGAACTATTAATAACAGGGTGATATAAAGACATAAGTAAATCTGAAAAAATACTATATAATTGAATTTGGTTCTATAATATATGTATAGAAAACCAATATTTAATATACAGTGGGTTTTAACGAGTATGAATAGAGGCAAGACAAAAGGTATGGGGATTTCTAGTCTCATTTGTATTTATATGATACTTATGCCTTATAAAAAATCATTTATTTTGTGTTGTGTATATAATTCAAAAAAAATATTTTTTGATTATTCTACTTAAATTTATTTGTAGTTAACTATCCATTTTTTAATCTCTCCTTCATGGGGTTTTATTGTTCAAAAGTTACCAAATCAATAAGGCACTTTTGCCTCCATTTTCCATTATTGAGACATATCTTTAGTTATGCACCTATATTATTTTAGAATGTGTATATACTTCCATTTTAAATGTTATAACTTGAATATCATTCTTTTCATTTTATGATTCATGAATATTATTTTCTTATATGGGTAGTTTTATTCAGTGTTACAAAGGTTTCATGTGTTTATAACAACAATCCCATCATCTATCAAGATTGATTACAATTATAATTCAATTTTTTGAATTCTTATGATCAATCTCTCAATAACAGTCATTACTTTTACTATCTCCTATTTATTGATAATATCTTCATGTATTAGTACAACTGATTCACTCTTTTGTAGTTATCATTATAAATAAAATATTTTTAGGAAAACCTGATCATACTTCTCTCTTTGGCTGGAAAACACGTTAATTAAAAAAATAATGTTTTCGATGTGAAATAAAAATTGTTTTAAAAAAGAAAATTTAAGCTCATTTTCATGAAAAATAAAATTTTACAAATGTTTTATAGTTTTTAATGATTTTTTTATGTGTTTTCAAATTTATTTTTCAAAAAAATATGTTTTCAAATAAAATTATGTTTTAAAAATAGTTTTTCAATGATGAAATTATATTTTCTTCAATATATGTTTCCAAATAAATTTTCAAAAATTACTTTCCATATATGATAACAAGAATTAGTGGTACCCCTGCCTTTCTATGGAAATTATATAAAGGTTCCATTAATATTGTTTCTTCGAATTGATTATGTTTTGATTGAATAATGTTTATGAAACATGTTTCTCTTCGACGGATTATATGCTTATGAAACCCACTTCTTTTCATGGGTTATACTTTCATGAAATAATTAAGAACCCAATATCTTTTCCATAGGTTATGATATGATGGAATTTTTTTGATACTCATTTCATTTCATATTTAATGACATGATGCTTTAAAAACCATATTGTTTAAGGGTCATTGTATGCCTATTGCTTATGTTCTTGTGGGACATGTTTTAATGATTTTATTATGTGATGGGTGAGATAGGAATCTCCCTCCAATTTATTAGGTGATGATTTATATCTCATGATATAATTTTGGGAAACAAGTCTACCATCTTAATCCACTATGGGAAGAATGGGAACCCCATTCCACTATAGGAAGAAGGGGGAGCCCAATCCCTTATAAGGAAATCCATTTGATCAGGGATGGTGGTGTGTCACGTCAAGTTGGTGTAGTCCTAATGTAGTTACCTAATACGTTTTGGAAATGCACCTCCAATTATTGGGAATAATGTTACATGTTCATGTGTCTACCATAATTCCATGTCTTATTCATATGCTATGATTTAATGATTATTATCTTGAATCCATTATGTTTCATGTACTATGAACTAAAAATATTTATGCCATGATTCATATTTATGGTCTTTGATATAATTATTATGATCTTATAATTTTATTATCACATTCTAATACCCTTATGCTCAAGATTAAGCTTACATATCTCCCTTGTTTGGCCATATTGAGTATATGATCTCACCCCTTTTTATGTATCCTTTCCTATTTTATGACGATTTATATTATTTTTGATGTGTCTAATAAGTATACTAGACATGGAGAACCTAGTGAGAGATAATTTAGCTCATTATGTACCATTTTTTATATTTCTATGTATAAAATATAACTAAACTAATATGGTCTTTATGCATCTATTTTTGTAATGAATTTACTATCCGAAAAAATTGATGTAATAATAAGGTATTTTAAGTGAGGTTCATTATAGTTGGTATCCAATAACAGGTTTCGACAACCGTTGGAAACAAGAATCAGAAATACATAGTGAAAACCCTAAGGATATGTCGAATGAGAATTCTAAGAATGAGAAAATGTATAGAGGCATTTCCTGGACATTTGGTAATAGATTGGGAGAGATATTTCTTAGAAATGCATATCTATTTAGATAATATAGGTGTATGTGTCTCTAGAATATATTTACATAGTGGTAATAACTACAAAAACACCATATTGAGCTAAACATGGTGAGGAACTAGTGCACGACAATGGTCCTTACTGCACACCTAGTTTGCCACAGCTGGGGGATATACATTTCTAATTCAAAATCACTTCATGATCTGTCATAATGGATTTAAATATTATTTTTCTATAAAACCCCTATGATATACCTATGGTTTCCTAAAATAAATATGTTTTCATAATTTAAACATAAGGGGTTATTCGTGATTATGAGGTTTCTCACTATGATAATTATTTCTTACTCAATTATTCTTGGTTTTATTTAATGTATGGATCCTAAATAAAGATTTTTAATTTTAATTTGAATGAAGAATGAAAAAATTTTACTCCAATGAAATCGAATGTTATGGTAGCTATAATGAAAAATATCATTTAAATGCTCACCGAAATTTATCAAAGTTATGAATCATATTGGATGTCTAAATGAGAAAAGGTTCAATATAACATTTTGTTGAGTCCTTTATATGAAAAAATAAACCTTATTTTATTGGTATTTTGTTCCACTTGTGTTTGAAAAATAGATCAGTACAATTAAAAAGATATTTTCCATCCTTTAGTGCTTCAAACATGAAAAATTCGTTTTGTCGGTTTATCAATTAAATGGTGAAGCAGGCATGTGGTGGAACTCATCAATGATATAGGGAGGTATGATAAAATTTAATACATTAATTGGGATGAATTAAATATATTAATCTTCAATAATTGTGTTCCTCGTGTTCTATATGTAAATATGGAGAAATATTTCATTGAGTTGTAGTAAAGGGATTGTGAATTTGTTGGTACCTATGAGGATAATTTCACAAGAGTTGTGATGTACATATTTTCTATTATAATATAAAGAGAAGGTAAACTTGATAGGTTCTTTAGTTTCTACAATCCATGTCTTAGAAGAGGTTTGTCCATAACATTAGTTCACAGCTATGAAGAGATTGTGCTTTGTGAAATGCGGTTGAAATGGAGTTCAGATTTATGCAGCAATCTTATAATTATAATAATAATATGAAGATATATTTCCATGAAAAATCTAGTAACCATGGAGAGGAGAAGTTGAGATTTCATTTATGCTCAATTTTTGGGAGTAATCATGAAAAAAATTATCATATGGGGTCAAATTAACTATTTAAGAATGTAAGGGAAGGCCATCGAGCAATTGATTACCAAACAGATGGGTAAAAGGTAGATAATTATGTATATAGTGGGAAAGATGTACATAATGAACCTCACACACTTTAGATATTCAATTGTAAGAAGAATGGTCATTAGAAAAACAAGTTCCCATATAAGAGGGTTAGTGATTAATATCGGCATTAGAAACCACTAATCCAAGGGACAAGATTAAATCTCATGCGATAATTATTTTTTATGAGGTTTGGGATAATGGAATGGTGAGAATTATACATACTATCCAATCTAGAACTACTAATGTCTTATTTGATTCTAGATCTACCAACGCTTTCATATCTAAATAATTTTCTAAGGATATTAAGATTTTTTTTCAAATATTTGATATGAAATTAGCTTTGAAAAAACAATTGGTTTGATGATTTCATAAAAATTATATGATTACTATCAAGCTAACATTTATGGGAATGTGCATCCAGAAAATTCTTTTATTCTTTTTTTTTTGAATTTAATGGTATATTTCGATTATGTTGTATTTCTATTCATAAATCCAACATCAATTATCATGAAAGGGATGCTACATTGGATATTTCAAACCAATAAATTATTGTCTTTCAATGTGAAGATAGTGTGAAAATCCTATGTTGATTAAATCCAATGTATAGTTCTTATTTCCTAATAAAAAGGGTAGCTTATCTCCAATAGTTACCATTAAAATGGACATTGATGATATTTCAATTATTCCAGAGTTTGTGGATTTCATTTCGAATGTGTTTCCTATACTTACACCAAAACATGAATATGAGTTCTTGATAGAACTAATAGGAGGTTACAAGATAATTTCAATGAATCCCAATATAATGTACCCAATTTAGTTGTGTGAATTAATTAAAAAACTCCCAGAAAACCATGATAAGGGATTCATTTGGCCGTGTGTGTCAACTTAGGGTTCATCGTATATTTTTGTGAAAAAGAAATATAGATCAACGAAACTCGTACATTATTATTAGGAATTTACCGAGATTATGATCAATAACATGTAACATCTTCCCTATATTGATGATTTGTTTAATCAACTACGTGGATCTCTTTAATTTTACAAGATTCACCTTTTTTCAGGATATCATCAATTGAGGGACATGAAGGAGCATATACCTAGGATAGAATTCGATACAATGTATGGTAACTATGAATATAATGTGACTGTTTTTCGTCTTACTAATGTCCCTAATATATTCATAGATTTTATGATAATTGTCTTCAATGATTAACTATATCTATTTGTGGTATAATTTATTGAAAATATTCTTATCTATTCAATGTGGAAGGAATAACATAATGATAAATTGAAAATTTTACTAATGACCCTAAATAAGGAAGAATTGTATGAAAAATTTACAAAGTGTGAATTTTGGCTAGAAAAGTTTTAATTTTGGGGTTATATAATCTCAAGAGAGGGTATAATAGTTGATCCATCAATGAAGGAAGCTACTGAATGTGGGCCTATAACAAAAACAATTTCTGAGATCTATAGTTTTCATGGATTACATGGATATTATCACTAGTTTATAGAGAATTTAACATGACTACCTAATACGTTGACCAAGTTAAATCAGAATGCTGCTATGTTCCTATGGAATGATGAATGTGAGGATGATTTCATTGAACTGAATATAAGGTTAGTCAGTCCACCTATGCATACATTATCCTATAGGGAGTAAGGGTCTATAGTCTATAGTAATTATTAAAATAATACATTTTGATGTTATCTAATTATGAATAACATGGTTATAACCTATGTGTGATGAAATTTGATCATTTAGGAGAAAAATTACCAAAATCCTAATTTGGAGTTTGATACAGTAGTTTTTTCATTAAGGATATGGATGAATGGTATTTATGGGTAAAAGTGTGATATAAATACTAATCAAAATATTAAGAAATACATATTCACATATAAGTGTTTGAACATGCTCTATAGAAGATTGTTAGAGATGATAAAGGATTATGATTTCTCAGTACATTTCCACCCTGGAAAAGAAAACAATGTGGATGATTCATTATGTCGATAAGATCATTATAAGTTATCCCTAATGAGGATTTAAATAATTCCAATATTTATGCATTTGAAAAGGATGGATATTGATGTATTGAAGGAATGTGAAATTCATATCTTGATCAATTAAAGGCTCAACCCTCTATCCAAGTGAGGATTAAAGAGGCCCTGATGGAATATGTAATACTGATAAAGAAGCTTATAAATATACAATATAATAACTTTGATCATGATGGAATGATATGGTTTATGGATTTTTTTGTGTTCCATCTATACTAGAGTTGAAGAAGGAACTATTTGAGAATTATCATATCTCTTCATTCACTATTCATCCTAGATGTACGAAGATGTATATTGACATTAAATAATACTTCAGGAGGGATGGAATGAAGTGGTATATCATAGAGTTTGTATCTTAGTCCTTGTTATTCCATTATCTTAAGGTGGAATTAAAAAATTCTATAGTGGTGGTACAACCATTACCTACAAAAGAATGCAGGTGAGAGAACATTACTATGTATTTTTCCCTTGAAATCGCTAAACCCACTAAAGGGTTTAATGGAATATGGGTGGTAGTCTATTGGTTTAATAATTCAGCACAATTAATCATGTTCATAGAACATTTATATTTGGATAATCTTTCTGGAATATAAATTAATGAAGATATAATGTTTCATGGAGTACCATATTCCATTTTATCTGATCATGATCTGAGGTTTAACTCAAAGATATGGTGATGTCTTCATCAATCCCTTGACAATGAATTTAGTTTCATCACTACTTATCATCCTCAAAAGGATAGTCATTCTGAAAAAAAATTCCAACCATAGAGGATATGTTGATATGTTTTTCTTTTGATTACCAATGTGGTAGGGATAAACACATTTTTTAGTAGTGTTATATAAAATCAATATATTTCAGTCATTAAAGAAGATGTCTCTTTATGAATACCTTTATAAGAATAAATGTATATCCCCAATTTATTTGGGTGATGTTCGAGAAAGAAATCTACTGGGACATTAGATCACTGATGAATGATCATAAAGGTCAGAACCATTCAGTATCATATCAATGTATTTCAAAGTAAGAATAATAGTTATACTGAAAACTGTCAGGGTGATATATAATTTGAAGTTGGTGGAATGGTGTTTCTATAAATCTCTCTCTAAATTAAGGTTATGTGTTTTGAGAAGACATGGTATCTAATCCATATATATATCAGTCTCTTTGAAATTATTGATCATATCGGGATGGTTTCCTATCACTTAGAACTCCATCCAATTATTTTTAATTTCTATCACGTGTTTTAGATATATCTTATGAGGATTTACATAACTTACCCTTTACATATGGTGAACTCTTAGGTTATAAAAGTGAAATAAAATCTTTCTTCTGAAGAACAACTAGTTAAAATTCAAGAATATACATAAAATGTTCTATAAAAAAAGACCACTCTCATGGTCAAAGTCATATTGAGAAATCTCCAACTAGAAGATGATATATGGGAACATTAGGATATGATAATTCATAAGTATCCTCATTTTTTATGAGAATGATGAATTTTTAGGGACAAATTCATTTTATGGGGGTAGAATGTAACAACCTAAGTTTTTAGGAACCCTTTTATGAATAAAATAATTTTCACTAGTTTCTTGCATTTTACAGTACACTATATAATGATTTAATTGTAATATACATGAATATAACCTTATGCTACATGTAATAGTCACTTGGATATTGTTATATGCAAAAAAACGTTTCTATGAAAAAATATTATTATAATTATTTATATAATAAATCTATAACATTTTAGTTAAACATATTAATATTAATAGTAATAACTACATTTTAAATATTGTTTATAATTATTGTATATAAATAATACATATTTACGATAACATAATTAAATATTTGAAAATATTATTTTCACAAATGAACTACTTTTATACCCTCCTGTGAAAATAATAAAATTTATTTTAGACACTTTTATAAATTTTCTTTGATTAACTAAAATTCATTTAGAATCTAAAAATTTCAAAATAGTCTTAAGGTTAATTTGTGGGGCTTTTTTTGAAAGTGTCATTTTTCGATCAATAGTGTCAAATATTGAATTTTAATTCCAAAATTCTTTTAAATATAATTTATTTATATTGTAAATTCATATTTTAAATTGTTTTAATAGTGTAATTATATCAATTGAATATCAAATAATATAATTTAGGAAATTGGAAAGAATTTCTCATTTAAATTGGAGATAAAACCATTTCAAGCTTTTAAACATATTCGCATTAAAAACCCACAATTTTGAAACTATAGTAGGAATATTTTTAAATTAATTTCTACCAATAATATGATTAGAAATTTCAGAAATTGAGTTTATATTTATAAAAATAATAATTTATATTGTTTGATATGGTCAAAATATTTTTTGTCAAAAATATTTACTAAATTTAATGAAAATTAATGAACGCTATTAAGATAAAACATGATTACATTGTAGTTAATCATTAATTTTGATGTCCAAATAACCTTGACACATGTAAAAAGAAATTTTATAGAAATATTTCAACCAATTTATCTCTTTTATTAAAAATTAAAAATTATTTGATTCACATGATATAAGAGAGAGCCCTCAAAAGTGTTTAATTTTTAAAATTGACCAGAATGCCACTACTCCTCCACTATAAACGGGAACTCCCCTCCCACTAACTTATTTACACATATCAAGCCATTTTGGATCATAAATAAACATCGCAAATATCCTCCCAAATCCCCCCCACCTTCATATTATAATCATCCCATAGTAAAAAAATCCAACCAAGGAATCCCTTTTGTTGAAACCAAGATAAGTTAACCAAGGAAGAGGTAACATTCTTCCACGAAGCTCTTTTATGTTATTTTAATTCTCTAAAAACTAAATTATTATTATTAACTAATTAAAAATATACTCATTATCATATATATAATTTAATGTTATTATTCCAAGGCTTTTACCTACACCTACACACACTTCCACAAAATGGTAAATGAACATACCATTATTGTGTACGACAGAATATTACCTTGCCAAATAATGTTCTTAGTTTTGTCTTTACCACCTCTCATGATTGTGAATTATGATGAAAAAATAATTTTATATGATATATATTATATTTATGATTTATTTATCATTCTTCAATATTTATATAAAAAATTCCTTTATACTTTCCATTTTTTAAATACGATAACTTTTTTTGATGACGCGTGGGCTACCGCCTACTCAATGATATGTTATTCCTTCAGAGTTTATAGGATTTAATTAAGGATTGTTTTACTAAAATTATATGATATATGTTAAATTTTAATTATAATTAAATGATAATACATATATATACATATATATCATTTACATTCTTTATTTTAATACGAAAATATAACAGAAACATTATTCATGAATACGTACGACCTACTATCTCCAACAATGGTTCATTACATTTGAAATTTATATCTTATATAGATTAATATATATACATAAATAATGAATAAATATGATATATATATCATTTAATAAATTTTATATATCATTATATAACTATGAGGACAAAAAATATTACAAATCAAAACACATGTGAAAGTCAAAGTGGTGATTACCTGAAACGTAACATTAACATGGGATTATATATAAAGATATAATATAATGTAATATTTAAATAATATATGGGATTATATAATTGAATATGGTTATATAATAAATGTATAATAATCATATAATTATTCTACATGAATTTTTAACGAGTATTAAAAGTGGTATGGCATAAGGTAATGGGATTTATTGTCTCATTTTAATATCTACAAGAATAGTTCCTTCTTTAACCCTAATTTGTTTTGTGTGGTGTATTTACTGAACAAAAATTCATTATAATGTTAATATTATTACATTTATTTGTATTTAAATATCCATTTTATGATCTCTCTTTCATGGGGGTTTACCCTTCAAAAGATACCAAATCAGTAAAGTGGTTTTGCCTCAATTTTCCTTCTATGATACATATGTTTTATAATGCACCTATATTATTTAACGAGGTGTATATACATTCATTTGAAATTTTATATCATGAAAATAGTTATTTTAGTTTTATTAATCATGTAATTTCCATTTCTTTCAGGTGTATCTTTATTAAATTTTATCACGGCGGAAAGAGCTTATTGCAATATTCTCATCGTTTATCGAGATTGTTTATGATTATGATTCCATACATGAAATATTTATATCCATCTCTAAATAAACATTAATTTTCTTCCTCTATTATTATTAAATATATTTTCATGTATTGAAACCATTTTTTTACTCATTGGTGCCTAAAATAATTAATGATATGTTTTTAGGAAAATCTCTACTGATTTCTCTTTTTAGTCGGAAACATATTTTTATTAATAAAATCAATTTTTAATAAATGTTTCCAAAAATGTTTTTACAATGATATATTTAGATCACATTCAAGGAAAAATTATTTTTATTTTTTTATTGTTTTAAAATCATCCTTTATAATTTTCCAAAACTATTTTCACTGAAAAACGTTTTTAAAAAGTGTTTATGTTTTAAAAATTGTGTTCGAAGAAGAAATATTTTTTTCATTAATACATGTTTTTAAATTACATTTGAAAATTATATATGTATAAGGTAAAATAAATTTGTGTTACTCATGACTTTATATTCAAATTATACAATGTTTTAATTTATATTGTTTCTCAAAATGGTTTACGTTTTGATGGAAAGATGTTTATGAAACCCGTTTCTCATTCTTGGTTTATATTTTTATAAAACCTGATATATTTCAAAAGTTATACTTTACTGAAAATTTAAAAAAAAAATAAATCAAATTTGAAGGTTTTGAAATAATTAATTTTTTTAGATAAAAATTTCATTTCATGGACTATGATATACTATTTATGGAACCCATATCTTTTTATTGGTCATGATATGAGATCATTTAGGATATTGTGGCACATGTATTTATGATTTTAAAATGTGATGGGATGGACATATATATATCCCTTAGATTCATTGGTTAATTATTTATATCTCATGAGGTAATTATGGGAAATAAGCTGATTTTTTTTATAAACTATAGGAATTAGGTAAACTCTATCTACTATGGGAGGATGGAGAAACCTAGTCCCATATAAAAAGAGGACAATGATAAAGGATGGTGGTTTGTCCTGCCTATATGTATAATCACCATGATGTTTCTTGATAGTTTTTGGAAATGATCATTAACTTATATGTAATGATGTTACATGTTTTTGTGTTAGCCAAAATTCAATGTCGTATTCTTAAGTTATTATTTCAAGAATTATGCTCTTGATTCCCTTATGATTAATTTCTTATGAACTACCAATCTATTTTCCATGATTTATTCTTATGATCTATGCTATGTTTGGTGTGATATTATAATGTTATGATCACATTATTATACACATAATCTCATGATATTTCATACATATCTCCCTAGTTTACCCTCACTGAGCATCTAAGATCACTGCTTTTTTATGTTTCCTTTACCAGGTTATAAAGCTATGTATTATGAATTATGTGTCTATAATGGGAGATAGTAATGAATATCCTAGTTTGAAAAATTTAATATCAATTATTTACTAGAGTTTATGTTTCCGTGTTACCAAAAAAACAATACCAATATGTTCTTTTGTAATCCTTTTATGTAATTTATTATGTATTCTGCAGATATGATGCAATTTTAAAGTATGTTAAGAAAGGGTCTCTATATGAACATTGTTTCCACTTTTAAAAAGATATAAAAAATGAATGGTAAAATATATTTCACCTTTCCATATTCATTACTATATAATATATATCATACACACTCATTAAATCAATTATATTACCTTCCATGAAAAGTGGAAATGAAAATAAAAATCACATCGCTTCATGGTGGTTGTATTCCAAACATAACCATGAATGACGGTATAATTTTCCCAAAAAATAAAATTTGTAGAACATAGATAAGATATTATAATTCCAAAATATTAATTATTTCAAAATTTTCATTTATAAGCATTATACCCATCATAACAACTATCCATAATAAATTGTGATAGGAAATCAATTGTTTCTCTACATGAAGGCGGTAGTCCATACAAACACACGCCTGATACATACACTCACATTTTTATGTAAAAGGTTTTAGATAATGGAATTAAAATAATCATAATAACACTTGAGTACAATAAGGATATTAAAGATTTGATATCATTATGAATACTTCTAATTTATTGGAGATACATGAATAAATAAACTGAATGAAATTGTCTAGATTATTGACCACTTCTTCAGTGGGAAACCTTTAGATATATTCTTATGGACCCTTGGAATGTTCATTAATGAATACCATAGGATAAAATTCTAATCAGGGGTTGTTTGAAATATAATTTTCTAGAATTTTATCAATATATAAGGGAGAAATTGGGGTAAATAAAATAGATCTCGAGAGTCCTTTTTTATGGGTGGGAAATAACACCCTTTGAATTACCATGATAATTAAAATATAAATAATTAAATCTCAAGATTTTTTTTTCCCAAAGGCCATATATTATTATAAAAACTATATATGTTTTAAATTTAATCATCCAATGAAATTTTAGTAGGTATTGGGGTCATTAAATTACTTATATTTTATTTTAACCCATTTGTTTGCTAATATTAATCTTAACCTAGAGAAACTATTTAATTTTAAAGGTTTTCAATTTTAATTCTGAAGAAAAATTTGGCACAAAAATGACCCTGTGATGAAATTTCAAAAAACTTTTAATCCAAATTTTCCTCTTTCAATGTAATTATTATATTTGGGTAATTTAATAAAATATTATTTTCATAAAATTATATTTATTTAATTTTAGTCACCTTTCATACCATATTACAATGAAAATAGAAATACATCAATGGAATTAAAATATAATAATTTCAAATATATATAACATATTATATTAATATATCAAATTCACGGGGTAATATAAATCATCTAAAAAATATTACATTAGTGTTTTCGAATACATTTACATAATTTTCTTAATACTTTCGCATGAATTGTGTCGGATTTTTTTATTTATTTAATGTAACTATTTAATTATAAAAAATTAACAAACTTAAAATGATAAATTTTATTATCAAGATAAAATATCACCAAAATTCCATATATTGGAATTTGGGTTGCATAAATTTGAATTTAATCCCCCAAATGAATTAAATTGATGTTTTGGAATGATTTTGTGACCTTATCTC
Organism: Viscum album; assembly: GCA_963277665.1. Lineage (NCBI taxonomy): Eukaryota > Viridiplantae > Streptophyta > Magnoliopsida > Santalales > Viscaceae > Viscum > Viscum album. The sequence continues at coordinate 278,007,471 of OY728167.1, read as the reverse complement.
TTAGTTTTAATCATATTCTACAAATTTTACCCTTAATATAATTTTCATTATGTGGTAGAAATTTATTTTAAAATAAGTGACACAAATGTAATGATCCCTGTTTTTTTAGAATACATTTTGAAGCATAAAGGTTGATTTATTATTAAACCATTCTACAAAAAACATTAGGTGAATGTTAAAAAATATATTTATTATAAGATATATAAATTTCATTAAAATTGGTCAATAGTATCGATTTATTTAAATTATTATGATAAAAACACTTTACGTAAAAAAAAGGTTTTTTAAATAAACATATCTTACAATTGATTTTTATATCCATTTCTAATCAACTAAAAAAATTCATTAATTATATACATGTGTAAAGAATAATTCCATTAAAATTTATTTAGTCCTATTAATACCCTTCAATATAATGGTTTGGTGATAATATTCACATTAAATAATAGTATTTCATTAGAAAACCATATTTTCTTTAAAATCAGTTTTCCATTTAATGAAACCTATCAATTAAATGTAATATCTTATTAGAAAACTACTTCATAAAATTTTAGGGTGTCAAAATTTTCCCCAATAAAAAAGAATTTCTCCCTGAAAATTCCATCAATTAGATAAAAAATGAGGATAACTCTATTCCATTATATCCTTGGGTTCCCAGATATATTCTGTAAATTTATGATTCATATAGAGAACATTAATATGGTGAGTTCACTTATTCTGTAGAAAATTTCATCTACGATCATAATTTTATATTATTTGTTCATTATAGTAAAGATTCGAATCTAATGGTATTACCATAGAGTTTAGTAAATTTTATGAATAACATTTGTACCTCGTCTGGGAAGATACATTGAACACATAATGAACTATTGATATGTTTTATAGATGTTCCAAGTGATAAACTACCTTCCCTACTCAATAATGAAACTCAAATTTCCAAATATACCTAAGTCTACAGTTTACCATATTTATGAATCACATATCCGTTTTCTTGGGAAAAAATCACCTTAATACTCTCTTTCTAGATTTAAATCCCTGATATCTTTGACGATTGGCAGCAAAAAAAATTTGTAGATAATGAGATTCTGTGATGTTCCGCTGATTGGATATGAATTTGTCTTCCAATTCCTCAACAATAATATGTCTTAATATATTTATTTCTCTAACATCATGCTAGTATATTGGTGGTCTCCACTTATTCCCATAGATGTCTTTAATAGGATCCATATTAATTCTTGATTGAAATTTATTATCGTAAGAAAACTCGATGGGAGGAATTTGTTGAACCCAACCACATTTTAAATCAAGAGAACAAGACCTAAACATATCCTCCATCAATTTAAAGGTTCTCATATTCTGTAAATCAATTTATGGATGATAATCAAAACTAAAACACATCTCTAAACCCTAATCATACTGAATAATTCACCATAACATTTGGGTGAACCTCTGATCTCAATAACATATTATATAATGTGTTAATCTATGAATCCATTCCTGTTCATTAATTAATATTATATAATGATTATAAAGATAGAAATAAATTATGACACTAATAAATTATGTTTAATTTATCAGGTGATTTATTATAACACAAATATTTTAATGGCCTTTACCGGTTTTATGGACTCTAATGAAAAAATCCATCGTGATGTTTTTATATTTCAATTATAGAATGGGTAATGTGGGTAACATCTCATTAGGCTTATATCTCTCATCATTAACTTAATATCATACCAAGAATTATGATAAATAATTTAAATTGTCATTTTTCATATTATCCCACCAGTAATTCCCTTTATGGTTTCTATACATCTTTCCACTACTATGATGCAATGAGAATGAGTAACTTTGAACTTTATCCAATATCTCCTTCATCATGATTGTTATTTTTGGGGAATATACTTAGTTTATGAACCTTATCATTCCATTAGAATCTTTATTGATCTTAGGGACATTTTCCACCATATTTTTTCGGTCTACATTATCCTTTTACATCTCTTTAATATTTACATGGTTATATGGTTGAACACTCCTTTGAGGAACATAATATTTCACCCCTTCATTTATTATTTCTAGATATTCCCATTAAAAACAAAAAATACTGAATCCTTTGTGATACACGACATAGATAAGATATCATGATCCTTTCGTCTTAGATAATACACAGCCTTGTTCGCTTTCACATGGTGGTAATGTATTGAGGAGTCATAATTTGCAATTGACTCAAAAAATCCTCTCTGGGACATATTCAACCCTTTATAAATTAATATATACATTAAACATGTATGATAAATATATATATCACACAATTCTTTTAGGTATTATTCCTCTGTATTGTTAACAAAAAATAGCCCAACTTACTCACAATCATGAGTGGGGTATGTTTTCTCCTGAACCATAAATTTTGGAGAGGTAAAAGTTTTCAAAATAGCATTGTGTATGAGGACGCATCATATTAAATTTTTCAATTAATAACTATAGATCCCAAACCATTCCCCATTACAGTTTAGTGTGAGAATAGGTCCACCGACTATCCTTTCATTCAATTCATTGATATTTTCTAAAAATTCGTCTATCAAAAGAAACTTTTCAGCATTTCAAGTTAACATAGTTAGTGTATTATACAAAAATGAGTAATTATTCACTAAGCATCAATAATATTTAGTAATACTAATAATATTATGGATATCCGTCACAATGGTTGTTTTAGATAAATTTTCAATAACATTCTTCTTTTATGTACCCATCTATATACCTTGGATTTTGATTATATGTAACAAAAATTAATCTTTTAACCGAAAAAGTTCACCCATTGTAAATTTTTCATATAGCATCTCCTTCCATTTGGCCTTTTTAAAATCCTATTGTGAACTTAATTCTCTTACATACTCTTAAAATATATAAGAATGACATATATAATGTATACCAAAAACATATCAAGCTAATATATAAATTCTATATTAATTAAATCTATGAAAAAATTTGGTAGATTAGTAAGAAAAAATGGCATCACTGTAAGTTCATTATGTCCATACTTTCTTCGGAATATTTTCATTGGTACATCATCATTCTTGAGCCTCAATTGATGATATTGGATCATGTAAAAGTCGTTACTTCTATTTAGTTGATCAAAAAGGAATTAATATGGGGTATATATAACTCGTTCATGATTGTGATATTATTCAGTTTTGAATAATCTATGAAGAGTCACATCAATCAGTTATTTTATTAAAAAATAATATTTTAACCCCATGGTGATGAACATATCGAATAAATACCATATCAATATTCAATTATAGATTCTTATTTAATTCCCACAACTCAATAGGGAACTATGTATATTGAGTCCCCCAAATAGGTGTAGCACTATGTGTGTGTTCCATTGAAAAGATAACTTCATGATTCATAGGAAGACCGGGACACTCATTTAAAAATATATAAAAAACTCCTATAAAATAAGCATATCATCGTTGTTGATATACTCCCTAACCATCAGAGATAAATACCCCTTTTGAAAAATAATCAAGACCCATACATTGGATGTAATTTTGATCGATAGTTCATAATTGTCATTACATTGATAAATTATCATAGGTTTGTTTGTAATATTAAACATGACTTCCATTACACACCAATTAATGTTGGAATCTTATACAGAAAATTCAACGAATAACATAAAATTCAACTAGTGGTGGACAAATGATATTTGCAGGAATCACATTCCAATAAACTAGAATTAGAGAATAATCATATATTTGAGAAGGGATCGTCATAATATTAGGTGTTTTTATAGATAATTAAACATAAAATCATTTACGGGGTCTTTTTAAACCCTTGATATATTATTTTGAAATAAACGAGTAGGTATATCTATAATATAATTTTCATTAACAAATTTATAGTGGGTAGTAAGTATACATTTCACCATTTCATTGTCATAACCCTCATCAAAAATTGGCATCAAATTATTTTTCACTTTTTCTATTGGATTAATATGTTGATGAAGTAAATTATAATAATTAAACCTTAGGTTTTATAACTGGTTAGCATAATACCCATACTCCCTCCATTGGAAGCATTAGAGTGTGTGTGGTTCATTATGTGGAGATTTTCCACCATCATTGGATAATATATCCCCATAAAATTTATATTCAAGTTATTGATAACCATCATTTTAACACATAAATAATTTAATAGTCCTTTTAAGAAAATTTCATCCATTTCCCCTTCCATCATCAAGAATAATGGATTTATATTCTTCTTCCAACCATGGTTTTTATTATAAGAATTTCCTTTGAATTCCATCATTTTTTTTATCAAAACCCAAATATTAATGGATAACTCCAATATCTATTTCAACATTCATAAAAAATCAAATAGATTATTCATACCAACTTATTTCTCTTATGTAAAGAACCCATGGAAGAATTTTTTTAATCTACTAATGAATTGATTAACCTTACATTCAGGTTGGATGAAAAAATCAGAACTGTATCATGAAATTCATATCAAATTTTTCTCATATGCACTAATTGATTCAACATCCTTATGCCTTATCTTATGGATCTCCATATCCAATCTCTAAATAAAAATAAAATTAAATTACTTGTTGATAAATAACCATCCAAACTCATCCTTATCTATATATTTAAATTCATCATGTTTCCTTATGGTCTGGATAAGAGTCCACAATGATATACATCACCTTAAAAATGACATATGACTAAAATATATTTTTTATTCTCCCAAAATTGGGGAGAAGTAAATATTTCTTTAATGGTGTTGATCCATTTCATAGAAACTGTTAGATTAGATGTCTATTTAAAATAATGTGGTTTTCTCCTCACAAAGGACTAAATAGAGCATTATTCCCTCCTTTTCTTTTTTGGAACCTCAGTATGATTCATGGATTCAAGAAGTTGTGTAAGTATTGAAATATTATTTTTTGTAAGGGAATAGATCCATGTTTCCTATCCCATTGCGTGTTTTGGGTATTAGAGGCACCTAGGCGATGTAACAAAGATAATTGGAGGTTAAATGGGAAAATACAGGGATCCACTATTATTTTAGGATAAGTTGTGGTATAGAACAGTGGGTTGTGTTGTAAGATAAGAATCTATGGTGTTGTTTCCCAGCTACAGTGTAGGATTTATGGATGAAGGAAAATCAATTCTACTACATTTTGGTCTTCTTAGTAATGTTGGGGTTGGTTGTGGTGTACTCTGTTCCCTAGATTCATTCTATGAGGTATGGAGTAAGTAAGTTTTGTTGTAGAGGTTTTTTTCTGTTTTAACAAATAAGGGGTGACTACATCTTGGCCTATAGGTTGGTTTGTAGTCCATCCCTCTTGAAAAATAGGATCATTATGATGGGTCTATCCATGGATCCTATATTTGGTTTTAATCAAGGGGCTTCTATGTGGTCTCCATCCAAAATGGTGTAGTCCTCTTGTTTTTCTATAGGATGTATTATAGTCTAAGGTGTATTATTGGTCCTCTAAAAATATTTCTTCCTATAAGTACCCATGAGGCCTCTAATATTTTTATTATTCCCATCTATATTCTTAATTCCTAGGTTTTCAATGGTAATTTTTTGATTTCTATGAAACCCCCATTCTATATTAATTAATTCATAGCTTCATAATTTAGATCGTTGGTGACCTCAAGTGAGGTTTTCCAACCTTTTATTGAAATTTCCATCCATTTTAACTTCATTAATCGTGTCGGTTATTTCAATCATATGGAGGATTATATTCATCATTCTAATAGATTTTTCTTTTTCTTTTTTCAGGGTGAATGTGGAATGATGTTCTTGAGATCTTTTTTCTTCCTTTCAGGAGATTTGATTAGAGATATAAGACTATTATATGTTCTAATGTGTAAAACATTATCCCTTTTAATGTTATAGATATTATTCTTCTCATATTTATTTATGTTATGTGATAAATTTACAATTCTTTATACCTTTTTATAGAAGATTAACTATCATAATAATGATTAAACTGGTTTAATTAATGTAATTAGTTTATGTTTAGTGGTCCCATATTGTCAGTTTCTACCATCATAAAGGTTGGCTCTTGTTTTGAAATGTAGGTTTTAATCAATACTATGCTTCATAAAACATGTTATTGTTCTTTATTTAGCTTTTTGAAATTTACAAAATTGATAAAAAAAATATATCCATAGTTTATTATTTGGTTAATTAATTAAAGAAAAACTGTTTTTAAAAAATATGCTGTTTATCATAATTTTATGGAAATAAATTGATTTGAGTATTCATGGTTAATCAAATGTGTCCTTCATTATGTTAACGGAATTGGATAATGTCATTGAAGCTGTAATCCTTTTTGAAGAAATTAATAATTAATGAAATATTAATTGAGAATTATTGTCTTTAATTCTTGTTAGTAATGAATCATTCGTGGAATCTTTTTAATTATTTCAATATATTTATAGAGTTAATTCCTTACATTTCTCGTAGTTGGAACCTATGAATAATGAATTGGTTAACATATCATGGATTAATAACAACTTTTTTAATAAATATAAATGCACGGGGATTTGATTACCCACTATTTGAAAAGTATTTATTCTTTATATTGAGGTCCATGAGATCCCATGTGTAAATGATGGATGAATGACTAGTTTATTGTGCCATGTTTCTTTCTTCACTATGTTTGTTGCTGGTTACTTATGTGTTCTATGGATATGATAATTTCTAGGTTAATTTTTTTAGGCTTGGGATGGTTGATGATATATGGATTAGGATTCCCAAGGTTGTATTAGATTTTAATCCCCGTTATTGTGAGATATTAATGGTGATTTGAATGTGGGTGTCAGGGATGGAACTAGAGATGATGGAATGTATTGAAGATAATATTACCCATTATTTTGCTTAATGTTTAAGATTCATTCATAATGATAATTATATTAAATATCATGAAAGGCATTGTTGGTGTTTAATTTCCATTCCATCCCCACCTACTTGAGGTACCTTGATGTGATTTTTATCTCTCTTGATGGTAGAATAAGATGTTTTGCATGAGTACATGGAATTGTGTAATGGTAGTAACGTTTGAAATTTTTTTAACCCATGGGATTGGTTCTTTTTAGAATGAAACATATAATGATAATTTTAATCCTGATAAAAAATCGACTTCGTTTAATTATTCATTTAGGGTATAGAATTCACATTTGTGGTAAATGAAGTGATATTAGAGAAATATTGATAAATTGTTAATGAATTAATTAAAATGTATTGAAAATATAAAAAAATTAATTAACATAATGTATCTTTGTTAAATTATTGTGCTTTCTCATATGGTGTTTATTCCCTATTAGAGGAAATTGGATTTTTTTTATGATATTAGGTACAATTAATTCTAGTACATGGTTAGGCCTATAATTTTGTACTGATATGTATTAAATCATATAATTGGTTTTCTTGATTTTATATGATATGCTACCCATGTTGGTAGGGGGATTGACACCCAGTGGAATCTGGGAGAGCATTTTCCCCAACATCCTAGTGGTGAGGAGGGATGGATGATTACCCCCTCTAGCCTAAGACTTTTTCTCTTTAATTTTTTATGTGATATTATTAATGGTGGTTAAATTTCCCATATATGTCAGTAGAGTGATATAGTGGATTTTGGTTATTTCAAACACATATATATTTATATATAGTAATCAATCAATTATTATTTGTATGATGTGTATAGTCTTTTATGGTTGTAGGTGTAATTCATAATATATGATACATGAAATACGACGTGTGGTGGATCCTAGAAACTACCCAGTTTCTATAATGATATGGGGAATTATTTCTTGTATTATGTGATGAATGAGGTACATGTTTTGATACATATCCCATGTGTCTTCTGACTAGCTACTTTTGAAGATAGATTTCTCTAGAAATGGGACGTTGGGGTACAATAGTAAACAAGTGGGGAAGAGGAAGCATGATACCCATTTTTGAAATTATATTAAGAGATCTTTTATATGTGTTACATTTTGAAATATTGATAGGGTGAGGCTAGGAACATATTATACTTGTTTATATGAAGAGTTAGTTTTGATTTTTTCACTGGGATTTAGTATGATTTATTAATCTTTTTCATGAATGGTTATGTGGAGGTACATACTTTGTATACCTACTATGTTCCCCCGATATAATTATATAAATATTTTATGGTTAGAAATAGTTTATTGTGGATTGTCCATTATATTACCATATTAAGGTTTTATAGAAGTTTTTGGAATTCATGGTAACTGATATGTTTTCCTTTTTGGTATTTTTAGTTTTTTTGTTTTATTACTCATTTATGATATTACATGTATTCACATAAGATTATTTTATCTATCTGAGTACGTGTTCATTGGTTTGTATTTTATATCTCTATCTTCAGCATGTATCTCTTAGAGGTTAATGCTTCCCATTTATATGAATGATGAACCATTGGAACTACAATCCATCATATGGCCTACTCGAGGCAGGGATCTGGTGTTCACTATCCCCCTACTCTAATTGTAGGTGTATGAGTGGCACTCTTTGAGGGCGGAGATCATGATATAGTGCTATTAATGGTTTAAGATGAGGTTTTGGATATATTTTGGACTTAATCATGGGTGAAGACTAAATGGGTTGGGGAAACATTGTTTGGTATGTTTAGTAAGAGATGTGAACATTGTATAATAGCTAATTCATTGTTATTTTGGGCCTATTGTGATAGGTTGCACGAAACTATATGTTTATCAAGACTACTATAAAGAGTGATACTTGTTTCTTGATAGGGACATAGGAAAGGATCATGTATCATTATTCTCTATAACAATGTTAAAAATTGGTAGACCATGGGATAGGTTAATCGTTAAATAAGTTAAAAATAAATTACATAATGTCAATTATTTAATATTTTATTTTTATGAGTTACTAAATGTATGTTATTATTGTAGGAAAGGTTCCTTGTTGACATCCCCTTCTGGTTCTAACTAATGATATTGAAAAATATGTGAATGAACATTTCCATATAGTAGTGGTCTATGAAGATGAAAATTATTTTTATGAAATATGTAAAGATTATGAGTTATTATTGTGGAATTACTAAACATTCTGATACTTCCTATTTTTATCGATACAGTCATACAATATTATCCTCATCATGGATTGGATATATTCATTGTAGGCTTATAGTGATGTATTTAGGAGATAGATAGTGTTATATTAGGTTTATGGATATCTAGCTATGTTTTTTGGTGAGGGTGAACCTCATAAGGGATAGAGGAATGTTTTTACTTGTCTTACTTATTGTTCAATTTGATACCGAGTTCGTCATAGGTTCAGTTGATAGTGATTCATCGGGTTGTTGAAGAGTATATTTATTTTTTATAAGGAGGTTATTGAATTCCCCCACAATGACAGATTGAGCATGGGATTGTGATATGAAATATCACTTCACCTATCTGAATTTATTCATATCAGAAATATACTTTTTAGTTGTGTGATCCATGATTATATCTCTATAATCTAATGAATTCTTATCTTGTTCTATTAGGTGTGTCACATTTTGGTGCATTAGTTTTTAAAAAAATAATAATGATGAAAGATCGAATATTTTTATTGATTACCATAACTTTAATTATGTGATGGTGATGAATCAATGTACTCATCCAAGGATTGATGGTTTATTCGATTAGTTAAAAGGGTAAATTTTTTTCTCAAAAATGATCCAAAATCAGGATATTTTCCGATTCATGGGGAGGATGAAAATATTTTGATAAACACTTTCAAATTTAAGTATTTGAATTATGAGTTCATTGTGATGTTTTCTAGTGTAAAAACTCTAGTATTGTTCATGACTTTAATAATCATATTGTTCAAATAGATCTTGGAAGTGTTCACGGTGGGTTTCATCGATGATATCCTTGTATACTCTATATCTAATGCAGAGCCTAAAAATAATTTCTATGATTTTTTAGGAGTACATGATCATTATCCAATATTATATAAGTTGTCTAAGGGTGATTATTTTCCTCATGTATTTCATTTAATGGAGAATTTCATGTCTCTTAAAGGTGTTGTTTTGGATGATTCAATGATAGGACTAGTTCTTTATTGGGTTTTTTTATAAGACTATATGAGATGTATGAAGTTTCCTTGGCCTTGTAGGCTATTACAGGTGGTTTGCAGACAATTTATCTTGGGTTTCTAATCCTATGACATCCCTGTAAATAATATATTAAATATTATTATGGAATAAAATGTTTTAGGTTAAATTTAAGCTCCTAAAGAAAAACATGTTCAATGCTCATTAGTTGGAATTTTGTTGGCATTTTGTGGTTCTCAAATATCAACATGTCCTAAGTAAGTATTCTCCTAAAATTATATAAACCTATTATAATGATGGTGGATAAAATTAATCTAGGAATTTGACCTCGATATTTCATATAAAATAGGAAATAGAAATGTTGTAGCTGATTTAATGAGAAGGAATTCATGTACTGATGTCTTGAGTGAAGCTGAAGATTCATAATGGCTATTGGAATATATCTCAATGGTGCATATAGATATGATGGAGGATGAAGGCATAAAATAACATTTCTATATTATCATTTATTCATATTCAGTTTAATAGGTTGAGAAGTCCCAAATAGGGGATTCAAATGTGGAGGAATTGAGAGACAACATTTTCTTCGGTGATTCCCATAATGGTTTGTCCAATGATAAACAAAAATGAGCATTGTTTCATGGAAGTATTATCATCACCTTGGAGATGTGTGAGATGGTTGTATATGAGTTATAAAGATCACATCTGGTAGTACATAATGGGATGAAAAATATGTACCATGATCTAAGTGTTTAATTTTTCTGATCTAGATTGAATTATGCAGTTACATAGCCTACATCTAGATTCTTGGTCTCTCTTAAGGGGATTGTTGAGAACTGTGTTCCTTGACGTTTTCTCCATCCATTGGATATTAAGAAATGGAAGTGTCAGGAAATATTTATAGAATTTTTTATTTATTTACCATGATATTATATGGTCTTGGATTCTATATGTGTGAAATTAGTTCATTTTATGAAATCACCCCAATTTATAGTGGATATAGAATCAATAATAGTTTGGGTTTTATTGAGGTGGTAACAAAAGGAGGGGGTGAAACTCCATATATTCACAAGGATGATCATCTTGGATTGTAATATTTTTTTTACCAATAAGACATAGAGAGTTATTCATCATTAATTTGTCTCTTAGTTATTCATAAAAAATTATTTTCATCTATATATGGATGTTTATACATAGTAGACAATCTAGACTCTTAAAGATATGTTGTGTTTTTCTGTCCTAGATTTTTGAGGTTTGTGTATGAGGAACTGGTCATTGGTTATGATTTATTAGAATAATAATCTTCACTCCATCATTTGTATGGAACATTTTGAGGAATTATACAAAAAATATTTTATTTCTCTATTGTTCTATACTAGGGTCAGAAAGTTAGAAATTCTTAAGATGGAACTATAGAATACTACATATTTGGTTCTTCTCATTAATGATCAAATGAAAGCATTATAAGATGATAAAAAATCATATTCCAATCATAGAATGAGACATAAACATCTTGAAATTTCACATCATCTTTTCCTGAATGTGACTTCTCAGTGTGGGAAATGATTTGGAGTAAGATTTTCCCCAATTTATTGGATTATTAAAGGTGTTGCATCACATTGGAGTTATTGAATGTTCTATAACAATTCCTTTACAGATAAGCAAGACACATGGTTTTTTTTACATTAAACAACTCCACAATTAACTTCATGATGACTATCACATCATTTATTGGGGTGTGGTCGACATTGATGATGATACGACCATTGATGAACGACCTTTGGAGATGTATGAATACCAAGATGTTATGTTATATGGGAATTTTCTTCCATTGGTTTGTGCCTTATGAAGAGGTAGTGGTATAGAGGAGAGTACCAAAGAATGTGAGTCCTGGATATAAGAAGAGTATCTAATGATTTTTATTTAGATATAATCTTGTATCATTGTTCCTTTTTTTTGGATGTTTAACCTTTTCAGGGTTATTTCTTGTCAAAATATTGTAGATTTTCACACATCTGCGAGGTATCTCCATGAGATATTTTTTAGGATATATTTATTACATTTTAATGGTTTGTGATTGTTTTCTATGAGTGTTGTTGTTGATCTCCTATGATAGTGAGATCTTAGAGAGGTATCTCATGGGGAGGTTTCTTGGAAAACCCTTTTATTTATTTCCCTCTAACTGTGGTCTAAAATTATCAAGCATAAGAATTTTTGAAGAGATGATGGATGTAAGGTCTTGGATCTTTGTGTCCCATCATTTTATTTTTATTTTTTGTGTTGGAGGAACCTAGATGAGGTTTCAATGATTTTGGTTGGTAAATTAGAAAATAATGGGGTCATCTACCATTTGAGGCTATGATGTAGTTAGGATAGGTGGGTTTCACAATAAGCCCAACTTCTGTTTTGTGGCCTCCAAATTATGGTTAAGGGAGGCTCCAAGGATGTGAACTAAGGCCACTAACTTTTATTCTTGGTTGAAGTGTAGTGGTTAGCTATGGTTTTGGTCCTTCCCCATTGTTGTGATATATTTAATGGTTCAATGAGGCTTTAATATAGTTGTTTTGGTCTGTAATTTTAAATAATGAAAGCTATGGTGTAGGTTATAGGCTGTTTCAGAGTCCCTCCCCAAAATAAATAGGATCTGGAGCATGTATCTTGACATTAATTCAAAAAAAATTGGTTGGGGTTCTATTGTGTGGTCTCCTTCCACTATCATGTAGTCCATCCATTTTTTAATACGTCATGGCATAGTCCATAGGGTTGTTTCTAGTTCTTCTAAACATATATCTCTCGATAAATACCCTAATACCACTTTCCCTATTTTCTTCAACTAATTACTCTCATACCCTAGGAATCCATGTGTACTTTTCAACGTCTGTGAATCCACCATTCGATATGGATCATTACCCAGCATCTTCAGTTTGATCAGTAGTGATTCAAGGTGAGTTCTACATCAGTTTTCAATCAATTTATCTTTTTTTTATATTGGTTCATGCAATTCATTATTTCCATGTTATGTATGATGATATTTATTTTAATTTTTTTGGTTTCTTTTTCTTCCTTCTTGGAATTTAGTCCTTGTGAGATCATTGCTTATTTTTAGGGGAGGTGATCATAGATCCGTGAAATTGATCAATCTTGTGTAAAGAACATTGATGATATTGATGCATGTGATTAATTTCACCACCAATTAATTTATATTGAATTATAAATTGACCACGGTTTATCCCTTTGATTGTTTTGTGGAATTAAGCTAATAAATATTAAACAGGATAAAAGAATTAAATTTTTTATGTTTAGAGATCCCTTGTTATTTTATACCACTGTGATAATGGTTTCCTATTCTTTTTCTAGATATTTTGGTATCTATACTATTATTAGTAAAATGTTTTGTAATAGTTTTTCTATAATGTTGAAATTGATGAAATTGGGGAATAATTTAAATATATAATTAATTTTTCTGTTATATAATTGAAAATGATTCATGGTTAAGAAATCTATTTTTTTATCATTTGATGGTAATCAAATTGATAAAATTCTGCAGGCTGAAACAAATGTGATAATGCATGGGATAATTAAATTAGATAAAAAATTAATGTTGGGATTTTTCTTGATAGGATTAATTATTATTTGCTTGTTAATGGAGATTTTTTTCATTAAATATTGTTAAAGCTACAAGTAAAATGAATCATATTTTATTAATTTAATAAATTTTTATTGATCATTCTTTAGGTTTAATATAGATGGATCTTGGTAATGAATAATTAATTTATTTTAGATGGAATAAAAATCTGTCTATTTGATAATGATAAATGCTTGGGACTAAGTGTTTCCATTTTTTAAAGGTTAGATTATTTATGTTGGGGGTCTTGAGAGCTTGTTTTCATGTGAATGTTTAATACCTTATTTTATGAATATGTTTATATATTAAATTTGTTTATTTATTTATACTTTACATGTAATTAAGATATGCACCATGCTATCTAATATGTTGTAAACTGATGAGTTATGGGTGGGAAGGCATGAGGTTATGGCAACAATTGATGCCTTTAACAGCCATATGCATGTGGGTGTTGGGGAGGGAACCAAAGAGGACGGAATAGGATGAATATGGTGTTATATATTATTTTTCATAATAATGATATATTCTTTCAATGGAAAATCTATATAATAATTTGATGGACATGATTCATATATTATCTGCATTCCACTCTTCGTTGGTTAATGTAAGTCTATATTATGTGTTGCATCTCTTGATGGTATCTTACGTTCTTTTCTTATTGAAACTATAATTATAGATGGTAATAATGTATAAAATATGTTTTATCAACATCTTTTCTTCTTTCTCTAATGTAGTTGTTAATGTTAATCATGAGAAATTATGGACATAGTTGGTTTATTCCGAGAGGGAATGAACATCAAATTGATGGTTAACGAATTGAGAATGGAATAATTTTAATTAATGGTTAATGAATTAATTAACCTAAATTAAAATGTTAAAATAAAATAGTAATCTTAATGTTGATACATTAAGTGTTTTTGTTTTCTTATATGATGTCTAGTCCCTTGTAGTTTTATCAAGGTCTCTTATAGAAAATATCTTTATCTGAGCATTGAAATAGGTTATGACCATCATTTGTTAATGAGAAAGAGTATATTCTATATATTTTATGATTTCATATTCTCACCTAACTTTCATGACCAGTCCCCGGGGATCATGACATGACTACCCCAAGCCCGCCTTCCATAGGCCAGGGGATGGCGACTAGCACCGAAGGCGTATTCCCTAAAAATGGGAAGGAATTTCCATTATAACATGTAATCACTTGCAACCAAGCCCATATCAAGATACAAACTCAAGTAAACTAAATAGTAAACACAGTATGTGCAGTAAGAAAAAGGTGCCAGAATCAAGCCCAACTGGAATGTACAGGTACAACAGGGATGTAATACAATTGAAAAAAGAGAAAGAAAACTACTAGGGAATCCTATGAGGTTCCTACCTGAAGGGTAGGTACAGATCGAAGGATGACCCACTAACTTCCTTTCTCTTTCTTCAGTTTTATTACGTTCTGGTTGTACCTGTACATTCTAGTTGGGCTTGAATTCTGGCCTCTTTTTCATAATGCACTCACTCTGTTTAATGTTTAGTTTACCTGACTTCTTATCTTGTTGTGTTCTTGGTTACGTGTGCATACAGTATATAAAGGCAATGCCTTCCCCGTTTTAGAGAATACGCCTTTGGTGCTAGTCGCCAGCCCTTGGAATATGGAAGGCAGGCTAGGGGTAGTCACGACAGGGGCCCCGGGGGACGGGTCGTGAAAAATTGGTATCATAGGAGTCAGTTCTACCTTATAACATAGGAATCTGATCCTTCATATAACGGAAATAGTGTTAAGTGTAGTGGGTGTGGTTATCAGTTTTGGGAAACTAGTGTTGGTGCAGCGACCGACGTATCTATACACCAAACCCTGACTTCTAAATACCATCTCCGTGCATGAAAAAAATAATTGCGTGTGTGTTTCCAAGAGTTTTCATTGTGATCACATGAGTCTACTCACCATGTATAACTTATTGACCATGGCACACCTCTTTCTTTTCAGGATTCCTCCACGAAGACAACCAGCTGGGGTTCCAATAGTTGTATTCACTGATAGTGCACCAAGAGACGAGGCTACAGTGCATGACCCTTTTCCAGTAGAGGAACCAGTGATACCATTACCCATTAGTCCACCGATGCCACCGGTCCCAGCAGTAGATCGTGTACGCCGCTGGAGCACGTTGCATGAGTTCCAATGCCAGAGGCCACCCAGGTTCAGAAGAGATATGGACCCACGGGTAGGTGAGGAATGGTTGGATGCCATAGTGAGAGTCTTCCGACTTGTGGGGACACCCACTGATTTCATGGTGATCCTTGCTGCCATCCTTCTAAAGTCAGCAATAGGAAGATGGTTGAGCGTGATGCTCCATGTCAATGATAAGGTGACGCTTCTCTATGTAGACTTCGAGAGCCTGTTTCGGGTAGAGTTTGTCCCAGCGACACTTCGCACAGAGCGCATACAATAGCTCCTTCATCTATAGTAGGGGTAGTGTGACTATATATCAGTACTCATCAAGGTTCACTGACTTCTCACGATACTCCACAGATATGGTGCTGGACCCATTATTCAGGGCCTGAACCATCGAGCAGGGGCTCAGGTGGGAGATCAAGGATTCGATGATCTCACTCAGTATCTCGATGCAAGAGGTGGTGTTAGAGAGAGCCCTCTTTGTAGAGAGTTTCTTTGATAAGTTGTCACCATCAGCAAGATCCAACCCCAGACTTCACGAAGTAGATTCTTCAGCAGTTGGCATCAGAAATATGTCACTGAGGTCCAAGAGGACCAAACCTACAGGTGGAAAATCGTAGGATTCAGAGCCATTTGTGTGGGGCACCCAAAGAAGAACCAGTAATGCCAGGAGTGGGCAGTGTTATGCAGGTGGCGGGCAGGGTAACAAGGCTCGTGAATATCCGACCCTCCATACGGTGGATTAGAAAACGGTTGAGGGACCTCCCAGGTAGAGACAGATGTTCGATCGAGGAGGTCCGTAGGGAGCAGGCGGACGTAGCTGAGGAGCCAGACGTGTAGCTGGTGGTGGCAGACGATTCGAGATGTTACCACCAACACCACCATGAGGTCTACCCCGACCACATGGAGCTGGGGGACAGTGGCGAACATAGCTCCAGGTAGCTGAGGAATATGATCATGGCCCTCCGGAGGTGATACGAGGTACGATCTATGTCCATTCCACCTTAGCTGCAGTGCTTATAGACATAGGTTCCAATCATTATTTTATTGCCACTACCCTCGTTTGGAGATGAGAGATTCCGATGGAGCTATTGGCTCAATCCGTATGGCTAGAGACTCCTATAGGAGAAGATTCCATGATTACGCACTGGTGTTGGCTGTGCGAGATTACTCTAGGAGGCGAGAGCTTCGGCTGGGAACTCTTAGTAGCAACATCAAGGCCTTACAACGTTATATTGGGTATGTATTGGTTATATACATTCCATTCTCATATTGACTGTATTAGGGTCAATGTGTGGTGTGTCTACATGGATGGGACTAGGTTTACCTTCACTGGCAAGAAGGGAGCCTTTGCAGCACATGATTGAATTACCCCGAGGAGGGTGCAGTCGATTACAAATCATTTGGCTCGCCTTACCCTCGGAGAGGTTGATGTGGAGAGTCCGAATTATCCTATAGTATTTGACCAGTATGCGGATGTATTCCCAGATGATGTTTCGGGTCTATCACCTCACATAGTGGTCGACTTTTACATTGACATGTACCCCGGGACAACACCGATATCTACACCAGCATATCAGATGGCTCTCGCGGAGCATTGTGAGTTGTGGATACATCTAGAGGACATGCAGGGGAAGGGATTCATCCGGCCCAATGTTTCTCCCTGGGAAGCCCTGATTTTATTTTCTATGAAGGCATACGGGAGCATGAGGATTTGTGTTGACTATCAGTGCCTGAACTACGTTACTGTGAAGAACAAGTACCCACTCCCATGGATGGAAGTACTCTTTGATCAACTGATGAGAGCACGGTGGTTCTCGAATATAGAACTCAGATCAGGCTATCACCAGCTCATAGTGCGAGATGAGGATGTGCAGAAGACGTCTTTAAGAAGTCGGAACAACCACTATGAGTTCTTGGATATGCCATTAGGCATAACCAATGCTCCAGTAGTGTTCATGGTACTCATGAACAAGATCTTTCATCCATACCTTGATTGCTTTGTTGTAGTCATTATTGATTACATTCTGATCTACTCAACTACTGAGGAGGAGCATGCCTACATTTTGTGGGTAGTACTAGACACACTCCGAGAGCACCATATTTATGGTATTCTCTCAAAGTGACAATTAAGGATCTGAGATGTTCACATTCTGGGACATGTCATATCCGAGGCTGGAGTTGTAGTAGATATAACGATGATTGAGGGGGTACTTTCTGGGGAGCCACTCAGGAGTGTGACGGAGGTACGGAGTTTCCTGGGTTTGGCTGGATACTACCGAATATTTGTGCCAGATTTCACCAGAGTTACTGCACCACTTTCAGCATTGAAAAAGAATGGGAAACCCTTCGTGTGGTTAGAAAGATGCTTGTAGAGTTTTCATGATCTGAGGCAGTGGCTGACTAGTGACCCCATCATGAGGCTTCCAGAAGAGGGCATATGGTACGTAGTCTACTACGACACATCGGGGGCTGGACTTAGAAGTGTCCTTATTCAGGAGCGGGGAGTGATCACATATGTTTCTCGACAGATGGGATAGAATGAGAAGAACTATGGTACCCATGACCTGGAGTTAGCCTCAGTGGTTTTCTCCTTGAAGATGTGGAGACATTATTTGATGGGTGAACGCTTTACAATCTACTCAGATCACAAGAGTCTCAGATATATCTTCTCTTAGAAGGACCTGAACCTAAGACAACGACATTGTCTTGAGTTCCTATAGGTCTATGACTTCGAAAAAGTCTATAAACCCGGGATGGGTAACATTGTAGGAGATTCACTCAGCAGGAGATCTAGTATATAGTTGTTTGGTGAGGCGACAGAGCAACTGGCTGTTTGCTAATATCCTTTGTGGATCAAGATGGAGTAGCTTTCCTTCAGTCTCTTATAGTCCCTCCCCCACTTCTTCAGTGAGATAGGAAGGTGCATCATGGGGATGCTGACCATGATGCTCGACGTGCTCAGATATCCACAGGGCATGAACCTGATGGATTTTATAAATCTGGGGAGCACGTCATCCTCTTCAGAGGACATACCATGGTACCAGAGATGATTCAGAAGGAAGTGTTGAGGGAGTTCCACAAATTTACTCTAGCGGTACATCCAGGAGTGAAAAAGAAGTACCAGGACATCCTACGACAACACTGGTGTCTAGGAATGAAGAAAGCAGTAGTAGGGATTGTCTCTGAGGCCTCACTTGTCAGCTAGTGAAGGCAGAGAATTAGGTACCAGAAGGCTTGGTTCATCCTTTAGAGGTCCTAGAGTGGAAGTGGGATGGGATATCCATGTACTTCAGGAAAGGACATCCACGTACATCCAGGGTTCATGACTTGTTTTGGGTTATCGTCGACCGACTCACCATGTCAGCCCACTTTCAACCGATCAGAGATTAGGGTTTAGTATAGAGCTTGGGATGCCATTATTTGCAGGAGATTTTGTAGCAACATGGAGTAACCTTGATGACTCTCTTTGATTGTGATGCACGTTTTACTTCCTAGTGATGGAAGGGGTTGTAGGAGGCTTTAGGGATGTAGCATCATTTGAGCACCGCCTTCCATCCTCTGACGGATGGCTAGACTGAGGGGACTATTAAAACCCAAGAGGACATGATACGAGCATGAGTCCTCAACTTCAGTCATAGTTGGGATGATCACTTGCCTTTGGTGGAGTTTTCATACGATAACAACAATCACTCCACCATTAGCATGGAACCTCTTGATTCGTTGTACGAGCAACCTTGTAGATCACCCTTGTGCTGGACTGAGCTAGGGGAGTCATCCCTCGTGGGACCAGAGATGGTTCAGGCTACCACAGAGAAGGTGCAGATCATCCAGGAGCGGATGCATACTTCACAGAGCAGGCAGAATTCATATGCATATAGGAGATGGAGACCTCTGGAGTTCGAGAATGGAAACCACATCTTTCTACAGGTCTCACCTCGACGAGTTTTGTAGATATTTGGCCGAGGCAGAAAGTTATCCTCGAGATTTATTGGACCCTTCCAGGTCTTCGGTAGAGTTGGTGAGTTGTCTTACCACTTAGCTCTTCCACCTCAGTTGCACCGAGTTCATGACATCTTCCATGTATCCCAGCTAAGGAGATACGTGCACGACCATTCCCATTTCATCGACCACAGAGAGCTGGACATCGACGATGGGGTGAATTTTACAGAAGTTCCAGTAGAGATTGAAGATCGATAGGAGCGGGTCCTTCGTGGGTGTTCAATACCTCTGGTGCACGTTCGCTGGCAGCAGGGGAACCTCCCGGAGAGCACGTGGGAGAGGGAGGCTCAGATTCGTGTTCAGTACCCCCACTTGTTTTCCTAGTTTTGAGTTGTGGCTTACGGGGAAATAAATCCATGAAGTGGGGAGAATGTAAAGACCCAAAATTTCAATGTAGTTATTTTTCAAATATATGGTATTTTTACGAGTCTGTGAAAATTGATGGTGGGTGATTCTGAGGTCTGGAGTTCCTATAATAAATTTATGAACTTTTTTTTGGGTATGTTCAGTAAACGTACAAGCTGGTTTTTCTTGCATTTGAACCGGTTCACGGAATTGAAATCCAAGAGCACCGTTGAACTCATAACACCGTTATTCGCATTAGGGGACCTTCACCTCGACCGTAGTTGGTCGGGGTGAAAATTAGTGTTTGTTTTTTCATGGAATTAGAAAAATAAAATTTTTAACATATTATTTTTTATTATTCTTTGGAACTCCCATGTGGATGTTGAAAGGTGGGGGCCACCAAAACTAAACCTCCCTTTAAAAGTTAAAAGGGGGTGTCCTCTAGAACTAAACATCTCTTGTGATGTTATGGAGGTGGGGACCACTGAACCTAATACCTCCTTTTTGAATTTTAGAGGTGGGGACCACCCAACCCCTCTTAATGGGGAGAAACCTCCCAACTCCCCATTTATCCACTCAGACCATTAAATTGAACAATTTAATTGTGCCAATTAATTGAGATAATTAATAGTGCCAACGTGGTATATTAATTACACCTACTTTGTTTGTTCCAACATAATTAATCCTCTAAGTTAATTATATTGGAACCTCTTTCTTTTTTGGGTGGAATTGTGAGAGGAGAACTGTTGGAGGATTACACTTCTCCAACGAAGAATGTCGTCGACTATGAAGAACGCCTTCGACTACGAAGAATGCCTTCGACTAAGAAGGATGACTTAGACTACGAAGAACCTACGAACAAGCCCAGGATTAGAGGTGTGTGGCGGACGAGACGAACGTCGACAACATCAACTTCTTCATCACACCAACATCAAAAAACCTTCAAGGAAGGGTTTTAGTTGTATGATTTCATATTTTAATGTTCTTCCTTTCTTCTATTGCAGGATTGGGAATAGTGATTGACGAATGTTGTGGGGATTGATGTTATTAAATATCTTCCATACACGTTTTTTATTCAAAATTTTTGAACCACTCACTACCACTCTAACATGGAGGGTGCGGGCCAAGGAAATATGTCCAGACCCCTCCCTCGTTCTTCTTCATTGGTGTGTTCTTTGCAATGGAAAAAGGCGATGAAGATGTCAAATGTGACGAAGGAAAAAACACCAATGCCCACGGCCCCCGCCGCCTGGTGCTTCGTCGTGTGTGTCCTCTATGCCTAATGGAGCTCCGCAGCCCGTGCCCTCTGTGCCCCATGGTGCTCCGCCACTCACAGCCTTCCGCGCTGCCCCACGACCTCACCGCCCCGCCCCAGCCAAGACGCCCTGCAGCAACACCCACAACCTTACCGTGCAGCCGTCTGGGCCATGCTACCGCCCGAGCTGCCACCACCATCCATGACGAGCCGCCGCCCAAGCCGATGTCATCGTCCGGGCCGAGCCATTTCCCAAGCCGCCACCTCCCCTCCAGCTAAACCACCAAGACGAGCCACCATGTAGCCTCCTCCCTCACTGTCGAGCCACCCCGTGCCATCGCAGTTACCCTAGTCAAGCATCCCCATGGCCTACGCCCTCCCTGAAGAGCCTCCCTGTGCCCTCGCGACACCCCCATGGATGATTCATCGTCCGCGGACGAGCCGACCTACAGCCTCCGCCACACCGTGGCACTCGCAGCCTCTACAGCCTCTCACAGCCCTTGCAGCCTGCAGGACCACCCATCAGGTCGGGCTGCACCACGGGCTGGGCGTGACCCAGCGGGTCAGGCCGGGTCGACCCAAACATGGTCGACCAAGACCAGGTCAGGTTGGGTCATTCTGACCAGGCCGGACTGGACCTGAACCAGAGACGAACCAATACATTACTTGGGTGATAACTTTGGCACTGAATGTCTGTTGGACGAACCGTCAGCAGTGCTGGGAACCTTGTGTGAGATGGTCCATTTAGTATACCCCATGGGAAATTTGGATTAATATGTGGTGCGGTTAGGTTGGATCGAGCATGAATCCAACCGGGACCCCAGGACTAAAATTCTAATAACTCACAGACCGTGCATCCTATTGACACACCTTCTATTGAGTTCAGACCCCTATGATGTGGCGGTCCATTGAGATACTTTTCATGGGACTTCATGGAAGTTAAAGTATCAAATTGTAGCTTGTGTAGAGGATATTCCTGGAGACAAGCAATCATAGTGTGGGAACCATCTAGCTGGCTGTGATGATGTACATGGATCGTGTGTGGGTCTGACGACGTACTAACAATGACGAGGAATCCTGTGTGGGTCAGCACCTTGTGATCCTATGTGGGTCAGCACCTAGCGATCATGTGTGGGTCAGCACCTTGCGATCCTGTGTGGGTCATCACCTAGCGATCCTCTGTTGGTTGAAACCTAGCGATCTTGTGTGGGTCTTCTTATTAATGTAGTAAGATGATTCAGTAGTTATAAATAATCATCTATACTACCGTACATAAATTATACATTGTGTGAGATGAGTCTATACCTATGTGGAACTTCCCTTCATGGTAATACCTTGGTGGTATACTTCTGTGCGGCATGCCTATTTGGTACTTGCCTTTGTGGTATTTCTTCCTATGTGGAGCTATTGAGCTTGGGGATTTGGAGTTAAACTCTATGATTACCTAATGATTGAGATGGGTTTACATGATAACATAGGTATATGTATGAGAATATACCCAAGTAGAGTTATCATTTGTTTCATTCATTTTGGTTGATCCATGGTGGATTTTTTGAGAGATTGAGGGTCTCGGGGTCCCTACTAAGTATTATTATACTCACCCCTACATGGGCTATGCCATCACCTTGTTGTATTGGATGCAGACAATGGACAATGCTGACTATGGTTGAGAGTAATAGAACTCGACGGTGCCCAGAGGTGGACCATACGACATGTTGGTATGCAGAGTATACAGGTGGACGTGGAGTGCTGAGGAAGCTATCTGTACCTAACCTTCAGGTTGGAACCTCGAAGGATTCCCTAGTAGCTATCTTTCTCTTTCTTTATTCATATTACATTTCCGTTGTACCTGTACCTTTCAGTTGGGCTTGTATTCTAGCCACTTTTTCTTACCGAACTCACTCTGTTTAATGTTTAGTTTACATGAGTGCATATCTTGTTGTGTTCTTTGTTGCATGTGCTTACTTGTTATAAAGGCAATTTCCTCCCACTTGTAGGGAATACGCCTTCGGTGCTAGTCCCCAGCCCCTCTCCTATGGAAGGATGGCATGAGGTAGTCCTGGCACGGGCACCGTGGGATGGGTTGTGATGTAGTAGTGGATTAATAGGGAGTTGGGTGGTTTATCCCCATTAAGAGGGGTCGGGTGGTCCCCTCCCTTAAAATTCAAAAAGGAGGTTTTAGGTTTGGTGGTCCCCAACTCCATAACCTCACAGGGGAGGTTTAGTTCCGTTGGACCTCACCTCATAACATTCAAAGGGAGGTTGTGGCACCCTCTTTTCAACTTCCTCATGGGACTTCCAAATAATAATAAAAAAATAAAGTGTTAGACATTTTATTTTTCTTATTCAATGAAAAACAAAAAAAAACTAATTTTCACCCCCGACAAAATACAGTCGAGGTGAAGGTCCCCTTAAGTGAATACTGGCACTGCGAGTTCAACAGTGCACTCGAATTTGAATTCCGAGGACGGGTTCAAAATTTAGAAAAAATAACTTGTACGTTTACTAAACGTACCCATAAAAATGTTCAGAAATTCATTCTGCGCACTCCGGGCCTCGGATGCATGCGCCATCAATTTTCAAGAACTCGTAAAAGGCCCCTATATTTTTAAAAAACAAATTCATGGAAATTCCTGGTCTTTACCCTAACCATGTCGGTAGGGAGAAAAAGACCTAGTGGAATTTGGAAGGGTGTTTCCCCAACATATCAGTGGTGGTGATAGATGGTTACTACACCCTCTTTCCCAGCTCTCTTCTATTGATAGTTTATGTAATGGTATGTTGGTTTTTTAGTATTCACATATATGTGTGCAGAGGGTCATAATATCTTTTGGTAATTTCACACACATGTATCTCCAAATATTTTATCAAATTTACAACTATAGGTTTTACTTGTATTGGATGTGATGGCATGATAAATAACACCCATTGGAGGATACATATTATATTGGCTATAGTGGCCCCTGAAAAACATTCAACTACTATATGGAGATGTGGAAGCATTGATGTGATGATGTGATGCATGAGGTTAATGTTGTGATACTTCACCATGTTTTCTTTTAGGCTAGATTCCTTTTGAGAGAGATTTAAAAAGACATATGATGTTGGGGAAGAGTGGAAAACAAGTGGGTAAGTGGTAGTTGGATAACCCTATTTGATGTCATAGTATAAGATTAGTTTTTTGATTTTCACGATGAGAGATAGCAACAGTGAGGATGGGATATTACTATACATTTTTATGTAATTAGTTAGATTCAAATTCTGTTCATTGGGCATTAGTATGCATTCTTTATAATTTTCACAAGAGGTATTGGGGAGTATCATACTGTTTATACCAATTATCCTCACCCTCCATATATATATATATAAACTATTTTTAGGTTAGTAAAATTAAATTGTAAATCATGTTGGGTATTACAATATTTTGATTTTACAAGAGTTTTTTAGGGTTCATGGTCACCATTGATTTTACCTTTTTAGTACATTTAGTTTCATTTTTAGTTTTATTCATCCTATTTTATTACACGTATTCACTTCAAATTCATTTATCTATCGATGCATGAGTTTATTGGTGTATTTTTATTATATCTATTCCATATGTTATTATTATTGGGAAATTACTCCCATTTATATGTATTATATACCCCTAGATCTAGTCACCAACCCAAGGCTGATTGGAGGTGGGACTCAGGTGGCAAACATCTCCCCAATCTCATTTCTAGTGCATGAGAGGTTCTCATTGCGGGAGGAGAACGTGAAATTTTTTATTCCATATCCAATGACATTTTTCTTATCAAGAGGAAAATTATTTCATTTCCCAACACATTTTTCATTAAAATGGTTCCTTCATGTCCCTTTAATTCACTAAACACAAAAATAATATTATGACATACAATAATCATAGTTGTAAACCCCATAATCATGAAAACAATTTATAGTCCGTCAAAATCATTACACCATATTTTTAATCTATAACATGTTAGGATTATAATATGTCACTAATGGTCATCATAAATTCAAATCCTTTATAATGGTATAAATTAAAAATGAGAATCATCCCATGAAAATCCACTAAGTGTTTCAAATCAGGTTCATAGTAAGGTCACACTCACCATTCACGAGAATGATTGTTGACATATATTTTATTGACTCTTTTCAGGGTTATTACTCATAAATTTATCTTTTCCAAATCCACATTCACTTGTATTATCTAAAAAGTTTAATTTTCTAGTAAATCAACATACTATTATTTACCATAACATAGTAAATTCTCTAATATAAAGGATTATCCTAAGTGTTCTCACTAATTTTCCACATCATAGTTCTAAAGGTAACTAACCACTACTATGAAAGAAACTATTACAACACATACTTTTCATAAAAAAAATATCACATATTATTATATGAATATTCATCGAATAAAATTATGATCCATTCTAGAATTTTATGCGATTGTTGTGTTTTGAAACATGGATACATAAACAATTTCTTCATAAAAGATCCAAATCATCTCCAAAACATTTCTTCCCAACTAGAACATTTCATAAAAAACACGAATAAAACATTTCTTCGTATCTAGTGGAAAATAAAACATATTAATGTGTGATATAGGTTTCTCTATAAGGTCCAAATAGGATATCAATGATCATTTAAACAAAACATGACCATAAAGGGCATGATAACATGATCCTAACAAACTAAAGTCAAAACATCAATTAATATATCATAATCATGAGTCATGTAATAAACATTTCCAATTCATAAGACATGAATCATAAAGGGATAAAAGTATATGGTTCATGATAATACAAAATTTTCATAAGACCATTTCATATAATAGTGGAATAAAGTGTTTCATTATCATAATCATAGAAATATTATGTAAATTCTACCAACCAATACATTCATATAAGGCAATACTTTGCCTAAATTCTCATGTACCTACTTCAGGCATGTGATAACCATCCATATACACTCTTTCTATTTTGGGATAACCTATCATGTAACATTTGAGCTCAAAAAACAGTAATATTTATCCAATTAATTAGAGGGATATAATATTCTAGTCATATCTATCAGATATTCATAAATACATTCATATATATTTGATAAGATAATGAAAACATTCATTTGAACTCAATATGTGAAAAATAAAATCAGTTTCGTTTATATTTCATCATCATAACCATAAACCCTCATGTAAAATTATAATGATGGTATGATTGTTTCATGTCCCCAATAACTCGTGTGTAACATCAACAGATGCTATCGTAGATGAAAACATCCATTAAAATATATTTGGAACTATTCTTGAGGAATTTAACCTTTCAGTTTATAAATTACATATTAAAATCTAAAAAATTATTAGATTTTACAGAAAACATTCTATTTGAAAACAAAATAGAAAATAGGTAAACAAATATTTAAATAATTTAGCGTACAATATGGTGTGAAATTCCATTACTGACATGATCTTTAACACCATGGTTCATTTCCAAATTTTGTTAAAAATTCAAATGTATATTCATCAAAAAATTGCAAGAAGATTACAATTAATCCATTTTTCAAAAATGAAATCATGTGTAATTTTTTAAAAAAATCATAGTATTAGACTAAAAACATTTAGGAAATCATTTTAGAAAACATAGACATATAAAAAAGTGTACATTCAACTAAAGAGAGAAATAAATTTGGGTTTCCTTAAATATATTATTTGGGAATCTGGAGTTTGTAATTTGATGAAAATGAATGGAAAAAAATTATTCTCAAGAAGTAAAAAAGAGTAGAACAAAACTAAATGCATTTATCTAGAAAATTTCAGACAATTTCCTTTAATGAAAAAAATGAATAAATAATCCAGATTAAAATTATATTGAAATATAAATCCCCTGTCTCATGTTCAACATGATTTCAAGGTCCCCTAAACTATTTTATAATAAATTAAAATATATTATAATCCTATACTAGTTTTATTTACACACTTATAATATCATATATGATCCAATGATAACATTTCAATATGCATTTATTAATAATTTCTTATTTAAATCCACACTTCCAGGTGTTCACTATTTCATTTTTAATGGGAAGTTTGGTCAGGTAGATTCATTCCTTATACATTTATAATGGATACACCATCTACATAATATTAATCATGATATAGGATAAATATTTATTCTTTATATATATTTATATATTAATAGTCATCCATATAAGTTAGTTATATAAGAAATATTCATACGGTGCATTGAGATGGTATGCCAAACGTACACAACAACACTGTTTTCAAATTTTGATGGATATTAATAAAGAAAAGTAAATAATATTTCACCATCCCAGAGTCATTATTATATCACTTATATCATTTATATTCATTTAAAATTTCATTATTACCATTTATGTAATGTGGAAATGAAAAAAAAATCATATCGCTTTGGGGAAGAGGTACTACACATGTACAAATGAACATTATTAACATTTTCAAAAAAAATGTAAGGTATGAAGGTAGATAAGTTATTATACTTCCAAAAGAATTATTATATCATTAATATCATTTATAAACATTAATCCATTCATAAAAACCATCTGTGAAAAATTGTAATGGAAAATGGATCAAATCATTGTGTGATGGTCGTAGTCCACACATACTTATATGTGATACGGTCAAATAAAATTTGTTGAAAAAGGGGCATAATTGTAGATAAAAAATAAAAATAAAACATCAGTATATTTATGATACTTATGATATTATTTTATAATTAATAACATAGAATTATTGGAGGTTCATAAAGAAATAAATTAAATGTGGCCAGGTAAGAAGATTACCTCTTCTTCAGTAGGTCGCCATTAGTTCTTTTATTAATTACCATAGGTATGATACATAAAAAATATGATCACCTATAAATTTTGTATAGGGAATTTGTGATGATTATTTGGTGGTGTTTTCTCCTTTAAGATGGCTCAAATTTGTGTAATGAAAAGAGAGAAGGGGTTTTCATTTATAGTGGAGGGAAAGGACACACATTGAATTAGAAAAAACATTAAAATAAAATTATTTCATTCTAAATCCAAATGATTCAAAATTGACTGAAATTAAATTAAAAATAATATGAAGTCCAAATTTAATCATTCACTAAAATCCAGATAAGTTTTTCCATCATCTTAAATCATATCATTAGGATTAACCAATTGGTTATCCAATTTAATCTTAACTGTGGGAATGACTACTTTTATATTAAAATGACTCAAATTTACTTATAAACTGAAATTGGCTCATATAAGATAATGAGATTACAAATTTGAAAAATTATCATCCTAATTTTCCTAATTTAATATTTTTCTGATTTTTAAATAATTTAATAGAATATTTTTATCAAAATATACTATTAATGTCATATTAATCACTGTACATATAATTTCACATTCAAAACAACGCGACAACAATGGAATTTATATATAAACCATTTAAACATCTCTAATATGTTATATTAATATATAATATTCATGTGTCCCTATAACTAAACTAAAAATATTACTTTTAGTGTTCTTAAAAACATATACATTATTTTTCAACTACTATCACAAGTAGTATATCATAATTGTGTAGCCATTTAAGGTAATTATTTCATCACTATAAACTAAAAATAAATTACCATAAAATATAATATCTATTTCAAATAAAAATTTAGAATCAAAAACAAATTCCTTTCATCATTATTTAACAATTTAAGATATATTATGCAGAGACTCGGTATATTCCTTGTATGACATTGATATATTTGTAAATATATTTTTGTAGCCACATGCTGTGACAACATTAGATTAGGAGGCTCGGTGTGCAGAGAATTAAATTTATAATAATATTAAATATATTTTTTACTATACACACATTGTTTCATAGTGAAAATGATGTAAATCTTAAATGGGATCTCAAATCCGGTATATGAGACCACAGTTTTGTTTGTAACATGATTCTTACCCTAGGTGTGACCTAATGTAGGTCGATGCAGGGTATTCACATATCTCGACTATTTGTTGTTCTTTCAACCGATTAATTATTTAATTAATTTAATTATTATTTTGATTTAACCTAATATAAATATATATATATAAACCCTACTATGGTGAATCCGCTAGGGTTAGTCGTCTAAACTTTCGGTAAATCAGGAGATCTATTCTTCACCTTTGGTTGGTGAATCTAATCTGATGATTATGAATCTCTATATCGGAGCCAATTGAATCCCAGTGAATGCAAAAGCACCTCTCAATCATTGGATGGATAAATATTCCATGAAGAATGATACAATATCTTAGTAGGACTCATAAATTCATTTCGATGTCGTTATTAATTAAATTGACCAAGAAGAATAAATCATTCTTTAATATGAACCAATTTATAGACATTTCATGTGCATATTTATTTAAATGTATTTTGGTAATCTATTTATTTATAAACATAGATCTGCCAATTATTTTCATTGGACAATAATTTTTGACCAGGGACTGGTTAAATATTTTTTGTGGTTTTTTTCCTTGTATTCTATGTTTTCTTCATTGATTGGACTACGAGACCTTGTATCGATTTTCCTAGGTGGTACCGAGCCTAATAGGACCCTCTAATTCATGGTATAATAAATTTCATCAATTGAAATTCCAAATATGGGGTGAAATTGAAGGATTTGAAGGTTTTAGTTGATTATTTCATAGATTTGGTATCTGAATCAGAGGTGGTGGTGAGGCGATTCATACGGGTTGTGCGAAAAACCATGATGGATCAATGGTTACCACATTCCGACCACCGGATGGACAAAAACGGTGAAAAATGGACACCTCCACCATTTTCATGTGATGACGATCAAAGATCTGAATGTGAAATATCCTGATTGGGTTTCGGAGCATAGATCAATGTTTTATGAAAAATAAAATTGCACATTGTGTATCGCGATTAACTCCCAGCGTGTTTCCCCTTTTCATTGGCGGACTGGGTTTTGGTGATTTATAAGATTCAAATTCCATGTGGGATCCCCACATGTAGTGTTACCATGTGTTGGTGGCCAAGTATGTTTTACATGAGTACATTACCACAAGAATGGATAGGCACTCACCATCTTCCATAGTACATGAACACGACCATGGACATGGGTGGAAACACATGTGGATGGAAATGTCATGTACACAAGTACAAGAACGTGGGATTGTTACATAGACACAACCAATGAGTATGTGAATGACCACGAGTGGATCAAAAATTCCATGTATACCCATTATAGTCCATATATCCCTACATTGGAAGCTATTTTTGTAACATCAAGGACACTGCTAGGTTATGGAGCTGGACCACATATTTTGTGGGTCCAATCACATGCCTCATACCCCGTAGTTCATTATGAGGAATCATCAAATTGTCATTTCTCCTTCATTTGGGCACATATTTTTTCATGTGAGTATTATGTCCTTACAGTTTTTCTATGTAGAACATGATGGTTCCCTCTGTATTGGATTGTGGGATATGATGTGATATGTTCCAAGAATGAATATTTTTTAGGAGGCAACCGATGATGGTATTAATTAGGCTGAGGATCACTGGAGGCAATAGAGTAGACCCTCCAACCATATTATTAGGTGTGGGTATTCTATCTACTGATTAGAACCCCCTATCAGATAGAGAATTGGTCCTCATTAAACTTCATTGGAACCCCCTAATGCACCAGGGCATGGGTCCTTGACCTCTAGAGTGGAACCCTCTTCTGATTCGATGGGGGTACACTATATACTGATTGCATCCCACTATCAAATAGGGAGTAGGTAATTGTGACAGTAGAGTGGAACCCCCCTGACATAGTAGGGCATGGTTTCTGTACTTATAAAGTGGAACCCCTCATCGTATTGATCATGGGTCCTACACATACCAATTGGAACCCCCTATCGGATAGGGCATGGGTCCTCATGACACTACAGTGGAACCCCATTGTCACACCAGGGCATGGTTCCTCGACCTCTAGAGTGGAACCCCACTAAAACATTAGGGGTATAGCCTCTATGGATATTAATTGGGTGGCACCCCCTGACGCACTTGGGCATGGGTCCTCTCATGGGACATTTTTCCCCCTTGATTGTGTGGAACTGTGGTGAGGAGTGGAACATTACTCGATTATATTTGGGCAGACATCAAAGATGTTAGGCATCCTTGGTAAACTTTGGGAACTATTGGTGACTCTTTTCCTAGGATATCATGTGAGATAAAAGTCCCCTTTATCGGTCATTTGAGATTATTTTGGCTATGCACATATATATATATAATTCATCTGGATGTATTTTTCTACTCTCTTTATATCGATGGAAGAGATATGGCACGTACTCAACCTACATGATTTTTTGAGATCCATGTGGTTGAATGAGGTTACCTTCTTTCATTGGGTTTATCTATTCAATATTTATTATTTAATGTATCTTTTTTACCACCAATTACTGTCATGTCTCTTACATTTCCCCTTTAATATTATGGGGCATCCTACTGTGTCTGTATACACTCACCCCTTCATGGGATTTTCCTGCACATGTCTTGTCTTATGAAGACAACAGACATGTCAGTAGTGAACTCAGAGGAGTGTAGGGATACTGGGTGCATTAGAACAAGTATAGTAGTTATGGATTAAATATCAGGATCTAGGATCTCCCAATATTTTAGATTCATTTGTTTAGTTTGGGAAATCATTCTGGTTGATTGTATTTTCCCTTTATTTTCCATTATTCATTTTTGTACTCTTGAACACCATATAGGTTTTGTATGCATGGTTTAAATTCTAGATACTAAATCATTTTGTTATTGTTACTATATAGTTCTACAAATGATATATTCATTTGTGTGTAGATAGGAACATTAGAAAATTTACTCAAATTTCGTATATGTCTTTCAGTTCTTTTCACCACCCCTAGAATGTGAATGCATGATTATGAAAGTTTCATATAGAGTATTAGTTTGGGTCGGGTCATGAAATATATGTATCAGAGCAATTAATTCAATGGGAAAATGTTTGGAGTAGTCCCCTTAATATTATTCGGTTAAGACTTAGGGATACCGTTTCCTAGTTTCTCATGTGTGGTTCTTCTCTCCTGGAACCTAGTGATTGTTTGGGTGACTGATGTGTCAATTTTCAAGGAAGTTGACTTACTAATTGTGGACTCATCATAATAAGAAATTGGTTGTAGGTATTAATGGTATGTGAATCATATATGATTAAGTCGTTTACATTACTTCTTGATTCTACTCCCCATTATATATATACTCATATGACCATTATTTTTCATAATTAAATTTTCAGGATGACTCTGATGATAACCATATAGGATACCAGTTCCTGATGGTTATGATGATATGATGACCAAGGTGGATAGGTTACAACAACCCCACTTTCTAAGCAACTGATCATGCAGCAAATCATGTTGATGATATGAACAATCATAACACACTCTTCCAATTCTAATTCCATAGGAAACTTTTGATCCGTGGAGATCCAGATCCCCAAGTAGGAGAGGATTTACTAAAGTTGGTGTTTTTATGTTCATGATTATAAAAAAAACATTGAATTTTTTTTTTCTAGTAGATACAATTTTTGATGGAGCATCTTGGCACTGGGGGAGTCTTGTTATCCAAATACAGGATGAGGAATCACTCTCCTGGACCGACTTTGTGTTGATGTTTTCTGAAGTGTACTAAAACTATTTATTTTGTAATGTCCCGGTCTCGGGTGCCACTCAACGGGTGCCCTGAAGCCGGTTCGCCACAAGACCTCAAGCGCATTTCCCAAAATTCCAGAGGCTGACGACTAGCAGCGAGGGCCCAGGTCTGATAGTGGGGAAAATATTCCTTCATTTGTCAAAGTGTAGCGCAGCGGAATTGAAATAAATCATACAACGACAGTGGAAGCAGTAAAACATACACAACTGAAATAAACTACAACAGTAAATATAACCAACAGTATATAAATAATGATTTTATATGTCTCAAGTTCGATGAAAACAACATGAACATTGTATACATCAATACAGTACAACCAAATGCAGAGTACAGCAAAACAAGAAAAACATCTGGCAGCGGCATCACGAGCCTAGGCTCGGTCCCATGCCCTCCTACTCCATAGAAGCAGTCAAATACCTGTATAGGGACTCTTTCCCCTATCCACACCTGCAGAAACATAATCTATTTGGGCCGAAAAGCGTGACCCAAACAGGGTGTGGTAAATATATCTCGACAGGCACCCACCAAAGGCCCGTGCCAAACTTCGTGCTAACATGCAACAATAGTGTGCAGTGGTAAAATGAAATCAGTAAGCAGTAGTCAAAAGTAACTAGCTACTAGTTATATTTCCATTTTTAATATTCATTTAATCCATTTAAATACTAGAAATCACCACAGTACATTTCTAAGTAAACAGTCCACATCCTCAGACAATCAAAACCTTACCCTCAGGTAAGCGGAATCCAACCCACAGGTATAGCCCTCAGGTGTAACAGAAATTTCCCTCAGGCGTAGGAAGTTTCGCCCTCATTCACAGAGTCTATTGCCTTCAGGCACGGAAGAAGTTTCCCTCAGGCCGAAAATAACTACATCCCTCCGGCTAAATAGTGCATTGCCCACAGGCTAATCACGACAATGCCCTCAGGCTAACAGGTAAACAGGCCATGCCCAATATCTCAAATGCAGTAAATAAGCAATTCCACTCAAGGTAATTCTATGATTACTACATTAAGGCATACCCTCGGGTACCCTTGCCAAACGGCTAAACAGGGGAACACACCCCCGGGGTGGTTCCTGATCCAACAAACGATCCCAACCAGCATTTTATTATCACAATTTAATCACCTATGCAATTCTAGGCATTAATTGTAGCAACGAACTCAGCCACACGACACTCCAACATGGGTTCGTGGCACAAAAAATGCACAAAAACCCACGATAGTTGGAAATTTACACCAAGCCACCTACCCTATACGCCAACAAACGTTATACTCGAACGCTGACTCTTGAAACGCCCAAGAACGACATAGATCTAACGAATAAAAAACCAATTAAAACATAAATTACATCAGTTGGGAGAATAAGTGGTCAAAAGCGGCCAAGGAGGTGGAAGCCCTTACCCGTGCGGTTCCAACGGGATCGTCCGAGGGGGAAACTGATTCCAGACGAACACCCGGCGGATCTTCAATGATCCTGCCGTCCTCCTTGGCTCCAAAATGGCTCAAACGCCTCCTCTGCCAAATGAGGAGGCAACTACATGTTTTAAGACGAAAAAAAGTATAAGGCGTGTACTTTTGAGTACACGGTGTGTACTTTCTTCATTTAACTGTTCCCCTACCGGCACCGCCGCACTATTCATCCGTCAACATGATTACACAACATGTACACCTGAGTACACAGCGTGTACTATCACCCCACTGGCCGCGACTCCACAGCTGTACTATTTAAGCCTGCAGACTGACTACATGGCGTGTAAGGTAACACGACACAGCGTGTAGTCGGTTCCTACACCCATCGTCTCCGACAAGGCTACACGCCCTGTGTACTCATCCCAACAAGGCCAAAACTAAACGGCGTGTGGATAAAGTACACGGCGTGTAGTTTCGAAATTTAGCATTTTCCCCATTTTCCATATTTTCGCAAAAACAATTAAGGAAAAGGAAAACGAAGAAGCTCGTACCTCAAAAATAAGAACCAGTTTCTTACAAACTTCCCCCCTTATAGAAATTCGTCCCAGAATTGTCCTTCCAAGGGAGGCGAAGATAAAGCTCAGAACATCTCTGGCCACTGAGCACGTACGTCAGCCTCCCGTTCCAAGGTCTCGTCTTGCACTCGGCCACGCTGCCATAGCACCCGTATGAGAGGAACTAACCGGCCTCGGAGAACCTTCGTGCTCTTGTCAACGATACGAATCGGATGCTCCTCAAAGGACACATCTTCCTCCATCTCAACCTCCTCAGGCTGAAAGATGTGAGATGGGTCTGAATGGTAGTGACGCAACTGAGACACGTGGAAGACTTCGTGCATGGCTCGGTACCACTGAGGTAACTGCAACCGATAGGCAACCAGCCCGATTCTCTCCAGAATCTCAAAAGGCCCCACATACCTCGGTGAAAGTTTACCATGTCTCCTGATCCGCATGTGTCTCAGCCTCATAGAAACACACAAGAAAACCTGATCCCCGACCATGAACTCCAAAGGTCATCTGCGGTGATCAGCATAAGAATTCTAATGAGACTGCGCGGTAGCCATCCACTTCCTAATCAACTGGACCTGCTCAAATGTCTCCTACACGAGCTGTGGCCCCAGTAAAGCTGCCTCACCTGCCTCTAACAAGCACAAAGGTGATTGGCATATCCTACCATATAAAGCCTCATATGGTTCCATCACAATAGTTTCCTGAAAACTATTATTATACTCAAACTCAACTAAGGTTATATGCTTCTCCCAAGATCCCCCAAAGTCTCGGATGCATGCGCGCAACATGTCATCTAGCACCTGTATCGTACGCTCTGACTGGCCATTAGTCTGAGGGTGGTATGCTGTGCTCAGAAGCACCTGTGTACCCAGTTCCCTCTAAAAACTCTGCCAGAAATGGGATGTAATGTGGGCATCCCTATCCGAAACGATAGAATGAGGGACCCCATGAAGACGTACGATCTCTCGGATATACAGCCTTCAGATCTCGTCAACACCGAAGGTCTCCTTGATCAGTAAGAAGTGAGCTACCTTCGTGAGTCTGTCCACAACAACCCACACAGCGTCATTTCCATGAGGTGACCTCGGCAATCCCATCACGAAATCCATCATGACATCATCCCATTTCCACTCTGGAATGGGTAACTTCTGTAACAGCCCAGCTGGCCTCTGGTGCTCTTCCTTCACCTGCTGATAGGTGGAACACCTCATAACAAAACCAGCTATCTCTCTCTTCATACCCAGCCACCAGTATTGACGCCTCAAGTCACGGTACATCTTGGTAACCCCGAAATGAACTGCCCAAACTGAAGTAGAAAATCTTTCATCAGCTCCTTGTGTATATGCCCTGAAAACCATACTCGTCCATGGAAACGCAAAACCTCATCATTGCCTACCGTCCAACCGGGAGGAGGGACCTCACTTGCCACCGACTCCCATACAACTAGGCCTTCTGAATCAGATAGTTGCCTCATCCTCAGTCTGTCCATGAGGGTAGAAGTCACAGCTAAAGAAGAAAGATAAGTCTAACCCTAACTGTCATGCACCTCCAAATGCATCTCAGATAACAAAGACATTAGCTCCCACTCACCACTGGCCTCCTGCACTGCCTGTATCTGAGTCTTCCTGCTCAGTGCATCAGCTACTGTATTACCTTTACCAGGTGTGTAGGTAAGCTAAAAATCGAAGGACTGTAGGTACTCATCCCACCTTCTCTGCCTCAGATTATGGTCACGTTGAGTAAAGATATACTTGAGTCTTTTTTGGTCGGTGAAAACCACAAAATGCTCTCCCATAAAATAATGTCTCCAACAGCACAACGCATGAACAACTGCAGCCAACTCGGGATCATATGTCGGGTAATTCCTCTCATGTGGCCTCAACTTCCGAGAAACGTACCCAACAACTCGGTCACCCTGCATCAAAACGGCTCCCATCCCTATCCCTAATGCATCACAGTAAATTGTATAGCTCTTCCCCTTCTTTGAGATTATCAGGATCGGTGTCGATGTCAACCTTCCCGTCAGGTCCTTAAAAGCTATCCCGCAAGCTTATGACCAAAATAACTTCACACCCTTCTTAGTCAGACCTGTCAACGGTGATGCTAAGCGGGAGAAGTCATGTATAAAGCGTCTGTAGTAACCATCCAGCCCTCAGAAACTCTGTATCTTAAACACGTTCTTAGGCTGCACCCAGGAAACTACTCCCCTCACATTCTCTGGGTCTACTGCAACTCCTACCTCTGAGATGATATGACCCAGGAAGTGAATCTAGTCCATACAAAAGTGGAACTTCGAGAGCTTAGCATATAGATGATGCTCTCTCAGTGTACTCAATATGATCTCATGATGGGTGGAATGGTCGTGTCAAGAGTATGAGTACACCAAGATGTTGTCCATGAATATCACCCCAAAAGTTTCAAGATATGGATGGAACACACAATTCACCATAGCCATGAAAACTTCTGGCGCGTTTGTGAGTCCGAACGGCATAACCAAGTACTCGTACAGACCATATCTGCTCCGAAAGGCTGTAAGCGGTATATCCGATGGTCTCACACGCTGCTGATGATATACGGATCTCAAGTCAATCTTTGAGGACACTCGTGCTCCATGAAGCTGATCAAACAGATCATCTATCCTCGTCAAGGGATATCAGTTCTTAACCATCAACTGGTTCACCTTCCGATAATCCATGAAAAGTCTAAGGGTACCATCCACCTTTTTCACAAAAAGGACTAGAGAACCCCAAGGAGAAGTACTGGGTCGGATAAAGGCCTTTGCCTATAACTCCTCTAACTGCCTATTGAGCTCCTGCAACTCAGGTGTGGCCATCCTATAATGAGGAATGGACACCGTTACTGCACCTGGCACGAGCTCAATAGAGAAATCCACCTCACGCACCGGAGGAAGACCTGAAAAATCTTCCGGGGAGACATCCCTGAAATGATCAACAACTGGAGGGAAATCCGTCTGACAAATCCCATGATCATCTAGTTATAAGCTCGCTATCTGGGCTGTGACTCCACCTCACCCATGATGCTCTGGTCTAGCTCGACTTGCCTGAACATCCCAATCTCCCTTGTATAGAAACTCTCTGCCCTCTGGTGATGTGAAACGCACCCTGCAATGATAGCAGTCTATAAAGGCTGGAAAGGGAACCAACCAGTCCATCCCAAGAATGATATCATAGCTCGTCATCTCCAAGACATAGAGGTCCTAATGAAAGTGACACCCTCCAACCTCAAGGGGGAACTCCTTACAATGACGCACACTATCCATCCTAGTCCCTAATGGAGTGTCTAGTTTCATGATATCAGAAGAAGAAGAAGAAAAATAGAGCCAAAGGCTCTCCATAATGGGAACAAATATGAAACTATGTGTAGAACCCATATCGAAAAGTACTGAAGATAAGACAAAAGCTACTAGAATAGCACCTCTGACTATAGAAGGTCTGGGATCCTGCTCCGACTGGGTCTGTTGCACTGCATATGCCTACCCAATGTCGCGGCCCTACGACACAGCCTGGCTACACTGAGCTATCCCGCCCTGCTGCCTCTGTGATCCTGGTGTCTGCCTACCACAGCCACGACCACCATCTCTGCCTACACGCCCTGACGTATTCCAGTTCCCTGACTAGTAAGAAGCCACTAGTTCTTCTCCCGTACACGGAGTCTGCACAGAACCCCTCTCACTAGCCACTGGTGGAAACTCCATTCAAAAGCGTGGTAGATGACCTATCTTTCCGCAATCTCGGCACTCCACTAGGTCTCTTGGACACTGCGGCCTATTGTGCCCCTCTCTGCCACACAGGTATCACCTGATCGGGCCACCTGAAGAAGCTGCCTAGTTGGTACTTCCACCCTGAGAGAAGTCCATATGTCTGTTCCTCTTGCTAGTCTAAATAGTACCAGTAACTGGTGTTGAACCGCCCTGGCCCACACCACTCGATTACCGCAGGTTCCTCTCTATAATCAACGCCTAGTTCACAATATCTTGTATTGAAGGCAACCTGAAAACATTCACCAGTGCTCGGATGTCATACCGAAGACAATCTTCAAAATGCCTGGCTCTCAAAGTCTCATCACCGACCAGCACGGGTGAAAAATGCTGAAGCTCCGTAAAACGAGCAGAATATTCCATCACCGACCTAGCGCCCTTCTGCATATTCATGAACTCTCGAGATCTATCTTCCCTCAGCGTCTCGGGAAAGAAGAATTCATAGAAGACTGCCTGAAAATATTCCCATGCCATGTCCCTGTGATGCTCTGTCTGGTTGGTAAGATCCCACCACCTCTTGGCCGAATCACGCATCACGTAAGTCGCGAGCTTGACCCTCCTCCCTGGAGGCATCTCAAGATGCTCGAAAATAGTCTGCATCGATCCTAGCCAACACTCTGCAGCCTGTGTTCCGCCATCCCCTGAAAACGTAGGCGGATGCTACTGCTGAAAGATATGAGTCAGCATATCCATAGATTTAGCACCATGCGGTGCTCCTTGAAAGGTCTTCATGAACCGCATAAAGCCTTCATGGAACTGTGCCTCTGCGCCTGTGTCCGGTATAGCAGCTAGTGCCACATCTGGCTCTGCTGGAGGATCAACTTGTAGCCCATGGACCACCATCTCCGGAGTATAATCGTCGCCGCTCTCCTGGCGAACAACTCGCAATCGTCTAGGCAGCATGACACTACGTGGTCAAAAGAACACCTCAGATTCAATATTATTATGACCGAAAAGTGAAGGAACCACAAAGGAAACAAGAGGAAGAAGGAATTCAAAATTTGAAAAACAAGACTACCTAACGTGTACACTGACTACACGACATGTACTTGACTTCCGTTTCCCTGCCCGGGTCCTTCTACATGGCTAAGCCACACGGCTTCCGTTCAACAAAAACTACACGGCGTGTAAATAATCTACACGGCATGTATGGTGTTATTTACCAACTGACCGTGTTGTCTGTGACACGGACGACTACTCGGGTTGACACTACACAGCGTCTTACACCCGCACACGGCATTTACACCATTCTGTTTCCCATCCACACAACTAACACCACAAGGTCTGTCCTCGTACAAGACTACATGGCGTGTACCAACGGTACACGGCGTGTTCAGGGAGAGGTGACACCGGCCCGTGTTGTTAGTTACACGGTCGAGTCCCCAGGTCACACTACACGGCGTGTCTATAATTGACACAGCGTGTTCTGTCAAGGAGTTCACCGACCCGTGTTGTTAGTTACACGGCCGGACTCCGGGTCACTCTACACGGCATGTCGACTCGGTACACGACGTGTTTTACCCAAGCCTTTCCCGACCCCATGTCGTCGCCCACATGGTTTGTGACTCGGGAAGAGACTACACGGCGTGTACTCTGGGTACACGGCGTGTACTCAAATTTTTTTATTTCTTTCCCTTCCCGAATAGAAGACCATACATGGCGTGTTTAAAATACAACACGACATGTATACTGGGTTTCTAGACAGTATGCCTCACAAACTTCTCTGGAACCCAGAAAACACCAAAAAACAACACCTAAGTGTCAAAATCTTATCTGTGAGGGCCCATACTCCAAATAATCAAAGTTTGACTTCTTATCTATGTTATAACAAAATTAACAACTAATGATCCACCAAATTTTGGTCAATGGGGCCCCATGGTCACCAAAAACCAAAGTTTGGCGTCCATTCTATAAATAGGCTCACATAAAATTACCCTATCACACAACAGGTATTTTTTCAGAGCAGCTATCACAACAACATTCTTTTCTAGCATAACAACTATCACAACAACATGAAAATTCGAATGCACCTACATGGCATGGAAACTATGAATGTAATGAGATATCTATGATGTGCCTATATGATTCATGAGACGGCATAACCTAATCTCATCAAGTTGCAACTCAATAGAACCCATTACTAAAATATAAAAGCACAATATCAAGTGCGTCACCCATCGTAAATATCAAATCAACTGTAAAATTTCAAAAATCAAAATAATTGAAACAATATGAGGTAGACTAGATTTTCCCTATACACAGGTTAGCTAAGACCGGGCACATCTTATTACCAACTACCGTTCATCCTATCCCTGACTATGGCTCCAAATAGTAAGGCAAAGAAAAGAACTCCTCTGATACAACATTGTAACGTACCGGTCCCAGGTGACACTCAATGGGTGCCCCAAAGCCGGTTCGCCACAAGACCTCAAGCGCATTTCCCCAAACGACAAAGGCTGGCGACTTGTAGTGAGGGCCCAGGCCTGATAGTGGGGAAACTATACCCTCATTTTTCAAAGTGTAGCACAACGAAATTGAAATAAATCAAACAATGACAGCGGAAGTAGTAAAACATACACAACTGAAATAATCTACAGTAGTAGATATAACCAACACTATTTAAATAATGATGCTATATGTCTCAAGTTCTATGAATGTAGCCAGAACATGTTATACATCAATACAGTACAACCAAATGCAGAGTACAGCAAAACAAGAAAAACAGCTGGCAGCATCATCACAATCCAAGGCTCGGTCCCATGCCCTTATACTCCATAGCAACAGTCAAATACCTATATAGGGACTCTTGACCCTATCCACACCTGCAGAAACATAATCTGTTTGGGCCGAATATCATGACCCAAACAGGGTGTGAGAAATATATCTCAGTAGGTACCCACAAAAGGCATGTGCCCAACTTCGTGCTAACATTCAACAATAGTGTGTAGTGGTAAAATGAAATAAGTAGGCAGTACTCAAAAGTAACTAGCTTCCAGTTATATTTCCATTTTTAATATTCATTTAATCCATTTAAATAATATAAATCACCACAGTGCATTTCTATGTAAAGAGTCCACGTCCTCAGACAAAATAAACCTTACCCTCAGGTAAGCAGAATCCAACCCGCAGGTATAACCCTCAGGCATAACAGAAATTTCCCTCAGGCGTAGGAAGTGTCACCCTTAGGCACAGAGTATATTTCCCTCAAGCATGGAAGAAGCTCCCATCATGCCGAAAATAACAACAGCCGTCAGGATAAATAGTGCAGTTCCCACAGGCTAATAACAACAATTTCCTCAGGCTAACAGGTAATTGGGCCATGCCCAACATGTCAAATGTAGTAAATAAGCAATTTCTCTCATGGCAATTCTACAATTACTACATTAAGGCATACCCTCGGGTACCCTGGCCAAATGGATAAACAGTGGAACACACCCAAAGGGTGGTTTCGGATCCAAGAAATGATCCCAACCAGCATTTTATTATCACAATTTAATCACCTATGAAATTATAGGAATTAAATGTAGCAACATACTCAGACACACGACACCCCAACATGGGTTTGTGGCACAAAAACGCACAAAACGCAAAAAAACGCACGATAGTTAGAAATTTACACCAAGCCACCTACCTTATACGCCAATGAACATTATACCCGAACGCCGAATCCTGAAACGCCCAAGAATGGAGTATATCTAACGAAGAAAAATACCAATTAAAATGTAAATAACATCAGTTAGGAGAAGAATTGGTCAGAAGAGGCCAAGGAGGTGGAATCCCTTACCTGTGCAGTTCCAACGGGATCATCCGAGGCGGAAACTGATTCCAGATGGACACCTGGCGGATCATCAAATATTTGGTCATCCTCCTTGGCTCCAAAATGGCTCAAACGCCTCCTTTACCAAATGAGGAGGCTACAACCTGTTTTAAGCCGAAAAAAATGTACACGGCGTGTACTTCTTAGTACACGGAGTGTACTTTCTTCATTTAACTGTTCCCATGGCAGCACCGCCGCACTGTTCATCCGTCGACATGATTACAGGGCATGTACTCCCGAGTACACGGTGTGTACTGTTGCCTAGCTGGCGGTGACTCCACCACCTTACTGTTTAAGCCTTCCGACTGACTACACAGCGTGTAAGGTACCACTACACGGCGTGTAGTCGGTTCCTACACCCCTCGTCGCTGACAAGACTACACGCCCCGTGTACTCATCCCAACATGGCCAAAAGTACACGGCGTGTGGAAAAAGTACACGGCATGTGGACAAAGTACACAGTGTGTAGTTTCGAAATTTAGTATTTTTCCCCATTTTCCATATTTTCTCAAAAACACATAAGGAAAAGGAAAAAACAAGAAGATCGTACCTCAAAAATAAGAACCAGGTTCTTACATATTTTACATAGTTTTGATTCAAAATATTATATATCATAAAAAGAGAGAGATTTTAATGGATGAACGAGGTTCAAATATATTAAATGGTACTCCCTTAAAATTTTCTAAGAAGGCTACATGCATGCACAAAGGTTTGATAAGGAATTCCGCATGGAGAATTATGCCATTGTGGTTCTTGTTTTGATCCCCACCTATAATTTGGTGTTGGAAATGGTTGTGGTGATAGAAAGATTCATATCAGTGGGATTCCAGGCAATTGAAGTCAACGGTGGTTGTTTCAGGGATGAGTCATCTCCAGCATTAAGATGGAACCAGTCGATATGATCTCAGTATAGGAAACATCCACATGATTAGAACCAAGAACATGGTTATGGGAATTAAAGTGGATGAGAGTATCCTGAATAAGTGAGGTTATATGATTGTGATGAGATATGTCACATAGACTACGAATTTCCCAACTAGCCATGATGAGGAGTGGAAATAGGTAGCTGATGAACTGCCATGGATGATACGACACTGTGATCAGGGATATCCCATTAGAGGGAAGGGAGGGCCCAATGGGGTGGATATAGAAGAGTAAAAGGATGAGTTATGGGTGTTGGATGACATTATTTGATCCCTCCAAAACCACCACCATGTAACCAATGTCAAGATCAGGGAGCTCATGGTGGGGCTGTGAAAAGTTGCAGGTTATGAAGGTTTGTGAACACAAGGAACACAAGATGATCAGAGGTATGAGGAATGTTTTCTCAAATATTTCATTAGTATTATTATACATTGATTAGGTTCATTAAATCATCTCTATACTCT
The DNA here is from genome assembly GCA_963277665.1 of Viscum album. Classification (NCBI taxonomy): domain Eukaryota; kingdom Viridiplantae; phylum Streptophyta; class Magnoliopsida; order Santalales; family Viscaceae; genus Viscum; species Viscum album. The sequence goes on along the minus strand of OY728167.1, from coordinate 277,963,271 downwards.
TGGTATTAGATATTGAGATCCTAGTTTTTGTTCATTCCCAATATATTTGTCTTGAGGTTCCTTCTGGGAACACATTGTCTATATCTTCTATTTACTGACAGTGCAAGATATCTCTAGGTGGATAGTGGTTCACGTGGGACCTATTTTTCATCATGAGGGAAATATATTACTTAATCTTGGTTATGGATTGAATTTCCATGGTATGATCCATAAATGATTATCACCAATGATAATTTAGATTCCTTCTCACTTCAGGGATGAGGTTCTCCTTTGTGGTAGAGAGATCTCATGAAGGGGTGAGTGGGTTTTATGATTAATAGGCGACAAACCATAATGAATTAGTTGTATAGTATATCCCTTGGTGAAGCACCCTCTTCAGGCATCTCGATTCAATAATTCAGAGAGTATTATATGGATTTTATACCTGGGGACATTATGGGACTACCATTGAAGTTGGAGATGTAGTTCTGTATTGAATTTATTACATGGATTTCTCTGGTATCTTTTTCTAACATATCAGAGAGATCCTACCGATATCAGTGAGATGTGTATTTTATTGGGGGACCTTTGAGAGATGGTTTTTATTAGGTCTAGTGTGCCCCCTAGGCATCTCATGTTTTTTTCATGAAAATGGTGGATGGGGGATTATGACTTTTCATAGATTATAATTCCATGAACTAGGTTTTAATGATGAATAATTATTTCTTGCCGAGGATTGATGACTTGTTTTTTCATTTTAGTGGCATGATGTTGTTCTTAATGATCGATCTCGTGTTTTGAGATCTCTGGTTTATGGTTTTCCATGATAATATTATCAGTTGGAATTCAGATGTTTTTATGTACACTATGAGTCCCTGGTGATACACTTTCTTTGGAAAAATACACCCTCCATGTTCATGGAATTGATGAACTAGATATTCCAGCCATATATAGACTAGTTATTTTTCATCATTGAAGACATACTAATATACAATGTTTTAGAGGATGAGAATGCAGAGAACATGAGGATGGTTTTAGATTTACTTATGGAGCACCATCATTATGGTATGATCTTGAAGTGTCAGTTCTTGATTCATGAGTTTCACATTATAGTGAATTTCACTTCTGAGAATGGTTTATCCATGGACCCATTAAATATATATATATTGATTTCATGGGTTAAAACAAATTATTTTTTAGAGGAGTGCTGTTTTCTTGGATTGATTGGGAACTACATTTGGTTTGTGGAATAATTCTCTAAGAATGAAGACCCTTTGACTATTCTAAAGTATAAAGGGATGCCATTTACCAAGACTAAGCACTACCAGAGGTCCTCCAAGGAGTTTATTATATGTCTAATTAGTGATCCTATGTTTATAATAAGATAAGAGGGAGTAGAGTACATAGTGTATTGTGATGCCTAGGGAGATCAGCTTAGCTCTATGTTGATGAAGCGATATGTAGTTATCACTTATGGGTTGAGGCATTTGAGAACCCCACATGAATAACTATTCCACCCATGACATAGATATCATACACATGATATTCACTCTGAGGATATAGAGGCACTACCTTTTGGAAGAGTCACTTTTGGATTACTCAAACCATTGTAGTCTTAGGAAAATCATCACACATTGTTACTTAAACAAGAGATAGTGGTACTATATATAGTTTTTATAAGACTATGAATCTAATAACGTATATACTCTGGGGTATGGAAATCTATTACAAAATTACCTTAGTGGGAATTCATAGGATCAGTAGGTGTAGGATGATTTTGAGTAGTAATCTTTCATAAAGTTGACCCTAGTGGAGAAGGATTATGCATTTTATCTTCAGCCCATGGTGTTTAATCCTCTACTTGTTGAGCTTGTGGGAGAGTCTTAGTTGGGTGACATCGACTCTATGGTATTAAATTACATGATATCAATATAATATTTAGTAGTTGTATATTCTAAAGGAGGGAATTGTATCAACATTTTCATGGGATTGATAGTTGCCTCGGAAATGATGTGAGAGGAGGTGATGTAAGAGTTCAACACAACTCATTTGGTGGTATATCCCAGTTTGGGAATGATGAATAGAGAGCTTCAATAGTAGTATTGGTGGCCCAACATGACAAGGATCGTGGCTGAGTTCATCCCACAGTGCCTCAACTATCATTAGGTTAATGTTGTCCACCACGTCTGATTAGTCACTGAACATGGCTAATATTCATTGTTAAGATCTTAATATTAATGTGTTTAAAAGTTCATAAACATCAATTTTAGTCCAATTCAGAAATTGAACTTCATTTCCCATCATTGTGCAATTCATGCTTAAAATGTCAATTTGGGCCCACTCAATAATTTGCTTGTGGAAATTACAATATTAATTATTTTAATTTTAAATTTTGGGATATGATTGATCACTTTGTTTGGAACATTTTATCTTTTAGGTCCGATGGATGAATCCCAAAGGAAGATGGAGCATTTTGCGCCTGAAGGCAGAAACTTGCTAGAAAAAGCATAATGGGCCTAAGGCACATCAAACAAATGTGGGACCCATAAAACAAGCCCAATGAAGCTCAAATTTATATAGTAGAAAGATAAAAATATGAGGATCATTTTATTCAACTGTGGCCGGAGCTAATTCTGATGTTTTCATGATGATAAAGGGATATGAAGTTAAGCTTTAAATGGTGGACTCGTCATTAATGCACAGAAATCAGTCCCACCATTTCGACCATAACATCCAAACGGCTAAGCCAAATTTCCTGAGATTTTGAGAGATTCTAGAAGACACATGGAAGAAGATATTTTATATTTATGACACCATAGTATTCGGCCATATGAAGTTTCAAACTCACACGTCAAAATGGAGGACGAATCTGGACAGTTTTCCGGGTCAACTTCGAAACGTCAATTTCCTTTTGATTCTTCACCCTCCTTTTTACTCTCTTAATTGTTGGGGGGTGAATTTAATGTTGGGGGTGGACCTAAGGCTCCTAATATGCCTATATAATGAGATTGTGGTGAATGAAATTATCATCTAACATTTTTCTTTGAATCCATGTTTTTCTTTCATCCATTGTATTTCTTTCAATTGTAATTTCTTGCTTTCAATTTGTAATTGCATCGTCAAGTTTTCCCATGTAAGTTTTTATTTCACGTTTATTATCTTAATAATATTTTTTCTTCTTATTTATTTTTTCTTTTTATTTTATTCACACGTTGATACCGTTGAATCTAGGTGTGAATTTATTCACACCCGCACTTGTGAATTCATTACACAACGGTGGAGTGTTCGTTTTTTTAATAATTTTCTTCTTCTTCAATTCCACCCCCATAAGTCTACATCCCGCTTCCATTGGTAGAATAGCATCAATGGAGGTCTAACCTCTTAAGGGTTGATCCAAAGGAGTAGCAAGGTCATGTATTGAATGTTATTTCATGTACTTAATATTTAAATCTATTCGTTATTTTAGGATTTCCATTTGATGAGTTACATTCTTTCTCATATTTGCCAACTTTAACGATGACACATTTTGAGTGCTAGTACGATCTATTTCCTTTGAGTGCTCATTAAAGTGATCCTCAAAGTGAATTAGTGATTGGCCTTGGAATTGTGTTGAGATTAAATTGGTGAATGATTTGGAAGAATTATCTCATTGTTTGGATATGTCTTGAATTAATGACATGAAATTTTCTAAGAAAAGAAATTCATCCAATCCACCCCAAGCAAAACCCTAAGATCAACCCACCATAAATAATTGTTTAGTTCACATAGTTTTTTATTATATATTATTTAAATTATATCTTTAGTTTTTCAATTAAAATCCACCTCAAAGTTGGCCACTTCATAGCCAATCCATCAATAAATCATAGTATCTCAAGGTTACTTCTTCGGTCCCTGTGGATTCGATCCCTACTTGTACTTCAACGACCACTTTTACCAGTAGGGTAAATTTGGGCGCAACCAAATTTTGGTGCCGTTTCCGGGGACCCAAGTAAGTTTTATTAGACACTCATCTTCTTTTCTCACCCCAAATTCTCTATTCTCACCCTAATTTCTCTTCTCTTTTCCCCTTTCTGTTTCTGTGTGTCCAATGAATCCCAAAAAATAACTTTCAATAAACTATAATGGATTGTCTTCAACAATAACCATTAATATACCAAGGCTATAATGAACTGGAAAATTAATATTTTGAATCACCTCAGATAGAAAATTTCATTGACCAAACCAGGATTGAATACACCACACCAGATGAGATGTACAATCAATGGGATGCGGAATGTTTACAAGATCAATTTCCATACCTATCAAGAATGATTGAAAAGATAAATAATGAGGAAGTCCATGATGTACAATCATATATCAACCCTAATCCTGAAAAAATTCTAGAACAATTGTGTGAACAAATGGATAAAATGAATTCAGAAGTTTCATCTTTCAGATTAGAACTACAAAACATTAAGACTTTTGAGGAACTCGTTCCCACTCAAGATGTTCTTTCCTCATCATTGATAGATGAATCTTTTATCCCAAAAACCTCCCATGAATTGAAAAAAGAACTAACCTTTGGATATGGGATAACTGAACAAGATCAAAGAAATGTTGAAGGGTATTTAAATCAGGATGAAATTAATTCACAAGGGGAGAATTTGTCTTCATGGATTGAGTGTTCGGAATATTGCTCCAATAACAATTTTTTAGAATCACCGATCATTGAACCATTGGGAGATATAAAGAAAATTGTGTCTATACCCACTCATGAAATTCAAATGGAAAATTTTGTGGATGAATCATCTTTTCAAAAGGAACTAATTCTTTCAAATGTTTTTAAAGAAGAAACAATTTTTGATTCAAATTATCATTCTTCTTTAGGAAAATTCAATCAAACTGAACTCAACATTATAATCCTTCCTTCCCCACTCAAGAATCACTCTATTTATGAAAACCTAGACCATTCAATTATCATCCATTTTCATCAAGAATCTCACAAAGTAGGAATGAACCTTGAAATATTAGGAAATAATCAAAATGAAACTCAATCAACCATTACCGAAATTCCTTGGACTTTCACACTCATTGTTAAGCATGGGATTTCACATGAAAAAAATTCTAAAAAAAATCATAATCTGAATCTTGTTGAGTTGGATAAAAATGGGGTCCTAAAAATGTTGAAAGTTGGAATTGGATAAGTTGGGGGGTTCAAGTCGAGCTAACGACGTTAAACAAAAGCGCTGCATGGGAGGCAACCCATGGTTTTCATGTTTTCTAATCATTTTGAATCATTTTCTTTTTCATATAATAAATTAACATAAGCTGTTGACATGTTCTTCTTTTTTGAGTAAGGATGGGTATGAAAGGGGAGCGTCATATTCATCCGTGTCACGTGGTGTGATCTCTGAGTAATACCTTACCCAGAAAATATAAAGAAGACAATGTATCATCAGTTTATTTTGTTTTGTTTTATTTTTATATTTTTATAGGTTAAAAAAAGGACATGTCATAAGCCATAAGGAAAATCCATTCACCACCATCCAAGACACTGAGACTCAAATCCAGGATTGAAGGGAGACTATGGCATGTGCTATCATCATCAACCACCAGGTGACTTCATTCCATGATTTTCATTTTAAATTTCTTCATTGAACTCCTCTCCTACCCCCTTCTAACTTTTCTTTTCATTAAACACTGGGGACAGTGTTATTCTAAGTTGGGGGGGGATAAAAAATGGTTTTTTTTTGAATAAAAACATGCATGAAAAGAAAAATTCCATTAACCTTGAACATGATAACACACATTTCAAAATCTAAAATTGGATATCAAATAAATTTTGCATGCCTTGATTCTGATTTTAATGCAAGTTTAAGTTCATGAGCATAGTTTTTGGAAAGTGCGGTTGTCCAATGTGATTTTTCAAAGTTTACATTTTTCATCCTCTTAATAAAAATGCCATAATGCACGTCTTTTGGATTGTGGGTGTAAATTTGAGTTCTTGGGTCCCTTTCATTATAGCATAGGGTTCTGGGGTCACTTTTAGTTTAATTTGAGTATCCAAAAAAAACAAAAAACAAAACAAAACAAAAAACAAAAAAAAATGAAAAAAATAATAATGACCACATAGAGAAATGTATTGTCCAAATGCGTGGCGTCCGGCACTTGGGGATCGTGACTCCATAGTTGTCTTTCCCAGAGTTAGACTTTATATCTCTATTGTAGAGCATGAAATTGACAAAATGTGTGGCGTCCGGCACTTGGGGATCGTGACTCTATAGTTGTCTTGCCCAGAGTTAGTCTTTTCATATCTATTGTGGTTAAAAAAAATAAAAAAAATCAAAAAACATTAAAAAAAATGGATACTCATCTTAAGGTTTAATGTGATTCCCACCTAGAGCTTCCATTTTTTTCCCCTTGAACAATAAAATGGGCCCCATATCTTTTATGATGCACAACACTTTATCATGCTTAATTGGAATTGGATGAAATGTGGCGATGAATTTGAACAAAGGAATGGGCTTGGGCTTGGTATATGCTTATGGACCTAGCTTGTTTTAAATGATTTTTATGGGTTTTCATAATTTTTTTTGGTATTAGATATTTGGGTGAGTAACGTGTATTTAAATGTTTTTGGAAAAGGGGATTTGGATTTCATATTTGTAATTTATTTTGCTCGGGACTAGAAAAACTCAAGTTGGGGGTGTGATTAGTAACTTAAAGTGGCTAATATTCATTGTTAAGATCTTAATATTAATTTGTTTAAAAGTTCATAAACATCAATTTTAGTCCAATTCAGAAATTGAACTTTATTTCCCATCATTGTGCAATTCATGCTTAAAATGTCAATTTGGGCCCACTCAATAATTTGCTTGTGGAAATTACAATATTCATTATTTTAATTTGCAATTTTGGGATATGATTTATCACTTGGTTTGGAACATTTTATCTTTTAGGTCCGATGGATGAATCCCAAAGGAAGATGGAGAATTTTGCGCCTGAAGGTAGAAACATGCTAGAAAAAGCATAATGGGCCTAAGGCCCATCAAACAAATGTGGGGCCCAGAAACCAAGCCCAATGAAGCTCAAATTTATACAGTAGAAAGATAAAAATATGAGGATCATTTTATTAAACTGTGGCGGGAGCTAATTCTGATTTTTTCATGATGATAAAGGGATATGAAATTAAGATTTAAATGGTGGACTCGTCATTAATGCACAGAAATCAGTCCCACCATTTCGACCATAACTTCCAAACGGCTAAGCCAAATTTCCTTAGATTTTGAGAGATTCTAGAAGACACATGGAAGACGATATTTTATATTTATGACACCATCGGATTCGGCCATATGAAGTGTCAAACTCACACGTCAAAATGGAGGACGAATCTGGACAGTTTTCCGGGTCAACTTCGAAACGTCAATTTCCTTTTGATTCTTCACCCTCCTTTTGACTCTCTTAATTGTTGGGGGGTAAATTTAATGTTGGGGGTGTACCTAAGGCTCCTAATATTCCTATATAAGGAGATGGTGGTGAATGAAATTTTCATCTAACATTTTTCTTTGAATCCATGTTTTTCTTTCATCCATTGTATTTCTTTCAATTGTAATTTCTTGCTTTCAATTTGTAATTGCATCGTCAAGTCTTCCAATGTAAGTTTTTATTTCACGTTTATTATCTTAATAAAATTTTTTCTTATTATTTATTTTTTCTTTTTATTTTATTTACACGTTGATACCGTTGAATCTAGGTGTGAATTTATTCACACCCGCACTTGTGAATTCATCACACAACGGTGGAGTGTTCGTTTTTTTAATAATTTTATTCTTCTTCAATTCCACCCCCATAAGTCTACATCCTGCTTCCATTGGTAGAATAGCATCAATGGAGGGCTAACCTCTTAAGGGTTGATCCAAGGGAGTAGCAAGGTCATGGATTGAATGTTATTTCTTGTACTTAATTTTTAAATCTATTCGTTATTTTAGGATTTCCATTTGATGAGTTACATTCTTTCTCATCTTTGCCAACTTTAACGATGACACATTTTGAGTGCTAGTACGATCTATTTCCTTTGAGTGCTCATTAAAGTGATCCTCAAAGTGAATTAGTGATTGGCCTTGGAATTGTGTAGAGATTAAATTGGTGAATTATTTGGAAGAATTATCTCATTGTTTGGATATGTCATGAATTAATGACATGAAATTTTCTAAGAAAAGAAATTCATCCAATCCACCCCAAGCAAAACCCTAAGATCAACCCACCATAAATAATTGTTTAGTTCACATAGTTTTTTATTATATATTATTTAAATTATATCTTTAGTTTTTCAATTAAAATCCACCTCAAAGTTGGCCACTTCATAGCCAATCCATCAATAAATCATAGTGTCTCAAGGTTACTTCTTCGGTCCCTGTGGATTTGATCCCTACTTGTACTTCAACGACCGCTTTTACCAGTAGGGTAAATTTGGGCGCAACCAACGTCTCATCAGGTTTGTCACATCCCCTTGATATCCCGTTGTGGAATTGGTACGACATATTAATGTAATTTATGACAGTGTCTCCATAAATAGTGAAGGGACACAATTCCCTCCGGGTGATAATTAACTGACTCACGAAGTCATGACACATCTTTGATATCCATGGGAAATGTTTTGTGGAGTTTTTGGAGCAGATGTACGTATGAGAGATCATTCACCTTCAATGGGTTCCATCGACTACTCTCTCAAATCATGATGTCTGGTTCACATAATGATTATGGAAAAGCCTATATGAGGAATTTAGGACCTAGATAAGGATTAGTACAACCATCCCCCCCAATAGATGGGTATTACATGTTCACAGTGTAGGTGTTGGAGGAGATACTTAGGGCCTACATTTTATACTTTTACTAGAGGTGGGAGAATCACATTACCATGGTAGAGTATGCTTACAATAGTAGCTACCACTCTACTATTGGCATGTCACCATTTTAGTCCTTGTATAGGAGACCACGAAAGTCACCCATTTGCTAGATAGAGATTTGAGAGACATCTATTTTGGGCCAATAGATCGTTCAGGTGATGATAGAGATGGTCCAGGTTATCCGTGAGAAAATGAGGATGAACCAGATTAGGCCAAAATATTACATAGATCGACATCATAGGAACTTCTATTTAGATAGACCATATTTTCTTAAGAGTCTCCCCATAATGAGGATTGTAGAAGTTCATCCAGGGAGAAATGTTAACGCCGTGATTTATTGGATTGTTCTAGATATTTTAAATTATTGGAAAGGGTTTTTATCACATTTATCAGCCCCCACAGTTTGAACGGGTTCCTGATGTCATCCTCAAGTTGTAGCTCTAGAGATACATGCATGAAATTAGATACGTTGTCAAATGGGATGACCTGGACATCAATGATAGATCCACCTTTATCAATAACCCTTTGGAAATTAAATATTAACAAGAGAGGAACTTGCGTTGATAGACCATTAACTTGAGTCATATGTTCTGGAAGCATGTTAATTGAATGAGAGTTCCTTGGAATTAGAGAGTTGGATGTGTGTTTAGTATCATGTTCTATTTTTTTAGGTTTAGTTATTGTAGAAAAAAACCATGATGAAGAGAATGATTAAGAGACCCAGTATTTTCATCTCAAGTCTTTTGTAAAATTTAGACATATATATTTTATAGTCAGACTCTAATAATTCATGAGATTATGAGGCCAGATGTATTAGAAATAAATTTTATAAATATATTAATTATATTTTATATTATGAAAACATGGATTCATTGAGAATATGAGGAAAATATTAAACGTGGGATCAGATCTGAAATTTGATACCATGATTGAGTTTGAAATGAAATTTTTACTCATGGTGCGACCTAAAATAGGTCAACGCAGGGTGTTCGGATATCTCAACCATTTAAGTGGAGTTTAGATGATTAATTGTTTACTCATTTTTATTTATTTATTTGTTAACAAAAGTATAATATCTATAAAATCACGGTTATTCAAATCCTACAGGTTTATCAACATATACCCTAGGATAATTGAGAGAAATCTTCTCCTCATTCCATTGGTGAATTGAATCAGGTGATGATAAATCTCTAGATCATGGTAGACCGAAGCACTGTGAATACAATGGATCCTAAAAATCATTGGTTTTCATGTTCTTCAATGAAGAGAGATCCAATCTCCAAGAAAAAATTTCAATAAATTTTTTATTACATTATTGTTTTAATTTATTGATCAGAAAAATTCATAATTTGGTATGTTCTAATTGATAGACATTCCATGTGCCCACGTGTTGAAATTTATTTAATTATCAATTTTTTTAAAACCCTGGATCTCCCAATTGTGTTATTTGGAAAATAATTCTTGTTAATGATAGATTCAAAATTATTTGTATGTAATTTTCCCTTTTATTTTTTACAATATTCACAAATAATCCAATGGGGGTGTGGCTATATATTTCTAGGTTTTATCGAGCTCGATTGGACCCCCATATTCTTGGCAGAGTCACTTGTGGAAATTGACATTCAAAATTCGGGTTGAAATCAAGTTTTTTTCATGTTTCAAGTTCTTCATTCATTTAATTGGAATCTAAATTGGATACGGTGGTGAATCAGTTCATACAGGATGTCCAAAGAATCCAGATTGATCAATGGGAAGAAATATTCGACCACCATATTTCTGAAAATGGTGAACAATGACAACATACACTGATTTTAGGAAAATACATGGCCAAATATGAACACATAAAACAATATTTGGATGCCTAAATGTATATCTATAGTTCTTTAAGAACATGAATACATGTAGTGTATCATGATGAACACATCGCATGCATAACCTATGTTCCGAAATCTTGTTTTCAGTGATTTTTATGTATCACATGTCATGTGTATCCCCACACACTGTGTGACCTTTTGTTAGTGGCCTAATGTGTTCTCAAGAGTACACAGAAATTGGAATGGCGGGGAACACACAATGTTCCATAGTACATAGACACAACCAAAGACATGGGTGAAAATCTATGTTGATCAGCACATCATGTACCGTAGTACATGGACACAAGATTGGTACACTGAAACTATCAAGAAGAATGAGTAGGAGCCCGAGTGGCTCAGATTTTCCATATACCTATTGGGGTAGTGATTTGTATACCATTATGGACATGTCAATGTGATGGAGTTGGACCACACATCGTGTGGGTCCCCTTACACATGGTGTACCCCTTGGTTCCATTTTAGGAAACTTCAAACACTCGAATCTCATTCTTTTGGACTCAGATTTTGGGCCATAAAAAGCCTATTGATAGTGTTTCCCAATTTAATACATGATGGTACCCTCTAATGTCACTATAGGGATATGATGTGAGATATATTGGGTAAGATTATCATTTTGGTTGAACCTAATAAGAGTATTTCTCAAGGATAGGAACACCATATACAATGGAGTGGACCCCCCCCCCCACCATCACCTTAGGCGTAGGGCATGTATCTAATGAGTGGTACCCCCACTAATCTTGTTCATGGGTCCCCTATTTACTAAGTAAAACCCCATATTGAATAGGGTATAGGTCTTTATGTAATTATAGTGGGACCCCTTGAAACACCAGGGCATGGGTCATCAACCTATGATGTGGAACCCCCCCCGTCATCTTCGGAATGGGTCCTCTACCTTCTGAGGTGAAACCCTATTAGATAGATAACAAGTCCTTCTGACACTAGAGAGGAACTTCCACATCATACCAAAGAACCACTCCTCAAACTATAGACTAGAACCCATGTAATGCATCATTTTTCATGTCCTCTATGAATACTTATTGAGTGGCAGCGCCTCATGCACTATGGTAAGTGTCCCCTTTTTGGATATTTTACTCCCTCAAATTTCTAGAACATTGGAAAAGAGGGTTCTTGACATGATTATTTTTATGTATATGTGCATGATTTGAGACATCATTGATCGAATTTTGGAACTGTTGGAGACTGATTTCCTTAATTGGGTTGTGAGATGAAGATATGTTTTCTCTCTCATTTGGGTTTATTTTTACATACATATATTTATATATTTATATATTTTTAATACATGTTCATGTATTTTGATACTCTCTTATTATGGGTGATAGAGATGTGACGTGTATTCCACCAGCATGATGCGTTGAGCTCATTGGGGTTGGATGTTTTTAGTATCTTTATTTGGGTTGACATTTTAACTATTCGTTGTTTCTTGTTTATAGTATATTTCAATCGTTTCTCTAATTTCTCCCCATTCATCATTTAGGGTATCCTAGTGGGTGTGTGTATAGTCAAACATTCATGAGATATTCCCACACATATTGTGTCTTGTGTAGATGAATGATATTTTAGTGGTGACATCAATGTAGTGTATGGATAGTGGGTCTGTTGGACCATGTATGGATGTTGAATCTTGTAGATCAGGAGATGATACCTCTTATCACATTTACATTACTTTTTTGTCTGGTAAGGATGTATATCTGTTTTGATGTGTATTCCCCCCTCCTCTTCTTTTTTGTTATCACTATCACTCTCCTTTACACTCAAGAGTTTTTTCATGATTGGTTTATATCTTGGTTATTGAATCATTTTATTATTATTCCTTTGTAATTCTACATTGAGATTCTCAGGTGTGCACATAAAAGTACATTATCAAAAGGCCTCCCATTTATGATATTTTCTTCGAGGCTTTTCTCCAACACAGGCTTGTGGAGGAAGTCTTTGGATAGTTGTGGCTCAGACCATTGTTAGGATTAGGTCCAGACATATTAAATTAATGGGAGTAACATTTTGGAATATTCATTGATGAATTTAATATAAAGTATGTTTTCAATTTAAAATGGCACCACAATGCCATATATCGTAATTTTGGATGAATATACTCGAATTACATCCATAAAATGAATTAAGATTTTGTTTCGGGTTCATTTTGATTCGTGATGTAATTATTTTAGTCTTATAGTACACATTTTATCCTTATCTAGGTAACAACTACATACCACTATTACTATTAATAATGGATAAAATATGGACCTAATAACCAATTCACAACCACCCAATTAGAAACATGGAATACATTTTCCAAGATTAAATTTCTAAATTTGGAATAAATTCATTTAAATATCTGTGTGAAATACATGATGAAATATATTTTTTATAAAAAAACATTTTTAAGAATAAAATAGGATTTATTCTTATATCATCCAAAGAAAAAACATTAAAGGATTGATAATATATTTTATTGAATATATAATATATATTTTAACAAAATAATTCAATAATAGTTGTTATTTAAATTTATTTATATAAAAACACACAGTGTGTATAAAATAATTTTTCATAAAAAACATCACTTATACTTTAAAATGATTTTTATTTTCATTTGAAATCAATTTTTGACCAATGAATTAATTTGATATATTTTTAAACCACACATTTTTCATTGTTTAGTTACTTCTTTTCATACCCTCCAATCCAAAGGCTATGAAATAACTTTCACAATAAATAATAATATTTTAAAACGATAAAGTAGCTCATTTACACTCAGTGTTTCATATACATTCAACTATCAAATAATAAAAATTTATTTATAGAATAATATATGATAACATATATGGTATGTATATAGACAGAATACTAGTACTAGAATTATATTATTGAGTGAAATTATTCATAATGTTTCACTTTATAGAATGTTCATGGTTGTTACATTTCATTTTATGTGGAAATGATAATATTTGAATATAAAAATTTTAAAAACCATCTGAAAAATTATCCTACTCATAGTTTTTAGATGAAAAAAACACTCAAGGATAAAAATTCATGACATCGTTATCTATATAAGTTATTTTAAATATATATATGAACTAAAACGTGGTAAAATATATATTTACATTAAAACTATTAAGATAATATTAATGTAACTGTTCTAAATGATGAATGATTATAAAAGAACCGCCTCTTATAATCCTAAAAATATGAATAATGTGGTTTATTTGAATATTATAAAGGATTATTTTCCCCTATCATATTTGAGGATATGGAATGATTCAATGATCAATAATACTATAATGTTCAATATGGGGTTCATTAATAAAGAAATTACATCATATCCTTTTCATATAGATGATCAGTCATAATTACTAGTCCAATTCAGTAGGAGAAAATGTCATGTTGTTGGGTCATGGGAAATGATTTAATATAGTTATAATAAAAAATTTATTCAGTACAATATCAATAAATAGAGATTCATGTAGTTTGGGACTATATTTATTTCCATTAAACCTAGATTTAAAGAGATAATTATTATGGTTTTACCATATTTGGGATATCTATATTAATTCAAAATGAACTAAGATATATAGGTATATTTTTTAAAAATATTTATTGGAAAACATTAATTATGATTTTCCTTGTTATATTACATGGTTTCAAGTAAGTCAGAAATTTGATAAAAAAATATTCTACATTAGTGAGCCCAAAAAGAGTTGTTTTACTAATTTGTAATTGGAATGACGTCCTGATTATTATTTTTTGTGTTATTTCAAGTAAATATATGAATAATAATGTTATAGAGATTATGTTGGATCATCTTATAAGGTTAAAAAACTACATAGAAATAAGTAAAGATAATTCTCTTGATCAACACTTTATGATATATATAAAACCTACGAGAAGATTCATGGATCACCTCTCCCAATTTTTTTATCATGATTCAAGGATCATGTTGAATATTAAGGGGATTCAACAATGTGTATTCTACACAAAGTTACTTATGTTAATTATTTACTACCCTCATACCATTGAATAATAAAAAAGCATTACATTGACAATATTTTATATTTCATTATGTTTCTCAAACATTTTTTTATGAAATTAGGATCAATATCTAGCACTCAGAAAATTATCATATAATGTTATCTATCATTATTGTACTTAAATTGAACCCTAGGAGTCATTATATGTGGAAAATTTTGATATTCTATATTTCTTGATGATGTTCATGGGGAGAAGATTTTGGACCTGGATTAATTCAGAGACACAACATAGAAGGTGATACAAATCCAACAACCCATCAAAATATCTCAAATCATGAATAAGATCAATACATATAGTAAACATCGGTATTTATATATTCTATAATATTATATGGGTTATGATATATGGATTATTTGTTATTATTTTTTACCAAACTATTTCCAAGTACATGATGTCTTCAATGAATATTTTTTAAGGAATTATTTTCTAATACAATTATATATATCCGGTCATGAATGGGTAAAAGTATATCCTATAATTTAGATTAAGAAAAAATTAATAAATATTAATAATGGTATAGAAAACTATTATAAAATTGTAAAAACTAATTGGTAAAAGTAGATTCCAGGAGAAACATGATTAATGTATATTTTTCAATATTTAATGAAATTATAAAGAAAATATACAATTATTTTTTTTTCAGATCAATAAGTTTTTAAATTTTAAAGGATAAATTTATATTGATTGGGGTATAAGAACTGATATTTCTTATATGTAAATATATATATATATATATATTAAATTAATAATTAATTTTTAAAGGATCCAGAATATTGAAGTCATCATAAATAAATTATTAGCACGATAACTTGATATCAATATTATTTTATTACATAAAATTGTGATTTTATAATAAAATATATATATTCACCAATACAATAATATATATAATGAGTTCATAAAAAATAATTATTTTTACAAAATGAAATATACATTCTCAGATATTCTTTTTCAACACCAAAACATGATTTCTACAAGTCATAAATCATTTTTTCGATCACCGTTGGCTAGAAAAAGTGTTATGGATATCAATTATAAAAATGGGAATGATTTCTACCTTTTTAATAAAAATGAAATATTTCAATGAATTTATTTTAAAATTTTTACATGATGTATAGATAAGTTATAATTCCCATATAAATGGAAATTTTATTTTTCAATAAAAATAAACCAATCATTGAGTAAAATCAATTATTGACCATAATTTCAATGTTAACATATAAAAATATCCTAACATTTGATCATCCAAAATATTTTATAATATAAAAAATATAAATATTTTATATAAATGATATATTAAAAAAATTACAGACCGACCTGGATAACCCATAATGTCTCTTGATTTAGCCATCCACAAGTCCAGAAGCACATTCCCAATCTCATTGGACATGCGACAAGCACCAGGTTATTATACAAATAATAGTGGGAATGATTTCTCCCTGAAAATACATATGATATGACAGAAGATATCTAAGTATCAAAATAGTTATCCAAAATAAATCATATTGCAAAAAAAGTTAACCATAAAGGTAACATCCAATAAGTCGATAATAAGGTCAAGATATAATAAATTTCACCAACGTGGAACATGAATAATCCCATGGGTCTATCTCCTCATGATTATATGTCACCACAATCCCAACCCACCATATGGAAAAACACAATTGGATTTTTTTTCTTATACATGATGTTCTTCAATTTACATGTATCCTTCAAAACAAATTTTACAAATTCCCAATGGAAAAAGTAGGCTGTGAATAGTAGTTATTATAACGATAAGACTATGTTGGGTATACAATATCTATAAACATACATCCATTAGTTATTAAATGAAATATATATCTAAAATATTTTTAATGGAAATGACTTGCCAATATAAAATCATTATTTAGTTTTCTTTTCCAGAACATCTTGTATACCAATATTTAAAATAATATGAAATAACATATATCTCCATAATACAAAAGAATATGGATAAAATGTATATTAAGAATCAATTTAAATATCATGTTGGAAAATAATAATATCAAATAGAGATCCACGTAATGTATCCAAAAAAATCATCATACAGAAATCTATAACTTGAGGGTGTACATAATTAAAATACAAAATGGAAAACCAATTGGAATAAGTAAATACTAATTATCTCAAACTCCATTCCTCCTATGAGGAAACCTACTCTAACCAATTTTATCACAATAACCTACCATATTTTTATCTTACTCTTATATGGTTTTTATATTTTACTTTCCCCTTATACCCCAATATCTTAACAATATTGTTTTACAACATCGTTACATTCCAGATACCATTATTTATTTTTCGTAAACATTTTTAATGGAAAATACATTTAATTTCCATGCACACATATCATGGAAACATTTCTATAGTGACTCCACATCATTTTCATGATTGAAACCCCATTTTAATTTCAAAAACAACCTAATGGAATTTTAACAAACAAATCATGTGCATCAAGCAATCTAGGAATCCATTTTTAAAAATAATTTCCATGGAAATAAAATATCAAATTAACCAGTTATGCATTTCATATAAAAATTTTCATAAATCAAAAATATTGGAAATCATTAGAACACAAGGTATTACAAGGGATATACCATATGATAGAGACACCATCCTCAAGATCAAAAAACCCCTTACCACCTCCATGACCAGTGATGAAATAATGAGAGATGTTGTCCTCAAAATTCAATATCTATAAATATAAATATAATTAAAAAGGTAATCACCCAATACCACTACTCTATAAGAGATTAATTCCCCAAACCCCTTACTAAATGATGATAGATTAGGAATCTTTTAAAAATAGTTGGAGTAAAATTTGTCTAATATAGGGGGAAAAGTCAGAAAAATGTATTAAAATACCACATTAATGATGTATGAGGTTGGATTAACCAACTACAGAAGATTTTGTGGTGATGGAGAAATTAAAAAATTATAAAAAAAAATGAAATTATGTCATGGTATATCCACCACATTCGTAGTAGGCTTTTTTAGGATGAAAGCCATGTCATGGGTAAAAATTTAATCCATTTTGGCCTACTATGGACACCACCATAGAGTGGTTAGTTCCTAATAGCTATGTTCAACTTAGATACTCCTAGTGTAGTCCTTCATTGGATATACCCAATTTCTAGCCATTTTTCCTATCCAATTTTACATAGGAGACTCACATGCACACCATGGCCTCCACCACGAACATGGTCTTTTTTCACTAAAAAGGTTAAAAACCATATTTATTCCACCATACACCTAAATGTATTCTATTAGCAAAATAATCCAACCTAATGGTCCAAAAATATATATGTGACCCTAAGGGAATCATAATTCGATCAACCATTAAATATTTCGATCACTAGAAAGGAATGAGATAAATAACCTAAAAAGAGATAAGGTCATTGTTACATCATCAAGGAATTTCACCCCTATGTGTCATGGTTTCCCTTACCATAAATCTATCTCAATTGAACCAATGGGATCATCATTATATGTGGAACCGTACCCTATTGGACCATAATCTGAACAAGCCTTTCAATCACTGAGGAGTTGGGCTCAATTTCAAGATTCTCCCACTCAATAATGTGGGGTGGATCTGGTTAATATTTCATCAGTTTGGAAACATGAATCACATCGTTGATATAAGTCAAAAAAGTAGGTAATTATAATCGATAATACACCTTATGGAGTCACTCCACATTCACAAAATAACTAACATAATTAGTTTCTAACTTATCAGGCCTCCCCAAATGTCTATATCCCATCCAACATGAAATAGTGAGGAAAACCTGACCACCTGTCTAAAATTCAAATAAATGATGAAACCAATAAACATATAATTTTTGGATACTATGAGATATCACCAACCTTATTCAGATCATTTAAAAATTATATTTCATCTATTTAATGATTCTTGGTCTAACCAAGGACTGTTCTACAACCTCTTCCCATCAAAGAGAATATCTACAAGGACTATTATTGAACACCTCAAATTCTACAATCATGATCAAATTTTGATAAATATTTTTATAGAAATATATAATATGGAATATCGATCTATCATTATCTAATGATTTCATGAATCCATTACCAATGAGTGTCTTCGTAAATCTGGATTGGTCACTTAGTCTACTCATCTGTCTGGGGATGATAGGTCATGCTCAACTTCATCTGAGAAGCCATCACTTCATGAAATACATTCCATTTACATTATTTAATTCAAGGATACCTATTAAAAATGTAATTATATGGCATTCCATAGTGTCTGAAAATCATCTTCACATACTGTCACTCAATACCCTCTTCCTTTTTCGAATCAATTATAGGATAAAAATTTATGATTTCATAAAATGGTCAATACACACCAAAACTACCTCCATACAACTATGAGTCTGTTTTAGCCCAATAAATAAGTATATGGATCATATAGTTTTTATACAATAATGGGGAATCATTATAGGAAAAATTGTCCTTTTTTGTTCTATTTTAATTGTATGACACTTATGGAACAATGACACAGAACATTCAATCAATCTTATCATTCTTAGTCCCTAGTAGTGACGTATCTGGTCATGATACATCATGGAATATACATGGTCATATAAAAATTATATTAATGTTTATTATCATTAATTCATGAAATTGGTTAATCTAAACAACCATCAAACCTCTATATCACAATAATAATTGACAGATAAAAAAATTCACCCAAGGTCTCCCTACTATAATTATTTCTCTGGAATCACTATTAATCCACATCCTTAGCATGCCAAAATAAATATAATCATTAATAAATGATACATTATGAAAAAAATAGGAATAAATTACCCCAATCTCTCCCATCATCAATTTTCATCTCAGTAAACTAGACAACCAACCACCACTATTCAATTAATTCTTTCACTTCCTATGTAAAAATTTAATTCTTCTCAATGTATTTGCAACCATGGTTCCATTCCATGGAATACATGAAATATAAATATCATATATTTTAAGGTACAAAATATTTATTCTATATCTCAAATTCATATCCATCAATGCGAAGATATACATTAGACCCTTTCTATCAGAATACATGGTATCCTACTTCCTAAATAAATATTTTCACCATGTCCTAACCGTATGAATCACTACAACAAATCCTAGATAATGAGTGGGCTAGTTTTTATAAAGATGGAAAAATTGAAGAGATATATATGATATAACTTGTATAATATAAATTATAAATCAAACGAAACCCATACCTGAGGCGTAATTTTAAAATAATAACCCCTACCTGTTTCAGGACGAATCATGGCAAGATCTGAATTTAACCTCACATTGAACTCCTCAATATTTCCCTATAACTAAACGTATAACAACCCTTATCTTTATTTCACATATTGAAATAATAATATATTACATAAAATATTCATAAAATATTGATATTAATGTCATATTTTGGTCTTATTAACATTAAAAATCAACTTAAAACAATAAATACACATCCTTATTAAAAACGTCATTTACATGACCACACCCATTCCTTCATACTTATCAATGCATGGGATAACCTAAGGACATGTATATGAAAAGGGTGAGCTATAAATCCCATTAAGGGAGTAAAAAAGGTATAAAATGAAGAATATAGTACATGTTAGTAAATATGAATATTAATGGAGCTTAAGAGAAACATGAAAAAAAAAGAATGATATAGGATGATTATCATAACATGGAAATGTGCCATCAACATTTAACATGATATTATCATGATCCAAGGATCATTGCACATGGATAATGAGTAAGACCTCATTGTAGTTGAATTAGAATTATTAAACCATCGTTTCACATAATGTATCATGATACCAATCTTTATCCAATGCATTGAGTGCTATTAGGGAACACCCTTCTTAATCGTTTCATTTCATGCATAAGTGTGCCACATTGATCATACAACATGGAATTATTCGAAATCATCATTTATTCAATTATAGGGTAATGTGGAATAAATACATGAACCTCTATAATAAATATGTAAATATGTGTAAATGTGAATACCCTTGATAGAGAAATGGACATGTTATTAACTACAAAATGACTTTGGCTTGGAAAATCACGGTGCAATTTCAGGAGCATAACGATGTGACATAATAATTCATAAAAATGGTTGATGAAAGAGAAATTAGTATCTCATCGTATGTACATGAAATGGAAAGTAACAGGGGTCATATATATACATGTCCCAACATATGTAATGGAATTTATATGAACAATATAAAAGAATTTCTTTAATATAAATGAGAACCGAGAAATTCCTTATGGAATTTCCGCATGGTAATGGGTGTACATGGGAGGCATTAATGAGAGAGAAAGAGGTCACTCATCATTAAAACATAAGTATGTCATTATGTTTGAGGTTAAAAGTCATACCCCAAAATTTTAATTGAATACAAAATGGTATAACAATATAATGATATTTGAACAAAAATGAGAAAGGACGAAATCCATTACATGAAAGTGTGTTCCCAAAGGCATGGGAGGGGCTTGAAAGAAGTATCATGGGATATTGGGGCTCCTTGGGCAGATTTTAGAGAGATTCGGGTAGGTTAGGGACATGATACTAGGGTTTTGAGTGAAGATATGTTGGATCTTGGTTGGGTTATATAGGAAAAAATGAGGGAATTCTTTATTATTTAGGGTTCGAACACTACACATTAAACTAATGAATACCGAAAATTTATTCATTCTTTTTTTCTATGGTTTATGAAAACGGGGAGTGGGAAAAATTATTTTATTAGTACAATGGATAAACATATTAAAATATTAGGCTCGCTTATGTGGTGATGAGTCACACTCTCAAGGAAATCATCTTAAAAGGTTAAAAAGTTTTATAAGTTTTGGACGCCAACTAAGGCACCATAAAATTAATAAAAAAAATATAAAATCACATTTTTAAAGGTTAAACCATATATTTTCTGAACACCCCTTTTATAGTATTTTATTACATCACAATTGGGTCATTATGTTGTCATAAATCACATTATTTATTTAAAGAGTATTTAATTTTCTCCCAAATATTCGACTGTCTTAGAAAATTATGAAAAATTCACCATTGGATAATTTCGATATCCTAATTAAAAAAATAATATTCATATTATCTAGATAATTTTATAAACATGTGAATTTTTACATTAAAAATAATAACCGACATTTAAAAAAATATTCAAGGGTTTTGACAAAACAGTTTTCAAACATTAATAACGATTAAAATTGTTTTCATAAAAATTATACGATCATTTATATTTAATAAAAATTAATATTTCAATAATATTTTATTAAAATATTATTTAATTCAAAAATACATTAATCCATAAAAATATATTTCTTAATTTAATATTAATTAAAAACACTATATGTGATTTAAAAAACATTTACAAAATAAATGTATATTATTAATAAAAAAAGAACACAGTCATGGTGATAGGTTCTTCTTAAATATCCCTTTATAACACCAACACAATACCTATGGGTATAGTTTTTGATGGTGAAAGACTCCTGGGGTCGTTCGGATTACATCGCTTAGTTGGTAATCTCTATTAACTTCCACTTCTCCCGTAGGCGGTTCTGTTCAAGATTAACATGTGGAAGATCATCTTGAAATTGGTCATGATTGAAGACTAGTGATGCCAACTCCTTTAAGAGATCCAACAAATGTTTTTTTTATGAAGAAATTCTAATCGATGAGGCCATCACTTCTCTTGTCTACATAAAATAGATTTATTAAAGCCTTATATTTATACTAATCATGTGATCACTATTCGATGACTATATTAACAATGGTAATAATTTTCAACGGTATTTTGAAATCCAAACACATAAAACTATGGATTTTCTTATTTTATATAACCATTTTACATAATAAAACATATAATTAGGTCAAGAAGAATTTTAATTAATAAAATTTTTGGTCGTTACAATCTTAACCCTTAAGAAATTTATCCCTTGAAATTTCTTTTACCAGCACTAAAACAAATGAGGGTAACTCTTCTTCATAACTTCCTCTGATTCCCACGTTGCCTCTTCAAACATGTGCTTTCGCCGCAACTCTTTTATGAGGGGAATTTTCATATTTCATTGAGCTTTTTCCCAATGATCTAAGATCTTCACTAGCTTCTCTTCATAGGATCGGCCATTCTTGAATGGTACCACCTCTGGATTGAGTACATGTGATAGGATAGGTATGTACTTCCTCAATAGTGATACGTGGAATACATCATGTTCTTGAGATAAGTTTGGTGATTGTTCTAGTAGATAGGTCACTGCTCTAGTGTGACCAAGGTTCTCAAAAGGGATGAGGTACATTGGATTAAGGTTTCCCTACATCCCAAATCTCATAACTCTCTTCCACTGTAATAGGCGGAGGAATACCATGTCTCAAACGTCATACTCTAGGTCTCATCTATGATTATCAGCATAGCTATTTTGTCAACTCTGAGCAGCTTTAATGTGATGCAGGATGGTCTTAACCATATCCACCATTTCCTCAACCATTTCTAGAATTATGTATTTTCTCTCTCCAACTTCATCCCAATATATCGGTGTTCTGAACCTCTTCCCATAAATAACTTCATATGGATCCCTTTGGATGCTTGAGTGGAAACTGTCATTATAAGATAACTCAACCAGAGTAAGATATTGATCTCATCCTCCTTTCAAGTTCATTGAGAATGCTCTCAACAAGTCCTCAAGTGTTTGGATAGTCCGCCAATATTTGCCATCAGATTGATTATGATAAAATGAACTAAAGTTCAACTCAGTATTCAGAGATTGTTGAAGGATCTTCATGAATTTAGTGGGGAATAATGGATCTCGGTCAGAATCAATAGATAGTGGGGCTCCATGAAACCATACCACTTTTCTAATATGTACCCATGCTAGTTGATCCAATGAGAAATCCTCTTTAATTGAAATGAATTGTGGAGTCTTTTTAAGAAGATCCACAACAACCCAGATAGTATTGCTTCCTTTGGAATTATTCGAAAGTCCGTTGATGAATCCCATAGTTATTTTCTCCCATTTCCACACTAGTATGGGAAATTGTTGCATCATCCCCTTAGTCTTCTGCCTCTTATCCTTCACTTGCTGACCTACCATGAACTTTGATGTACACTCAGTGATCTCCTTCATCATGTTATCCGACAAATAATGCTATTGTAGATCTCAATATATCTTTGTGATTCATGGGTGAATGGAGAAATTAGAACTCTGTGCAACATACAAATGTCCATTATTTAATGCCGGATTTGATAAAAGATATATTTTTGTCTAAAATCTCACAATTCATTCTTCCTTAACATTAAACTCCAAGGATTTACAATTTTTGATAGTTTCCACATTCTTCTAAATTCCCACATCATCATTTTATGCATCCTTTAACCTTTACAAAAGATATAGTTGAGCAATGATTTGTGAAATGATTGATGATGTCCCCTTCTTTATGATTCATTTGTCCATCTTTATAAAATCAAAGAAGATTGGATCCTTTTAAATACTCATCAATTATAGAATCATTGGGTCCATTATAAATTGATAATTTTTCCTCCTTGTTTTATTTCCCATGATGGTAATGGATTGAGCAGTCATATTCTTTAATCAACTATAACCATCTTCATTGGTGCATGTTCGACTCTTTCTTTGTGAATATATACATGAGGCTTTTGTGATCTGTATATATTTCACACTTCTCACCAAAGAGGCAATGTCACTTAATATTAAAGAGAAGATTACAGAAGGCAACTCCATATCATTTGATGGATAGTTTTTCCCATGAACTTCAAATTTCCTTAAAGCTTAAGAAATGCCTTTTTCATTTTTCATAAACACACACCCCAGGCCCCTCTTCAAAGCATCACTGAATACCACAAAATGTTATCCACTTGTGGATAGTGTGATCACGGGTGCACTGATAAGCCTCCTTTTCAACTCCTTAAATATAAATTCACATTCATCCCTCCATGTAAATATACTCCCTTCCGAGTTAGCTTGGTATGAGTGTTGGACAATCGTGAAAAAATTCTTAAAAATCAGAGACAATATCCATATAACCGCAGGAAGCTACGAATATTTGTTACCGATGTTCACCAAAAACATCTTTCAATTGTATCTATCTTGGAGGGATCTATAGATATCCCATTACTTTTGATGATACTACCCATGAATAAGACCTCCTTCAACCAGAACTCACACTTGATGTATTTTCCATTGAGCTTATCCCATCGTGATGTAACATCTAAGGTAATTAAAGAATACTACATTTTCATATTTATTAATATTTATGAATTCAACTTTTATTTTAATTTAACGTGTGTTCTATTTTTGATGGAATACCAGACACGCAACAATGGTTTTCTCCGAAATCTCATGTTGCACACAAGGCTGAGACATACTAAAAAATAATAATATAATATTATTATTTTAAATGGTAGTTAACACGTAGCCATTTTATTGGATGAAATGAACAGAAATAACCATATTATGACTTAAATATTTTCGATAAATGTTTTGACATTTATCCAATAAAATTTAGAGTCTTAAAATGAGAATTAATCCAATTTTAAGTATAAATACTCTACTATTTTTAAAAGGTGGTTTTATCGCCTTTTCATTGAAAACCCTTTTTAAATCTATATTTTTTCACTTTTATATGTTCCAATTGACAAAATTAACTTATCATTTCTAATAGGGACATCAAAATTTAAATTGGGTAAATTTTTTGTTTTTCCTAACAAAGATAATTTTTTAATGAATTGTGGAAAATACTGAATTTAAGTAAAAAATGTAATTTTATCTAGTTTATTTATATGATTAGATTTTCCATTTAATTGGTTTTAATGTGTAATTATATTATATTTTTATCATTTTATATAATTTTCTTCATTTGATGTAATTTCATATTGAAATGGGATAAAAACACATGTCAATCTTTTGGTAGTTTTTAATTCTTAAAAACACGTTTTTTGGTTTTGACAACGGGAATTAATTTACAATTAATTTCTGAAACTTTTCTGTTTTGAATTTAGAAAAATTTATTCCATATTATGACTCACTAGGTCCAAATTGTGTAAATATGTATCTTTTATTTTTATACATTATGAATAGTAACATTAGTAAATGGGTTTTTACCATGGTTAAAGGGTAAATCTGGTAAATAAGGGTAAAAACTAATATTATAAAAATATTAAATTACCCTAACACATTTTATACTCATATTGGATTATATATGTCCTACCATGGGCTTCCATGTGTCGATTATGGGACCCCATGGAGCCACTTTGATGTGAAAATGACATTTTATAAGAATTAATTTAATTAAATGAACAATGTAACCTAAACATGTATCTTTTAGTAAACCAATTTTATATAGGGTTATATAAGTTATCATTTATAATATAAATAGTCATTAAAAATCTAAAAATATTTCTTATATGATGGTATTTTATATATAATTTTTCGACATCAAATAAATAAATTTATTTATGACACAGTGAAGATGATGCGATTGCCTTATTGATTAATGTTTTAAATAAATGAGATTTTAAAAATTAAAATAAATTTATTTGGAAATTTTTTATTATATACACAAATTTTATGGATTATAATTACTTGTTATATTTGAATTAATTATGGTTGTTCAAAATAATAATGTTTTTATGGGTTTTTAAAAAATTCATGATATCAATTGTATAGAAATTGACAAAAATGAGTTTTAAAAACAAATACTATTTTATTAAGTGATATAATAGTCCTAAATATATAAGATTAATCCAAATGACTTATATATTTTTTTATATGTCATTAATTAACCACATGAGTTTATATTTTCATTTTATTGTAACTATATTAAACATATAGTATGAATATAGAAGAGGACATGGTAAAAAGATGAATTAGTTAACTAATGGTTAAAGCTAAAAGATAAGGTCAATTTTATGACCTAAAATTATCTAAAACCCATTGAATGAGAGGATTTCGACCCATAATCATCATATATTATTAATATATCACTTTGGTTTTATTATAATTCTAAAATCAATTAATAATAAAATAATACTTAGAAACATTCATAACGTTTCCATCCTCCCTCTTATAAAAGGAATCCACCTCTAACCCTTAATCACACCTCTAAACCCCCTTGGATCATCCAAAAACTACTCCAATAAGCTCCAAACATTAATTACGTCCTCATAGAATCCTTCCCATTTTCTGATGGCAATTCAAAAAATCCATTTTACTCAAATCAAAAGAAGTTACCCGATTAGAGGTAACGTCTTCTCTCAAGATCCATTCCTTTATTTTTCCTTCTACACTCGAAATCCTCTTTTTACACTCTGTTTATAAAACAAAATTAGTATCCTCAATATAATATGTATTTATTTATGATAATATTTCTAACTACACTTACACACCCCCCTGGGTAATGGGTATAGAACATACTGTTTCTGTGGACAATGAACTACTGCCTCACGAAATGATGATTGTTCAATCATATCCTTCCACCTATTAGGGTTGCAATTACGATAGAACTGTAATTATATATGATATATAAGATATTTTTTTTATCTCTATACATATTTAATTCTCATTTAAAACATTACTGTATGCTTTTCATGTTTTATATATACGATAATTTTATATCAGGAAATGCGGACTACCGCCCCCTCAATGTGATATGAGTCATAGATACTATACATGGAATGTATAAAGGATCAAATTAATGAAATTATGTAACATATATAACATAGATATTATAAATGAATTATTATATACCTATGTATCATTTATTTTTCATTCTTTTATATATGAAAATTAAATTAAAGTAGAGTTCATGCTTACATACAGCTTACTGTCTCCATGAACGGTGCATTTCATTTATTTTATCCAAATTTTATGGACTATTATAAATACATATATACTGT
Organism: Viscum album; assembly: GCA_963277665.1. Lineage (NCBI taxonomy): Eukaryota > Viridiplantae > Streptophyta > Magnoliopsida > Santalales > Viscaceae > Viscum > Viscum album. The sequence goes on along the minus strand of OY728167.1, from coordinate 277,935,515 downwards.
ATATATATGATATATATGATATCTAAATCATTAATATCATTCCACAGATAATATACTTTTGACCACATAAAAAATTTGTAATTATAATGAGTTCATTTTTTACTCAAGTACTGAACATCGAAAAAACGACCAGTATGAACGTGAACAATTATATTATTTTTATAGTAAGGTAATAAGTGATAATAAAGGAATAATAAACATGAAAAAGGTTCTAAAGCAAGTATAAAATCACTTATGGTAATTATTCATGAAATTATAGAATGATTGAGTCAACTCAGACATGAGGTAAGTGAATTTATCTCAATCACCATTCAATGAAGCATGTTTTTATAATATACACCTCCTTCTTTTATGAAGTGTATAATAAACCCCTTTTAATTCTATATTCATTCAAAGCGAATCTTTTCCTATGAATCATTTTAATAAATGTCAAAGGCAATATATCTTTTTTATGTTTTCAGTGACAACGTCCTCTCCTACATTGTAATCGTTATTTGGCTTCCTCTATTAGCCTTAATGTTTCTAAAAAGAAAATAAATCCATTATTCCCTTTTTGGGTGTTCTAGTATTGAAAATGGGTTTTTTAATTGATTTATTAATTCAATATCTGGAAATGACTGATTGAAAATGAAATTTTATAAGTGAAATGTTGATATGTGAAATATTTTAAGTTTTATGATTATATAATGGTACATAGTCATTTGACAGGTGGTTATGGGATAAAAGAAATGATGGGTGTTTCTGTGCTATACAATATACAGGTGGTTGTGTTATAACCTCCCATGAATTGGGTATGGAAATCATCTATATGGCTATTCCATTTGTAAGAATGATTTGTGGATGTCGACCATATGGTTCTTATATTTCAGTATGATCATGTCCCATGTATACTTTTATATGTTATGTGTTCTTTCTATGGGTTTTATGGCAATATTTTGGTCACAAAATGGTATGCAATGATCTTTTATTTAGTGGATAGTAATTACTACTTCATAAAGGTGATAATTATTACTTATGATAATGTATTCATGGTTTAAATGTGGTTTTTTAAAAAAAAAATCCGTCTTATTTTATCAAGTACTGATATTTTTATTATCATCCCATGTTCTGAAATGTTTTTCATAGGATTTTAAGGTGATTAGTTTCAACGATGGGTTCAAGTAAAAGTTTTGATGTTTAAGCAGGAAATGAAACCATGTTCTTTTTCAAAAGTTTTTGTTTTATGAGTGAAAATGGATAGTGAGTAGAAGTGTCTATTTTATAATAATAAAGATGTTATGTATAAGTTATGGCCGCATTCTCTAATTATATAAACCTGAAAATATCTTCAATGTGAATTATTAACTTAATTCAAGATTATGTAATGTTTAAGTCCAGGTTCTTATAGTTTTAATCAAATATCGGTTTAGAAAAACGTTAGAAGTTTTAATTTTGTTATTAGAGTACCCATAAATGATTTTTGCATTATGGTAAAATTGAAATGATATATCATTTTAAGATTACCATTTTGCTTTGTCTATGATATGCATGTCCAGAATTGTTTTCTGCGGAGGAAACATGCCATCAGTGGTGGGAAGGCATACCGAGGAAAATAACCTTCTAAATCAGCATCCCGAGATGTTTTGAATTGAAACTGGATAATTTGTTGTAGTAATGGAGAATTTTACTCAATAAATATATGGTGGTGGTATACATGCATGAGATCAACCAGATCTACCCTAGAAGAACATGTCTATAGTTGATTATTACATGAGGCAACATCTGACCCTGTTCAAGTTAAAGGGTGGATCAAAGAACTAGAAAAGATTTTTGATATCATGGGTTGTAAAAAATTTCTAGTGTTTAGTATTTCCATTTATCGTTTTGAAGGAGAATCATATCATTGGTGGTCGATTTATAAAAATAACATGGACGGTGAGGAGATTAATACTCTGGTTTGGGATGAATTCAAAGGTATGTTTCATGAGAAGTATTTTCTTAAGGTGGTTCTACATAGGATGGGAAAAAATTATTGAAATTGAGGTATGATGATGACTCAGGGTCCACTTACGAATAAATGTTCACTCGACTAGAAAGGTATGCTCCAAATTTAGTCCAATATCTTGACAGTAAGATAATTCATTTTTATTTTGGACTGAAGCCACGATATCAAAGATAATTAGCCTCTCGTGAATTAAAAATATATGAGAAACTTTTCAGATGTTCTAATAATTTTTAAATTGTGTATTCTGATGATCATGTGTACCAATAACGAAAGGTAAATAAGATGCCTAGTTTGTAGGAAAAGGGAAAGAATTCATCAAAGAAGCCTATAGGTAAGAAAAATAAAATTTACATCTTGTGATAAGTTTGGTAAAAATCATCCTATAGAATGTGTATCAAATTTTGATAAGTGCTTCCAATGTGGTAAGACTAGTCATATTACTCGTTATTGTAAGGAATTTGATCAAGCACTAAATGAGAAGCCAAGGGTAAGTTGTTTTATTTGCAATGAGTTTGGGCATTATGTCAATGTTTTTCCAACGATAATTACCCGTGGTGGAAAATAGACATATCAAAAGATTAAGGGTGGGGAAAAATCTTTTTCTACTACTACGGTTGATGTGGGACCATCAAATGAACTGGTATCATGTACTTTGTTTTCTTTTCAGATTATGCCACTGTATTGTTTGATTTATGGTCAACACATTATTTCATTTCTGAGAGAGTTTCGTGTTAATTTGGAATTTCACCTCATGAAATAAATCTAAAAATTATGGTAAAAACACAAGAGTAAATGTTGAGGCAAAAATAAATTATAAGAATATTCTTATACTTATTTTTGGAACGAATTTACCTAAAAACCTTGTTGGTTTTCCTCTATTAGAGTTTGATGTTATTTTGGGAATGGATTGAATTTCTGTTTATCGGGTTAAGATTGACAGTACAACTAAAGATATTTCATTTCATAAATAATTTCATTTTGTGGACTATAATGAACCATTATCTCTGATAACAAATTAAGAAGTTGGAAAATGAGTGAAATATTGAAATTAATGTAACCTTGGACATATTTTTGAAAAAAGGAATTGTTCAGATTAAATATGTGCCAATAGTAAATGGGTATCTTAATGTTTCTCCTGATGAGTTTTCTATTGTTATACCTATTTGGGAAGTTAAATTTACTATTGACATAGTTCCTCATGCTATTCAAATTTAAATACCCCCTTTTATAATGGCTCAAATTGAACTTTTAATGTTAAAGAAACAATTTCAGGAGTTGTTTGATAAAGGTTTCATTCGACATATCAAATCACTATGGGGTGATACAATACTGATTGTTAAAAAGAATGATGGTTCAATGATACATTTCATTGATTATAGAGAATTTAATAATATCACTATTAAGAACGAGTATCATTTACCACATATCAATGATTTTTTTGATCAACTCCCTGGAGATCGGTATTTTTCACAGACTGACATGAGATCAGGGTACCATCAATTGAATGTAAAGGAAGAAGACGTTATGAAGACCACATTTGGTAATAGATATAGCCATTATGAATTTGTAGTTATGCCTTTTCGATTAATCAATTCACCTGTTATTTTCACGGATCTTACGAATAGAATCTTCCATGTGTTCTGAGATAATATTGTGGTTGTTTTTATTGATGATATTTTGGTATATTCCAAAAGTGAATAGAAATATGAATGTCATTTAAGGGTTGTCATGAGAAAGTTAATGTAAATAGAATTTTATGGAAAATTCAGAAAGTTATAGTTTTTTGTTACAAAAAATTTCATTCCTTGGAAACATTGATTCAAAAAATGGCATAACTATAGATCCTTCTTAAATAATGGTTTTTGAAGAATGTCTATGACCCATAAATATAACAGAGATTCATCGTGTTCCTAGATTGGCAGGATAATATACATGGTTTGTTGATAATTATTCGTAGTTATCTAGCCTACTGAATAAGTTACCTCAAAAATGATTTATGTTCACCTAGACAAAATAATGTCATGATTTTTTTCAGGAATAGAAAAGAAGATTTTTGATCGATCCAGTTTTGTCCTTTCCTTCTTGAAATGATGGTTTTTTTAACTATAGTGATGCTTCATTAAATGGACATGGTTGTGGCCTAATGAAAATAGATCAGGTAATTGGTTATGCTTCACATAAGTTGAAAACTCATGAGTGAAATTACCCTACACATGACATGGTTTTAGCTATTGTTGTTTTTTCTTTAAATATTTAGAGGTATTATTTTTATGGCGTAAAGTGTGAAGTATATACTGGTCAAAAAATTTGAAGTATATATTCACTCATGAAGAATTGGAAATTAGGGAGAGGATATGGATAGATTTAATCAAGGATAATGATTACATGCTCCATTACCATCTTGGAAAGGAAAATAAAGTGGTCGATGCTTGGAGGCAAAAAAGTAAAGAAATATTAACAATGTTAATTTTGGAAAAAGATGAATTGATTAAAAAATTAATGAGGATTGTCAAAGAGGTTTTTGGTGAAGGAAATTCCTCTATTTTGTTTTAGGTTTCAGTGAAAACAAATCTATCAGACAGAATTAAGAAAGCGCAGAAGGAAGCCAGTGAGTTGCAGAAAAAGGTTGAGTTGGTTTAAAAGGATTAGTTTCCTGAATTTAACATTAATAATGATTGTGTATTGTGGTTTTGAAAAAGATTATTTGTTCCTTTGATTCAAATTTAAAGAAATAATTGTTATGTTAATCTCATAGTTATCCAATTTTTAGTTCATCCCAGAATTACTATGATGTACATATATCATCAATAGTATTACTGGTGGGATGGAATAAAAAGAGATATTACTGACATTACTATGAAGTGTTTGACTTGTGAATAGGTTAAAGTAGAGCGATAGTTATAGAAAGGGATGCTTCAGCCTTTTCCAACTCCACAATGAAAATGGGAAAATGTGTCCATGGATTTTGTAGTCGAATTATAGAATACTTTTCAAGGTAACAATGGAATTTTGATTATTTTTGATTGATTGAATAAATATGGTCATTTTGTTCCCATTAGAGATACTTTGTATCTAGTTCAACTTAGTAGTTGTATGTTAAAGATATATCTAGGTGACATGGATTTCCCCACTCCATTGTATTTGATCATGATCCCAGGTTCACTTCTAACATTTGGAAAGTCCATTAGAAGTTGTTGTGTACTGAATTATGATTGAGTACATATTTTCATCCCAAATCAGATGGGAAGTCAGAACATACAATTTAGAAATTAGAAGATATGTTACGTGGTTGTTTAATGGATTACCCGTGAATTTGGGTTCAACAAATTTCTTTGTTTGAGTTTTCTTATAATGACATTTTACATTCCAATATACAGATGGAACTCTTTGAAGAATTATATGTAATGCGGTGTTGAACTCCAGATTTTTGGTATGATGTAGGTTAAAGAAAGATGATGGGACTTGAATTGGTGGAAGAGATGTAAGAAAATGATCAGTTGATATAGAAGCACAAGAGAACAGATCAACGTGGGAAGAAAAGTTATGCAGATAACTGAAGGAAGGATCTTTTTTTCTTGGTAGGTTATCATTTCTTTCTGAAACTTTCTCCATGGAAATGTGTGATTCCACGAATCATTTTTCCCCATTTTAAAAACCAGTTAATTTGTGGCCGGTACACATACAATAGAAGCCAGGTACCACAAATCAAAAAAAGCTTGAAATTTCAAAATTCAAAAACACAGCCAACATTGCCTCATGCCGCGAGCGTGCCACCTCGAGCTGTGAGCCTGCACCAGGTCTGACACGCCATGAGCTTCAGGCAAATCCACTACACTGGATCACCGACAAGCTTCACCGACATCCTTCGCCACAAACTGTTTGAGTCCAATGTTCATTGGAACCTATAATATTGTGGAAAACATTAGATTAGTATCCTACAGAGTGGTTGTACCCCCATCTTCATCCGAGGTACAAAATGTTTTTCTTGGTTCAATGTTGAAGATGTATATATAGGATCCTTCTCATGTTTTGAGTTGAGAGGTAGTTTAGTTGGAATAAAATATCTCTTATGAGGAACAACTAGTCTAGATTCTTGACCAAAGAGAAAAGTGTTATGGAATAAGGTAATTCATCAAGTAACAGTTTTGTGGAAAAACCATATGTTTGAAGAGGAAACATGGGAATCTAAAAATTCTATGAGGGATAAATACCCACAATTATTTGATAAATGAATATAATTGCGGGGATCCAATTCCCAAATGGGGGAATGATGTAACATCCCATGTAATGAAAGAGTATAAAATTTTCATATTTATTCATATTTGTGAATTAAATATTAATTTTACTTTAAATGGGATTCTATGTTCCAGGGCGTACTCGACTCTCAAAATTGGATTTCTCTGAAATCTCTTGTTGCAATGAAGGCTGAGTCATACTGAAAAATAATAATATAACATTATTATTCTAAATGGTAGTTAACACCTAGACATTTTATTGGCGGGAATGAATAGAACTAACTATATTATTATTTAAACATGTTTGTTAATTTTTTTTCATTTATCCAATAAAACATAGAGTCTTTAAATGAGAATGAATCTATTTTTAACCATAAATACACTAATATTTTTAAAAGTTAGTTTACCACCCTTGGATGGAGAACCATTTTTAAATCTAGTTATTGTCACATTTATATTTTCAATTTTAGAAAATAAACTTCTTTTTTAGAATCAGGACATCAAAATTTAGTTTCGGTACATTTTTTGTATTTTTCTGATAGAATTCATTTTTAATGAACAGTGAAAAATAGTTCATTTTTAGTCAAAACTATCTTTTAATCTACTTTATTTATATTACTATATTTTACTTTTAATTGTTTTTAAAGTGAATTTATATTATATTTTTATCATTTAATACTATTTTTTTGAATTTATATAAATTTACTTTCAAATTGGACATAAACACATGTCATTCTTTTGGTAGTTTTTACTACTGAAAAACATAATTTTTGGTTTTGACAATGAGATTTAATTTCATCAACTTATGTGATATGAATTCGTAAAAATGTATTCCATATTTTGAATCAGGAGGTCAAAATTGGGTAAATAGGTGACTTTATTTTTAGACATTATGAATAGTAACTTTAGTAAATATTTTATTTACCATGGTTAAAGTGTAAATATGGTAATCAAAGGTAAAAAATAATAAAATAATAATATTAAATTAACCTTAGACGTTTTCTACTCTTATTTGATGATATATTTTCAACCATTGTAATCATTGGGTCGATTTTGGGACTCCATGGAGCAACATTGATGTGAAAATGACATTTTATAAAAATTAATTTAATGTAAAGAAGAATGTAACATAAACATGTATCTTTTAGTAAAAAAAAATTATATGGGGTAATATATGTTATCATTCTAACTATAAATACTCATTTGATATCTTATATGATTTACTACATCATGTTTTTATATTTATAATTTTTAGACATCAAATAAATTTATTTATTTCTGACACAATGATGTTGTAGTGATTATCTTATTAATGAATGTCAGAAATAAATTAGATTATAAAAATTAAAATATATTTATTTTGAAACATTTTATTCCATCCACGAATTCTATGGATGATTATTACTTTTTATATTTGAATTAATGAATATTTTTAAAAATAATTAAGTTGTTATTTATTTTTAAAAAAGTATTGATATGAATAGTATACAAATTGACAAAAATGAGTTTTTAAAACAAATACTATTTTATTAAATTATTTAACTTCCCAAAAAATCATATATTCACCCAAATGACATAGATAGTGTTGGAAATTTCCTTAATGAACCACTTGAGATTCTCTTGTAATTTTATGGTAACTATATTAACCATACAGTATGAATAACCAAGACGACATGGTAAAAGTTTAATTAGTTAACTAAGGGTTAAAGCTAAAAGATAAGGATACATTTATGAACTAAACTTGTCTAAATGCCATTGGATGAGAGTATTTTGAACCATAATCATGTGATCTTAGAAATATATCAAATTTGTGTTATTATAATTCGAAAATAAATGAATAATAAAATACTAATTTCAAACTTTCCTAAAGTTCCCCTCCTTCCTCTTATAAAAGGACACCACCTCTAACCCTTACTCACACTTCTCAATCCTCCTCGTCTCATCCATAATCTACTCCAATAAGCTCCCAATATTTCTCCCTTCCTCTTATAAGCCTTACCTTAGGAATAAGGCAATTCAAGAAATCCATTTGGCTCAAATCAAAAGAAGTTACACGATTTGAGGTAACGTCATCTCTCAAGTTCCTTTCCATTATTTCTCCTTCTCCACTCCCTATGCTCTTCTTATTATTTTTCTATATAAAAACAAAATTATACTCAATATACTAGGGTGTATTTATGAGAAGGATTATAACTACACATACACACACCTCTGTCTAATGTGTATAAACATACTATTTCTGTGGATGACGAACTGCTGCGTGACAAAATGATGATTGTTCAATCATCTCCTACCACCTATAAGGGTGGCCATTATGATGAAATTGTAGTTATATATGATATTTATGATATTTATTTATCTCCATACTTCTTTAATTATCATTTATAACACACCTTTTTTCTTTTCATGTTGTATATATAAGATAATTTCATTTGAGGAAGTGAGGACTACCCCCCTCAAAGCGATATAACTCGTTCATTCTATACATAGAACGTATAAAGTATGGAATTAGTGAAATTTTGTATCATATATAACATAGATATTATACTATCATTATTATATACCTATGTATCATTTATTTTTAATTCTTTAATTATGAAAAAGAAATGAAAGTAGCGTTCATGCATACGTACGTATAAGGCCCCAGCCTTAAACCTTACTTAATCTTGAGTTATTACAAGTTTACACATTGAGGATCTTTTCAGGTTTAGAGTTTTCGAAAATTAGATCATAAAACTTGCATTACATTCCACATTTAAACAAAGTGGTTACATAAAAGATATTATTCATTTTTCCCATCAACGGAAACATATTTAAAATAAAACATGGATTCTTTCTTGACACTTCCTTGACATTATCATCATATCATGTACCCTTCCCTTGACCTGTGAACAACATTTCAAAAACATGGGATGAGCATAAAAAGCTCAGTAAGGGATATAAAAATATGGAAAGGAAACATGAGTACATGTATACACAAGAATCAATGAAATCATACTCTACTAATAAAACATAAGCACTTTAACATACCTCATCAAATCATGAATAAATCATAGAAATCATAAGACATAAGGGTAACTTGAAGAATTCATAACATTCTTACGTAGGGAGTAACCCTCTTGGTTACATTTGAAATACCCATCACAGTATATTCCCTAAATATCTTCAGAGAAACCTTAACATTTAACTCCTTCGTGTTACCCAATGCATTGGAGAGCTATATCGGGCTCACCCGCCCTTAGTTTATCACGGAACCACCCGTCTTCATAATAATGCCCACGAACCACAACATAATTGTATCACAGAAAACATGCATAAAGGAAAACATAAAATTTCCACCTTTCAATCACAAGATATCAATACAACAAATTGATATAAAAACATTATGAAAACCATTTTAAATACCAAAATAAAAGAAAAGTAAAACATGGTATTTATTTTTCTTTTAAAAAGAAGGTATGGCTTGTAGAGGAAGCCGAAACTCAAATAATGGTCACGGTGGCGGAGAAGTCGTTGTCGCGGCATATGTATGACAAAAACATTCCCTTTTTTCATTTAGTAAAATGCTTCGTATAAAAAATATTCCTCTTGGATAAACGTAAAAGTCAAAGGGGTTTATACACCGTATAAAATAAGGTTGTGTATAAAAAAAATCTGCCTCAATGAATGGAGATTGAGACGAAGTACCTTACCTCGGTTCTGACTTGACTCGACCGTCATTTAATCTCCTGAATAATAAAAATGAGTTAATTTATACTTTCTTAAGAACCTTTTTCAAGTTAATTATTCCTTTTATATAACTTATTACCATTTCATGAACACTATGTAATTATTTAAGTTATTAACGGTCGTTTTAACGATCATTGGTACTTGAGTCAAAAATAAAAAATTTATAAGTACACGTTTTTCATGTATCCATTATATCCAGAGTTATAATCATGATGTAGATATAATATATATCATATATATCCAGTATATACATGCATATATAATATTACATAACGTTTATAGGTAAGAAATGAAATGCACCGTTCATGGAGACGTTAAGCCGTACGTATGCATGAATGCTACTTTCATTTATATTTCGTATTTTATGGAATCATAATGATATAATGGTATATTATAATTACAGTATAATATAATATATATAATCATTAATTACATCCTTTATACGTCCCACATATGGCACTAACGAATCAAATCACTTTAAGGGGGCGGTAGTCCTCACTTCCTAAAATGAAGATATCGCGTTTACCCATAATGGAAATCATAATGGTATGGCATAAATGAAAAATAAATAAGATTAAGTAAAACATAAACATAATATATATCATATATAAATATAGTTACATCTTAATGGCCACCTTTGAAGGTGTTATATGAGTGTTGAACAATCATCGTTTCGTGAGGCAGAAATTCACCATCCACGGAAACAGTATGTTCTTTAGCAATTAGATATAGGTTTGTGTAAGTGTAGCTCGAATATTTCTTATAAAAACATCCTAGTATATTTAAGATACTCTATTTGTTACAAAATAAATGAATAAAAAGATTTTAGGGGGTTGGAGAAGCAAAATAAAACAAAAGGACTCAAGTGAAGACATTACCGTAAAATCAGGTAACTCCCTTTGGTTTGAGCTCAAAGGCTTCCTTGGGAAGACTTCTTCCCAAAGTGAGGCTTCTAAGAGTTAGAGAGGGATGTGGAGAGACAAAATGGGCAGGGTTTGGCCTAGCCAAAGTCTTTGGAAGTGTGGGTAAGGAGTTAGAGGTTGGGGCCTTTTATAAGAGGAGAGGAGGGGAACTCTTGGAAAGTAAAGAAATGTTACTTTATTTTAAAATGATTTTAGGATTTAAAAGGTCCCACATTGATATAATTCTAGGATAAGGTGATAAGGGTTCGAAATATACCCAACCAATAGGTTTTTGACAATTGTAGGTCTTATATTTTACATTATCTATTCATTTTATTTAAATCGTTAAATAATGAAGTAATCGATGCATCATCATTATTTCATAAATAATTTAATTTATTTAATGTCTAAAAATTATAAAAATAAAATTCTATGATGTAGGAAATCGTTTTATATTTCCAATTACTATTTATAGTCAAACATATGACTTGTATAACCCCATGTAAAAATTGTTTTAGTAAAATAACTCATGTTTGTGACATTTTTACTTTTACATTAAATTAAAAGATATTCATGTCATTTTCCTAACAAAGTGGATCCATGGGGTCCCCAAGTTGACCCATGGATTGTCTTGGGCGGCCATGACACATCCAATAAGGGTAGGACATGTGTCTAGGTATTTTCATTTTATTATAATATCATATTTTCCTTAAATCGCACTAATTACCTCTAATCGCGATTAAAAACTTAAAAGTTACTATTCACCAAAAAATTATATTAATCCCAATGAACCACATTTTACTTCTTAATGATAACCATGTATGTCAGATTTTTGAAATTCAAAACACAGAGGTGGTAAAATTTCATTTAAACGAAAAATCAGTTTTTATAAGTACCACTTAGTGGTTTCACTATTCATCAAAAATTGAAGTTTTCCAGAAAATACCAAAACATCACCCAAAGCTATATTTGATATTCCGAATTCAAAAATGATGTCTATTTTAAAAAATTAAAAACATATAAGTTACATTAATTAATTTAATAATTAATTCCCGCTTTCAGAGCAAATAGCGTGTTTTTATGAAACAATAAGTATCCAAAGATTGTCACTAGTTTAAGTCCAATTTCAAAGTGAAATTAATTCCAATGACAACTATTGGATTAAATGGTAAAAATATATTCTAATTTCACTTTAAACCCAATTCAAAATATAATCTAATTATATAAATAAATTTTATTAAAAAGAGGTTTTGAATTAAAATACAACATTTTTCACTATTCATTAAAAAATGAACTTTATCGGAAAAATACCAAAAATTCACACAAAGTAAATTTTGATCTCCCAATCATAAAGAATAAGTTTATTTTGACAAACATAGGTTATAAAATTGTCAAAAGATAGATTTAAAAATAGTTTGCCATCAAAAGGCAGTAAAACAATCTTTTAAAAATATTAGTGTATTCCATGCTTAATATTGGATTTATTTTCATTTTAAGCCTCTAAAACAATATCTAATTCATTAATAGACATAGATAAAAATATCAATTATTCATTACTTACTTGGGATTTTACAGTACAACTTACCGTCTCCATGAACGGTGCATCTCATTTCTTAAATCCAAATGTTATAGACTATTATAAATACATATATACTAGATATATAAGATATATATGATATCTAAATCTTGAATATCAATCTTTAGATAATGTACTTTTTTCCACATGGACAATTTATAATTATAACAAGTTCATTTTTTACTCAACTACCAAACATCAACAAAAAGACTGATATGAACATAAATAATTATACGATAGGTATAGCAAGGTGACAAGTGATATAGAAGAAATAATAAAATTGAAAAATGTTTTAAATCAAGTAAAAATTATCTTGGGATTGTTATTAAGTAAATTAAAGCATGAACGAGTTATGTAGGACATGAGGTGAGGGACTTTGTCTAAATCTCCTTTCATTGAGACATGTTTTGATAACATACACCGCCTTATTTTACACAGTGTATAATAAACCCCTTTTACATTTACTTTGATTCAAAGGGAATATTTTTCTATTAATAATTTTACTAAACGTCAATGGGAATGTTTCTTTTTATATTTTTTAGTGATAAGGACTGCTCCACAGTTGTCATCATTATTTAGCATCCTTTACAAAAATCAATTCTATTAAAAGGAAATGAAATCCATTATTCCCTTTTTGGGTGTTTTGGTATTGAAAATTGTTTTTGAAATGGATTGATTAATTCAATATCCTGAAATGATTTATTGTTATTGGAAATGAAATGTTATTAGTGAAATATTTATAAATTTAATGTTTTATGTTTTATGATTATATAATGATACTTGGATATTAGACGGGTGGTTACATTTTAAAAAATTGATAGGTGGTTTTGTGATAAACCAAGGATGGGTGGTTGCGTTATAACCTCCAATGAATTGGGTATGGAAGTCAGTAGTATGACTATTGCATTTGTAAGAATGATTTGTAGAAATTGACCATATGGTTACACCATTTCAGAATGATTATGTCCCAGGTTTACCATTTATATGTTACGTGTGATTTATATGGGTTTTATGGTAATATTTTGGTAACAAAAGGGAATGAAATGACCTTTTATTTAGTGAATAGTATTTACTACTTCATAAAGTTTATAATTATTACTTATGATAATGTATTCATGGTTTAGAAGTTGTTTTGAGAAACTAATAGTTTTCCTTCTTTTTGTGTCCCTTATTGATCTATTTATGATCATCCCACGTTTTGAATGATTTTCACATAATTAAAAGGCGAATAGAGTCAAATATAGGATCATGTAAAAGTTGTAATGTTTAAGCATGAAACAAAACCATGTTCATTTTTATAATATTTTGTTTTATGAGTGAGAATGGATAGTGAGTAGAAGTGTCTAAATTGTAATAATAAAGATGTTATGTATATGTTATGGCATAATCCTCTAAATCTCTAAACCAAATAAGATTTTCAATGTGAATTATTATCTTAACTCAAGATTATGTAATGTTTAAGGTTGGATCCTTATATGAAAGGTCTCTAGTATAGTGCTTAGATTCTCCCCATGCTCCTCCTTTGTTTTCGAGTATATTAGAATATCCTCTATAATGACTACCATATATTTTACTATGTAATGTCTAAAAACTATATTCATCAATTCCATGAAGTATTCTAGGTCATTAGTGAGTCCGAAAGGCATTACTATGAATTCATAGTGCTCGTATCTTGTACAAAAAAGAAGGCTTGGGGATATCCTCCTTCTTCACCCTTACATGATAATATCCCGACCATAGATCCACCTTGGAGAACTATTGTGCTCCATTTAGCTGATCGACCAAGTCATCAATTCATTGAAGTGGATAACTGTTCATTATTATTATTTTTTGATCTCATGATAATCAATGCAAAAGCACATTGACCCATCCATCTTCTTGATGAAATGGAATGGTGATGCACTTGGGAGTATAAACCTTGTATCCAGATTCTCATGTAGTTGTTTCATCAGCTCCTCAAGCTCCACAATAGCCATTCTCTATAGAGTTGTGGATATTGGAAACTCCCCTAGTATATTATCAATTTATAATTCATCATCTCTCCTAGGAGGATGACCAGGAAATTCCATAGGAAATAACTCAGCGAATTCCTTCAAAATAGGTATATCTTTATGGATTATTTCTTCCTTAGGAACAATCATCTGGGAAAGATACGCGTGCTCATAGGGAAGTAATATCCAATCTTAATTTGATGGTTCTAATGAAGATTCCTCCTCCACCTTTCACTTGCACAGAATCGAGGGTTGACTTGGCATAGAGAGAGTGATTTCCCTCTCATATCAATTTATCTTTTCTCTATATAAGGAAATCCAATCAATGCCACAAATTGCATCAACTTCCACCAGAGGGAGTATGACAAGGTTTGCTGGGAAGTTTAATCCACAAATTATGATAAGGAAAGAGTTATATTCATGGGATAAAATGATTTCCCCATTTTCTGTTCACAACGACAACATTACTCCAATGATTTTTGTAGGAGTTGGGATTGTTCTACTAAATTTTTTGTATATAAAAGAATTCGTAGAAGAAGAATCAAAAATTACGTTCACTATTATTGAGTGAATAACTACCGTACCTATCAACACTTTGTTATTAGGGTTCACTTCGACGATAGTGACATAAAAAGCTAGCTCTAGATGCCTTGGAGGTTGTTGATTGCCTCCGAAAACCCTTGGCTTAGGGAAATGTTTTTCAAAGGGCCCTGGTTCATTGCAGTTGAAGCAGTGAACAATGCATTGAGGATCAAACGGATCATTCCTCTCTTTTTTTCTGCCATGGTTTTTTCTTTTCTGTATTTAATGGACAGGTTCCCTTCTCTTCTACAGCTAAATCATTTTCTCATCCCCTTTAGGAAATTTCTGGGGTGCTTTTTTCCTCATCTATGGAAAGTGTGGTGATGGAATTCCGTAGAACCATTAGATTTATCCATCAGACTTCCAGAATTAAAGACAATCCTACACTTCATATCCTCATGATACCACTGAGATACATCGATCAAAATGTCAAATTTGAGGGAACATCAGAAAATTACCTCTTATCTCTCAAAGTCACGGATCACTAGGGCTTTCTGTTGGCTAGGTTTTAGACCACCAAAGAAGTTGTCAACCTTGAATTCTGGGGTAATTATAAAGAAGGATGTGTATCATGAAATCCTTGTGATTTTTTCCTCATATGCTTCGATGCATTCATCATCTTTTTTCTGGAAGGACTAGAAGTCCCTTTTTATCTTAAGTTATATGGTGTGGGGAAAATATTTATCAAAAAATATTTTTTGGAAATATTTCTATTCCAATGACTAAATATCATCCTCAAGAATTTTATTTTTTATCAATGTTCACCATTGATCACCTTCACCCACCATATGATAAACAACCAGAAGAACCATCTCTTTTTCGGAACATTGATGGATGGAGAAGATCTTTTCAATGGAGGTGATCCATTTTTCAGAAATTGAGGGATCAGATGAACCATTAAAAGTAGGAGGCCATTGTCTAAGGAAGCTCTCAATTATAGATTACTCTATCTTGGGGGGGGGGATGGACAATCCTTTTGACCCATGTTTCTATTCAAAACATGAGTTAACTAAGAGAGTATTGTGAAAAGGTTTGTGATTCCCACTGTCATCGGATTGGGCATATAATTAGAACAGTCATAACACTGATCTTCACATCCATTGATAGCCTGAATCATTCAATTACTAGCCATTGGCTAGAATAAAAGGAATTTATGGGGTAACACATAATTGGAATCCAATGACAAAAATAAATAACTAATAAATTAAATTTATTTCCTTAACTTATTTATGTTAACCATGATATAATTCACAACGTATATTCTTAGGGGAAATTTTTTATTCCATTAAAAATTTTTCGTAATAAGATTATTAATTTACCATATCATATCGCTGAGAGTGTCATAAAAAATAGTGTAGTAAGGCCCATTGTTGTGCACCACTTCCTATTCGAGTCTATCTCAAAGAGGTGTTTTTTTGGTTTTACCCCAAGATAAATCTATGCCAGAGCCGCCTCTACATGCTCATATGCAAACATGGAAGTTTTTTCTTGATAAAACACTTAATCAATACTCACCAACATTTAGGGATTTTTTTATACTTATTCTTATCCCAAAGTATATCACTAGGGTTTTCTAATCATAATCCAATAAATAACTAAACATGTCCTTTGATACCAACTATTACAACCATGGTCATTATTTCACACTTAAACACAATTCATTATATAAAATATTCATATAATATCAAGATGTCTAGTATCATTTAGGATTAGTGACATTACATAATAAATTAAAACATGAAATACACATCTTTATCAAAAAATTCTTTTCCAAGACCACACACATTTTTTCGTACATAGCATTGCATAGGATAATCAGAGGACATGCATAAGAAAAGTGCGAGCTATAAAGACCAGTAATCTATTAATCTATGAATAACATGAATAATACATTACATGTTAGTAAATATCCATATCAATGGATCATAATAGTAACATGAACATAAAGTCATGATGTAGCATTATTATGAAAACCTAGAAATGTGGCATCATCATTTAACGTGATATTAGCATGTTCCAAGGCACATTGCACAAGGAGAATTAGTAAACCCTCATTGAACATAGATTATCATGAGTAAACCCTAATTACCCTTGATGTATCATGATACTATTCTTTACCCTATGCATTGGAGCGCTATCATGGTGCACACTTCTTAATCATTTCATTTCATGCATATGTATGCCACATGGACCGTACAACAATGAATCATTGAACATCCTCATTCATTCCACGATAATGGAATGTGGAATACATAAATGAAACTATATAATCAATATGTACATGTTCGTAAAGGTGATTATACTTAATAGAGAAATTGGAATGGTATTCACTACATAATGACTTTGTCTTGGAAAATCGTGGTGCAATTTCTACAACATAATGACGTGACATAAATATTAATAAAAATGTTTGATGAGAGAGAAATAAGGATATTATAATTTTTACATGAAATAGACTATGTGGGGGTTATATAGATACATATACCAACATATTTAATGAAAATTATATTCATTATATAAAAGAATTTATTGAATGCAAATGAAAAGGGAGAAATTTCTTAATGAATTTTGGCATGGTAACAGGTATACATAGGAGGAATTAATGAGAGAGAATGGGAAATTTAATAATTATAATATAAGGATGGAATTATTGTGGAGATGATAAATAATACCCCAACATTTTTAAATTAAAACAAAAGGGTATAAACACATAATGAAATTCTGCCAGAAATTAGAACGGAAGAAATCCCATACTTAGAAGTGTGATCCCAATGGATTGGGATGGACTTGTGAGAGGATTTTTGGGAGATTGGGGAGACTTGGGAGTTTTTTAGGGATATTATGGTAGGGATGTCATACAAGGTTTCTGAGTGAAGAGAAGTGGGAGCATGGGTGGGTTTATATAGGAAAAGAGAGGGAATTCATTATTATTTAGGTTTTGGATACTACACATTAAAATAATCAAACACACAAACCAACCCATGATGTTTTCCCATATTTTTTTCCAAAGGGGATTGGAAAAAATTATTTTTTAAAGCCAATGGACGAACATATTAAAATATTAGGCTTTTTTATGGGGTAGTGAGTCACACTCTGAAGGTAATCATTTTAAAAAGTTTAAATGTTTTCTATGTCATGGAAGTTGCACTAAGGTACCATAAAATTAATAAAATAATTATAAAATCGCATTTTTTTAAATTTAAAATATATATTATCCGAAAAAACATTTTATTGTATTTTATTACACCCCTATTGGATCATTATGATATCATAAAACACATAATAAATTTAAATTTTTAACAAAAAAATCGACTGTTTTAGAATATTAAGAAAAATTCACTATTGAATAATTTCAATGTACTGATTCCAAAAACAATATTCATTTTATCTAAATAATTTTCTAAATATGTTAATTTTTACTTTTAAAATAAAGACCGACATTTATCGAAAATTCATTGGTTTTGATAATAACAGCTTTCAAACATCAATAATGATTACAATGGAATTCATTAAAATTATACAATCATTTATATTTATTAAAAATTAATATCATATTAATATTTTATTAAAATATTATTTAATTACAAATAAATAAATTAATTAAAATATATATTTTTTAATTTAATATTAAATAAAAATACTATTTGTTCATTAGATATATTTACAAAATATATATATTATTTATACAAAAAATAAAGCAGACGATCATGGTTCTAGGGTCTTTTTACATATCCCATTATAACACCCTCATAACACCTAAGGGTAATGTGTGCGATGGTGATAGACTCTTCAGGTGTCTCAGATATCATCGCTTAGGTTGTGATCTCTATAACATACACCTCTCCCTTAGGCGGTTCAGTTAAACCCTAACGTGTTGATGCTCAGCTTAGGCTTGGTCACGAGTGAATCCTAGTGACGTCACCTCCTTTCCAAGCTCTATCAAATGGGCTTTGTATAGAGCAATTATATTAGGTGAGGTCGTCTCTTACATTGTCTGAGGAAATTAGATTTGTTAAAGCATTGTATTTATATTAATCATGTGATCACTATTCAACGACAATATTAGCAACGTTAACTGTTCATAAGGGTGATTTGAAATACAAAAAACATAAAACCAAATATGTTAATATTTTATATATCCATTTTAAATAATAATAAATTTAATTATATCAAGTTTAAATTTCATTAATAAAATATTGTGTCATTACAAATCGATCAAAACATAATTTAAAACCATATGATTTAACTCTACAATAGTATATGAGATCTTATAGGAGTCTAGAGAAAAACATCTATAATAACTATTTATTCCCAGGAATCACAAAATATCAGACAAATTTCTATGATTCCACCATGAAATTAATGATTGTATCATCATGAGATAAACTAAGAAACCTTTCTCAGAACTCAAGTGGCCAAATAAATTCAACCCTTTAATTGAAAATGGGAATTTAGATATTTTACAATTTTGATGGTATTCTATCAATATGGAAATATGTAATTTAGATATACAATATGATTTTTTCTCAATATAGAATATGAAAATATATATTCCACCAAAAAACTATAAATTAATCCAGGAATTGATAGTTGATTTGATTCATCAAATAAATAATCATTAATGTTTACTTCATAAGGGAAAAAACATGACTGTACCTTTTACTCAATTATTACATAATAATATCGTCTTCTCTAAAACATATCTCACGATATTACAATATTGGATCAAATATTTCAAAACATTGTCCTCACCCAATCTATTTAAAAAGTTCATCAATCCTAGGTAAGTCTTATTTTTTCTTAACTATCACCTATTTTAGTTTATGATAGTTAGAACAATGTTGGATACTACCATAACCCTTCTTTAAAATGATTATTTTTTATCCCATGGTAAAATTATAAGATTAATAAGTCACGTAGCCTCAGGATCCTTAAGAAAAAAATTTATTTCATTAAATTAAATGGGTTTTATATGGTATGAGGCTAAGGATATGTGCCAGATCCGTGAAAGAAAGTATATTGTAAATATGACTTCTCTCTATGGAGTAAATGAAGAGAAATATTTTGGAAAAACATTTTTATACTAACTCACCACCATATGAAGAGGGAAACTATGGGATAGATCAACAACATCAGGAATCATCTCTGAAATATAGCATATTATCACCTAAGATTTCGAAACAATGGAACCTTCTGTCCCTAATCAGCGATCCCAAAAACTATGAAACGCATAAGTGAATCTAATGTTATAATGAAACATGACCTAATAATGATATCCATCAATCTATTATTTATATCTAATCATCAAGTCATTTCCAATTACTATATCAATGGTTTTTAGATCAAGAAATGGAATATCTAATATGTATTTGTGGTTAGAGATCATCACCCAAGACTAAGGAAATCTAAAACCATGTTATGACTTCCTTCCTAAAAGAGTGGAAAGATAATTCATTAAAAGAATTAGTTCTGAACACAAACCCAACATAATAAAAAGATTATATTAGATCAAGGAATTTGTTTAACCAATAAAAAATATACCTATAACCATATATGATATAATAAAATTCATACTCCAAATATTATATTGTAAAAACATCAACTCCACTAATTCCCACTCTGATGCATATATACATAAAACTTCAGCCTTACCATTCTTCTAAACCATATCATCAACTGTAGCATGATGTTGTTATCCTATCCCTTTTACTATGACTAATCTAAACATATATAACTTTTTCATGGTGTATCTAGATCTAATTCCCTAGGATACCATATCCTACAAACACTGAGTATTAACAGGTTTCCAAAACACATGAAGTACTATGGTTGTATCCTTAAAATCATGTTTGAGGTGTGAATTTCTCAAAAACAGTTAACATACAACCTGTCCCTACAATTAAATATGTTTTTCACTCTTACAGTCACCTTGGAACTTATCAGTTTGCTTCATGTTTTGGCTATAAGATGAAAAATGTCTACATTCTATTATTAAGAATCGTCTGAAGACTCCTATATTCCCAGGTATATCTTTATCATCCACAGTTTCTTTATATACATCTTCTATGAAAGGGGAAAGTAACATGAGATTTAGTATATAACAAATATCATCCATCAAAAGTATCTCTAACCATCGATATGTAATTTAGTCAATATAAAAATTAGTAGGGGTTGGGTTAACTAAATCTGCAAAATGAGTAGAGTACTCATGAAATGAGTTCTCCCATTTCTCTATGGTCAATAATTCTAAATTATTCTCTAGTATTCTTGTTTTAGGATAAAAATGTTGATAGAATTGAAGGACCCTAGAACACACTGACAGGGGAGGGGTGAATCAGGGTTTCATCTTTTTCTTTTTAATGTTGTGGATCTTGTTCCCACATTGGTATGAACTTGTTAGATATATCAAACAAATTAAATCATAGATTTGACACATCACTTTTACTTGGTTCACCACAAAGGGCTACGTCCAAGGAGAATACTCTGAAAGTGTGTCGGTAGTACCAATATCCACTAATCTTCACTGGTTTATGGATCATATGTTTTGGTAAAAATCACTCTATGCCAAGGTCATTGCCTTTACAAAAGTTCAAAGATAGCTCACTATGTCCCTTGGGTCACTCCCATTGACTCCCCTTGGCTCACTGCCTTTGATGAAGTCCCAATCAGTTTATAGATGTGATGGTCTCTTCAATAGATTCACATTTAGGCTTTTCCTCTGCTTATCAGAAGATTCTACTTACATCGAAGTCCAGAATTGATGCTCTTGAATGCACTGAACCACTGAACTGGATGATCAGAACGTGCAAACAGTTTTCACTAACAATTTCGCACAACACCATGTTTTACGTGCAACCTCAATTTTTTTGCACAACTTTTTCTTTTTCGCGTAAGACGGAATTTTTCGTGCGACTTGGACTTTTCTGCGCAAGATGGAATTTTTTTCGCGAAAATTGGAATTTTTCATGCAAGGTAGAATATTTCACGCAACATTCAATTTTTCTGCGTGATCCGGAATTTTTTTCGCCAGTTTAAAATTTTCACGCAACTATAAATTTTTCCTGCAACTCCCTTTTCACGAACCTTTTACGCGCATCAGCACTCAGATATTCTCTAAGTCTTTAACCATACAGAATGAGGGGGGTCACCTCTTATTTATAGGTTTCTCTAACCCCTATGCGCAAAACCCTCATGTGGCACGAAAAACCTCTCATTCACCCTGTAATATTTCACATAGGTACTATTTTTCACGCACATCCCCATGTTTATTATGCAGCCCATGCCTTTTCCATTTTTCGACATTCTGAATCTGAAACACCTCTTGCATGAAAAAACATGCACCACTATTTCACACACCAGGCTGTTTTTCACACACCACGTTGTTTTTCGCGCATAACTCAATTATTTCACACACCACGCTTTTTTTATGTGCACCTCATTCTGTGAACAACCCATTCCTTCATTTTCTGATTTCCAGGCCCAAAAATTTGGAAAACAATGGGAAATGATTCTACCTTTAATAGTATTGTCTTCTTTAACTATACAATCACTTTACTGGGGAACATTCTAAACTCCCAATGAGGATTGCCAACAAACACAAAACACCATCCAATTCTTACATAAAACTTCCATGGTTCCAACAATATCCCCCTTTGGGTTTGTTGGAAATCATCAAATAAATTCAAAAAGATCCCCAGCAACATTCAAAACAAAAATGTAAGAATCAACTCAGCGAACACACTAAGTCTACGTGAGCAGTGCTCGGTGTAGAAAATAAGAGAGAAAGCTTGAATTGGGTTCCCGTGTTTTGTAATTATCAATGACACCCAAGTAATCCACTTATAGTGTCACAGAAGCATTACATGTCCATGACATGCCTGAATTTTTTCCTTTCTCCCCCATTGACAATAAACCCAATGACTGGTAATTATTCATTGTTCAGCTCAAAACACACTCCCCCTGGATAGTATCTCCCCCACAAACGTACATCACATCCAAAAACATATTAAAAATAGTTAACATAAATAGAGAGATGGGTATTTTAAAACCTCATTAGGCACTGGGAGGTGGCTGAACACCGAGGTTCAACTGATGTTTCTCAAACACAATCGCTGACAGTGTCTTGGTCAGGATACCAGCCACTTTCTCATCAGTTCCCACATGATCCATTCTAATCACGCCTTGCTCAATAGTTTCTTTGATAATGTGATACCTGATTTAAAAATGTTTTTTATTAGAATGTTGAACATGATTATTTGTAAGATCAATTTCACTTTTGTTATCCCAGTAAATCACCATTGGTTATTTCACCTCCTTACCAATATCTGTAAGTTGTGGATTCATCTATAGTAGTTGAGTACATGCCTTTGTCGCAGAGATATACTAAGCTTCAAAAGTACTAAGAAAAGTACTTTCTTGTTTCTTTCACAACCAACCGACACATTTATTCCTAATATAGAATTCTCCACCACTGGTGGACTATCTGTCTACTACATCACTATCCCAGCCAGCATCAAAAAATGATGATAATTCACTATCTCTTCCTATAGCAAAGTATAACCCACAATTGTGAGTCTTTTGAATATACATCATGATTATTTTTACTGCTTCCATATGTTGTTCCATCAGACTACTATGAAATAAGGCTGCTAAGCATGTTGCAATAACAATATCTGTCCATGTTACTATCAGGTACAATAAACTACCAATGATTCTTCTATACATTGTGGGATCTACAGAGGTCCCACCCTCATGCTTTCCATGTTTGGTTCCAACTGGAATTGGAGTTGACATTGGTTTCATGTCATTCATATTAAATTTCCTTAGAATTTCTTTTTCATACTTTTCCTATGAAATGAATGTGTAATTATTCTTTTGAATCACCTGCAGCCCCAAGAAATATGTGAGCTCCCCAATCATAGACATTTCAAATTCTGATTTCATATTATTGGAAAATGAGTCCACTAATTTCTACCTTCTACCACCAAATAGAATGTCATCAACATAAACTAGAACCATGAAATGATCTTTTGGATAATTATTCACATAGAGATTGTGATATACTCATCCTCTTTTGAATTCTAGCTTCTTGAGGTAAGAATCCAGCCGGGTGTACCATTCCCTTTGTTTCTGTTTCAAGCCATAAAGTTCTTTCTTCAGTTTCCAATCCTTTGTTTCATCAGTACCAAGAAGAAAACCCACTGGTTGTTCAATGTATACTTCTTCTTTGAGTAAAACATTAAATAAGGCTATCTTGACATCCATTTGATATACTTTATAACCTCTTTGGTGTGCCATGGGAAGGAAAATCCTGATTGACTCCAGTCTAGCCACTAGTGCAAAGGTTTCTTCCAAATCAATACCTTCAATCTGGGAATATCCTTTACATACCAGTCATTCCTTGTTTCTAATAACACTTCCATGCTCATCAAAATTGTTATTGAAGATCCATTTTGTAACATTCACATTGTGACCTTCGGGTCTTTTGACTAGATCCCATGTCTTGTTCTTGTCAATCTAGTCTAACTCTTCATTCAAGGCGTTCACCCAAGATTCATACTTTGCAGCTTCATCAAATGAGGATGGCTCCACAACTAATAGAAATGTATATTGTGTGTTATTCCTCATCCTTCTTGTTTGTGTGGGTCCACTCTTGTCCCCAATTATGTTAGATGGATCAATCTCAGCTCTTCGATTTCTCCAGTGAGGTTCAGTTGCATTCTCTCCAGCCATGGTTTCTTCTTTTGATTTTTCTTCTGATTCAACATCATGATGTGACTACTGAGTGTTTTTTCCAACTTCCTCTATTCATGTATTTGTATTTACTCCATGTTCATTTTCTTCCACACTTTCTATCACATCAACATATGAAATATTTGAAGCATTTTTGGTTTTCTCTTCAATGATCATAAGATCATTTGTTTCCACAATCCTTCCTAATTTCTTGTTGAAACAATTGTAGGCTTTTCAGTTCATTGAGTATCTAAGGAAAATTCCTTCATCTGCATTGTCAGCATACTTCCCCAGATTTCCTTATTTGTTCCGGATGAAGCATTTACATTGAAAAACATGAATGTATTTCAAAGAGGGATTCCTTCCATGCCACAATTCGTGTGGTGTCTTCATCTCACCCATATAAAGTCATGTTAGATTTTTAATATACACCACAACATTAACAGCCTATTTCCAGTAATGTCATGGAATACTACTTTCAATCAGCATAGTTCCTACCATGTTTTTCACCTATAGATTCTTACGTTCAACGACAACATTTCATTGTGGAGTTCTCGAGGTAGCTACCTCATGTTTTATCCCATGCTTCTCCAAGTAATTTTCAAATTCAATGGACGTGTATTCACCTCCATTGTTAGATCACAACACTTTGATTATTCCTCTGGTATCTTTCTTGGCGATTCGCCGATTTGTTTTCATATAGTCAAGCTCCTATTGTTTCCTAGGAATAACCAGTACACATTCCATTCTACTGAAATCATATATAAAAGGGACAATGTACCTTTCTCCATGAGTTCTAGCAATATTTATCGGCCCACATACATTTTTATGAATTAGATCAAGAAGATGAGATGCCCTTTTCTTATTTGGTCGATATGAACTGCATACCAGCTTCCCAGGAATGCAAGAATCGCATGACTTTTCATGCTCAAGCTATAGGTTGGGAATGTCCATGAAAATAGTCAATTTTGATATTTTTTCCATCTACTACTACAAAATAAGGCTATATCCATGATTTGGAACTGTGGATATAGGCCCAAAAACCATGGCTATAGGTTATAGCCACAATTTCATAAACCGTGCCTGGTATTGGTGTGGCTATAGGGAAAAACCTATAGCCACGGTTTGAAGCTGTGGCTATAGCCCTATAGCCAAGGTTTGAACCATGTCTATATACCTATATCCACGGTTTGAACCGTGGATATGGCCCTATAGCCATGGTTTCAAAACGTGGAAGAATCTTAAGTCAGGCAATATATATAGCCACGGTTGTAAACCGTGGCTATATGCCTTTTTCCATGGCTTTAATCCTTGGCTATATCCATATTTCCACGGTTTAAAGCCGTGGATATATGTCCCCCCATTCCATAAAAAAATATCCCCCCTTCCCCTGCCCCCTTCCCCAGCACACCCCCTGCCCCCTGCACTTCCCCCCTGCCCACTGCACTTCCCCACCCCCCCCCCCCCAAGCCCAATGCACACCCCTACCCACTGCACTTCCCCCAGCCCACTTCACACCCCCTGCACACACCCCCTACCCAATGCACTTCCCCCCTAGCCCACTGCACCCCCCGCTGCACACACATCCTTCCCACTGCATGCACCCCCCCCCCCAACCAAATGCACTTCCCCCTAGTCCTCTGCACTTCCCCTGCCTCCCCCATCACACCCCCTGCCCCTTGACCCCTCCCCCCTTCCCCAGCACACCCCCAGCCCACTGCACTTCCCCACCCAGCCCACTGCACACCCCCTCCCCCTTCCCCCTCCCCCCTACCCCCAGCAAACCACCCATGCCCCCTCACCCTGTCCCCCCCTGCACACTGCACTCCCCCCCCATCCCACTGCACACCACCCTTGCCCCTTTCCTCCCTCCACCCTTCCCCCACCAAACGACCCCTGACCCATCACCCTATCCCCTGTACACCCCCATACCCCATGCCCCCCCCCCCCGCACTTCCCCACCAGCCCACTACACTTCCCCCTACCCCCTCACCCTTCCCCCTGCCCCTGCCCCTGCCCCTACCCCTGCCCCCCCCCCCCACCTGCACACACCCACCACACCCTCCCCATCCCACTGCACACCCCCACTTCCCCCTTCACACACACCATGTCCAATGCACTTCCCCCCCATCCCACTGCACTTCCCCCCTGCCCCATGCACATACCCACTACACCCCCCCCCCATCCCAACGCACACCACTCCCCCTCAGCACACCCCCTACACCCTACCCATGCCCCTTGTAAAAGATCACAGCACACCCCCCTTCCCCTTGCCTTCTCCCCCCTTGGAACCTGGTTAAAATCCTTTTGAAGAACAATAACACATTATGATCATGTACGCTAATTGGAGGATGGATGATTCTAATGACCAGGAATCAATTGATTTTTCCTTGTTAGTTTCCATATCATCTCATATAGGTTGGGGGAAGGTTAGTATAGAATTTAACCATGTGTTTAATGTGATGCGGGAACAACTAGAAAGTGGTAAACTGACACTTGAGTGTTCACCGTTTGATGATTATGTGTAACAATTTTATAAGAGTTATAGTCCTTGAATCATTTGCTGAATAGTTGATGAGAGACTGTCATACCTATGTGGCCTCTGAATCCTAAAGAGACAAATATGGGTGGTGAATTCGGATGTCTGTTTTGGTGGCCATGGACCTAGTAGAAAATATAGGAATGTTTTATTTATGTGAATACTAATACTATCATGGAGTTCCCTTAATAATTATATCCGAGAGAGATGCACATATTATGCCATGATTTTTGGAAAGGGATTAATATGACCTTAGAGAATCATCAAATACTGATCACAATGTACCATAAATATATAGACAGACACTAAGAGTAGATGATATATATATTGGAGGATATGCTTCAAGATTGTATTCAATACATAGATGGATCTTGGGTTTAATATGACCTTAGGGTATCATCTAATATTGATTGAGAGATGTGATAGCACACCAGCAGGTGAAACCAAGAAATTTCAGGAAAATTAATCTAGAGGAGAACAGACTGGTGTTTTTCATGGGGTTGGATGTAGTGATTTGAAAACAGCATTGAGATCATTTTTTAGAATCCAATTACTAGGTCGATAGACCCTTGGAAGATCATTTTCAGTAGAAAATTCATATGGTTAGGAGCACCAATATGTTTAGTTGAGGGGTGAACCCCCCCCCCCCTATCTAGAACATTTCTGGCTGTGAACCTCAGCCCCCCTTATAGTAGCCCACCCCCTGCAGCCCCCCTTCCCCCTTGACACCCCCCTTCCTGGACATCACCCCACTCCCCTTGCAGTAGCCCCCTCCAACAGCCCCCCTTCCCCCTGGACACCCCTCCCCCTAGACACTGGACACCCCCTCCCTCCTGGACACATCCCCCCCTATTTGGACACCCCCACCCACTCCTGGACACCTCCCTCTGCCTGGACAACCTCCCCTCCCTCCTGGACACCCCTCCCCCTGTCTGGATGGCCGCCCCCTGCCTGGACAGTACCCCCCCTCCCAGACACCTCTCCCCCTGCCAGGACAGCACCCCCCCTAATAGGGTGTTGGGGGTATGTTGTGTCATGGAGTGTGGTTTATATGTGGGGTATGACTAATAAATGCCTAAGGGCAGAATTGTAATTGTAGTAGGAAGTTGATAGTTGAGCTTTTCGAGTTGTTGGGAATATTAATAGGGGCTGGTGTGGAGTAGCTGAGGGAGATCGGGAAATATTATTTTGTTTGGCTTTCCAGCACAGCAGGATTGAGGATTCCCTACCTCGGCCTTGGCTTCAAGAAACGCTTCAGAGGGATTCTCATCCCTTCTTACTTCTTCTTCTTCTTTTTTTGTTTTTTACTGTAATCCATATTTTGATAACAGAATTCTACCAAATTATCATTGTTAGCACCATGGAACCTATCATTTGGTGCTTTCATTGATTTCAAATTTGAGAGTTCAAGTGGATTTAGGATCGTAGGAGGATTCTAGAGGTTCAGATGACTATGCTGGAAGAAATCGACGCCTTCCTGTGTAAGGTACGTGTGTTGAAGAAATTTTTTCCAGAAGAATCTACTTCGAAAAAATCACTCGCTGAACTAGAGCAGCATGAAACCAAATCTGAACAACAGAAGATTCTGTTGGCGACTCGTGCTGTAGTGGCACAGCAAGTTACTGGTCCGGAACATGGAGTCGAGAATTCTCCTTGGCAGGAGGAAGAACATGACAATTCAAATCCAGCTCGATCAGAAGAGGAAAAGAAACAACTGAAAGGGAAGCAGTGGACCATTCAGTATGAGAAGCAAATTGTGCAGCAAGAACTAACGTCTCCCCCCGCTGTCACGTCAGAACATCTAACTAAGACATAGCAGTCTGGGAAATTGCAAATATCGTCTGAATATTTCGATCAACATGTACCTTCATATTCTTCGATGCCTTGGTCTATGAAGGATATGCGACTGATAGTTCTTCCCTATGTTCTTGGTTTTCCTATTTCTCTCTCTTCTCCTGGAGTTTAGTGTCCTATTGATGTGGCATTCAAGTCAAAGCCACAGTGCGAGAATTCAGTTGTGTTGCAGGAGCTGCAAGCAATATTCCTACTAAATCTGAGAAGAAACATACAGTAATTTCTTTTCATGGCCTCTGAGAGTGTTAACCTAATGCGAAGGAAGTCAAAGGAATGGATGTTTGCTCTTAATATTGACATCTCTAAGGCTTTGGATACCCATAAATGGAGGTTTCTCATTGAGATACTTCGCATGCATGGGTTCTCGAATAGATTGCTGAACCTGGTTAACACTATTCTTGGATCCTCACGGATGTCAATTATTATGAATCGTGCACCAAGAGGGTTCTTCTCTTGCACATGGGGTGTACAAAAAGGAGACCCTTTATTGGGTATACTATTTGCTATTGCAGAGGATTAAATAAGTCGATGCATCAATGAGATTTCTCATCTGGGTATTTATAAGAGGATTAGATCTAGTTTTAATGATCATGACCCACCCCATATTTTCTATGATGATGACATTGTATTGCTGGGGAAGGCTTCAAAAAGAACCATATCCTATATAAAGGATTTTTTCACTCACTATGAGGATGTGGCTGGACAAGCAATAAGCTGGGACAAATCTTCAACTGTTTTTGGCAATGGAATTCCTACTGGAAAAAAGAACAGGTTCACTTGATACCTTGGGGTGAAGAGGGGATCCTTGCCCTTTCAATATCTTGGGGAGAATTGGGGATCCTTTCCCTTTCTGATGATACAAATGGTTGTAAGGGCTTATTAAGGAACATCAAATCCTGGTGAGAAACTTTATATGGATAGGATCAATGTTTGAAAGAGAGTTGGTCACAGTGAAGTAGAAAGAATGCATAAAACCTGTGGAAATGGGAGGATTAGGGGTCAAGGATCTTCAGATCATTAATGATGGTCTGATTGGAAACTTCACTTGGAGGCTGATCCCAAATGATGTTGATGATGAGTTTTTGTCAATAAGGATCAAAAAACGGCTATATAATTGATATAAATACTACCTTTAATCCTCGGTATGTGCTTTCCTTAAGAAGACATATGCAATGATAATGCAGGATACTAAATGGTTGGTCAGTAGAGACTCCACTCATAGTTGCTGGAACACCTTCTAGCAGGATCAACCCTTGCATTCTATGAATGTCCCCTCTGAAGTTGCTTCATTGTCCATCTTGTGTTTTCTCTAATATTAAATTTCACATGATTTGAATACATCTGACCATGTGTTGTCTCATGTTAATAATTATGCAGTTATGGATTGTAAAAAACTAATTTGTCTTCTTAGAAAGAATGGTATTTTTGATCCCAAAGTGTTTTACATGATTTCATGTGGCGGTACTGACCACGCACCAACCTGGCATATTAAGTTCAGGGGTCCATTCATTCGTCCATCCCGGTTTCTCCTTCTTTGAAGAATCTGGAAAAATAGACTTCCTACATCTGAAAATTTGAAGTGAGTTGGATTTCAGATGGCCTCTATGTGTGCCTTATGTAGGGCTGCAGAATACACCCCACAGTATGTGTTTATGGAGTGCGGTCGGGCCCGACATCTCTAGAGTTATCTGGGAATGTTGTTTGGGTTTGCTGTGGACTCTGGCATTCTACTTATAGATCTAATGTCCGGTCAGCTGCATATGCGCTACAGTGAGCAATTGGGAAACCTCCTCACTACTTCTATTGTGGTGGTCATTGTGTCCTTGTGGGATTCGAGGATCATGGCCCTATTTGATGGTGTGCATGATGCTGTCCGTAAGGGAATGAGCCTTTTCCGAGGACCCTATACTCGGTCTAGGACCCTACACTGTGTAGTGAATTTATTAAGGCTCTGATAATAGGTAAAGCCTTATCATGATTGAAAATTAATTTTTTATTATTAAATTTTTTTTTAAAAAAAGTGAGAACATTTTTTCAACCATAAAAAGAAATAATAGAGACATTGAAGTTCAATTTAATACTACCAGATTTAATATTCCTAAACAATTTCTAAGAGATATTGGTTACGTGATTTTCTGGTTCATCCATTAGTATATCATCAAACATAAAGGACAAATTATCCCAGGACTAGATGTAGTCTTTAAGGACGATCTTCCCATAATTGAATCCCCCAACAAGAATCAGCTCCTACTTTTCCATATAGGTATAAATATCCTCATTGAGGGTGACCCTTAATGAAATTGTCATAATTTTTTTAGCATCGTCATTAGTTGAATTTAGTGATAGAACTTGTTCCACCATTTCTCATTCCAATATTATAAGAAATTCCAAGTATTTCTCAATAACATCACCAGACATCCTAATTTTCCTTACAGGTGGACTCTGGCATTCTGCTTACGGATTTGATGCCCGGTCTACTTCATATGCGCTGCAGTGATGAGTTGGGAAACCTCATCACTGCTGCTATTGTGGCGGTCATTGTGTCCTTGTGGGATTCGAGGATCATGGCTCTATTTGATGTCACACATGGTGCTTTTCGGAAGGTAATGATCTCTATCCACAGGGACGTCTACGCTACGTCAGTGGTCCAGGATTGTGAGACGTCTAACAACATTTCTGACCTAGAAAATCATAGGTTTCTTGGAGTTTTGGGCTGACCACGCAGACCTCAGATGCTTAAGTATATCAGATGGATACCACTTATTACACTATGCCTCAATGTGAATGTTGATGGAGCTGCATCAGGTGCGCCGGGTCCAGCTGGATGCGGAGGAGTTTTTCGCACTTTTCAGTGGGTTGAATGCCTCTGCGAAACCAATCACATACATATGGTTGTCTCTCATGTGTATCAGGAGGCCAATCTGGTTGCTGATACACTGACAAAAAAGGCCATACTTGATCTTGATATGATGTGGTCTTTCACGACCCCTGAATATTGTGCTCCAATGGTGGATGCTGATAGATGTGGTGTGTTGCACACTCGCATATTTAATAACCCCTTGTATTCCAGACTCATTTTTATTTTAAAACTAGTTATTATAGTTAAAAATCAATATGGTAATAATTGATTTACATAGAAGATAATGAATAAAATTTTTATAACCTGTTTTTCATTGTGTTTTTGAGGTTTTCATGGACTATATAACCCTCCAAAACAAAAATTTTCATATTTGGTTTCACTTGAGGAAACATTTAACTCCAAATAGTAAATACTTTTGAGTATTTATAATAATTTCACCCCTCCTCAACTATAAATGGCCACTCAATCACGCCACTAATTTACACCATTAAAAACATTAGGATTAATGAATTTCTACCCAAATCACTTACCATATCACGGCATTACCGCGGGATGATTTGAAGGTGGTAGGGGGGCTGTTGCGGGTTGGAATGATGGTGGCAGTGGGCTAAAATGAACGTGGAAGGGGGTTGGTGTGGGCTGGATGTGGCTGGAGCATGACCAAATCATGGCATTACCGCGTCGTGACCGCGGCGTGACCGCAACGTGACCGCGGCATGTTGGCCCGGTCCAGCGACATCCGCGGGGCATCATCATCCGGCCAGGAGTGAAGAGAGCCGGAGGAGGCAGGGCAACAATCCGGCCATCGCCCCACCATCAGAAATTGTGATTATTCAGTCTCAAAATTCATCACAAGACTCATGGAATACTATCATTGTGAACCGCCACGGGATGTCGTACTAGAGCTGGGCCAAATCACAGCATTATCGTGGCGTGACCACGGCGTGACAGCGACGTGACCGTGGCGTGACCATGTTGAGACTGCGGCATGTTGGCCCGGTTCCCTGATATCTGCGGGGCAGCATCTTCCGTCCAGGAGCAAAGGGAGCGGGAGGAGGTGGGAAACATTCCAGTCATCGCCCCGCTGGCAGAAATTGTGATTAGTCAGTCTCAATATTGATCACAAGACTCATGGAATATTATCACTCTGAACTGCCGCGGGGTGTCGTCCTACAGCAGGGCCAAATCACCGAGTGACCACGGTGTGACCGCGGCGTGTTAGCCCGGTCCAGCGACATCCACAGAGCAGTATCTTCCGACCATGAGTGAAGGGAGTGAGAGGAGGTGGGGCAACAATCCGGGCATCGCCCCACCGACAACAATTGTGATTAGTCAGTCTCAACATTGATCACAAGACTCATGGAATACTATCAATGTGAACCACCAAAGGGTGTCATCCTGGAGCAGGGCCAAATAACAGCGTGACCACAGCGTGACCGCGGCATGACTGCGACATGACCGCAGAGTGACCAAGGCATGACCGCGGCGTGACCCCGGCATGACCGCAGCATGACCGCGGCGTGACCGCGGCGTGACCGCGGCGTGACCACGGTGTGACGGCGGCGTGAACGCGGTGTGACCTCGGCGTGACTGCGACATGACCGCGGTGTGACTGCGGTGTCACTGCAGCGTGACCGCAGCGTGTTGGCCCAGTCCAGCGACATCCACGGGGCAGCATCTTCCAGTTAGATTCATATAGGATGATATGTATTGCATGAGAGGATGTTTTCTCAGAAGATTTAAAGAAATTAATTCTAATCTGTGATGACTAGAGGATGGGATGACCCCTGATATACTTAATTCGGTGTGGTTTGGAGATCTAGCAATGTGTAGGAATACCAACAGGAATACCCCATGGGATTAGTGAAATTACAGGTTACATAACATGTAATCCGACATTACTTGTACTGTGGGACCCCTGGGCTGTGGAACTGGGCTTTTAGTTGGATTTAAATATCACATGCCATGCGACATGGTCACACAACATGGGACCCATCATAAAAGTCTAACCGCACATAAAGAGTGTCTTGGTTCAAACAATCGTCTTAATAAAAAGAAGGAAACCCCCTACAGGGATATAAAAAGGGTCAAGTACGATGTATGATTTGTGACTAACAACGACATAAAGTATAAGGAAAACATCAATGAAATAATGTTAATCAAGGTATACCACTGTGAGTTTTCACAGACAGCGCACCTCCATTAGAGGGGTTTTATTACAAAACCATGACTTATTTATCAAATGAAACAATTATCATAACTTACACTTAATCAAGAATTGCAATTAAATATAAACATGCAAAATTAATAAGGCAACTAAAAGCAATTTAAAACATTCTTGAATTAAATAGGCTTGGTTAGGGACCTTACCTCATCCTCAAGGCGTGTTTTCTTTTGACGACGACAACTCGAATCTTCCTTTTCATGCTTGCACACATATGCAACTTAACATATATATAAGGACACCTATCCCCTATGTACATATTTTCATGGCCAAATATGCACAAGGGGGTCCTTAGATATATGTTTTTACTTGCATTTACCCCTTTACACTTACACGCATATGCATTTTTCATATCTATATATATGCACACCTAGCCCCAATATATATATTCATACTGCCATGAGTGAATATATATAAAGGGGGAAATTATATATGCATATGACTACCTATGAATACACATGTAAGCCTTCGTCAACGGTGACTCAAATCCTGCTCAATGAAATCCAAAACACACTACAAAAATATAAGGAACCCAAAAATCAAAAAATCCCTAATTAAAATTTGGTCAAAGAATAAAAAAGGAATAAACCTTACCCAAATCATGAGATCATTGTCTTCGATGGGGATGGATAGAACCATTCTTATCATAAGAAAAAACCGATAAGAAAATAGTGGGAAAATAATGATATGTAACAAATTCTTATATATATCTGATCAGTGTGTCAACAGTACATGATAAATGATACATGAATCAGTTAGGTCCACAAGGCTGAATACCCTGAGAGGGGGGTGAATCAGGGTATGACCAATTTAAAATTAACGCCCGTTCTGATCCTGTTTCACTGTTAATAAAAACACTCTTCTCTCTCTTTCCTGTTGCACAAAGTAAACAGAAAGTAAAGCATGCACATGACACAACAATTTTACTTGGTTCACCGCAAAGGGCTACGTCCAAGGAGCATACGCCGATAAGTTTCCAGTCATACCAATTAGCCTAAACCTCACTAGTTGTGGATTACAATGTTCGGGCTAGATCACTTCTATGCCCAGGCTCACTGCCTTTACAATGTTTAGGGTCAGCTCACTGCTTCCCCAATGGTCAATCCCTGTTTCTCACTCTCTGGTTCACTGCCTGTGGATAGGATCACCTTCTTCCTCTTCCTTTGCTCACTGCTTCGGAAAGGATCCACTCACAGTTTATAGACCTGTAGGTCTCTTCATTTTCATGAAGGAATGCATATTCCTCTGTAAGTAGATGCTCTGTTGAAGCCCAACTTTCACCCATAGATGAATATCTTTTTGAACTGAAGGTATCAGGCAAACTTCCAACTTCCACGTAGCCCAAAAATCACAACTAGAACCAAACCTTACTTGGCGTGCAAGTCTATCTCGGCGCGCAAGTATCGACACAGAATTCACAATGGGCGCGCAAGTCCCCCTCAGACACTTGTGCGACTCAAGATTCCTCAACTCCAAAGCTGCGTGACTCACTTACTTTTACGCCCAATCCAATATTTGCACGCAACTCCACACTGGCGCGCAGCTTCAAACACTGGCGCACATCTATCACCCTGGCGCGTAGGTCCCACCAATGCGACCACACACACCACTTGCGCGACCACCACACCTATGTGACAGGACCTCTGATTTCTCAAAGTGCTGAACTACAGTTTTGAATGAAGAGAGGTGGTCCAGTATTTATAGGAAAATTGACCACCCTGCGCGATGGCGCGCAGGTCACCTGCGCGGCCCAGTCTCGACGAGAAAGTCTTCTGTCCTCTTAGACACTTGCGCGACCAACTCCCAAACTTGCGCGAACCTGTTTCCTTATCCATATTTTGATCTTCTGATCTCGAAAAACATATGGCGCGCAAGTTTCCTATACTCCAAGTCCTCGACGCGCAAGTCCCTTTTCCAAAAACACTTTTCTTCATTTGTCGATTTTCAGGCCCAAAAATTTGGCAAACACTGGAAAATAGTGCCACCTTGTATCTGTTCTTTTGTACCGCCTGCAGATCATTCGTTAATTTTGTCGATGTTCTTGAACTAAACTTGGATCGTTTTCCTCAGCTCTTGAACTCGAAATTCCATCATGAAATCCACTTTGTCAACAAATTTGTATGTCATTGTTTTACTTTGTCAACAATCACTACTCAGATGTCCACTTTTTCAACAAACACAATCACCTCAAAAATGATTCAATGATACCTTGAGGGATTTTTGCCCAACAATCTCCCCCTTTGGGTTTGTTGACAACTCTTTTATAAAAAGATACGCCGTTGATTCTTCAGCCAACATTCGCCTCATTGCGATTCTGATAGCGATCAAGGATTTACTCAACACATACTCTAAGCCCACATGTGGAATGCTCAGCGTGAGAAACAAGAGTAAATGAAAAGTTCATCAATGAATCACTTCATCTCTGACATCTGCTGTTCACACCAAACTAATACCAATTTGTACTAAACTGATACCAATTGTTGATGGACTTGTTGGAAGACTAATGTTTTGTTTGGAAACATTCTTACCACTCTCTAACACAACTCTTCTGCTTTTATCACGATCATCAGCAGTCGTGATATCTATCCTTTGATCGATCACTTCAAGCATCGTAAGATTTAATACCCTCCCCCTTTCTTCTCACACCTTCAACACCTCTTTAGCCCTATTTCCTGTGTTGTCTAAGATAAGCTCTAGCTAAGCACGTTCAACTAGCTTCAACTCCCCCTATATGGCTTCTCCACTTGTCAGCTTCTCCCCATATCATTAATGATTTATCAAATCTCCACATTTTCTCCCCCTTCTTAAACAATCACTATTTTCCACCCTTTTTCAATGAACCCAGAGGTCACTCCTTTGCAATCTGCAACAGAGTAGAGAACACATATCAGCACATTAGGGAAAAACACATCATACCTTGGGGAGAGGGGGGGTCCACATCCACACTATTTCAAGTGCGAGGAATTGACTAAACTCCCAGAGCCAGTCGATGCCTCTCAAAATCTTCCTTGGGTAAGGCCTTTGTCAGAATGTCTGCAACCTGTAGCTCTGTTGGCACATACTCCAACTTCACGATTCCCTGCTCAACCTTCTCCTTTATAAAATGATAATTAATCTCAATGTTATTTTTCCTTGAATGATGGACGGGATTTTTGCTAAGATTTATAGCACCTGAGTAGTCGCACTGGATTCCAATCAGAGACTTCACTTCATCTCCCATATCTTCAAGCTGCTGCTTCATCCACAATAACTGTGTGCATGCTTGAGTGCCTGAAATATACTCAGCTTCTGCGGTGCTCAATGAAATGCAATCTTGCTTCTTGCTTAGCCAAGAAATACACAATCCACCAAGATAGAATGCACCACCTAACGTTGATTTTATATCATCTGCTGAACCGGCCCAGTCTGCATCAGTATATCCCAATAACTCTCTCTGAGATTTTTTAGTATATGTCAAGCCTAAATCCATTGTGCCCTGGATATACCGAAGTATTCTTTTCACTGCAAGCATGTGACTTTCCTTGGGATTACTCAGATATCTCACAGCTTGGCATGTGGCGAAAACAATATGAGGCCTTGTTGAGGTTAAGTACAATAGACTTCCAATGATTTCCCTGTATTCTGTGATATTAACTGCCTTGCCATCCTCACCTTTTGATAACTTCATTCGGGTAGCAACCGGAGTCTTCATCTCTTCGGAATTATCCATTCCAAACCTTCTCAAAACCTCTTTGGCTTATTTGGATTTAGAAATTAATGTTCCATTACTTCCTTGTGTCACCTATAATCCAAGGAAAAATGTTAGCTCTCCAATCATTGACATTTCAAACTCATTTTTAATGAATTCAGAAAATTGCTTGCACTGAGCTTCATTTGATCTGCCAAATATTATATCATCGACATAAACCAAATCCATCATCCTCTTATTACTTTCATTTCTGAAATAAATATTGTAATCAACTCCCCCACACTGAAAACCAAGCTTCTTTAAGTACTGATCAAGTCTTGAGTACCATGCCCTTGGTGCTTGTTTCAGCCCATACAACGCCTTTTTCAACCTGTAAACTTTGTTACCATCCTCATGAATGAGAAATCCATCTTGCTGCTCAATGTACACTTCCTATTCCAGAACACCATTCAAGAATACAGATTTGACATCCATCTGGAACACTTTGAACGTTCTTTGCACTGCTATGGACAAAAATATTCCGATTGTCTCTAGCCTTGCAACTGGTGAAAATGTCTCATCTACATCTATTCCCTCTATTTGGGAGTATCCCTTGCACAAAAGTCATACTTTGTTTTGAATCACAGTTCCATCTTCATTCATCTTGTTGCGATAGACCCATTTAGTCCCGGTGACATTCTTGTCTGCTAGCTTCGAAACAATCTCCCATGTCTGGTTCTTCTCGATTTGATCAAGATCATCATTCATAGCCTGAACCCAATTTTCATCTTTAGCTGCATCGGAAAAACAATTTGGCTCCACCTGAGATAAAAACGATGTTTTCTGTAATGACTTCATTCTTCGAGTCTGAACTGGAGCTGTCCGATCGCCAATGATATTCTGCCTTTCAATTTCAGCTCGACTCTTTGGCTTCCTTGCAGACACAGACTTGACACATTCTTGTTCATCATCAGTATCTTCTTCTGAGTCAGCCTCTGCCACTTCTGCTCCCCCTGGGTTGCTTACCTCATCATCACTTTCATCCAGGAACTGTTCACTGGGTCGTTGAGTATTCTGTTCATTTTCAACTATAGTGACATCATTGCTCTCAACAATTTTTCCCAGCCTTTTGTTGAAGAATTTATATGCTTATCTTTTCCCTGAGTATCCAAGGAATATCCCCTCCTCTCCTCGTGCCTCAAACATCCTATGATTTTCTTTTTTGAGAATGAAACACTTACTTCCAAAGATTTGAAAGTATATCAACGTTGGCTTCTTTCCATACCACGGTTCATACAGAGTCTTCCCTTGCTTCGGACACAACAAAGAGCTGTTTGAAACATAGACCGATGTCAACACTACTTCCTTCCAAAATTTCTCTAGTAGGTCTTTTTCAATAAGCATCATTCTGGTCATTTTGTTGATGATCTGATTTCTCCTTTCAACCACACCATTCTGTTGGGGAGTTCTTACTGATGAAACTTGATGCCTTATCCCGTGTTTCTCGAGATACTCTTCCACTTGACTGTTTGTGAATTCTATACCGTTATCTGTACGGAACTTCAAAATTTTCTTCTCAAGAATCCTTTCTAATTCCCTCCTATACTGCTTTATACAACTGATCACCTCTGTCTTATGGGTAATGATGAATACACAGGCCATTGTGCTATAATCATCAATGAAAAGAACATAGTACCTTAGCCCATTTACAGCTCGTGGTGAAATAGGTCCACATACATCAGCATGAACCAGTTCGAGCACTCTAGTTGATTTCTGTTCCTTTGGCCTGTATGTCTTTATGATTATCTTCCCTTGTTGTCAAGCATCACACGTATGAGTGCGATCATGTGATAGTTTGGGAAGGTCTCTAGCCGCATCACACTTTACGAGATCTTCCATAGATTGTTGGCATAAATGACCAAGTCGCTTATGCCACAGCTGGTTTTCATCCTCTCTGGATAAAAGACATGTATCTTCTTTCCCACCTACAAGGTAGAGATTTCCCTTTGACTTTTTTCCCTGCAGAACAACTGCTCCATCTTTTCCTTTCACAACACACATCTTCTTGGTAAATCAGATAGAGTGCACAGAGTCACATAGTTGACTGACACTGAGTAAGTTATGACTTAGACCCTCTACTACCAAGATATCAGCATGTCTCATCTCTTTTCCCCCAAAACTTGGCTTTACCTGAGCCAAAAATCTTCTGGCCTTCATCATTTCCAAATTTGACAACTCCTTCATTGCCATATTTGATGCCTGTAACAAGATCCTTATTACCCGTCATGTGGGATGTGCAACCACTGTAAAGGATCCAAACACCAGATCAGTCTGATGCTTTAAGGGCAATCTCCGCCACCACGGCCTTCTCATTTTTCTTCTTCTTTGTCCATACTTTTTCTTTCACACTCGACATGGATTGAGGCTTATGTTCTTTCTCAGAGTATGATGGACCAGCCTCATCTTGCAAAGCCGTAAATCTATTATGCATTTTTAACTCACCTGTCGGTTTATTGACCTGCTGCTTGCGATGGTTTTGATTCTGCTTTGGCACATTTCTCTGAATGGTCGAAGTGCAGTACCTAGCCATATGCCCAAATCCTCCTCACCAAAAACATTGTCCTTCGAAATATGTTCTGGAAAACCGTTCCCTGTTTGGATGCCATCTCTGTTCTTGTTCCCTTCGTTATATTTTGGCTATGGAACATAAATACTATGAATGTCCCATATTTCCACAACAATAACACCTGATATAAGGTGCATTCCTTCGTGTTACTTCAGCACTACGAGTTTCCCCTTGGGATCTCTGAATATTCTGATTCTGCTTTGTGCCCAAATCCACCTTCAATCTCGAGACCGGTGCTTGCGGTCTGACTTCAACTGCCACAGATTTTTGTTTCTGATTAAGCCATGAATCAGCCTTAACATCTGAGCTCAATTTCTGCTTCTTTCCTACTGAACTACTAGGATCTTCTTTCTTCTTTTCAGTCTTCGTGACGACCTGCTTTCCCAAGAATGTGTTGGGATTCAATGGTTTTTCCTGGTCTTTAAATTTTCTCTGCAGACCGACAACTTCCTCTTCATGCTTGTAGAGACCCGATGCCTGACATACATTGACATTACATTACTTTTGCGGAATACTTAGTACATAACAAAAACACACACACAAGGATCGTAATAGTTTATTGTCTTTGGAAACTCGGAATATAATCTTCTAATCGTGGTGAAATATCTTCAACATCTCCCATAAAGATCTTCCTTTTTTTTTACCTAAAACCTTTCTTTATATCCTGGGGAAAAGAAAACATAAAAGGGTGAGCTCAAATTCTCAGTAAGGGTAAACAAATGAAATATCAATCACATCATATTCATAATAACATAACATTTTGGAAATCTTAGCCTGCAAAAGAGAGCATAATTTAATAACATGGGATAAATCATAGTAGTAAA
The DNA here is from genome assembly GCA_963277665.1 of Viscum album. NCBI lineage: Eukaryota > Viridiplantae > Streptophyta > Magnoliopsida > Santalales > Viscaceae > Viscum > Viscum album. Next base: position 277,894,190 of record OY728167.1, on the reverse strand, counting down.
ATGAAATCCCAATAATCATAACTTAAAACATGAAGCTTTGTGGCATACACACTTAATCATAGATAATCATATCTTATTAGTCAAGACTCATTGCCAAGACTATCTTAGTGGACAAAGTCCATTTCTGAACCGAGTCACCCTCGTTTCAGTCCTGTTTCATTGAACCGGTATAACCTACCGTTCCAGCCATGTCTATCTCATGAGATATAAAATCTTTACCCAATGCATTGGAGGGAGATATAGGTCCCACCCATCTCATAATGATACCATTCTTATGTGTGCCACAAAATCATAAACCATACATCATAGCATAACCCATGTAATAAAAATGGGAATCTTAAACATCATGACATCATAAAACAATTAATATAAGATAAAGGAATTCATAAAAATATTTCCATCACAACATAGTCAAATCAATGTAATAATAGGGATGGAAATAGAACCCTATATTATCTTAGATGGAAAATAATTTTGATAAAACACTTGAACTCCATTCTTGAGGAAAATATGCTTTCTACTTCAAAAACATTTTTTCCTTTCTTAACATGTCATAAAATTTTAAACTAAAAGAAGTTGATTAAAAATAAACTTGAAACATGTAAAGGAAGCTTCTTGGAAATAATGTTTTAAAAATCCATTCATGTCGTATAAGTTAAAAAAACATTCTTCTCGTACATTTTTCGGAAAAGTCAAAAAGTACCTCGTACGAAAAATGAAAAATGATTCCTTTCATATCCTTTACTAAAAACTCACCAAAGGGTAAAATTGGATTTAAACAATTGTAGGTGGATGGAAATAATATTACATATTGAGGAAACATGGATGTGGTTGATAAAATACAGCCGAATAAATACCAAAGTATAAACAATCTCGGATAAAAATGAGATTGTGATATTTCCCTTACCTTAAGTCTGATTTGCTTCGTAAGTGTCCGAATCTCCTGTATAATGACTTAAATAATGTCATTAACTTATTACAGAATCATATTCATTGTTATGATATCATATATGGTCCACTTATGACTTTATATTACCCGTTCTTTTGTAAATTCCATGTTAAAGAAGCGTTTTGGGTAAAATCGTTTCATTTATCAAAGGTGTTTGGACTTGTTGTTCTTGACATTATTATTACTTATATCATGATTTAATTACTTCCAGAATATAAAACATGATTTATATATCATATATATTCAGTATATATATATATATAATAGGTAGATAAATGAAATGAAACACACCGTTCATGGAGACGGTAGTCCGTACGTACGCATGAACGTTGTTTTCCTTTCCTTATTGTCTTGAATGGAAGTAAGTAGATTACATACATATATACATAAATCCATTAGCTTTATAATGTCATATATTTCATTATTATTGCTTATATATATACTTTATAATCATTCTTAAATGGTTAACATGGAGAATGAATCTCATCGCCTCGTGGAGACGGTAGTCCGTACGTACGCACGAGCGATGATATCGTTCTCATGATGTTAAATTGTGTTGAAGTGTATGTATTCTATTTCAGTATCAATATCACTTTATAATAATCATATATAGTTACTCATTACACCATTATACCCATCCAATTATGGTGGTGGCGGAAAATAGATTACACCACGGCGTGGAGACGGTATTCCGTAAGTACACACGCGCAGTGATTTCTTTTTTCTGTAGGATGGATAGAAGGTTAATTAGAGTTGTTTCATATTTATAATAACATATCAGTATATAATAAATACTTATTTCATTACTTTATCATGAAACAACTAATGAAGAAGAAGTTGATGAAGAAAGAAATTGAAAAAGATCGGTAATGGATATTACCTCTTTTTGACGCGCCTTTTCTTATCCTCCCCTTAAAGAACTAAGGATGGTCTTTGAAGAAGACCAGGACCTCTAGGATGATACTAGGGAAGTTTAGAAGAGATTTTGTCAGGGTTTGGCCGAGCTTGAATGCTCAAATTGGTGTGAGGAGGAGAGGGAGGAGGTGCCCTTTTATAAGGGAGGAGAGGGGTACCTTTGGAATAACTAAAACTATTATTTTATTATAAAGTCAAATTCGGTTTTAAATAGCTCCAAATTGATATATTTCTAAGATAAGGTGGGGATGGGTCGAAATAATCTCATCCAATAGGATTTTTACAAGTTTAGGTTATTATTTTAACCTTATCAATTAGATTTAACTCTAAGTTAAATAATTTAACTTTTACCGTGTCTTTTTGATTTCTTACAATATATGGTTAATAAACATACTATATCAAGTAAAACGAACCCCAAGTTGTTTATTATTAATATATATAACCTTATATAAGTAATTGGGCCTAAAATTATATTTTTAGGAATAAAATAACAATTAATAATATAATATTTGTCTTAAAAACTAATTTTTGTCAATTTTGACACTATTTGGTACATGATTTTTATGATATTCATAACAGAATGATATGTTCGAAAAAAGTTACTTAAATCAACAATAACATGTCATAGTAACCTATAATATTATTTTAAGTCATAAAAAGTCTCAAATTACATTTATTTGGGCATTTTTAACATCAATTATGTCAATATTTAATTAGTAAGAAAATTACTGCATCATTTGTGTGTCATAATAAATGATAATTATTTAATTCCTAACAATTCTAAATAAATTAATATGATGTAGATAATTGTATTAGATTTCTGGAGACTATTCATGTTCGAAGTTTCATGAAGTTTATTACTAAATTAAAATTATTATATTTATAAGATTTAAGAAAGTGACATGTTGTCACATTCTTTGGTTTTAATAATAATTAAATTATTTTCATGGAAAAAAGTCCATAAAATGAATCTAATCCGACACTTAGGTTATATGGGTATACCTTTATCCATCTAATAGGATTTTTTCCAAGTGTTAGGGTAATTTTATTATCTTATATTTACCCTTAATTACCCGATATACCTTTAACTATAGTAAATAAAATTTACCGTAGATACTATTCACAATGCCCAAAAATAAAAAGTAGCTTATTAACATATTTTGGACCCACTGATTCCAAATATGGAATCCATTTTTCCAAATTAAATACACAGAAGATACAGAAATTAAATTAAAATTAATCCCGTTGTCAAAAGAAAACGGGTTTTTCTTTAAAACATTGCAAAAGATTGAATTGATTTAACCTATGAATTCAAGGTAAAATCAATGCTAATGACATAAATTATATTAAATGGTAAAAATATATTCTATTTATACTTTAAAACCATTAAATATTATAATTTAAACACATAAGATATTACGATGAAAAACGTTGTTTTTAATTAAAATATAGCGTGTTTTTACTATTCATTAAAATATGAAAGTTATCGGAAAAATATCAAAACTTTATCTAATGTAAATTTTTATATCCTGATTCAAAATAAAAATTTTATTTTGTCAAATTGAACATATAAACATGTCAAAAACTAGATTTAAAGTAGGTGCGCCATCAAAGGGCGGCAAAACTGGATTTTTTGAAAAAATACTTATTTTACCCAAAAAATTTATTTTGTTCTTATAACATGTTTAGAAAATGTGTAAGACGAATAATAATGTTATAAGATTCAAAATTTAGTTAATACTATTCATAACAGCTAGTTCATAACAATATTATAATAATATATCGTTGTTTAGTAAAACTCGGTATTGCGTACAACACACGCTATCGAGGAAGGTCGCGATTGTGTGTAATGCAAGCCAAGTCAGGGTTGCGTGCTGTGCAAGAATCCTTCTTTGTTTCATATATCATAATCCAACCATATTTCATTTATACATTGAATATATATATATATATACACTCAATGTTGCATAGAATAACTATTATCAAAATTGTGTGTAACACGATCCAAGAATAGTATTGCGTATACTACAAGCTAATACGATGTTGCGTATAGCGCAAGGTAATCTTGGTGTAGCATACAACACAAGAAATTAATGAAATTAAAAGAATATTTTTCATAAAATCTCGGGGTGTTACATTCTACCCCCCTTAAAATGAATTTCTCCCTCGAAATTCTTCGGGGTTATAAATGGTTTACTATTCGAAAGTTTCTTTAATAGAAACCCACATCGTAAAAAGGAATACCAAAACCAATCTTTAAAAACAAAAGTATGAAACGTAATGGTTACCCAAATAAACTAATCACTGGGTTTCCACATTGGTGAAAATATGGATATGGAAGAGAAATCTAACCATCATGTTCTGATGGAGAGTGGTAGAGAAAAAAGCCAACAATCACAAAGCCATAGATTTGTGATTATCTAAGGTACCATCTGATTCATCGGATATAAGGGCAGTAGGACAACATTTTTGGTTTTTCAAGATCATTTCCCTAAAGATGATGAAATTGGAAATAGAGGAAATACTTTCGTGATTTTGGTATAGTCTCACTATTTGTCATTCTTTGGACAATTTCCACTTCATCACTTAAATAAATGAAGTTGAATTTGTTATTCGTGATGTGTTAGCAGATCATGTGATAGAATGATGGGTCATTCCATCTGTCTCAAACAAAAGGTTAGAAAAGTTATCAAAAAATACATAAGTCCATCTATAGTGAGATTAATCATATATGGTTCCTAAAATGGACTTATACTTCATATATCATACTCTTTAATATAATAAAACTAGTTTCTACTAAACAGAGACTTCCTGTAGGCCAGTGGTAGGAGATAAAGGCCAGTCGCACTTCGGTTGTGGGTTCGATTCCCACAGCCTTGTCTGACGCGATGGGCAGTCGCCCGTCCTAAAGGTTGTCCTTTTTATAAAACTACATTACTATAACATCACATAAATAATATCAAAAAAAAGTTCTATCCTTAAAAAATACTAACTTATGGTTAACATAATCCATTCCAATATTTAGGCTTATCTAAAATACTTCGGTCCAAGCTCATAGTATAAAGAAAATATTACTTGAAATGTTGTCAACCAAGTATGTGAATACCATCATTTATCCCCCATATATCTTGTTGGTCACATTCCAATCATGTGAATACCTTAATGATGTATTCTCTTGAAAAATGAATACCCATTAAACCATAGTGAAAACAGGAATGCTGTCAAAAGTTAACTCTTTCCACATACCAAAATCCAAAAATTCTATATACTCAAACCATGATATAACCTTCTCCTTATACCAGTCATGAGCTCATGAATACTATCAAACATTTAATTTTCTCCTTATCCCTTCATTATGCGCATATCATCTACATTCCAAAAATATTTGAATAACCTTTCATGGATACTGGTAACATTAATCATACACTTTCCAAACTCAAGGAAAGACAACAGTGTAACAATCCTTAGATGTCTCTTTATTCCATAGTACCATGAGATTACTTATACAACATTACACATGATAAACATGTAATCATTCCACTAAATTCTTAAACCATTGACTGAGCTTCAACAATTCTTTCATCTCACATATCATTTATAGTCTCTTCATCATCATCAACATAAATACTACCCATACGACCATACTGATTCTCTTCATGAGACTTTCCATTAGGGCATTGGTTTGCATAATGCCCGTACATTCCAAATTTAAAACATTTAACCATTGTTGATGTCGTAGCAATACCATTATCCTCATCCCTGGTGTGAACTAAACCTTTTCTTTTGCACTTACTAGATTTGTGTCCTTCTTTTCCACACCCAAAGCATCTTCTAGTTCCTTTGAAACATTCTCCTTGATGCCTCTTCCCACATGATTTAAATAAGGGAAATTGAACTTTCTTTCCTCTATGATCATCAAGAAACTCCATCTTTCTCTAATTAGACGAGTCAGGAAACTTAAAAAATTTTACTTTATTGATCATATTATGAGATTGCTGATTCGGCATAATAATGATGTTCAGACTTCCAAATCGAATTTCATTTGGTTGCTCATAAAGAATATCATTCCATTGTCCATCATATCCTCCATTATCGTGAATCATCTTGTTTCCAGCCATTTTCTAAAACCCAAAAAGAATAGTGTGAGAGGAAAAAATCATGATAGGGAAAACAACATAATAAAGGGGGAGTACCTTCAATATCTAACATCTTAGGTTTAATTATATTATCGTTAGCGTAATTCTAGTACTATAACCTATACATATACTTAACCTTATGGACATCCCTAGAAATACCTTAGAAATATCTCTAGGGATCTCACTAACGTTTTCGCATCCTAGTTTCAAAAGGTTGAGTAAACCTTTCCTCTGATACCAACTATAGAGACTCGAAGCCTGACGTACATTGACATTACATTACTTTTGCAGAATACTTAGTACATAACAAAAACACACACATAAGGATCGTAATAGTTTAGTGTCTTTGGAAACTCAGAATATAATCTTCTAATCGTGGTGAAAGATCTTCAACATCTCCCATAAAGATCTTCCTTTTTTTTACCAAAAAACATTCTTTATATCCTGGGGAAAAGAAAACATAAAAGGGTGAGCTCAAATGATCAGTAAGGGTAAACAAAAGAAATATCAATCACATCATATTCATAAGAACATAACATTTTGGAAATCTTAGCCTGCAAAAGAGAGCATAATTTCATAACATGGGATAAATCATAGTAGTGAAATGAAATCCCAATAATCATAACATAAAACATGAAGCTTTGTGGCATAGAAACATAATCATAGAGAATCATATCTTATTAGTCCAGACTCATTTCCAAGACTATCTTAGTGGACAAAGTCCATTTCTGAACCGAGTCACCCTCGTTTCAGTCCTGTTTCACTGAACCGGTATAACCTACCATTCCAGCCATGTCTATCTCATGATATATAAAATCTTTACCCAATGCATTTGAGGGAGATATAGGTCCCACATATCTCATAATTATACCATTATTATGTGTGCCACAAAATCATAAACCATGCATCATAGCATAACCCATGTAATAAAAATGGGAATCTTAAACATCGTGACATCACAAAACAATTCATATAAGATAAAAGAATTCATAAAAATATTTCCATCACAACATAGTCAAATCAATGTAATAATAGGGATGGAAATAGAACCCTATATTATCTTAGATGGAAAATAATTTTGATAAAACACTTGAACTCCATTCTTGAGGAAAATATCCTTTCTACTTCCAAAACATTTTTCCTTTCTTAACATGTCATACAATTTTAAACTAAAAGGAGTTGATTAAAAATAAACATGAAACATGTAAATGAAGCTTCTTGGAAATAATGTTTTAAAAATCCATTCATGTCGTATAAGTTAAAAAAACATTCTTCTCGTACTTTTCTCGGAAAAGTCAAAAGTACCTCATACGAAAAATGACAAAAGATTCCTTTAATATCCTTAAATTAAAACTCACCAAAGGGTAAAATTGGATTTAAACAATTGTAGGTGGATGGAAATAATATTACATATTGAGGAAACATGGATGTGGATGATAAAATACAGCCCAGTAAATACCAAAGTATAAACAATCTCGGATAAAAATGAGATTGTGATATTTCCCTTACCTTAAGTCCGATTTGCTTCGTAAGTGTCCGAATCTCCTGTATAATGACTTAAATAATTCCATTAACTTATTAAAGAATCATATTCATTGTTATGATATCATATATGGTTCACTTATGACTTTATATTACCCGTTCTTTTGTAAATTCCATGGTAAAGAAGCGTTTTGGGTAAAATCGTTTCATTTATCGTAGGTGTTTGGACTTGTTGTTCATGACATTATTATTAATTAAATCATTATTTAATTACTTCCAGAATATAGAACATGATTTATATATCATATATATTCAGTATATATATATATAATAGATAGATAAATGAAATGAAACACACTGTTCATGGAGACGGTAGTCCGTACGTACGCATGAACGCTGTTTTCCTTTCCTTATTCTCTTGAATGGAAGTAAGTAGATGACATACATATATACATAAATATAGTAGCTTTATAATGTAATATATTTCATTATTATTTCTTATATATATACTTTATAATCATTCTTAAATGGTTAACATGTAGAATGAATCTCATCGCGTCGTGGAGACGGTAGTCCGTATGTACGCACGAGCGATGATATCGTTCTCATGATCGTGAACTTGTGTTGAAGTGTATGTATACTATTTCAGTATCAATATCACATTATAATAATCATATATAGTTACTCATTACACCATTATACCCATCCAATTAAGGTGGTGGCGGAAAATAGATTACACCACGGCGTGGAGAAGGTATTCCGTACGTACGCACGCGCGGTGATTTACTTTTTCCGTAGGATGGATAGAAGGTTAATTAGAGTTGTTTAATATTTATAATAACATATCAGTATATAATAAATACTGATGTTATTACTTTATCATGAAACAACTAAAGAAGAAGAAGTTGAAGAATAAATAAATAGAAAAAGATCGGTAATGGATATTACCTCTTTTTGACGCGCCTTTTCTTATCCTCCACTTAAAGAACTAAGGATGGTCTTTGAAGAATTCCAGGACCTCTAGGATGATACTAGGGAAGTGGAGAAGAGATTTTGTCAGGGGTCGGCCGAGCTTGAATGCTCAAATTTGTGTGAGGAGGAGAGGGAGGAGGTTCCCTTTTATAATGGAGGAGAGGGGTACCTTTGGAATAACAAAAACTATTATTTTATTATAAAGTCAAATTCGGTTTTAAATAGCTCCAAATTGATATATTTCAAAGCTAAGGCGGGGATGGGTCTAAATACTTTCATAAAATAGGATTTAGAAAATTTTAGGTTATTATTTTAACCATATCAATTTGATTTAACTCTAAGTTAAATAATTTAACTTTTACCGTGTCTTTTTGTTTTCTTACAATATATGGTTAATAAACTTAGTATATCAAGCCAAACGAACCCCAAGATGTTTATTATTAATATATATAACCTTATCTAAGTCATTTGGCCGAACCTTATATTTTTAGGAATAAAATAACAATTAATAATATAATATTTGTTTTAAAAACTAATTTATGTCAATTTTGACACTATTTGGTACATGATTTTTATGAAATTCATAAAAGAATGATAAGTTCAAAAAAAGTTACTTAAATCAACAATAGAATGTCATAGTAACCTAGAAAATTAGTGTAAGTCATAAAAAGTTTCAAATTACATTTATTTGGGCATTTATAACCTCAATTATGTCAATATTTCATTAATTAGACAATTACTGCATCATTTTTGTGTCATAATAAATGATAATTATTTAATCCCTAAAAATTCTAAATAAATTCCTATGATGTATATAATTGTATTAGATTTCTGGAGAATATTCATTTTCTAAGTTTCATGAATTTTATAACTAAATTAAAATTATTATACTTATAAGATTTAAGAAAGTGACATGTTGTCACATTCTTTGGTTTTAATAATAATTAAATTATATTCATGGAAAAAAGTCCATAAAATGAATCTAATCTGATGGTTAGGTTATATGGGTCTAACGTTAGCCATCCAATAGGATTTTTTCCAAGTGTTAGTGTAATTTTATAATCTTATATTTACCCTTAATTACCTGATTTACCTTTAACTATAGTAAATAAAATTTACCGTAGTTACTATTCACAATGACCAAAAATAAAAAGTAGCTTATTAACATAATTTGGACCCACTGATTCCAAATATGGAATCCATTTTTCTAAATTCAATACACAAAATATGCAGAAATTAAAATAAAATTTATCCCGTTGTCGAAAGAAAACGAGTTTTTCTTTAAAACATTGCAAAAGATTGAATTGATTTAACCTATGAATTCAAGGTAAAATCAATGCTAATGACATAAATTATATTAAATGGTAAAAATATATTCTATTTATACTTTAAAACCATTCAATATTATAATTTAACCATAGAAGATATTACGATGAAAAAAGTTGTTTTTAATTAAAATATAGCATGTTTTTACTATTCATTAAAATATGAAAGTTATTGGAAAAATATCAAAACTTTATCTAATGTATATTTTTATATCCTGATTCAAAAGAAGAATTTTATTTTGTCAAATTGAACATATAAACATTTCAAAAACTAGATTTAAAGTGGGTGCGCCATCAAAAGGCGGCAAAACTGCATTTTTGGAAAAAATACTTATTTTACCCGAAACATTTATTTTGTTCTTATAACATGTTTTAGAAAATGTGTAAGACGACTAATAATGTTATAAGATTCAAAATTTAGTTAATACTATTCATAACGGCTAGTTCATAATAATATTATAATAATATATCGTTGTTTAGTAAAACCCGGTATTGCGTACAACACATGCTATCGAGGAAGGTCGTGATTGCGTGTAATGCAAGCCAAGTCAGGGTTGCGTGCTGTGCAAGAATCCTTCGTTGTTTCGTATATCATAATCCAACCATATTTCATTTATACATTGAATATATATATATATATACTCAATGTTGCATAGAATAACTATTATCAAAATTATGTGTAACACGATCCAAGAATAGTATTGCGTATACTACAAGCTAATTCGATGTTGCGTATAGTGCAAGGTAATCTTGGTGTAGCATACAATACAAGACATTAACGAAATTAAAATAATATTTTTCATAAAATCTCGGGGTGTTACAATGCTCTTAAATACTCTTGATGTGATCTTTCACTTTTCTATTCAAGCAATCGATCTCCATTTTCTGTTCTTAAATCTTGAGCTTATGCTCATCAACCTTTTCTGTGTGCTCTGGCCTGGAAGACTTATGATTTTCAATTTATTTCACAAGATCAGACTTCTCTTCTTCTTGCTGTTTCATGTAGAGTTTTGCATCAGGTACCTCCTTGTTGGATTTCATTGTTTTTTCTCTCAAAACATCTATCTCTTCAAGAGCTTCTTCTAATTCAGCTTCCATGTCAACTCTCCCTTCCATTTATTCTTCTTCCTCATCAGTTTCGGTTTATTTCTTTTCTTGAGCACTACTGACAACAGCCACCATTGCATTTTGTCCAGGATCTTTGCAGTTTTCTATCCCTTCAATTTCTTTACCCTCAGACTCTTCTGAACTGTCTATTTCTTGTGAAAGAAGATTCTTCTTCTTAAAGAAATTTCTCTTGAACTGCTTCTTCCCTTTCACAAAGGCTGAAGATTTTGTCTTGGGAATTTCAACTTCATATTCATCATTTTCTTCTTGAAACTTTTTGTGGCACCTTTCAGCAAGATGAACAACTTTTCCACATCTAAATCAAGCAAGTGGAAGCTTCCCTTTGAACTTTACTTTTCCTATTTGATGATTTGAGGAGAGGAATGACATTGCCTCATCTGTCTCTTCTTCATCCTGAGAATCTTCAATGGTAAGCTTCTTCATGGCCTTAAATTCCACCTCTTTGGACTTCCCCTTTTCCATAGCCTCATTAACATCGTTCCTCATTTCATATGCAAACAAGGTACTGTGCAAATTTTCCAGTGTCAGCTCTTTTGGATCTTTATGTTCTAGAACTGAAACTTTCGGATTGAACTGAGGTGGAAGTTTCCTCAAGATGTGCTTTACGATCTTTATGTCTTCAATGAATTCTCCAAGACCTCATATATATTCCACAACAATATTTACCCTGTCAAAGAATGTGTCAACAGACTCATTCGGGATCATCTTCAGATCTTCATATTTATTCCACAACACCTGCATCTTTTCCTCTCTGACCTTTGAATCCCCTTCATATATATTCATAAGCTTTTCCCACATGGAATGTGACATTTTTCATGACATAACCATCGTGTAGATGGGATTGGAAAGGGCCCCCCAAGGCATTGATTGCTTTGGAATCAGCATCCAACTCTCTATGCTCAGCTTCTGATAATGAACCACTAGTAATATAAGCTGTGATACCATGCATAGCTGCTGAAAACACATCCATTCCCAAAGATCGGAAATAGTGTTTCATTTGATTCTTCCATATCTGAAAATTAAATCCGTCGAAGATCCGAATCCCTCTATGATTGGTGACCTCCATTGAGAAAATAACTAATATCAACCTTTCCCTTTGATACCAATTGTTAGGTCCACAAGGCTGAATACATTGAGAGGGGGGTGAATTAGGATACGACCAATTTAAAATTAACACCCGTTCTGATCTTGTTTCACTGTTAAAAAAACACACTTCTCTCTCTTTCCTGTTGCACAAAGTAAACAGAAAGTAAAGCATGCACAGGACACATCAATTTTACTTGGTTCACCGCAAAGGGCTACGTCCAAGGAGCAGACGTCGACAAGTTTCCGGTCGTACCAATTCCACTAAACATCACTAGCTGTGGATTACAATTTTCGGGCTAGATCACTTCTATGCCCAGGCTCACTGCCTTTATAATTTTTAGGGTCAGCTCACTACTTCCCCAAGGGTCACTCCCTATTTCTCTCTCTCTGGATCACTGCCGGTGGAGAGGATCACATTCTTCCTCTTCCTTTGCTCACTGCTTCGGAAAAGATCCACTCACAGTTTATAGACCTGTACGTCTCTTCATTTGCATAAAGGAATGCATCTTCCTCTGTAAGTAGATGCTCTGTTGAAGCCCAACTTTCACTCGTAGATGAATATCTTTTTGCACCTAAGGTATCGGGAAAACTTCCAACTTCCACGCAGCCCGAAAATCACTACTGGAACCAAACCATACTTAGCGTGCAAGTCTATCTTGGCACGCAAGTATCGGCGCACAATTCACAACGGGCGCGCAAGTCCTCCTCAGACACTTACGCGACTCAAGGTTCCTCAACTCCAAACCTACACGACTCAGTTCCTTTTACACCCAATCCAATATTGGCGCGCAACTCCACACTGGAGCGCAGCTTCAAACACTGGTGCGCAACTATCACCCCGGCGTTCAAGTCCCACCTGCGCGACCACACACACCACTTGCGCGACCACCACACATGCGCGACGGGAGCTCTGATTTCTCAAAGTGTTGAACTACGGTTGGGAATGAAGAGGGGTGGTCCAGTATTTATAGGCAAATTGACCACCCTGCGCGACGACGTGCAAGTCACCTGCGTGACCCTGTCTTGGCGCACAAGTCTTCTGTCCTCTTAGACACTTGCGCGACCAACTCCCAAACTTGCGCGAACCTGTTTCCTTATCCATATTTTGATCTTCTGATTTCGAAAAACATATGGCGTGCAAGTTTACTATACTCCAAGTCCTCGGCGCGCACGTCCCTTTTCCAAAAACACTTTTCTTCATTTGTCGATTTTCAGGCCCAAAAATTTGGCAAACACTGGAAAACAGTGCCACCTGGTATCTATTATTTTGTACCGCCCCCAGATCATTCTTTCATTTTGTCGACGTTCTTGAATTAAACATGGATCGTTGTCCTCAGCTCTTGAACTCAACATTCCATCATGAAATCCTCTTTGTCAACAAATTTGTATGTCATTGTTTTGCTTTGTCAACAATCACTACTCAGATGTCCACTTTTCAACAAACACAATCACCTCAAAAATGTTTCAATGATACCTTGAGGGATTTTTTCCCAACAGATCCATAACCAACAATGAACAAATAATATAAAAATTGATATGTACATCCCAATACTAAATAACATGATCATTAATAAAGGTCTTTATTTTTCAAACATCACCTTCAATTACCTAATCAAAAATCAAAAATCACCAAAATATGAGAATAATGTAAAACTCCATCATCACTTAAAAGCAAGAAATAGGGATTAGACACTGTTCCTAACTGAGAAAATCCATTCCTTGAATGTAAAAAATACCTAAAACTCTTCATGCCTATACACTTCTTAATTTTCTAGATTGAAACCTCATTTTATAGAATGTTATTCTTCTGGAATTCACCTTTATTCTTAGTTTATATAGTTTTATCAATTTTATGAAGTAGAGAATTTTCCTTCTTTTAATCTTACTCAATCCGATTGGATTTTTCAAACCAGTTTGATAATATGATTAGACAATCTTTTGGTTCATGATCATCCTTCTTCTTGATTGTATATTCCTTCTTTGTAGAAACTATTTCTGAACATGCGATAATTGTTTCTTTCAATTTATCTTCAAATAATTATTATTGTTATGGAATCTATGTCATAAATTCTTAACTATTTGGACTAATTGGTTTCCCTTCCACACACACTTTCAACAGCCATTAGAGTACCCTTTTTAGGCTCCCTTTCAAACTCCACACTAGAATTGGCTGTAGGATCGAATAGTAGATATAAGTCTATTAGATGGAACAATACAAGAGGGGGGGTGAATTGTAGGTTTAAAAACTATTGAGTTTTAGTAACAAAGATATTAGTTTAAATGATCTTAAACTAATACAAATACAAATACCCACAATTGTATTGAATGTAAAAGGTAAGATGTATTGTAATACTAATGTAATGTAAAACAATTGTATTCAAGATGAACACAATAATCAGAGTAAAACAGATATGAATGATTCTACCCTAAAGCATATAGAACCAATCAATTCAATATGTAATAGAATGATTGTAATTGAAACAATTACAATTGAATATGTAAAGAAGAAAGGAAACAATACAAATCCCTTTCTAATACAAGTAACAGCGGAAATGTAAAAGTAATACAATTCTTTTAACCCAAAGAGAAGGGTTATCCTTTCACCTAGGATAAAAGGTCTGTCTCACCAACACCTTGGTGAGCCCTCGATACGATGATCGGCACGTCTGTCTGCCTATCCCCGGCAGCCCTCGATACGATGATCGGCATGTCTGTCTGCCTATCCCCGGCAGCCCTCGATACGATTATCGGCACGTCTGTCTACCTATCCCTGGCAGCCCTCGATTTTGTAGGTAATCGGCACCTCTGTCTTTCAATTACTTGAAAGCCCTCGATACGATGATCGGACGCACAAAGCTGATGAGAGAAGTCACAGTGTCTCTCTCTAGAATCTTCGTAGTTCACAGTCTCTTTATTCGTTCTCTTTGTTCATCGTTGTGTTCTCAGCTTCAAATGACCTCCTATTTATAGGCCTCAGGTTCCAATGGTCATATTTCCTCCAACGGTCATATTGAAACAGAAAGCACGACATCGCTTTGATTAGTTTGTAACTAACTCAACGACATCGTTTTGTTAGGACAAGAGATATATAGAAATGTAAAACATGAGTACGATTCATATGCAGAGAGAGTTTTTGACAAAGTACCAAAACAAATAATGATCATCTGAATAGCAGAGTCAGTACGATACGATTGACAGAGTCAGTACGATACGATTGACAGAGTCAATTACGATACGTTTTGGTCTGTACGATCAACATCGTACGATACGATAAACATGATAAAAGACAATTGTAATATACAAACATGTGATAGAATACATTTGTGATTTCCAAAACATGATATAGAAGTCAAAAGAAGACTTTTGACTTAACAATCTCCCAGTTTTTGGAAAGCACAAATACACAAAGTAAATGAAACAAGAAATACTTATCTCCCCCTGAGTTTAAAAACTCTTCTGAATAAGAAAATTGAATACAACTAACTCCCCCTTAGGTATTGACTTTCCTAAGGATTGTATTCATAGATTTTCCTTAAGAGCATTGTAATGCATTCTCCCCCTTTGTAAAACAATCTTTTCTTTGTAAATATTCCCCCCCTTTGTGATTTACAAAAAGAAAGGAGTAATCTAGAATTGTCTGAAAGAGTTAGTGAAGTAATACAAGACAATGGATAAAAGAGAAAGGATTATAAGAGTTATTACAAAACAAACAAGTTCCAAAAGAAACAAATACAACAATCATTTGTTTTCTCTTTCCTTCTCTTTCTTTATAAGCTCATGAAGCACAGATTTCATCTTCTTGATCTCCTTCTTGTCTTCAGAAATTGATTCACCCTGAGTTTTGAGAAGCTCTTGTTGATCCGCAAAAATATGATCTTGATTTCTGATGGTCTCCTCCTGTACTCTGATTACTTCTTCAAGGGTATCAATTCTGTTTTGCAGAGTCTTGTTATCCTTGGACAACTCAGAATTTTGATTCTTCAGTAAAATCATTTTATCTTTGAAAGATGAAACCTTCGAGAATTCAGATTGGAAAGCATTCATCCTATCTTGCAAGTCTTTTACTGAAGGAACATCGGCTCTTTGAGAAGATAAAAGGTTCATCCTTTCAACCGTTTCTCTATCAAGCTTGTTAAAAGCAATTGCTAGCTCATTTGATAACCTCCTTATATCTTCAATAGCTATTTCATGATCATTGATTGAGCTCTCTGTTTTGTAGGACCACTTGGTCATCTTATTGCAAGCCTTCTTATGAGCAACTGAGCTTTCTGAAAGAACTTTCAGATCGGCTTCTACTGACAAAACTTTCTTTCTCAATTCTTTTACAGAGCCAAACTTTTTCCTCTGATTTTCAGTAATAAAATCAATCTTCCCTTCCAGCCTCGGGAAATAAGGAATGGTTTTCTCCATCCTTCTCAAAACATGAACAATGTAATCACTCTTCTTGAGAGAGATTGTATGCTCTGAATCAGTATCTTCATCGTACGATGCTAGTTCATACGATCTGCTTGAATCAACAACTGGCTGTTTCCCTTTCGCTTTTTCTTTCTGTTTTCTTTCATCTTCCACTTTGTCACTAATGACAACTACTTTATCAGACTGAGAAGATTGAGCATCTTGCTTTTCTCGAGATGACATCCAGTCCGGAGATCTTTCCTGATCGGCATGAGGAGTTTTTTGAACACCTTCGCTCAGCTTTTGAAGCGATTCCTCTCTACTTTTCTTTGAACTTTGAAGAAATTCTAACAGAAAATCTCCTTCTTCTACTTCCACTTCTTCTATCACTTGTTTTCCTTTTTCTTTCTCAGGCAGACTCTGTACGATGGGCTCTTGGTGCACTTCCACAGTTAGTTGAGCACTAGCATCTTCAACTTCTTTCAAGACTTTAGAGATATCAAAGTCCTGAGCCTTTCTTTTCAAAAGAGTCTTCTTTTTCTTTTCCGCTTGAAGGGTTTCTTCTACCCTTATTCTTTCTGCAAAGGCCTCAGCAGGGTCAAGACCAAACTTTGGATCACCTTCCTTTCTCTGTTCCTTGTCCTTTCTCCATTTGGCTACAACTTCCTTGCTGTACCTTGGCTTCTTCTTTGGTTTTGAACTAGTTTGAGGATCAGACTTTCGAGTAACCCCGGTGGATTGATTGTCCTTGGCTGGCATAGGTGCCAATTGATTCTGAGCCAATTCAGCTTCTACATCTCTGACAAAAAGTTTTTAATTTGAATCAAAACAAACATTCAGCTTTTTCATCGTACTCTTATTAATCAAAGATGGCCTCAAATCCATAGGTTCTCCTTTCAAAGGAATGTTACAAAACTTCATACTCTCAAGAATGAATTTCGTAAGGATAGCTGGATACATTATTATCTGGGATTTAATCCCTCCTTTCTTGACATTCTTGATGGTTTCAAAAACATATCCCATGAGATTTACTTTCCTCATATTCACAAGATAGTCGAGCATAAAGACATCAGAAACTTTAAGAGTTTCTCTATCCCCTTTCCTTGGGATAAGAAAACCTTGCATCCATAAAGTGACAAACCGATTGTCCGGTGAAAGATGAGAAACTTTCCTCTTTTCCTCATTAATAACAAACAAAGTTTTTTCAGCACTTTCTCTATTAAACGTACCAACTTCCTCTGGTAGTTTGTGAGATGGACAAAATGCATCGCCTTCTATAGAAACATTCAGAAAATGTGCCGCTTGTTTCACAGACATAGATAATTTTCTATCGTACACAGCGAAGTTAATAGTCATATCTTTGTCAAAAGAAACGGTTTTGTAAAACTGACAAACTTCATCAAAAAGAACTGGATCTTGAATATCAGGCTTTTCCACACAGAGATGTTCCCATCCTTGAAACAAAATGATCCTCTTGATTGTAGAATCATACATATCGAAAAAAACTCGGGATACTAACCTTTCTCTATGAAAGTCTTTCTCTGTAAAAGTCTTTGAAGACATTTCGGCAGGAGTATTAGCAGAAGATTGAGACATAAAGGTTCTGCCGATGAGAAGATCGTACGATTTTTTATAACTGGTGGAGCAGAGCTTCGCCTCAATTTCTGAACAATCAATGTGGGTTTGGGGAGGGGAGGGGGGTATTTATAGGCAATAAAGAGATGACCGTTGATATTCTACGGTCAAGATTAGATAATACCAGATCAATGGTTAGGATTAAAGCAAAACAAAATTTAAAAAAATGAGAAAAGTGAAAAGAAACCTGTCGGAGAACATAAGGTGATTGCTGGTTTTGGTATGAATCAAAAGTAAACACAATCGTAAGGAGAAAAAAAACATGATGCCGATGGAAAACAAAGTCATTACTATGATCGGATCGTATGATGGAATAACAGTTGTTACCATTAACTGACAGTACGATGGAAAACAATCTCAATACTATCATCGGTCGATACAAAAAAAATTGAATGATACGATGGAAAAGAATTTCAATACTATCATCGGTCGATTCAAAAACTATTGAATGGTACGATGGAAAAGAATTTCAATACTATCATCGGTCGATTCAAAAACTATTGAATGGTACGATGGAAAAGAATTTCAATACCATCATCGGTCGATTCAAAAACTATTGAATGGTACGATGGAAAAGAATTTCAATACCATCATCGGTCGATTCAAAAACTATTGAATGGTACGATGGAAAAGAATTTCAATACCATCATCGGACGATACAAAAATTTTTGAACGATACGATGGAAAAGAATTTCAATACGATAAACAGAAAAACTGAAATGGTCAATACGATAAACAGAAAACAAAACAATCCAAAGAGTAAATAGTTAAAGAAAATAAGATAAAATAAGCATAAAGACAGAAAGAAATGTCCTCCCCCTTTTTACGAGGAGTTTCTTACTATTAGGAGAGATGTAAACAGGAAGTAGATATGAATGATTATTTTAATGAAATCATTCCTAGCTTCTGTTTTATAAATTCAAATCTATCGGAAGGTAAAGGTTTTGTAAAAATGTCAGCAAGTTGTTCTTGCATTCCGATGAATTGTAAAACAATATCTCCTTTTTGTGTGTGATCCCTAAGAAAGTGATGCCTAACATCTATGTGTTTTGCACGAGAGTGATGTGCTGGGTTTTTACTAAGAGCTATGGCACTTGTATTATCGCACAAAATTTGAGTTTTGGAGAAACTCAAACCATAGTCAGTGAGTGTGTGCTGCATCCACAATACTTGAGCACAGCAACTTCCAGCTGCTACATATTCAGCTTCAGCAGTGGAGAGTGCTACTGAGTGTTGTTTCTTGCAGGACCAAGAAACCAAAGAGTCTCCTAAGAAATGACATGTTCAAGATGTACTTTTTCTATCCATTCTACAACCACCAAAGTCAGCATCTGAAAAACTTTTTAAAACAAAATCATTTCCAGAAGAGTAGAAAAGTCCTAAATCCATAGTGTATTTTAAATACCGAAAGATTCTCTTTACGGCTTTTAAGTGAGACTCTTTTGGATTAGATTGATATCTTTCACATAAGCATACAGAAAACATCAAGTCGGGCCGACTAGCTGTCAAGTATAGAAAACTCCCTATCATACCTCTAAAAATTGTTTGATCTACTGGTTTCCCAGTTTCATCAAGATCAAGAGTATTTTAGGTACCAATTGGGGTGCTAATACTTTTAGTTTTGTCAAATACATACTTTTTGAGTAAGTCTTTAATATACTTATGTTGAGATATATAAGTTCCTTCTGGTTTTTGAGATATTTGAAAACCAAGAAAGAATGTTAACTCACCCATCATACTCATTTCAAACTCAGATTTCATCAAATTTGCAAAAGAATCGGTTAAAGATTTCTGAGTTGATCCAAATATGATGTCATCAACATAGATTTGGACAATCAAAACATTTTTGTTTTCCATTTTGATAAAAAGAGTTGGATCTGCTGTACCTTTTGTATAATTGTTTTGTAAAAGAAATCCTGTAAGTCTATCATACCATGCTCTAGGGGCTTGTTTAAGACCATATAGAGCCTTGGTAAGTTTAAAAACATGATCAGGATGTTTTGGGTCTTGAAAACCAGGAGGTTGTTCAACAAATACTTCTTCTTGAACAAAACCATTTAGAAAAGCACATTTGACATCCATTTGAAATAGTTTGAAATTGAAATATGCTGCAAAGGCTAATAGAATACGAATAGATTCAAGTCTAGCTACATGGGAATATGTTTCTTTATAGTCTATTCCCTCTTGTTGATTATAGCCTTTAGCAACAAGTCTTGCTTTATTTCTTACAATGATTCCATTTTCATCACACTTGTTTCTGAAAACCCATTTTACACCAATTACAGTTGTTTCTTTAGGTCTTTCAACTAAAGTCCAGACTTGATTCCTTTCAAATTCATTTAGTTCATCCTGCATTGCTTTGATCCAATCATCGTCACCTAAGGCCTCACTTGGACTTTTAGGTTCAAATTGGGAAAGAAAAGCAAGATGTTCTATTTCATTTCTTAAGGAATTTCTTGTCCTTACAGGTTGATTTATATCACCAATGATGTTATCACTGGGATGATTCCTAAGAAACAATTGATTTGGGTTTTGTAAAACCTGTTCATCAACATATGGTAGAAAATCTTCTGTGGTAAATGTTTCAGGAATACTTTCGTGAACATTTTCCTTATCAGAATGCTCTTCTAATAAAGGTTGATAAACATTTTTAGAAAACACATTCGAGGATGTAGGATTGGGTTGGTTGAAAACAAAAGGGTTAGTTTCATCAAATTTTACATGTACTGTTTCTTCAACAGTACAAGTGTTTTTATTGAAAACTCTATAAGCCTTAGAGGTTGTGGAATAGCCTAGAAAGATTCCTTCATCAGATTTTGGTGCAAATTTGTGTAAATTATCTTTTGTATTCAGAATGAATACTTTGCATCCAAAAACTTTGAAGTAAGAAACTTTAGGTTTTCGGCCAGTCCATAACTCGTAAGGAGTTTTATTAAGAAATGGTCTAGTTAAAACACGATTTATAGTATAACAGGCAGTACTTACAGCTTCAGCCCAAAAGTGATTAGCAATTGAGTATTCACTCAACATGGTTCGAGTCATTTCCTGAAGAATACGATTTCTTCTTTCAACAACCCCATTTTGCTGAGGAGTTCTTGGGGCTGAGAAATTGTGAGTAATACCTTTCTTACTACAAAAAGTTTCAAAATCTAAGTTTTGAAATTCACCACCATGATCACTATGAATAGGTAACAATGGTAGGTTTTTCTCATTTTTAACTTGGGCTCTAAAAGTTTTGAAATAGAAAAAGGCTTCAGATTTCTTTGTGAGAAAGTAGACCCATGTAAATCTAGTAAAGTCATCAACTAAAACAAATACATAGTATTTGCCTCCAATGCTTCCAGATTGTGAAGGACCAAACAGATCCATATGCACAAGCTGTAATGCATTAGAAGTTGAAACTTCATTAATTGGTTTAAAGCTAGTTTTATGTTGCTTGCCAAATTGACAAGGATCACAGACTTTTGAAGAATCATATCTAAGATCCGGTAGCCCTTTTACAAGTCCTTTCTTTGAGAGTTTTCTTAGGTTTCTCAAATTACAGTGTCCTAGTCTCCTATGCCATAGCCACGATTGGTCTTCTATTACACTTAAACAAGGTATGTTTTGGTTCCTAAGGTCTTCTAAGTTAATAGTGTAAACATTCTCTTGCCTATGGGCAGATAGAATGAATTCATCCTTGGAATTGTGAACTAGACACTTATCATTTCTAAAATTCACAAGGTAACCTTCATCACATAATTGACTTATGCTGATGAGATTGTGCCTAAGACCTTTTACAAATAAAACATTTGAAATAAGAACTTTTCCAAGAAAAACGATATTACCTATACCAACAATCTTTCCTTGAGCATTATCTCCGAATGTAACTTTTCCTCCTTTTGTTTTGATAACCTTTTCAAAGAAATCTTTGTTTCCAATCATATGTCGAGAACAACCACTATCCATGTACCAAATGTTCTTATTGATACACTTCTCGTTTCCCTGAAAAAGAAACAATTAGATTTTTGGAATCCAAACTTGTTTGGATCCAGAAGGGTTAGATAAAAGAATTTTAGGAATCCACATTTGTTTAGTAAAATGAGCTTTATGAAATCCTAAGGATTGAGTTTTGTTAAGAGAACAATCTCTTCTCCAATGTCCACCACATTGACACTTGGAACAGAAAATGGTTTTTTGAGGAACAAAATAGTTATTGCTAAAAACAGGTTTGGAATAAGTATAACCAAGACCAGAACGATTTCTCAATGGTCTAATTTGAGAATACATCCTATCAAAGTTTTCTTTTCCATGAGTAAAGTTTGACAAACACTTTTTCAAGGATAAAATCTCTGACTTTAGTTTTAAAACCAAATTCTTGTTTTCTAAAACATTTGAATTAGAACTAGAGTTAGACTCTAAAAAGTTTTTCTTTGAAATTTCAGTTTCAAGATCCTTAGAAAGTTTATCCTTTTCAGATTTGACTTTCTCAAGGGTTTTCAAAATACTTTAAAAATCAGAAGTTTTCCCATCAAGATCTTTAGAAAGATCTAATATTTCTTTAGTCAAAATAGAAATTCTAGAATTTGCTTTTTCAAATCTCTTTTTGAGTTTAGAATTTTCATTTTCAAGTAATTTAGAAAATCTAGAGACTTCTTCAAAAGAAGGTAAAGTATCATCTTCTGATGATGAGGGTTCATCATTTGAAGATTCATAATATCTATTGTCAACATAATTTGCATTTAAAGAGACATTTGTAACAGCTTCAGCATTATGTACCTTAGCCATGAGACAATGATCTTCAATTGGTAGTCTGGCTAGAAGTCCAATATTCTTTTGTCCTGACGTCTCATATTCTGAAGAATCATCTGAGGAATCACTACCACTTGCACTCCACGTATCATTTGCTTTCAAGCCTTTCTTCGTCTTATAAAACCTTTTCTTGTTTCTTTCAGAGTGTTTCTCTTTTCTATCTTTCCTCTTCAGTAAAGGACAATCAGGCCTTATATGTCCTGCTTTCTTGCATTCATAACAAGTTACCTCTGAATCTTTCCTATCTTTCCAGTCTTTCTTTTTGAATCTATATTGAAAATCTTTCTTTCCCACAGTCTTGTTCATCCTTCGAGCAAGATTAGCTAACTCATTATCCGAAAGATTACAATCACTTGAATCAGATACAACAACTTTCTTGGATTTAGACCTTGTAACCCTTTCAGGTGTTTTAGCTTTAGATGCAAAAGCTACACTTCTATTCCCATTCTTCTTCTTATTGAAATCAGCATCTCTTTTCATTCTTGTTTCGTGCTGTAGAAGAGTTCCAAAGAGTTCATCAAGAGTAATCTGGGAAACTTTTCTATTTTCATCAATAGCTGTCCTTTTTGACTCCCATTCATTTGGCATAATATCTATA
The DNA here is from genome assembly GCA_963277665.1 of Viscum album. Classification (NCBI taxonomy): domain Eukaryota; kingdom Viridiplantae; phylum Streptophyta; class Magnoliopsida; order Santalales; family Viscaceae; genus Viscum; species Viscum album. The sequence goes on along the minus strand of OY728167.1, from coordinate 277,870,778 downwards.
ATCTTGTCAACAAGAGCTTCATCATCAAGACCTTTTTCCCCCATAGATTGTAAGCTGTTGACAATTGTCATAAACCTTTGTTGCACTTTGCATACTGGCTCTCCATAAGGAAAAACAAATCCATGATACTCTGCTCGAAGCATTGCTCTCCTTGTTTCTATAACCTTGGATGTACCAAAATGAGTGACTTCTAATTTCTTCCAAATACAGTTGGCTGCTTCACATGAAGATATCTGACTGTATATATTCCTGGTCATAGAACATAATAAAGTATTGCGTACCTTGTAATTCAGTTGATATTCTTGCTTCTCTTGGTTGGTAAAAGTACTAACTTCTTTGTCAGGAATTTTGTAACCCCCAGTAAGCATAATAAAATTGTCTACACCAGTATTGATGACGAAAGTCTTCATACGATCTCTCCAATACTCATAATCATTCCCATCAAAGATCGGTGGTCTAGAAGGATTCAGATTATCTATTGATCCGATATTCATTCCTGCCATCTAATATAACAAAAACAACTTTTCCACTCCACACGTTAGTGTAGTAAGTATTCAAGATAGTAATAAGAAGTAAAGCTAGTAATACAAATCAGTGGAAAACCGCCTTTGATACCAATTGTAGGATCGAATAGTAGATATAAGTCTATTAGATGGAACAATACAAGAGGGGGGGTGAATTGTAGGTTTAAAAACTATTGAGTTTTAGTAACAAAGAGATTAGTTTAAATGATCTTAAACTAATACAAATACAAATACCCACAATTGTATTGAATGTAAAAGGTAAGATGTATTGTAATACTAATGTAATGTAAAACAATTGTATTCAAGATGAACACAATAATCAGAGTAATACAGATATGAATGATTCTACCCTAAAGCGTATAGAACCAATCAATTCAATATGTAATAGAATGATTGTAATTGAAACAATTACAATTGAATATGTAAAGAAGAAAGGAAACAATACAAATCCCTTTCTAATACAAGTAACAGCGGAAATGTAAAAGTAATACAATTCTTTTAACCCAAAGAGAAGGGGTATCCTTTCACCTAGGATAAAAGGTATGTCTCACCAACACCTTGGTGAGCCCTCGATACGATGATCGGCACGTCTGTCTGCCTATCCCCGGCAGCCCTCGATACGATTATCGGCACGTCTGTCTGCCTATCCCTGGCAGCCCTCGATTTTGCAGGTAATCGGCACCTCTGTCTTTCAATTACTTGAAAGCCCTCGATACGATGATCGGACGCACAAAGCTGATGAGAGAAGTCACAGTGTCTCTCTCTAGAATCTTCGTAGTTCACAGTCTCTTTATTCATTCTCTTTGTTCATCGTTGTGTTCTCAGATTCAAATGACCTCCTATTTATAGGCCTCAGGTTCCAACGGTCATATTGCCTCCAATGGTCATATTGAAACAGAAAGCACGACATCGTTTTGATTAGTTTGTAACTAACTCAACGACATCGTTTTGTTAGGACAAGAGATATATAGAAATGTAAAACATGAGTACGATTCATATGCAGAGAGAGTTTTTGACAAAGTACCAAAACAAATAATGATCATCTGAATAGCAGAGTCAGTACGATACGATTGACAGAGTCAGTACGATACGATTGACAGAGTCAGTACGATACGATTGACAGAGTCAATTACGATACGTTTTGGTCTGTATGATCAACATCGTACGATACGATAAACATGATAAAAGACAATTGTAATATACAAACATGTGATAGAATACATTTGTGATTTCCAAAACATGATATAGAAGTCAAAAGAAGACTTTTGACTTAACATTGGCAAGCACAAGACCACTAAAATATCAAATATTGATACTTAACCCAACATATTGATATGAATGACATCTTATAAATACATAAGCTCTAAATAGCATATTCACCAATATAAACAACTCATAATTACCTGAACACACTGACTATACCAACCACTATTGGTAAATCATTAATTTTGGTGTGGTCTTGGAAACAAATATGGTTCATCCAACATCCATATCCAGACACTAAATTCATCCATTTACTGTCTAAGTTCATACATTTCAAAACCTTGATAATGGCCACATTCCCTTGATATGTATTTCACTCAAAAATGACAAGTATGAATCTCCCCACTATAGTATTATCGATTCCATCATCAATCCTACATACACATGTCTAGTGCCACATATCAAATTATGATCACTATAGAGGATCCTATCCCAATAATCTAAACAAAAATTCTTCATTTAAAAACTATCATCTTTCAAGCATACATTATATCCAAAAAAATTAATACATTAAAATATATTAAATAGACAAATCCAAATTATAGAAAAAAATAATAACTTTAAGAATACCTCATTAAGTATGGTACTAAAATTCACTTCACCTAGGATGGCTTATCCCAATAAAATAACATAGAAAACCAAATCTCGACACATACATGAAACCTATTTTTCCCATCCCAACATGATGGGAATGCATGTAAATTCTTGATACATGATAAATAGACCACGGTTCATATATTTTTCTAATATTGAGCTGAGATATTACTCATTCATTTTACTCTGTCACCCTCATACTGAGGCTCACCAACCAACATTCATTCCTACCCGGTTTCCATCCTTCTCCGTGCACCTTCCTATGAAATGGATGTATCTACATAGATAGCTCAGTATTTCTTGAATATATCCTAGTAGGTGTCCAGATAAAAGGAAGATAATGATTCCCATAATGAGTACATAATACCATTGAAAATCTAGAATTCCATTACGAATAAATTTCATTTGAAGGATGGCATGAAATGAATAAACCTTTCAAATTTTGTGGCATACTCCATTTCGGATTCCCATAATGATATAACTCCATGAATACCCAAAACATTCTCTTATTCTATAAATCTACCGTAGCCTCTCATAGAAGAGGGAATAAAACTCGATCCATAAAACCTCCTCATTCCTTCTTTTATGATCAAATGTATTTATCCATTCTGATTCATCTCCTTTGAATTTAGAAACATCTAGTTTCACCCATATATCCTCTAGAGTTCCAATCATTTCAAATAGGAACTAAACTTCAACATATTCTAAACATCCTACGATCCCATGTCACTATTGAAAATTAGATACTGCTACTCCTAGAACTCATGGATAACTTAGAAAACCATTGATTTTCCTTTTCGAAGGCCTTGGTCAATGGATCAAAGTATTTGTAACATAATATGAGGGAAACAACCACTTGAGAATATATCCCATGAGAACACAATTTCATCCTAATTAGATACTTTGTTGAAGAATTTTGACTCAACATCATCTCATAATAACAACATTACTAATTAGAAACCCATCACGCCACAATCCAATGAATGAAATACTACAACAAAATCACGAAACTACATTTAATCCTTAATTCATAAAAAACTATCATTTCCCAAACACCAAACCCTATGGTTTATCATAATAATATATGGGTTACTCTCCTTCACACCAAGCATAACAACCAAATCCCACACATTCACCCTTGATAATAAGAAACCCTCCACCCCCTTAACTGATATAACAGGCAACTTCCTAATAAAAATACACAATCAAATCATCCTGAAATCACCAAAATTCCCTATATCGAGAGTTTTACATCAAAACATCAAGAAAAACTCCAACAAGAACCACCAACTTAAGGGATTTCCACTAACGCAAACCCCCAAAGACAAATCCAAACCATACCCAATACATAGCCATCATACTCCAAATGCCACCCTAACACCCAAACTCAATTGCATGAAGAGAGATATGATTCTACCTACAAATAGTGAAACTATTGAGTAGAGGTTGCCGGGGAGGAGGGAGCCATTGTAGGAGAGTTCTTCGGGGAGGAGGGTGTCACTGTGAGAGAGGGGTGCACTGTGAGATCGTCGGGGAGATCGTCGGGAGGAGGATATGTCGTCGGGGAGGAGGGATGCACGGTGATAGGGCTTCGAACTGGGGGGAGGAAGAGGGATGTGGGGTGGAGGAGACTCCATTGGGGAGGAGGGATAAGTGATGATAGGGCTGCGAATCGGGGAAGGAGAGGAGGGCTGCGGGGAGGAGGGCTACGCAGTGATAGGGGAGAGAATCGGGGGGGGGGGAGGGCTGTGGATCGGGGGAGGAGGACGATCCCGATACAACTTGGGAATAAAACGACGCTCGCGTGTATTATTGATTTAGTCACAAAGATGGAATTAAATGTGGCAATAAAAAAGATACAGCCACGGACCTATAAAACCATGGCTATAGGTCCGTGGCTATAGCCCAAATTTTTATTAGTGCCTACCTATAAAGGAGTTAGATCTCACCAAAATTAAAGGAGGAATAAAATTCAAAACCTCACATTAAATGATGAATCCAAAAAATACTAATTAATATTAAAATAGGGAACTGAAAAAAACCTTCAAAATGAACTTGAATATTTTTTAGGCTTGATTCTTCCTATAAATATATCCTACATGTTTCTGAGGGACATAACCTAAACCCTGAGAGGAAGGATATTCAAACTGAGACTGGATCCTAGAATCTGAGAGTGGTTCTAATATCATAGAGTACATATTAAGTCTTTTTGCTTTTTTATCATTATCAAGGAGGAAAATACCAAAAATAATCTATAAATTTGATCATCATTCAATATTTCATTTCGAATTTTCCAAACAAGAAGATGAGTATATCAATAAGGTTCTATGTTTTTACTAGGGATAACTATGATACACAATTTATGTTCAACACTGTTCATGCATTTGAGGAGGGCGTGACACATAAACACTAGTAGATCATTTAATCAGATAATCTTCATTTCATTACTAGTCTCCTATATCTTCCACACCACTACCTAGAATTGCCAACATCCTCCACTATGTGCAGGAAAATACCTGAAGAGTTATAGTGGAATTTTTCTTCAAAACCACTATTGTTAGTTCTCATAAAAATGACCAAAAAAATTTATGTCTCTATAAATGAATCAAAAATTAAATACATGAAAACAACACTCATCGATTTCATTCAATCTATATGTTTGACCATCATGTTCAAAGTGTTGTAGGATTAATTTCTTCACAATCTAATCATGTAGATGTTATTTGTAAAATAATTCTGAATGATCTGAATTTATACATACATTTATAATAAATAACATCAAAAAATATCTCAAGGAAGACCAGTTCACACTAAAAAAGTTCTAGGAACCAAAAAATAACAAAAACCCTAATTAAAATTGGGCTAAAAGAAACAGGCAGATGAAAATCAACCTCAAAACGGTGGTGGGTGATCCAAAACAGTCTGATTTGCTTCAAATTCGGTGGAAAATTCTGAAACACGGCCTAAGCCGACCCAAGAGACTCATTGCTCACCATAACAAAGAACAAAATCAAAAGAATCTGTTTAACCCGTGAACTAGGTTTCGGCTGAACAAAATAGGGTGACGGGGGAGAATATAAATCATCCAAAAGAGGAAGAAGAATGGAAGAGGATAGCATACCTCGAGATGCCTACCAAGAAACTGGAATAAATCCTTTGAAATCACATGAAGAAGAGGACTCGGGAGTTGGACAGTGGCACGCGTGGCTAGAGAGGAGGGGGGAGAGATGGTCGTGCGAGACGGGAACCAGAGATTCAGTAGGGAGGAGGTGACGGGAACAGGAAATTCAGAGGGAGGAGGAGAAGGCAACCAGAGTGGGTGGAGGGCTCGATCTTGACCAGGAGGGGATAGATGTCGGGAGGAGTGTGAGATTAGAGATTTGGGGACCCAATATCAAATTGGAAAACACGCTGTATAGCCACAGTTATTAAATTAAAACGTGAAAATTAGGAAGATATAGCCACGGACCATTAAAATCATGGCTATATGTCTGTGGCTATAACTTTCATTTCTAGTCGTGATGTCTTTTTGATTAATGTGCCCTAGTCTCAGATGCCACAAATTGTATTCTTCTTCAATAGTCATGTAACAAATATTTTCATTACTATCAACCTGATACAAGTTGCCTATTGTTCTACATCCCTTCGTAATTGAATTACCTGTCTTTCCCTAGATAGTGCAGTCAGTCTGATTAAAAGTTACTATAAGTCTCGAGTCATAGAGTTGACTCATGCTAAGGAGATTATGACGTAGGCCATCTACATAAAGGTCTTCAGTCTTCTTTAGCTCTCCATTAGCTAATTCAGTACTTCCACTACCTTTGATTTTCAGAGCACTATCATTACCAAATCTTATTGTACCATCAACCATCCTTTTGATATACATTGACAGACCTACATTACCAATCATATGAGATGAAAATACGCTATATAGAATCCACGTGCTATTTCTTTTTGTAGCTTTTAGGGACACCTCTTCATGGTTGGATTTCTCAATTTTCTTCTTTTCCTTCCATGAGACATTAGATTGAGTGTAGAACATGGATGGCCTTTCAATTCATTCTTTCGTGTACATGGGTTCTTCATAGTCCAAATCTTCTTCCAGAGGAGAAAGTCTATTTTAAAGAGAAACACTATCTTGTTGACGATCATTGACTTGTATCCTTATCCTGCAATCAACTGACTTATGAGCAAAGTTAGAACAATGAAAAGAATATCCATAGAAAGTGTTTCTTCTAAAAGAATTAGGATATGAATTTTTTCATCTTTGTTGACCTCCCATATCTTCTCCATTCAAATAGATTCTTGCCTCTTCATAATATGACATGGTATGGCCCAGATATCAACAGAACTGAAACTTCATGAGAGGAAATGTCTTCTCACTTATGTTTATCCTCATTCCTTCTTTAATGGGATAATAGTTTGAGTCCCTCTTATTGTAGGAGGATCGTGGATAGTCTTATATTATTATTTTAGATTTAATTGTAGGTTTCTTTTTCAGTACTTCATGTGACTTTTCTACATGACCCACTTTCATCTTGACTTTATATTGGTATGATTTGTTTGTATAATTTGATGATTCAGCCTCACAACTGATTCCACTGTTTCCCATGCAAGCAGGTATTTGATCATTCAAAAAAATTTCAACTCCATTGGAATCACTTTTTTCTCTCTCCAACAACACAACATCTGAGAACCTTCCAATCATTATTTTCTTCCTTGATTATTTTTAAATTGATTCACTCTCACGTTTTATTCTAAGATTAACAACTTACCCTTCAAGAATCTCAGTAGTCTTTGTCTTTTCTTCGAGTCTAGTAGAGAGATCATTGAAGACCTTTGCTTGCTCTTTAATTCTCAGCTTTAGATCCACCGCATCATTAGTGATTTAAATAATCTTAGACTGCACATTCAAAAATTCTTCTAGTCATTCAATTTCAGCTTCAATGGATAAACATAATCAGATGATTCTTCTATAATTTATTTCCACTTATTTCAACTCTTACATTTGATCTTAATATTACAAATGGAATCTTTATGTTGTAACTCGTGATTGGAATTAATCGTCAACTGATTGCGTTGACCATAATCATTTGATGGTTTTGATTTTTTAATATTTACCATCATGGAAGCATGGTTTTTAGTTTTAAATTTTGGTTCTTCTTATTCACAGAATTCATTATCATCATCTTCCTTTTCACAGGGAAAACATTTCTTTGGCAAAATCTTTCAAGATTTTATGTCTCTATTTTTGAAAAATCATTTCTGATGCTTCTCAATGTTTTCATCTTCATTTTTTTCATCATTGATCTTTATTAAACACCGAGAGGCAATGTTCCTAACTTTTCCACAATGAAAACATGCAAGAGGTAACTTCCCTTTGAATTCACCTTTTTCCTTCTAGAACTTCTTTGCAATGAGATAAATAATTTATTTTTCCACATCATCTTCACCACTTCTATCTTTTGAAATTTTTAGTTTATCCATGGACTTGAATGGAATTTCCTTTCTCACTCGAGTCATAGCATCTTCTGGTTTTACTATCATTTCATATGCAACCAAGCTACTTAGTAGATCATCCAGAGAAAGTTTGAAAAGATATCTTTCCTCAAGGGCTGACACCTTTTCATTGTATGGGGGTGGAATTCTTCCTAATATTTTATTTACAATAAAAATGTCTTTGATTTATTCTCCCAGAACCCGAATTTCTCCAACCATTTCAGTAATTCGATTGAAGAATGAGTCTGTATTCTCGTCTGTATGCATCTTCAGATCATCAAACCTATTGTGTAGGACTTTTAATTTTGCCTCCTTCACTTAGATATCTCCTTCATAAATATTTTCAACATGATCCCACATGGATTTTGCTGAGGTGATACTCATCACCTTTAGATAGATCAGATCAGAAATTGCTCTGGTGAGTGCATTTTGTTCTTTAGCATCTGCAATAAGAATTTTCCTGTCTATGTCAGTCATATCTAGGCATGTTGGATCAGTGACTTGTATTCCTTACACAGTAGAAAAAAGAGCTTCCATTCCATGTGATCTTATATGAGATATCATTCTATTCATCCAGATCTGAAAATTGCTTCCATCAAAGAGAGGGACTCCTCTAACATTGGTTGAATTGTCCATAATGGTAAAAGGCAGATCAAACTCCAATAAACCTACCTCTAATACCACTTCAAGGACCCCAGAACACCCTGAGAGGGGAGGGGTGAATCAGGGTGTCAAATTTTTCTTTTTAATGTTGTGGATCTTGTTCCCACATTGGTAGGAACTTGATAGATCTATCAAACAAATGAAATCATGGAGTTGACACAACAATTTTACTTAGTTCACCACAAAGGGCAACGTCCAAGGAGCATACGCCGACAGTCTGTCGGTCATACCAAAATCCACTAATCTTAACTGGTTTATGGACTAAAAGTTTTGGTCACAGTCACTATATGCTAGGCTCAATGCCTTTAAAAATGTTCAAGGATACCTCATTGTGTCCCTTGGGTCACTCCCATTGACTCACCCTAGCTCACTGCCTTTGGTGAACTCCCAATCAGTTTATAAACATGAAGGTCTCTTCAATAGATTTGCATTGAAGTCTTTTCCTCTAATTATCACGAGACTCTTCTTGCATTGATGTCCGGAATTGATGCACTTGAACACACTGAACCACTAAACCGGATGATCAGAACATGCAAACAGGTTTCACTGACAATTTCACGCAACACTAAGTTTTACGCGCAACCTCAAGTTTTTCGTGCAACATTTCCTTTCTCGCGCAAGCCGGAAATTTTCACCAAAGTAGAAATTTTTCATGCAATATGTTTTTTTTTCGTGAAACTTGGAATTTTTCTCACAAGCTGGAATATTTCGCACAACTTTCAATTTTTCCTTGCGAGCCTGAATTTTTCACACCAGTCTAAATTTTTCGTGCAACACTAAATTTTTCGCACAACTCCCTTTTCGTGAACCATTTATGCACATCAGCACTCGGATCTTCTCTAAGTCTTCAACCATACAGAATGAGGAGGGTCACCTCTTATTTATAAGAATCTCTGATCTCCATTCACAAAACCCCCTATGGTGTGAAAAACCTCTCATTCGCAGCTTAATATTTTGCTTAGGTACCATTTTTCGCGCACATCTCCATGTTTTTCACACAGCCCATGCCTTTGTCATTTTTCGACGTTCTGAATCGGAAACACCTCTTGTGTGAAAAAACTCGCACCATTATTTCATGCACCATGCTTTATTTCATGAACCATGCTATTTTTCACATAGAGCTAACCTATTTCACGCACCACGTTATTTTTGTGCACACCTCCTTTTGTGAACAACCCATGCCTTCATTTTCCGATTTTCAGGCCCAAAAATTTGTCAAACACTGTGAAATGACGCCACCTTCAATACTTTCATCTTTTTGAACTGTACGATCACTTTACTGTGAATCATTATAAACTTCCAATGAGGATTGACAACAAACACAAAACACACTCCAATTCTTTCATAGAACGACCGTGGTTCCAACAAGAATTCATTCATAAAATTGGAAGAAGTGATATTGTTATACAACATGGCACAAATAATAGATTCCAAACACCTTTTTTATAGCCCCTTATGTATATAAATGGAGAATCAAACATTTGAGTTTTATGCAATTTTCAGAAAGTGAAAAATAATATCAATCCTCTTGATTTATTATTTTTATTCTTTGAGTCCTTTATCACTATGAGAAATCAGTGGATATATCATAGTGAATTATAAAACAAGATCCACCTTATCTTATTGCTCAAAAATCACTACATAGCCTAAAGTCTCTATCATTTGGACAATGGTTTTCACCATATATGGTTATATTGGAGGATTTTTAACTGGAACACGCACTACAACTTCATCACTATCATTCGAAGACACTCTTATTAAAAACACATATTCTACAAAATAATGGGAAAACCCCACCAAGAACCTAATTTAATTCTGTTATCCAAAATTTAATTTCATAGGACTAAAATACAAAGGTCTAATTTTATAGGAATTCTGGAAATAAAATCTTGTACATACCATGGTAAATCATGGTTTGTAATGAAATTGAGCTAGCGAGGAACACTCCAACACTACTTCTCATGTATCGATGGTCCTATATTTATTCTGTTAATAACCAACCCAGACATAAGATTATGGTAGAAAATAATGATCCCATGATTCAATTATAATTTTTCCCTTTAATACCATTTTCTAATAGACTGAACTAGTTCAACCCATAGTGTCACCTAAGATGGTCTTACATAGGGCCAAAGGCATGTTTTCGATCCCACGTGTAAGAAAGAAGAATAATTATATCATACAACAAAATATAGGAATAGCTCCACCCTGAATATAAGTATGATAAGATAGAATAAATTATAGTGTCCCAATTAATATCCAAAATGTATCATTTTTTCAAAAAACCAAATCATAAAGGCATCATTGTACAAGTGGATAATAAGGAAAAGATAATAAAACTCAATGAGTATCAATATGGAACATGACGTGACCCATGGGTCCTCCTCTTCATGCCCATATCTCACAACCATCATAAATCAATGTATAGAACCAGAAACCATGAATGTTTACCTCTACATGATGTTTTTCACATTCCTATATCATGAAAAGAAAAATCTACAAATTCCCTAAATAAAAAATTAGGGTTTGAGAAAAAGCACTATATAAGATTCCACAAATGAATCCATACAACATTTATCCACATGAATCTTTATGTTATTATATAAAATAAAATTCTAAAACATTTTCAAAAGGAAATAGATTTCTATATAAAACCATCCTTCCTTTTTCTTCTAAAAAACAAGTCATATTAAAATAGAAAAAAAAACATTGCATATCATATATATACATGGGGATTAAATAGTTGAATAAACACGATTTCAATCATAAATATTCATATCAAGTGGGAAAATAATCATATAAAATAAACATGCATGTAATGTATCTACAAGGAACTAGAGGGAAATCCATGACATGAGGGTGTGCATAACAAAGACAAACAATAGAACACTACCTAATAATAGGGAATCCCAATGTTTGGGAACCTAATTCCCTACGTGAGGAAAACCACTAACAACCATTGAATTGTAGGTACATATCCTAGTGATATTATCATCCACTAAGGTTCACATCTCTTAAGTTTTATCTATAAGTAATGGTCTTCCCAATGGGGTGTTATATCATTATAATGTTCAATAAACTGATATCCATTTTTCATAAACATTTTTCTACTGAAAATCCATTTAATTTTCATTCCCACATTTCATTAAAAAAAATTGAATAGAAATGACACACAACTTTCATGGTGAAAACCCATTTCAATTTCAAAACCTTATTTGATGGATTTTAGTAGACACATTAAGTTAAATAAATGGTTATCAATAAAACCTATTTCTAGATATCATTTCTATATACATCATAGATAAAATTCACCTGTCATGCATTTAAGATCATCAATTTCATAAATAATATCCAAACAAAAACCCTACTATCACAATAGTTCCCATGGGATAGAACATTGGACATAGAAACCTCCATGAAGAGAAATTGTGGCCATACTACCGCTAAGTCCGGTGATGGGAGATGAATATATCATTTCCTAATAAGACCAGATCTATAAAGATAAATTCAATGAATAATTTAATCACCATATCATATTGTTGGATGAGTGATGAAAGCCCAAAACTGCTTCCTGGAACATTTTAGATCAAGAATCAGAACCAATTGGGGTTAAAAATCATTTCAATCGGAAAAAATAAATTCAAATGATATAATGAAACCCTGCATTATAGTCTTACATGGATAGAGTAAACACCCGTAGATGAACATGTTTCAATAGTCCATTCAAAAAATACAATCCATCGCCACCATGATCTAGTTAATCTACTATGGTTGTGGTTGCTTCCCCTAAGAGATCAACCCTGGAGACCTGCCTCAGCTAGGTGAAATCATTTATGCCATTTTTTCCCACTATAGTGTGGTGAGGCCCCTCTAGGAATGTTCTATATAAAGAATACTAGTATAAACCACCCTAAAACATACCATGAAACTAGATATTTTTGTCTTCCATATTTGACATAGGAGACTAACCAGTACAGCAAGGTATTTAACATGGTTGTGTTCTTGACCCTTTTCACCAAATTGGAACAAAACACACATTCAAGAAACCATGTACCTATAACTCTTCCTAAACATAAATTCATCTATATAATGCTCAAAATAAGTTACCCATAACCCTAAGAGAATAAAAACATTTAAAATTAGATAAAAATTTAAATAAGATATCAGGTGACCAATATGTTTTCATACATCACATCCGTTAACTAAAACAAAATCTACCCGAAGAACCCAAATAAATCTATCACCTTGTGACCTTTGATCATTCATCACATTTCAATACCCTTGTAGCTCCATATAAAACAATGGTCTACCTTTAGGAAAAATTGGCATTGTAATATTGCTTATCCCATGGGAAATAAACTCTATATATAAAAAACTAAAACTTTTTAGAGTTTGAGTATAAACCCCACATAATGGATCTAAATATTAAATACATTTATATGCACATTCAATACCAAACATAATTTTTTGGAATAAAAAATTATAAATTGATTTTTTTATGATAAAAGGAATATTATAAACATAAAAGTATAGTTTTCTTTAATTCCCAAAAAAACTGCTGATTTTAAAACAATATTAATCAATGTAAATAATATATAAAATGTACATGCACACATTCAAAAAAAATACATGTCTTCATGGAGTAAACTATTGTGTTTTGGAAGGTTAATCTAGGATGTGACTAAATGGGACCATTATATTAACATTTGATGTCATATTAAGTGCACAACAAACATTTTTCTTCTACAGTTCATTGCATAAATCACTACTAGAAAATTAAATTCAAAACTAGGATATTACTCAGTGAATTATTCTAATAACCACAACACTCAACAATAAAATTTCCCACATTGGTACCAAAAGGATTATTTGAATCTTTTAAACAATGAATAAATTAAAATAAAAAATTATAAAAAATAACTCTTTTTTTCACACATACTCCAACATATATAGAAATAACCAAGTCAATTCATAATGGCCAATTTCATTTCATAAATTTCTAAAAATGACATATTATTTACAAATAATATATTTCATTGTAGATTAATATAGTAATTAAAATTAAAAAAACATTATATTACAACAAAACCAAGTCCTTTCCTTTAAATATTCTTTAAATCCACATAATTCTTCTTTTTAAAATTAAGAAAAATTCATATAGGTTTTTATGGAATAAGAACATGGTATAATGAATAATAAATATTTTATTTGTTAAAAAAATCAAATACTATAAATCCATTAATAGTATTATTTTGATATAGCACTTAAAATAATCAATAGAATATGTTTATTTTACAAATAAGAAACTAATTTTTTTTGTAATATATATATATATATATAGTTTGATAAAACTAAATTTCAATATAAAACCAACACAAAACACAAATAGACATAAGGTTATGTCAATACTGTAAAAGTAACATAACTACATATAATGGTCAATGTACTTGAAAGAAACACTGAATTATAGTAAATCTAGACCTGGAAATTGACCTATACAACTCAATAAACGAAAAGACCATCAATTTTTTATAAATATTAACAATGGAATCATTCCACCAAATAATATTGTGGAAAATGTAAGGAATTAAAGGAAAAATAAGACGTATTAATGGATGAAATGTTTTATAACCTCTATATTTCACTATATAACCAACAAGATTAAATAAAAATTAGATGAAAATGTCCATAAGATGACTTTGAGACCATCCTAGTTGATAGATTAAGGAAATTGAAGAAAATAAGTGATTGAAAGTCAAAAACCATACCTCTAGATCTGATATAATTAAAACTAAAAAAAATCATCCCTCAAATTCAAGGTCAGGTTAACTATTCCTCAAAATATAAAAACTCTTTGGAATGATATCCGTCTTACACATTACCCTTTTATGGTCCTATATTACATGATTCATATACATGACTTCCATGAAATGTTCAAAAATATCAAAAATCACCATCTAAACTCCACAACACTCTAAAAAATAATATAAAAACATATAAATGACATCATAAATCTCAATATTATTGACACCATACCACATTTTACTCCGAGAAAGTAAATGGTATTACATTGTTTATAATATGTGGAACCATTTATCCTTCATTTTATATTCTCAGTCACATGTTTCATGTTAATTACATTTTTTTTACCAATGTAAAAAATGAGAGTGAATAAATAACCTCCCAATAATTTATTTTAATGATCATGAATTTGGATAGGTTATTCCATGATTGTGTAAATTTTTTCATGATGCATATCATTCCACTAAATAATATTTTATGGATAATGCTGATATTTATTCAACTGGGAATCATATAAAATATTATGGATTGAGGTCATTTTTTCTGATAAGTCCATGTTATTTTCTACCTCTACAAGTAAATCCATGATGTCAAATATTCAAACACATCATAGATGTAGATTAAATTTCTCCCCAATATATTATTTCTATGTCAATGAAAAACATTAATTATTTCAAAATCACCAAGTGTGAATTCAAATAGCCAAAGACATTTGTTCTCATAATATTTTAGATGAATATGTTCCATCAAAACCATTTATGGATTATCAGCTTTTAATCAGTCAAATATTACAGAAATATCACCCCTAGAAATGTGCGATAATCAATTTCATCCTAACACAAAGGGAACTAATATGAACTATAATAAAGACATTCAAAAGGTTACATTTTAGTTATGATTAATAAATGGTGATATATTAAATTATATAAAAGGTAAGTTATTCAAACTTGATCCTGTAAAATCAAGTACACAATCTTAAGAAATATATTCATGGATCTGAATTTATTTTTCCATTAGAACATTAGTTTAGGATAATATATATCGCTTAACTTCAACTAAATTATCATAGGTCTTGAATAAACATATAAAATAGTGTATCAAATCTTGGATCTTGGTTGAAAACAGTAGTATAAGGCATATTATATAGTTTCAAAATATTTTTTAAATTTAGATTCCCTATATGATCTACATAAAAGTTTCATGTATAGGAACAAAAAACGATGAGTTATTATTTTGATCAATAGTCACCAATATAGAATTCATGTCTTCATTATATATGGGCACCACACTCAATAATTCCATATATAACATTCCATGAAATAATTATGGAATTACAAGGGTTGCAATAAAATAGTGGATGTTTGACATTGAACCTGTTCATATTGAAAAATGAGGAAATGTGACTCAAATTTTGAATTTTTTTCATCTTATGCTGGGCCCCCAATGTTATTGTTTGATATCATAATACATATTATTATCACATGGGTGTGTAATTCAAAAAGAATAGATAATATTTTTATAATCTAATATATCATGGAAAAGGGAACTACAAATTTTTTCTGAAATAAATATTCTTATCCAACTATTGTAACTATTCACTAATGTTTCACCCATATTTAATTTTCTCTCGATGCATTTATATTCATTATCTGAGGCTTTGAAATATCATATTCAACCAACTATTAAATGGGTGAATTTCAAAATGTATAAGAATATCTTATCCATCTCATATATTATCTCTAAATATCATTCAGTAAAAAATAACCATGAATTTTTACTCAACTTGAGACTCTTCTACTAAGTTCCATATATGTTTATTTTTTAGATTATCACCTAGAAAATTATCTTTATTATGAGTGTATTCAAAATAAATTTCTAATTCTACAGAAAAAATTATTCCACCCATTTAATTTTTCTATGTTTTAATCCATTTTATGGAGATAATTACATAACATTTTATGATGTGTATATATAATAATCTTCTCCTAAAATAGGTATAAATGTAAACATTTAAATGAATAGATAACTAATTCAAAGTCAAGTTCATGGGTTTGGTAACATTTCATACAGTTTAATAATTGATGAGATCCATTAAAAACCACATGTGTAACATGTGTGAGTGAACACCCCAAACTTATAAATGATGTGACATATTAATCTATATAAAACTCAGTTAATTAAGATAAAACTACCAGAAGATAACATTTTAATCTTATCTTATGTCTGTAGAATTATTTTTTACATTCCAATATTCAATAAAACCCTACCCAATTATGTTCAATAGTTTTCAACGTAGAATATAACTATTATAAATAAAGATATAGTCATATCTATTATATTATCAATTCCAAAAAAACATATAATATTTTTAAAAATTATAGGGGTTCAAATAAGACATTGCTACATTAATATTTTATGGTTATATGGATATGCCATTCTCAAAAAACATATGACCCAATAATTTATCTTCACATATATAGAAAATTTATTCAGTAATTTTGTGTACCAATAATGCTCACTCAACGTCCTAAATGAATTCATATGTTTATTTTCATATCAATCCATTGAATTTGAATAAATCAATACATCATCCACAAATAGAATAAATTGTTTTTATGTATATATATAAAATATAGTATATTAATTCAACAAAAATCATTCGAGTGTTCATAATCTTAATAAATAATTACAAGATATTGGGAATTCCAATACATATTCCAAAATTTTATCATTGGAATATTAGCCACCTATACTCTCAACTGGTGGTATAAAGAACTTTTGATAATATTTTCAAAGAACCTCACTAATATATGGTGTATAAATATATCATATATATTAATTGGATGACATGTATTCTTCACCCTCACCTGTTTTAGATTTATATAATCAATACAATGATGAATAATCATATCATGATTTTTTTTAAAAAAATTTGAATCTACCCAACATGATTCACATTGATGATTTAATCCCTTTAATTAAACCATATTTACCTGAATTTATAATTACATTTATTCTATAGGTTCTATTAGAAAAGTGGGAAATGTAATTTGGCCCCTTTACAAGAGCATAAAAATCAATAATTCTTTTTATATGTTTTGTTCCAATAAATATAAATGGATAGGGAATAATTTTTTGATATTTTTATACCACTATGCAATGATTAATTTTCAGTTTTACCACTATATAATTCCAATGTAATTTATATATTTGACATGAAAAAGTTCTAATATCCTAGTGATTTTTCCCCTCCACACTAAATCATGGGTTCCACTAACCATATAATATTTTATTTTTCTAGTTATGTTGTAGTAATAACTCCTTTTTATGATATTAGTTAATATGGTTTATAAATATAATAATTTGATCCATTCCAATGATATGGTAAATGATATCGAAGTCAAACTATAACGACCTAGGTATTTATAGAATAATACTTTTTAATTTATATTAATATTTACTAATAATATACTATTTTCACATTAAAGGTGATTCTTTTTTTGAGAGAGTACTCAACACACAACTTCATGTTTCTTGGAAATCTTATGTTGCGCACAACATTGAGTTATACCGAAAAATAATATTAAAATATTTTTATTTTAAATGGTTGTTAATTTCTAGCCATTCTGTTATAAGAAATGAAGAAAACGAACTAAAATGTGATTATAAATGTTTTTTAAATGTCTTTATATTTTTCTGATAAATTTTGGAGGCTTAAAATTAGAACGATCCCGATTTTAAGCAAGAAATACTCTATTTTTTTAACATGTCATTTTACCACCATTTCATGGTGAACCCTTTATAAATATATTTTTTTGTCACTTTTATATGATATATATGAATAAATAAACTTATTCTATAGAACTGGAATATCAATATTTTCTTTGGATAAATAAAAGTTAATTTTCCGATAAAGTCCATTTTTAAATGAATAGTAAAAAATACCGCATCCAAATTCATAACTGCCTTTTCATCTAATTGAGTTTTATATAGAGATTATAATTTTAATATGTTTTAAAGATTAATTGAATTTTATTTTTTCTCATTTAATCCAATTTTTTTTTATTGGAAGTAATTTTACTTTAAGTTGGACCTAAAAACGTGTGAATCTCTTAATTGTTATTACTTCTTAAAACATGCTTTTTGGTTGTTACAACTAGAATTAATTTTAAATTATTTTCTAAAACTTCTATATTTTGAATTTGGAGAAATGGATTCCATATTTATAATCATGAGGTCCAAAAAGTGTGGATAGGTTCCTTTATTTTTTAATCATTATGGATAGTAACTTTCGTAATTATTTTATTTACCATGGTTAAAGGGTAAATTTGTTATATAAGGGAAAAATAATATTATAATAATATTAAACTAACCTAAGACATGTCCTAATACTATTTTATGAGATATTTCTGACAATGGTCATCCTTGGGTCTATTTTGGGACCCCATGGAGCCACTAGGATGTGAAAATAGAATTTTATAAGAATTAATTTAATGTAATGAAAAATGTAACAAAAACATGCCTTTTTTACTAAACCAGTTTTTATATGGGGTTATATAAGATATAGTTTAAAATATAAATAGTCATTATAAATATAAAAGTATTTCCTATATCATGGTATTTTGTTTATAATTCTTATACATCATTGAAATAAATATATTTATGACACAATGAGGATGTAGTGATTACCATATTAATGAATGACTTGTAAATGAGATATAAATATTAAAATAATTTATTTTGAACTTTTTTATTCCATACACTAATTTTATGGATGATTATGACTTGTTATATTGTAATTAATGATGTTTTTGTGAGGTAAAATAGTTGTTATGGATTTTTAAAAAATACATGATATGAATAGTATAAAAATTAAAATAAATGAGTTTTTAAAAAAAATACTATTTTATTAAATGATATAACAGTTCTAAAAATATAATATTAGGTAAAATGATTTAGATAATGTTGAAAATTATATTAATTTACCACTTTAGGTTCTATTGGCTTTTAATAGTAACTATATTGATCATATATAATGAATATACAAGAAGACATGGAAAGAGTTTAATTAGTTAACTAAGGGTTAAAACTAAAATATTAAGTCACATTTGTGACATATACTTGTCTAAAACCTATTGTTTGAATGTTTATCGACCCAAAAACATATAATCTTTTAAATAAATGACTTTTTTACCTTTATAAACATAAAATCTTTTTATTATATATTAATATTTCAAAACTTTCTTAATGTGCATGCCTCAATCTTATAAAAGGGAATCAACCCTACCAATTTAATAAAACCTATCAAGACCCTTGGCTCATCAAAAATATTGCCAAATAATCTACTGACATACCTATACTCTTTCTAGGAGCCTTACCATATGCCGAAGGCAATTCTATAAATCCTTCTATATCAAATCAATGAGAGTTAAACGTTTTAAAAGGTAGCATCTTCTCTAAAGTTCCTTTCCATTATTTTAATTCTTATCACATTATTATATTATTATTCTTTGGTTTCATTAAAACTATAGTATCCTAAATATACTAGGATGTTTTTCTTGGATTTATTATAACTACACTTACAGAAACCTTTATCTAATCGATATGAACATTTTGTTTCTCTGTACGGAAAGTTGCTGCCTAACAAAATGATGATTGTTCGATTTTACCTTACCACATATCATGGTTACCATTATGATGGAAATATTTTTTTTATGTTATATTTATTATATTTATATTGTCTCTATTATTGTATTTTTTATTTAATTCCTACCTTTATGCTTTCCATAATGTGTAAATACGAAAATTTCATTTGAGGCAGTGCGAACTACAGCCCCCACAAAGTGATATGACTCGCTCATGCCATACATGGAACATATGAAGGATGGAGTTAATGAAATTATGTATAAAATATAATATATAATATTGTACTTGAATTATAATATACATATGTATATTATTGTTTTCATTCCATTAAATATTAAAAAAAATTAATGTAGAGTTCATGCGTACGTACGGCTTACCGTCTCCATGAACAATGCAGTTTATTTCTTTTCTCCAAATGTTACACAATATTATAAATATATATATATATACTGCCTATATATGATATTTTATTCATTTATATCATTCTAGAGATAATTTAATCTTGAATACATGGTAAATTTGTAATTATAAGAAGTTCATGTTTGACTTAAGTACCGAATAGCAACAAAACGACAGATATTAACATATATAATAATGTTATTGTTATCACATGATGATAAATAATATTAAATGATTAATAAACCTGAAAACGGTTCTGAAGAAATTATAAATTAAACTATTTTTTTATTCTTTATTATAAAGAACAAATGCGACAAGTCAGACTCAAGGTAAGGAAACCTCTCACCCTCCTCTTTTAGTCAATGACTTCTTTTATATTATATCTTTTGATTTCAATTTTCATATGTGGGAATATGTTTTTATATATACTTATTGATATAAATTTTATGTCCTTGTGATCAGTGACCCTTTTCTATCACAAAAACTCTTTTCATAATTTTTAGGTGACGTCGTTAGGCTGCCGATTTTTCGTAAAGGAATTTCTAAACTCAATTTCCACTCTTTGGGTTTTACGCATACGTTGTTGACTATACTATGCCAATATTATCTATGGAATATATTTTTATTTATTTATGTTTTAATTTCCACTTCTCTTCATATAGATATTCTTTTCCCATACATAATAACCCCATTGATAAATTCTTCCATCATCTATATGAACTTTATATGGGAAATCATTTCTCAATCTCCATTCATTGAGTTAAATATCAATGTCATTGATTTTGTTTTTCCAAGAATATGTGAAAATTTCCTCTGATTGTTTTACACTTTATATCCACATATATTGGGTGTATTTATATTTTTCACAAATAATTATGTCACTGATTTATCCTTATCCAAATTATACAATCTTTGTAAGGGACAACGTCTCAATCTCCTTTCATTGAGGCATATCTCGTTATTATTCACCTTTAATATCCTATAAGGTGTATATACAACCCTTTTGAAATTTTATATCATGAATTTATATATTTCATGATATTTAATGTTTCATTTGATGTTATTATTTATTTATTTTTATTCAAGTGTTTCTCAAGTGTTACGAGACTCTTTAAATGAATCATCATTTTAAATGTTTTAAAGATTTATTATTCTAAATCTTTACAATTAATTTAAAAGTTTTCAAAATTGTAATACGTATTTATATATATGGACATATATGTTTTAAAATTATAACTCTAAAATTTATTTTGATAGTTTCAAAGTGGTATGGGACACCTTGATTCAAAAATCTGATTACTAAATGCTTTAAATGGATTTGGAAGCGGATTGAATATTTCAATATCTTGAATTGATTTACTATGATTGATGAGTTAAATATTGATAATTTAATTATTTTATGTGTTATTATTATGTAATGGTATATGGATATTTCATGGGTAGTTACATGACAAACAAAATATGGGTGGTTTTGTGATAATCCTATGGTTGGTGAGCACGAGATAGCTCTCCAATACATTGGGTAACATGATGTAAGATAACGTTAATGTTTCTCCTATGAGTTTTAGGGAATATAGTATGATGGGTATTCCAAACATAACTCCTTATATAGCTGTGAAAGCTTAAATGTAAGTATCTTTTGGATGCCACAAGTTACTATTATGATTTATGATTTCTATGTGTTATTCATAAATATTATGATTTCAAGAGGTATGTTAAATGTCTTATGATTTATGATTGAAAAGTATGATTTTATTGATTTGTATGTATTGATTGGATAATGTTTTATTTTCTTATTTTATAACCCACACTGAGATTTCAAAGTTCATCCCATGTTTTAGAAATGTTTTTCATGGGGTATAAGGAAGGGTATTATAAATTAATAACTCCATAAGATTTATATGAATAAAATAATTCATGTTTTATTTTAAAAAGATTTATTTTTGTGAAAAGAATTGTATAGAGTATAAGTGTCTACCTTTAAATTTCCATGATGTAATGTAACAATTATTTCCTAATTCTCTAAGAATCTAAACCTGAAAAGATCCCAAATGTGAAATTATTTACATAACTCAAGATTGTGTAATGATTAAGTTTGGGGCATTACAGTCAGTAAAACCGGTCTTTTTAGATAACTTTAGTGGTTAGGATTTTATTTGGGTCATGGTAATGGATCTCATATAACCAAGAGGGTTATTATCATATGGAAAAATTTGGAGGGTTATTGTAAAATATATTTTTTGGATAAAAACCATATCAATGTAAATATAAGTAGGTTGATGGATTATAGTAATATAAAAAAATATGTTATCTTTACCCTATAGAGGATTATTTTTTTGGTTACAAATATTTCATTTCATGTTTAATTATTGGTAATTTTTCATTAGATTAAGGACTATTTTTCAAGATGTAAGGAAATAGATCTTACACAACCTTCTTGTCCCTTCCCGACGATTTTAACATCACTATTATGGAAAAATCTTGTTCGAATGATTTTGAAAGCTTATCGAGTATTCAAATCACCTGGAAGAAATTGTTTGAGTTATCCAACACCTACTCATTTCTAAAAAAATTTAAAGGGTCATCGTAACTTTTTCATTTCATTTCATGATCTCCACTTTTCCAACACTATCGAAAAGTTAAATTATAGAATTGGAGAGAATGTTTAATTTTTGAATGTATAGAAACATGCTGAAAGAGAAAGGGAACATCCTGAAGGTCCTGATATCTGTATTTAAAGTATGATTTATTTTCCTATCCTTAATGTATGAAGCATATTTGGATTATTATTTTCAAATGATGTGGACATTCAATATGCAATAATGATTTATTATGATATAAGGAAGAAATTCATAGTTATTGGATTATGGATAACATTAAAGGGGTAAGATGTCTAAATATAAGGGATTCAAGAGTTATGGTAGGTTATAGGATGATGATATGTTTAAAAGTATTAATGCTCCTTTTTTGATGGGATTACTTTGGAAGACGTTTTCTATTATCTATAACCCTGATGTTTTATATGTGAAAACATTATTCATGAAAGAATTACCTTTTCATATATGGACATAAAGGAGAGTCTTAGGGGTTCATATGATCTTTTTTAGGTGATTAATGGTTATTACATTTTGGGATGCAAAATGAAAGGTCTTGGATAACCTTTGATAATATAGTAGGTTGTGGTAATTTTTGAGTTAATTATCCTATTTTTGAACATTTTATAAGAATTATAAGGTAATTGAAAATAGAAACCCCATAGGATGGGTGAAAACTCGTCGGGTCCGGCAAGGCTGCAGGAATCGAACCCATAACCGAAGGGCGACAAGGGCACATCACCTACCACAATCCTATGTGAAGTCCCTAGTTAGTATGACTTATTAATTTTATTTAAATGAATTCATTAAATTAATAATGCGTTGATTTTGGATGTGATGATTTGTCAAAGGATATCTTTAGTATAAGAAATTGATTTGGTGATTAAGTGATAAATGTAATTTTAGAGGACATTCTCTATTTTGGGAACACTATATGCCTAATGAAAATAGAATACTATTGGTTTTAATTTGTGGAGTAATGGTTGAAATATTATTTTGTAAGAATCCATTTTTTATTGTTGTCATTTGGATATTTGGGTTATTTAAGGAAATGATTGACCTATCATAGATAATATGTGATTAGGTTAATTACTTTTTACTATGATACTTTAAGAGTTTTCAATGTTATTTGGAGATAAATGTTATGATTTATTATGGAAAAATATGTGATAAAATCCTTCTAAATTTTGGGTTTCAATATTAGTTGGATTATTTTGAATAATATTAAGGATAATTGGGTATTGAATTTTCTTTGTTTAACTTTGGGTCTTTTTTGTTCAATTTTGGATATTAAGAGTAGTATTTATTTTTATGAACGATTAACCATTTTGGGGATTATATGATCTCGTACTAACCTTTTTGGTATTGGATAATTTATAATGATAGGTGAAATATATATTTCATCTTTTGTGGATTATGTGATTTTCATGAATTTTATTCTAGCGCTTTAGGTGTGACCAAGTCATCTTAAATACTCATCGTTTGGAGAAAAAATGAGTTTGTGGTAGAAATTGATTTAAGGGTGGAACTCTACATGAAATGTAAGTATATTTCCTTATGTTCTTAGTGAATCTTACTAATAAAGTACACAACTTTACGAAATGGAACATAAAATAAGAAAATGATTTTTGTTTAATTTTCTTACTAGGGAATCATTTACAATTTAACCTAGAACAAGTCTGTGATTTTCTACTCGTTAACTTTTTTCTGATCATGTGTTTTATCACTCTCCATCAGAACTTGATGTTTACTTTTTCTTCCATATACTTGTTTTCATAAATGGAATCACGGGTTAGGTTATCTTCATTTACCTTTTTTACTTCTCTTTCTTTCTTTTAATATGGTAGATTTATTGACTCTTTTTCCGATGTGGGACTTCCAATGAGTTTTGTTAGCCGAATTTTGAAATTTTGAGGATGCAATTTTGAAAAAGATGGAAGTATGTAACAACCCAAGTATTTAGAGAATAATATTTTTTATTTATATTAATATTTATGAATATGATATTTTTTTACATTAAAGGGGATGCATTTTTGAATAGTGTACTCAACACGTAACAATAGACTTCATTGAATTCTTACGTTGCACACAACATTGAGTTATACCAAAAAATTATATAATATTATTATTATTATTTGAAATTGTAGTTAACGCCTAACCATTGTATATGAGAAAATGAATAGAAATAACTATAATATCAATATACATATATTTTAAATGTCGTTACATTTATCTGATGAATTTTAGAGTCCAAAAATAGGAATGAATCTGATTTTAAGCATTAAATACTCTAAGTTGTTTTATAAGGTCATTTTACCCCCCTTTTTATGGAAAACCATTTTTAATTCTAGTTTGTTTTCACTTTAATATGTTATATTTTAAAAAATTAACTTTTCATATTGAATCAAGACATCAAAATTAACTTTGGATAAATTTATGGTGATTTTCTGATAAATTTCATTTTTAACGAATAGTTAAAAATAAAACATTTTAATTCAATACTGAATTTTCATCTAAATTATTTTTTATAGTTATATTATCATTTTATTTAGTTTTAAAGTGTAATTGGGTTATATTTTTATCATTTAATCCAATTTCATTCATTGGAAGTAATTTCACTTTTATATTGGACATAAACACATGTCAATATTTTGATAATTATTACTTCTTAAAAGTGCCCCTCCTCCCTCTTATAAACGGGAATCACACCTACCTATTTAATAACACCACTAAATCCCCATGGGTCATCGAAACTGTGCACAAATAATCTCCGAATATCCCTCTATTTTTCCTAGAAGCCTTACCTTATGCATAAATAAATTCAAGAAAGTATTTTGGATCAAATCAAAGGGTGTTTCACGTTCTAAGAGGTAGTGTCTTCTCTAAAGTTCATTTCCATTTTTTTACTTCATTGGTGAATATTCTATTCTTATTCATTGATTTAATAACAAAACTAGTGTCTTAAATATATTTTGATGTTTTTATGAGATGGATTAAAACTACACATACACACACCTCTATCTAAGGGATACGAACGTACTATTTCGGTGTACGGAGAAATGTTGCCTCACGAAATGATGATTGTTAGATTTTCCCATAGCACCTATCATGGTGGCCATTATGATGGTAATAAATTTATATATGATATGTATTATGTTTATATTGTCTCTAAGATTCTGTTTTTTATGGAATACATTAATTCTTTACATAGTGCGCGAATATGATTATTTAATTTGGGGAAATGTGGACTACCGCCCACTCAAAGTGATATGACTCATTCATGTCATACATGGAACGTATAAATTATGGCGTTAATGAAATTATGTAATGTATATAAAATATTATATTATAATTTAATTATAATATACCTATGTATCATTTACTTTTCTTTCCATTAAATATGAAAAAAATGAAAGCAGCATTCATACGTATGTACGGATTACCATCTCCTTGAATAGTGAATTTCATTTCTTATCTACAAATGTTATGTACTAATATAAATAAATATATATACTGGATACATTTTATAATTAAATCAATAACATCATTCTATAGATAATGGACTTTTTACCACCTGAATAATTTTTAATTATAACAAGTTCATTTTCTGACTCAAGTACCAAATATCGACAAAACGACCAATATTAGCTTAAATAATTATGTAATTTTTATAACATGATGATAAGTAATTTTAAATGGATAATATAATTGAAATGGGTTCTGATGAAAGTATAAATTATCCTATGTTTATTATTCAAGAATATATATAATCAACGAGAGAAGTCAGACTCAAGGTAAGGGAACCTTTCACCCTCCTATTTTAGTCAAAGACTTATTTTATGTTATGTCTTTTAGTTTACATTTAATTATTTTGGGATATGTTATTCTATATCATTATTGATGTAAATTTTATTTCCATGTGATGAGAGACCCTTTTCTCCCTCAAAACCTAATTTTTTAAAATTTTACATGTCGTCGTTAGGGTGCCAAATTTTCTTAAGGGTATTTCAAAACTCAATTTCCACTCTTAAGGTTTTACGCATACTTCATTGATTGTAATATGATAAGACTACATGTGTAATCACTGTTATTTTATTTATGTTGTAATTTCCACTTCCATTTTGTGGATATAATTTTTCAACAAATAATCTCCCCCTTGATAAATTCTTACGTCATTCATACAAACTTTAAAATGGAAATCACAGCTCAATCTCCATTCATTGAGATAAATATCCATGTCATTGGTTTTGTTATTTCAAGACTTTTTTTGAATGACATAATATTTATTTACACATAATATCAACATATATTGGGTGTATTTATAGTTTTCACGCATAATTATTTTATTGTTTTATCCTTAGTCTAATGATAATATCTTTATAAGGGACTACATCTCAATATCCTTTCACTGGGGCATGTCTTGTTATTGTACACCTTTGATATGCTATAAGGTGTATATAAGACCATTTTTACATTTTATATGATGAATATATATATTCTCATGAAATTTATGGTTTCATTTGATGTTATTTTTTAATTATTTTTATTCAAGTGTTTCTCAAGTGTTTCAAGGAACATTAAATGTAACATCATTTTAAATGTTTTAATGATTTATTATTCTAAATTTTTCACAATAATTTCCATGTTTTGAAAAAAAATTAAGGATTTATTTATATGGAAATATATGTTTTAAAATTATAACTCTCAAATTTCGTTTAATAGTTTCAAAGAGGTATGAGATACTTTGATTCAAAAATATCATTATTAAATGTTTTAAATTGTTTTTGAAATAGATTGAATATTTCAATATCTTGAATTGATATCTTGTGTAAGATGAGTGATATGTTGGTAATTTCAAAATTTTATGTGTTATGAATATGTATTGGTACTTGGATATTTGACAGGTGGTGACGTGATAATCCAAATACAGGTGGTTCGGTGATTAACCTAGGGTGGGTGAGCCCGAGATAGCTCTCCAATGCAATTTGTAACGTGACAGAGGTAAATGTTAATGTTTCTCCAATTAGATTTAAGGAATACACCATGATGGCTATTCCACATTTAACTCCCTGTGTAGATATAAAAGATACAATGTATTTTTGTTATGGGTTCCACAAATTACCATTCTGATTTATGATTTCAATGTGTTATTCATAAATATTATGATTTCATGAGGTATGTTAAAGAGCATAAGTTTTATGATTGAAAAGTATGATTTCATTTAATTGTAATTATTTATGGGATAATGTTTTTCTTCCTTATTTTAATACCCTTACAATGATTTTTATTCTCATCACAAGTTTCTGAAAAAAAATCATAGTTAATAAGGAAGGGTAAGAGAAAAGAATAATTCAGGAAGATTTATATCAAGAAAATAAATACTGTTTTATTTTAAGGTGTTTTATTTTTGTGAAAAAAATTTGATAGAGTAGACTTGTCTACCTTTTAATGTTAGATATTTAATATAACAGTTATGGATAAATTCTCTACAACTATAAACCAGAAAGGATCCTAAATGTCAAATTCTTTTCATAACTCATGATTATGTAATGTTTAATTCTAGGGATTTATCGATCGTATTAGGTGTCGATTTAAATAAATTTAGAGGTTTGGGTGTTATCCGGGTGTTGGTAAATGATCTCATATAACAGAGAGGGTTATTTTCATTTGGAAACTTTTTGAGGGTTATAGTAAAATAGGAAGTTTGGATAAAAACCTGAACAATGGAAATATAAAAAGGTTGATGGATTAGAGTAATATAAAAGTTTTTATGTTATTTTTACCCTATAGTAGATTATTTTTTTAATAATAATATTTTGTTTCTTGTTTAAGTGTTGATTCATTTCAGCTTATTATGAACCACTTTTCAAGATGGAAGGAAAGAGATATTGCACAACATTTTTATACCTCCCTGACGAGTTGATCATCACTATTTTGAAAAAATCATGTTCGATCGATTTTGACAGATTCATGAGTATTCAAATCACCTACAAGAAATTGTTTGAGTTATCCATCACCTACTCATTTGTAAAACAAATGTCTGGTTCATGGTATCTTTTCATATGATTTCAAGTTCACAAATCTCCAAATCTATTGAAAAGTGAAATTACTGATGTGGAGTGAATGCTTACCTTATAAAAGTATGACAACATGACGAAATAGAATGTGGAAATCCCAAATATGATGATATCTGGATTCAATCTATGATTTATTTTCTTACCCTTTAATAATGAAGCATCATTGGATTGATATTTATAAATGATGAGGATATTAGATATTTAAGAATAATGTATTATGAAATAAGTTGTAAATGCATAGTTAATGGATTATGAAGAGTGTTGAATGAGTAAGTAGTCTAAATATAAATGATTCAAGAGTTATGGTTGGTTGTAGGATGATGAAATGTTTAAAAGTATTAATTATCTTTTGATGATGAGATTACATTGTAAGACTTTTTATTAATTGTGTAACCCTAATGTTTGATATGTGAAAATGTTTTTCAAGGATGAATTACATTTTCTAGTGTGGACATAATGGATAACCTTAGGGGTTTATATGATCTTCTATTTTTGAGGTGATTAATGATTATTATATTTTGGGATGAAAAATGAAATTTTTATGTATCCTTTGAGGATAAAGAAGGTTATCGTAATTTTCGGGGAAATTAACTTATTTTTTATAATTTTATTTTGAATTATATGGTTGTAGAAATTGGGTACCCCATAAGGTGAGTTAAAACCCATCGCTTCCGGCAAGGCCGCAAGAATCGAACCCACAACTGAAGGGAGACAAGGGAGCATCACCTGCAACTAGCCTACGTGAAGTCCCTAGTTATGATGACTTATTATTTTTAGTTAAATGAGTTTATAAATCAAGTTTAAGATGATTTTGGAACTTATGTAATTTCAAATGATATCCTAAGTATACGAAAATAATTTGGTGATTAAGTGATAAATATTATTTTAGAGGACATTGTCCCTTTTGGGAACACAATATGCCTAAAGAAAATATAATAATATGGAATTTAATTTTTTTATTAATGGTTGAAGTATTTATTTGTTATAATATATGTTTTATTGTGGAAATATGGATATTTGGGTTATTTATGTAAATGATTAACCTATCATAGAGATTATGTTATGTAATGACCCAATAATTATCATTTCATTGAGAGTACAACATGTCATTACATGGCCTTAAACAACATCCCCCATATGCCAAAGGCTGGAAATAAATGCCGAAGGTTTTCAAATACAAGTGGGAGATGATATAACTTTTATGAAATAAACCAATAAACAAACAAACCATAAAAAACATTCACATAATGTTTCATGAACAAAAGGAAGACAACTAAACAACTTCATGTATCTCAAAACCATATCCTGGTTTGCAATAGTAGAAGACCAAACTAGTATCAAAGTATATAGTGGATAACTAAATCAAGACTCTCAAAATACCATAAGACTTTCTGATCTACAAGGTCAAAGATCCAAAATCATTGAACAACCCAAACATCATGAGTTAGTGCTAAAAACATGGAAAACACTGCCTTTTCCTTTGACCTGAAAGATAACATTTGGAGAAGCACCAAAGTTCCAAATCAGTGGTGAGTATAACACTCATTAGGTTTTTCCCAATGACTTCCGTACTGACACCACTAAGATTGATAATTTATCCACATTCATGTAAAATAGTTTATATTTAATGATTTACCGAAACATTTTATAACAAAATATAAACAAGTTCCAAAACCCATTTACAACCAAGTGAAAACAAAATAAAATGAAACCAATTTTCTGAATGTTATTTTTCCAGAAAAA
Source organism: Viscum album (assembly GCA_963277665.1). Classification (NCBI taxonomy): domain Eukaryota; kingdom Viridiplantae; phylum Streptophyta; class Magnoliopsida; order Santalales; family Viscaceae; genus Viscum; species Viscum album. Next base: position 277,839,974 of record OY728167.1, on the reverse strand, counting down.
TAACTAATCAATGATTAAAATCAATTCTTATTATAATTTTTAATACTAATTCCATAGTTCACAACACCCCAAGGAATGCGTCATTCGTTTGACAGTTCCGTACTCATGAGAGGTCTCTCATCCAATTACCTTCTATCCCAACGACACACACCCCCAATCCAGGGTCACTTCCCTTGTACCTCAATGGTAATAATCTTATATTAAGGACCTATTAAGCATGAACTCACACAAACACCATTTATGCCAAATATTTCAATTTCCAAAATAAACCACTTCAATAAAACTGAACTTTTACTGAAAACCAAAGAACAACCAATTTCAATGAATCCTTTAATTTCAATAAAACATCCCCCTTTTATTGAAAACATCTAATACCATTTATTTTACATCAACCCAGAAAACAAATCCCCTTTTTAAACCCCACGGTTTAAAGCCAATAACTAAAGCACTCATTCAAAATCCCAATTTTTCTGATTTCACAACAATCACTGATGAAGGTTTCCAACAATTGTTAAAAAACCCAATAACAATAAATTCAACACCAAACATTAAATTTGAAAGCATTCTAATAATTTCTACTATGTGGAGTCAATATAGATGCATCATACCTAGATGGTTATGACAAAAACCCCAACGAATGAAGAACACAAAATAAAAGCAAGTTGATCCTCCAAGAACTAGCCTTAGATATCTTCTCCTTGCAAGATCAAGACCTAATATCATCATATTTGGCATTAAAACACCTAGATATTCCACTAAATGGAATAGAACTGGGACAAAATAATATAAGATAAGACGATCTATGAAGATCTAAGAAACCAATCAAGAACGATGAAGAATGATCACATACCTCAAGAATCTGGCTTCGCTTCCCTAAGGGAAGATTTTAGATCACCTCTAGATCGATTGGAGAACCTTATTTGGCCTTAGGAGAACAAAAATCCGGCGTTAGGACTAGTTTGGTAAAAAATGAGGGTGTTATGGAAAAATCAAGCGACATCTTATTTTTAAGGATCTCATTCTGACTCTGTGCATAGTTTGACCATACGGTTAGGAAAACTATGTGCTAACCTTGTGGTTCCCCCTACCCGCACGGCTTCCCCTTGCATTGTCTTCCAATACATTCTTCAACCGTGATAGAGCTACTACCTCAGGAGGACTACTATTCACAGTTTGGCTGCACGGTTTGGAAAACTGTGCGCCATCCATGCGACTTCCGTTTATCCCCAAAACACACATACATAGTTCTCCCAACTCTCTCAACCTCCAGCATTACAATTTAAAACCATAAAAATAATCATGTAAGGATTACATAATAAAAATTGTAGGTTATACAATCTCCCTGCAATTAGTCATACCATCCTTAGAAAGTAGAAAACCCTCCCCAATCTGAAAGAGTTTCGGCCATTTCTCTTTCATATACTTCTCAAGTTCCTAAGTATCTTTCTAAATCTGACCATGCTTCCATAAAACCCACACTATAATGATGATTTTTTCATGTAAGAATTTATCTTTCCAATCCACAAACTGCACTGGGAAATGTACCAACGAACCATCTAACCCTAGGTCGACATGACCCATCTGATCACATGGTCAGGATTAGGCAGAAACTTTTTCAATTGAGATACATGGAACAAATTATTTACTTAATTGAACCTTGGTGGTAATTCCTACCGATATTCCAACTCTATAATACGTACTAGTATCTCAAAAGGGATAATTTATATAATATAAAACTTTCCATGCTTCCCAAAATGACAATGTCCAATCCTTGGAGATATCCGCAAGAAGACATGCTCACCCACAATGAATGACAATGGTCTACAATGGTGATATTCAAATGATTTCAAAAAACTTTGAGTTGTCTCCATCATCTTTGTGATCAACTAGATCTTCTCAATTTATTCTTGGACAAGGATCTATCAAACTAGTGAAGTCTCAACCATTTACACCCAACATAGTGGTCAAAGACAAGTAAGCCCATACAATGATTCAAACAGAGCCATATGTATTGAGGCATGATAGTTTTTATAGTATGATAACTCCATCAAGGTTATATTATTATCCCATGAGCCTCCAAAATCCACTACACAAGCCCACAACATGTCTTCCAATATTTGTATCATCTTCTCAGACTTCCCATCTATCTGAGGATGATATGTTGTGCTTATAGTCAATTGAGACCCAAGGGATTTCTGTAAGGATTTCTAGAAATGAGACATGAACCTCACATCTCTATATGAGACTATCAAAACAAGTATTGTGTGCCACTTCACTACTTCCCAAATATAGGTTTTTGGAAGATCCTCCAACGTATGAGTTTCAAGAATTGGGATTAAATGAGCCTAATTTGTAAGATGATCCACTATCACCCATATGGAATCATGTTTCTGAACCATCCATGGAAGACCTATAACAAAATCCATCACTATTTGATCCCATTTCCAAACATGGATAGGAAATGATTGAAACATTCTCGCTAGTCTCGGATGCTCTTCTTTCACTTGCTGATAACTTAAGTACCTCGAGAAAAACTCGGCCACCCTCTTTTTTATGCCGCTCCACAAAAACGGTGCCATTAACACCTCATACATCTTCAATGTACCTAGATGTACATTCCATCTTGAATGGTGGTAATCATAAAGGAGTTGTTCTTTAAAATCCATTTGTACAACCATATGATCTCTAAAGCCCTTAATTGAATTCCCATCAAGTTTCCAACCCTAAATGGTCTCCCTATCATTGAGATTTGAGCTCATAACCAGAGATTCTTCATCTGAAATTTTTTCCTCTTTGTCCACATTTACCAAATCAGGAACAAGCATAGTTGAAAATAAAACCGCTACATCACCTCTCTATTCACATTCAACATGCATGTCATCTAGGACCAACATCAACTTCGATTCATCTGAAGTTTCTTTTTCCAACTGAGCATATGACTTTCTACTCAATGCATTCACCACCGAAATCCTTTTTCATAGTGAATACATCAAGTCAAAGTCAAAATTTCAGAGATACTCCATCCATATCATTTTCCTCAAATTCTAATCTCGCTGTGAGAAAATGTGTTTCAAGATATTATGATATGTAAACACAATGAATTTCTCAAAAAAGGGAAAATGTCACAAAGTAAACATAGCATTGATTACTATAGCTAACTCCAAATCATGTGTTGGGTAATTTTTCTCATAAACCCTCAACTACCTTGAACCATAAGCAACCACATGGTCTCCTTTAATGAGAAGACAACCCAACCTTAATCCCAAAGCATCACAATACACGACATACCCCTGTCCCAATTTTGGAAAAATCAAGATAGGTTCCAGGGTATGTTGAACTTTCCACTCATGGAAAAACTTTTAGCATTCCTCTTCCCATCGGAATGGAGCATTCTTCTTTCTCAGAGCTGTCATTGGAGAAGATATCCATGAGAAATTATACAAACAACATCAATAGTAACCATCTAGACAAAGAAAACTTCTTATCTTGAAGAAACTCTATTGTTCTTTCCATGATATAATATATTCTATCTTTTTAGGATAAAAAACACCTTTTTTAAAAATCATATAGCTAAGAAAACATAATTCATATATCCAAAAATAAAACATTTAATATTTTGCATAAAAACAGTGATCTCTCATGATTTGTTACACTGTTTCTAGGTGCTCCTCATAGTCATCCCTTGTTGTTGAATACTCCAAGATGTCTTCCATGAAACACCATAACAAAAGAATCAAGATATTTATGAAATATTTGTTTCATCAATTCCATGAAGACCGTTGGTGAATTCGTTAGACCAAAAGGAATGACTACATATTCATAGTGGATATATCTTTTTTTTAAAGCTATCTTTGGAATATCCTCCTTCAATTTTCACAATGGGGGGTATCCTGGTTGCAAGTCAATCATGGAGAACCCCTGAGCTCCCCTTAAATGATCGAATAGATCATCAATGCATGGAAGTGAGTATCTGTTCTTTATGATAAATAGTTTAATATTACGATAATCAACACACAAATGAAGAGTTAAATATAATTTTTCATGAAGAAAATGGGTGTTTCCACATAGATGTACTAGGTTGAATAAAACCATTGGATTTCAGCTCCTCCAACTGCACATTCAATTCTTGTAAATTTTTTGGTTCTATCCTATAACACACACTATCCATATTTTTATATTTTTAGATAACACTTTTAATAGATATGTGTGAACTGTAACAGATTAACCCGAATAAAAACAACCAGCATAGTCCGCCTTCCCAGAATCCAAAAATGTGCTCCATCAACAAAAGTTCTAAATTCAAATTTCATAAAAAAGACAAATCGATCCTCAGACCACGTGTTATCCCATCATCATTCCAAATTCATGGATGTGTCTCCTTGGGTCGTGTAACCATCTATTCATCACCATCCATCACCCCATCACCGATGTCGATGTCTTCGTTAAACCACCACACCTGCCGAAGATCATCCAAGACCGTTGAAGACCATGAAAACCATCCCCCCATGTCATCGGTGTCCCATAGTGCACCAGTGACCACAAAAAACAAATAGATCTCACTAAATATAAGAACAATTGATACGGTATCATCATGAACAACCGGACGACCGCCACCATGTCCAAACAAGCACCCAAAACAGACACGAACAACCTCATGAATAAAATCCTAAAAACCTTCATCTTGGAAAGAGGAAGAACCACCGAACAAGCCAACAGTCAAGAAAACAATTTCTGATGTTTTCGATGCAAGTACATATCAAATCCATCATCGTGAGCTTGCGCCGGGAACGCTGACGGCCACCGATCCGCACATCCCAAAACCCCGTCGATACCACCACTCCCATTCCACCTTGGAGAGGCGCAAGAAACCTTGGGATCAGAGCATAGATACACTAGTCGAGGGCTCCCAACATAGTAACAACGATGAGGCTGGAAAAAAGGGGGATACAAACTCAGGAAGTGCCTGAAAACTGTTGATCGACACACCGAAAATCCTAGAACCTCAATGATGCCACCTCTTCAACATCATCCTGGAGGGATGTATATGGATGAGAGATTATGGAAGATGATTAGAGGCCAGAAGCTTTGACAGCAACAACCTTCGATAGGGCCCCAGAACCACCCATGAAGGAAAACTATGACAACAAAACCAAGTACAATCACTTGAGGTTATGTAGAGGCCATCGTCAAAGAAGAAACCAAATAGGAATCCAAAGAGGTGAGAACAAGCTGTTAAGAAGAAAATGGGGTAGAACTCGTGAAGAGGCTACACGAACGAGGCTGGAAGAAGGTAGGGAGGGAAGAAAAGAGGGGGAAGAGCGAAGAAAAGAACAAAAGCAATTCTCGGGCACGCCGCCGACCCACGACAAAGGTTTTTCAGAGGAAACTATAGTCAGAGCTGGGAGCTGAATGGGGGAGCTAGGAGAGAACGAAGCCATTTCTTAGTCCCTATCCTATAAGAAGTATGGGAAATAGGACTAGTCTCTTGAAGGAGATAAATCATAAACTCCACTTGCCTTATATATAGTATCCCTGAGAATCTCTAGTTAAATACATTGGGAAATCAATCCACAATCACTAGAAAACTATTTTCCTCGATCTCTTACTTTGATCCCAAATTGAATGTCACCAACTAGAAAGAGATTGTTCCCACCATCAATGCAAAGAAGATCTTTTCACCTTTCTTTAGCATCCTATCTCATATGAAGAGATGTTGGATTCCATCCTCATCCACGAAACTAATTGTTCAAATATAAAAGTAGATGTGAGCCTTGAACATTCTCAACCAATCCATAATCAGGATTACATCATATACATTGAGGTCTAACCTCAAGAAATCTCATTTCAGCTCAGCTCGATCGACTATTATAGCCCATGCTCAACACACAAAGGCTTGACATTCTCTTTCTCCGAGAGGAGTTTGGAGTTCTAACATATAAGGAATCATTTACAACTATAAACATAAAAAATCAACTGCATGAGAAGCAATGAATGAATGCGATGCACTAGTATTGAAAAACACTTGCACAAGGGTATAATTCAAAAGAATAAAACCACTCACCATCAATGGTCAAATTTGATCATCGACAATAATTTTCTCAACTCCCTAAAATTACTTTGTTGCTACAATTTTCTTCTTGTTGCCTTTCATAGATTTCCATGGTTGAGGAGTCATGGTATTTCATGAAAACCCATGGATAACTCTATTATGCTGACGAGACTAATTCTTTTATCCTCACCCAGTCAAAGGATACTGTAACGCCCCAACCCCAGTTACCCAGAGTTGGTGCATTATTATGTAACATTGGCATCATCACAAAAGATGAAGTCTCGAAATACTGATTAGTTTATTAGCCTTGGAAACACTAGATACATTCATAAACATTAAATTACATCATCAATTGAAAAACTACAATAAATTGGTCTCCAAAGTTCACACTCATATCCCCTTCGGACTATCCCTGCAGGTCATTCATAAAATACTTCTTCACCTCTTGGAAAATTTAAAACAATGAAAGGGATGAGTTCAGATGCTCAGTAAGGATAACAATATAGCAGAAACTTTCATAAATAAACATAAACATTTAAGGTAATGTATAACTGAAACAAAAGCCTTTTAAACGTGAACTTCATCATAATATGGAAAAATAAAATGAAATAATGCCATTTTCTTATTCACATGGATATTCTACTAGTCAAATAATCACATGCAATATCAATAACCACTTTCATAATGATGGAATGCATAACACCAGACTATCATAACCACGTAGCCAAGGCCTCGTGCCAAGACTACCAATAAGATTTTGTCACGTCCTCATGCTAAGACAATAGTTTGTCTCATGAGACCTACCGATGCATCGAGGAGATATAGCAGGCTCCACCCGTCACTTGTTAAGTCCAATTCATTCATTATATGAAAAGGTTTAAACATATCATAAACCATAACATAATCAAATCACATAAAAATGCATAAAGGAAACTTAACATTTCCACATTTCAATCACAAGATATCAATACAACACATTGATATAATAAAAACATTATCAAAACCATTTTCAATACCAAAAAAATAAAAGTAAAATGTGGTATTTATTTTTCATTTAAAAATCTTTATGGCTTGTATAGGAAGCCGAAACTCAAATAATGGTCACGATGGTGGAGAAGTCATGGTCGCTGCATACGTATGACCAAAAAACCTTCCCTTTTGTCATTTAGTAAAACTCTTCATATAAAAAATATTCCTTTTGAATAAACGTAAAATTAAAAGGGGATTATACACCGTATAAAATAATGTTGTGTATAAAACAAAATATGCCTCAATGAAAGGAGATTGAGAAGAAGTCCCTTACCTCGTGTCCGAATTGACTTGATCGTTCTTTAATCTCCTGAATAATAAACTAGAGTTAATTTCTAAATTCTTAAGAACCTTTTTCAAGTTCATTATTCCTTTTATATCACTTATTACCATGTTATGAATACTATGTAATTATTTAAGTTAATAACGGTCGTTTTGTTGATCTTTGGTACTTGAGTCAAAAATAAACTACTTATAATTACAAGTTGTTCATGTGGTAAAATATCCATTATATCCAGAATTATATTCATGATGTAGATATCATATATATATAATATATATCCAGTATATAAATGCATTTATAATATTACAAAACATTTAGAGGTACAAAATGGAATGCACCGTTCATGGAGACGGTAAGTCGTACGTACGCGTGGACGCTACTTTCATTTCTATTTCATATTTAATGGAAGGAAATCATAATGATATTAAGATATATTATAATTCCAATATAATATCATATATAATATCATTTAATCTATCCTTTACACGTCCCTGATATGGCATTAACGATTCAAAACACTTTGAGGGGACGATAGTCCGCACTTCCTAAAATGAAATTATCGTGTTTACCCATAATGGAAATCATAAAGGTATTCCATAAATGAAAAATACAGAAGCATAATGAAATCATAAACATAACATTTATCGTATATAAATATTTTTACATCTTAATGTCCACCATGAATGGTGTAAAAAGAAGATTGAACAATCATCATTTCATGGGGCAGTAATTCGCCACCCACAGAAATAGTATGTTATTTAACCATTAGACGAAGGAGTGTGTAAGTTTAAATCGAATCCTTCGCATAACAACATCCTATTATATTGAAGATACTGTTTTTGTTACAAAATAAATGAATAAAAAGAGTTTAAGGGGTTGGAGAAGCAAAATAAAACAAAAGAACATAAGAGAAGACATTACCTTAAAATAGGGTAACTCTATTTGATTTGAGCCAAAGGCTTCCTTAGGAAGACTTCTTCCCAAATTGAGGCATCTAGGAGTAATAGAGGGAAGTTGAGAGAGTATTTGGGTAGATTTTGGCAGAGCCAAATGGCTTTGAAGGTGGGAATAAGGTGGTAGATGTGGGGCCTTTTATAAGAGGAGTGGAGGGGCACTCTTGGAAAGTTATGAAATGTTACATTATTATGAAATGATTTTCAGATTTTAAAGGTCCCACAATAATATATTTCTAGGATAAGGTGATAAGAGTTATAAATCCACCCATACAATAGGTTATTGACAAATGTATGTCTTAGATTTTACCTTATCTTTTCATTTTATTTAAATCTTTCATTAATGAGGTAATCACTGCATCAACATGGTGTCATAAATAAATTTATTTTTTTCTAATGTATAAAAATTATAAAAAAATACCATGTTGTAGGAAATCTTTTTATCTTTCTAATTAATATTTATAGTCAAAAATATTACTTCTATAACCACATGTAATAATTGTTTTAGTAAAATAGTACATGTTTGTGACATTTTTATTTTTATTTTAAATAAAAGGTATAAATGTCATTATCTTACCCAAGTGGCTCCATGTGGTCCCAAAAATTGACCCTTGGGTTTTAATGGTCGGCCTTGAATCATCCAATAGTTTTAGGACAAGTGTCAAGATATTTTCTTATTTTTATATTATCATTTTTACCTTAAATTTCACTAATTACCTTTAATTGCGATTAATAAAACATGAAAGTTACTATTCACCAAAAATTATTTTTGTAGAGACCCGTATCTTGACGTACATGGACATTACATTACATTTTCAGAATACTTAGTACATAACAAAAACACACACACAAGGACCGTAATAGTTTAGTGTCTTTGGAAACTCGGAATATAATCTTCTAATCGTGGTGAAAGATCTTCAACATCTCCCATAAAGATCTTCTTTTTTTTTATACCTAAAACTTTTCTTTATATCCTGGGGAAAAGAAAACATAAAAGGGTGAGCTCAAATTCTCAGTAAGGGTAAACAAAAGAAATATCAATCACATCATATACATAAGCACATAACATTTGGAAATCTTAACCTGCAAAAGAGATCATAATGTCATAACATGGGGTAAATCATGGAAGTAAAATGTAATCACAATAATCATAACATAAAACATGAAACATTGTGGAATTCACACATAATCATAGAGAATCATTTCTTGTTAGTAAAGACTCATTGCCAAGACTATCTTAGTGGACAAAGTCCCTTTCTGAATCGAGTAACCCTCGTTTCAGTCCTGTTTCACTAAACCGGTATAACCTACCATTCCTGCCATGTCTATCTCATGAGATATAAAATCATTACCCAATGCATTGGAGGGAGATATAGGTCCCACCCATCTTATAATGATACCATTCTTATGTGTGCCACAAAATCATAAATCATAAATCATTTCATAACCCATGTAATAAAATGGGATTCTTAAACATCATGCCATCATAATTCATAAACAATTGATATCATTTCATCATAAGAAAACTGAAACCATTTAAATCATAGAGACATTTTACTTGAAACATACATATCAAATAACGTCATCTTAGATGGAAAAATAGTTTAAAAAAACACTTGAAATGAATTCTTGAGGAAAATATCCTTTCTTCTTTAAAAACATTTTTCCTTTCTTAACATGTCATAAAACATTAAACTAAAAGAAGTTGATTAAAAATAAACTTGAAAACTTGTAAAGTAAGATTCTTGGAAATAATGTTTTAAAAATCCATTCATGCCGTATATGTTAAAAAAAACATTCTTCGTACTTTTGTCGGAAAAGTCAAAAAATCACCTCGTACGAAAAAGCGACAAAAGATTCCTTTCTTATTCTTTACTAAAAACTCACCGAAGGGTAAAAAATGGATTTAAACAATTGTAGGTGGATGGAAATAATATTACATATTGATGAAACATGGATGTGGATGATAAAATACACCCCAGTAAATACTTACGAATAAACAATCTCGGATAAAAATGAGATTGTGATATTTCCCTTACCTTAGGTCCGATTTGCTTCGTATGTGTCCGAACCTCCTGTATAATGATTTAAATAATGTCATTGACTTATTATAGAATCATATTCATTGTTATGATATCATATATGGTTCACTTATGACATTATATTACCCGTTCTTTTGTAAATTCCATGTTAAAGAAGTGTTTTGGGTAAAATCGTTTCATTTATCGTAGGTGTTTTGACTTGTTGTTCTTGACATTATTATTACTTATATCATGATTTACTTACTTCCAGAATATAAAATTTTATTTCTATATCATATATATTCAGTATATATATATATAATAGATAGATAAAATGAAAAACACCGTTCATGGAGACGGTAGTCCGTACGTACGCATGAACGCTGTTTTCCATTCCTTATTGTCTTGAAATGGAAGTAAGTAGATGACATACATATATATATATATATACATAATCCAGTAGCTTTATAATGTCATATATTTCATTATTATTTCTTATATATACTTTATAATCATTCTTAAATGGTTAACATGGAGGATGAATCTCATCGCGTCGTGGAGACGGTAGTCCGTACGTACGCACGAGCGATGATATCATTTTCATAAATATTGAATTGAATCGGAGTGGATTATACAATATATCAGAATCAATATGATGTTGTAATAACTATGTATAGTTATTCTTTACACCAGTATACCCATCCATGTAAGGTGGTGGTTGAAAATAGATTACACCACGGCGTGGAGACGGTATTCCGTACGTACGCACGCGCAGTGATTTCTTTTTCCGTAGGATGGATAGATGGTGAAATAGGGTTGTTTCATACTTATAATAACATATCAGTATATGAGTGATACTGATGTTATTACTTCATAATGAAACAACCTAAGAAGAAGAAGTGGAAGAAGAAATAAAGATGAAAGAATTGGTAACGGTAATTACCTCTTCTTTGAAGCGCCTCTTTGAGACCTCCTCTTAGGGCACTAAAATTGGTCTTTGAGGAAGACCAGAACCTCTAGGATGGTTCTAGGGAAGTGGAGAAGAGATTTTGGAAGGGGTTGGCCGAGCTTGAGTGCTCAAATTGGTGTGAGGAGGAGGGGGAGGAGGTGCCCTTTTATAAGGGAGGAGAGTGGCACCTTAGGAATATCTCAAAATATTATTTTATATTAAAGTCAAAATCGGATTATAATGGCTCCAAAGGGTCTTATTTCGAAGATAAGGTGGGGATGGGTCGAAATCCTATCAACCAATAAGATTTAGACAAGTTTAGGGTATTATTTTAACCTTATCAATTAGATTTAACTTTAAGTTAAATAATTTTACTTTTACCATGTCTTTTTGTTTTCTTTCAATATATGGTTAATAAACTTACTATAACATGCCAAACGAACGCCAAATTGTTTATTATTAATATATATATCCTTATCTAAGTCATTTGGCCGAACCTTAGATTTTTAGGAATAAAATAACAATTAATAATATAATATTTGATTTAAAAACTATTTTGTGTCAATTTTGACACTATTTGATATATGATTTTTGTGAAAGTCATAACAGAATTATATGTTCAAACCAAGTTGATTAAATCAACATTAAAATATCATAGTAACCTAGAAAATTAGTGTAATTCATAAAAAGTCTTAAATTACATTTATTTGGGTATTTATATTATCAATTATGTCAATATTTCATTAATAAGATAATTACTGCATCATCATTGTGTCATAAATAAATTAAATTATTTGATGTCTAAAATTTACAAATAAAATACCATCATGTAGGAAATCTTTTTATCTTTCTAATTAATATTTATAATCGAATTTATCTTATGTATAACACCATATTATAAATGATTTACTTATTAAACTTTGATTTTAACTATTTTAACCCTTCTTTAAATAAATAAATAATAAATGTCCTAATCTAATCCAAGTGGACCTAAATGGTCATATTTTATTCCTAAGTTTGTTTTTGGTCGAATTACACTTGTCCAATAGAATTAGGACATGTGTTAGGGTAATATTAATATCATATTTACCCTTAGTTACCCAATTTACTATTAACCGCGGTAAAAAAAGTAAAAAGTTACTATTCACCAAAAAAATTATTTTCATCTCATTGAACCACATTTTAGTCCTTGATATTAACCGTGTCTCTCGGATTTTCGAAATTCCATTCACAGAAGCGGTAAAATTAAGTTTTATGCAAAATTCAGTTTTTAACCTACCACTTAGTGGTTTCACTATTCATCAAAAATTGAAAGTTTTCAGAAAAATACCAAAATTTCACCCCAGGCTAATTTCGATATTCTGAGTCCAAAAATGAAGTCCATTTTGAAAAATAAAATTTATAAAATTTCAAAAAGTGATTATTACTATTCATAACGGCTAGTTTTAATAGCATATCATTGTTTAGTGAAACTCGGTATTGCGTATTACACACGCTATCGAGGAAGGTCGTGATTGCGTGTAATGCAAGGCAAGTCAAGGATGTGTGTTGTGCAAGATCCTTTTGGTGTAGCGTACAACACAAGACTTTAATAAAATTAAAAAGAATATTTTTTTATAAAATCTTGGGCTGTTACATTCTACCCCCCTTAAAATGAATTTCGCCCTCGAAATTCGTCGGGGTTATAAATGGTTTACTATTCGAAAGTTTCTTTAATAGAAACCCACATCGTAAAAAGGAATATCAAAACCAATCTTTAAAAACAAAAGTATGAAACGTAACGGTTACCCAAATAAACTAATCATTGGGTTTCCACATAGGTGAAAATATGGATATGGAAGAGAAATCTAACCATCATGTTCTGATGGAGAGTGGTAGAGAACATGGCTATGGAAAAGCCAGTAATCACAAAGCCATAAATTTGTGACGATCTAGGGTACCATCTGATTCATCAGATATAAGGGCACTAGGACAACATTTTTGGTTTTCAAGATCATTTCCCTAAAGTTGAAGAATTTGAATTAGAATAAATACTTACTTTATTTTGGTACAATCTCACTTTTGTTCGTGCCTTGAACAATTTTTACTTCATCTCTTAAATAAATGAAGTTGAATTTGTTATTCATGAAGTGTTAGCAGATCATGTGATAGAATGACGGGTCATTCCATCTGTCTCGAACAAAAGGTTAGCAAAAATTATATACATAAGTCGATCTATAGTGAGATTAATCATATATGGTTCCTAAAATGGACTTATACTTCATATATCATACTGCTTAATATAATAAAACTAGTTTCTACTAAACAGGGACTTCCTGTAGGCCAGTGGTAGGCGATAAAGGCCAGTCGCACTTCGGTTGTGGGTTCGATTCCCACAGCCTTGTCCGAAGCGATGGGTTGTCGCCCGTCCTGCAGGTTTTCCTTTTTCCAAAACTATATAACATCCCATCAATAATATCGAAAAAACAAACAATACTAACTTATGTCCAACATAATCCATTCCAATCTTTTAGGCTTATCCATAATACTGCAGTCGACTCTCATAATATAGTGAAAATGATTACCAGAGATTTAACACCATCATCGATCCCCATATATCATAAGATATGTTTTGTTGGTCACATTCCAAACATTCAAAGTCCTTAATCGTGTATTCTCTTGAATACCTTAGTGAAAACATGAATGCAGTTAAAAGTTAACACTTTTCACATACCAAAATCCTCAAAATTCTATATACTCAAACTTAGTCCTTATATCAATCATGAGCTCATGAATACTGTTAAACATTTCATTTTCCCGTTTTCCCTTCATTATGCGCATAATATCTCAATCACTTTGAATACCACATTAGACCAATACATAAATATTCCAATATTCCAAGATACAACATTATTTTGGAATCCCATTACATAAACACTTAATCATTCCACCACATCGATGTCATATTCAACATTGCCAATAGTGATCGCATGTGACTTCCCTTTGTCCTTTGCCTTAAGCGGTTGCTCATGTCGATCATCACTAACCCTTGGATTAGGGCATTTATTAGCATAATGCCCCATTTCCTTTCACTTGAAGCATTGAAGTGTTGGTTGTACGTTCTCTGCAGTGTTTTCTTTATTCACTTCATTAGAATCCCATTTTCCATTACTTTGACACTCAGCTGCTCGATGACCTTCTTTTCCACACTTAAAACATTTTCTAGTCCCTTTAAGACAATCTCCACCATGCTTCTTTCCACACTTTGTGCATAAGGAAACATTCATCTTATTTTCACCATTATTCTGAGTTTTCTCATTGAACTCCATCTTTCGTTTCTTGTCAAACCCATGAGATGGATATGTAACACCAACTTCCATTTCTACCTTGATAGCACAACGCACAATTTCTTCATAGCTACTGAAGTCTCTTATAGCTAATGCCCTTCGAAGACTTGGTTTTAAGCCACTGAAAAATCGATCAACTTTACTTTCAGGTTGGATGATAATACCAGAAGCGTACCTTGCAAGTCTTGTAAAATTCGCTTCATAGGTACCAACAGATTCATCATCCCTTTGCTTCAGTTTAAGAAACTCTTTCTCCATCTTTGTTCGGAGAATACGAGGGAAGTACTTATTGAAAAATAAGTTCTTGAACTCGTCCCATTCCATAGACTCAATTTCATCCCTTTGCCTCGTATTCTTAATAAGATTCCACCATTGATCAGCATCTCCTTCCAAACGATACACTACTAGGATGACTTTATCATGTTCAGAACATTGAAGAACTGAAAATATCTTTTCAGTAGTACTAATCCATTGTTCAGCAACTAATGCATCAGTAGACCCACTGAAAGAAGGTGGACGCTGCCTCATGAAGGATTCAACAGAATGTTGCTCCTTCCTTTGCTCGTTTGGAAGTCCTGCATGATTCATAGCTTGAGAAAGTTGTGTGAGCATGGCTACAAGATTTTGCATTCCGGCTCCCATATCGTTTGGTTGCTCAGGGGGACAATCATTGCATTGCCCATCACATTCCGCATTAACACGGTTCCTTCGGGTTCCAGCCATCGTCTAAAACCCCAAAAGAATAGTATGAGAGGCAAAAATCATGCTAGGGAAAACAACATAATAAAGGGGTAGTACCCTCAATATCTAACATCATAGGTTAAATTCGAAGATCGTTAGCGCAATTCTAGGACTATAACCTATACGTATACTTAACCTTAGAGACATCCCTAGACATACCTTAGAAATATCTCTAGGGATCTCACTAACGTTTTCGCATCCTAGTTTCCAAAGGTTGACTAAACCTTTCCTCTGATACCAACTGTAACGGTCTGGAATTACTTCCAGTGGACTATAATTGATACCTATCAGGGCACTCCATGGGCGGCTACACCCCCTGGGCGGGACACACCACCATCCCCAGTGGCAGCCATTTCCACATGAAGCCCTTGGGCGGAGAGCCATGCTTCGTCCAACGCTCACATGTGAGAGTTCCCAAGGATCGGATACATTCCTACCTCCTTTGCCTCTGATACCAACTGTAGAGACCCGTATCTTGACGTACATGGACATTACATTACATTTGCGGAATACTTAGTACATAACAAAAACACACACACAAGGACCGTAATAGTTTAGTGTCTTTGGAAACTCGGAATATAATCTTCTAATCGTGGTGAAAGATCTTCAACATCTCCCATAAAGATCTTCTTTTTTTTATACCTAAAACTTTTCTTTATATCCTGGGGAAAAGAAAACATAAAAGGGTGAGCTCAAATGCTCAGTAAGGGTAAACAAAAGAAATATCAATCACATCATATACATAAGCACATAACATTTGGAAATCTTAACCTGCAAAAGAGATCATAATGTCATAACATGGGGTAAATCATGGAAGTAAAATGTAATCACAATAATCATAACATAAAACATGAAACTTTGTGGCATTCACACATAATCATAGAGAATCATTTCTTGTTAGTCAAGACTCATTGCCAAGACTATCTTAGTGGACAAAGTCCCTTTCTGAATCGAGTAACCCTCGTTTCAGTCCTGTTTCACTAAACCGGTATAACCTACCATTCCAGCCATGTCTATCTCATGAGATATAAAATCATTACCCAATGCATTGGAGGGAGATATATGTCCCACCCATCTCATAATGATACCATTCTTATGTGTGCCACAAAATCATATATCATACATCATTTCATAAACCATGTAATAAAATGGGATTCTTAAACATCATGCCATAATAATTCATAAACAATTGATATCATTTCATCATAAGAAAACTGAAACCATTTAAATCATAGAGACATTTTACTTGAAACATACATATCAAATAACGTCATCTTAGATGGAAAAATAGTTTTAAAAAAACACTTGAAATGAATTCTTGAGGAAAATATCCTTTCTTCTTTAAAAACATTTTTCCTTTCTTAACATGTCATAAAACATTAAACTAAAAGAAGTTGATTAAAAATAAACTTGAAAACTTGTAAAGTAAGATTCTTGGAAATAATGTTTTAAAAATCCATTCATGCCGTATACGTTAAAAAAAACATTCTTCGTACTTTTGTCGGAAAAGTCAAAAAATCACCTCGTACGAAAAAGCGACAAAAGATTCCTTTCTTATTCTTTACTAAAAACTCACCTAAGGGTAAAAAATGGATTTAAACAATTGTAGGTGGATGGAAATAATATTACATATTGATGAAACATGGATGTGGATGATAAAATACACCCCAGTAAATACTTACGAATAAACAATCTCGGATAAAAATGAGATTGTGATATTTCCCTTACCTTAGGTCCGATTTGCTTCGTATGTGTCCGAACCTCCTGTATAATGATTTAAATAATGTCATTGACTTATTATAGAATCATATTCATTGTTATGATATCATATATGGTTCACTTATGACATTATATTACCCGTTCTTTTGTAAATTCCATGTTAAAGAAGTGTTTTGGGTAAAATCGTTTCATTTATCGTAGGTGTTTTGGCTTGTTGTTCTTGACATTATTATTACTTATATCATGATTTACTTACTTCCAGAATATAAAATTTGATTTCTATATCATATATATTCAGTATATATATATATAATAGATAGATAAAATGAAAAACACCGTTCATGGAGACGGTAGTCCGTACGTACGCATGAACGCTGTTTTCCATTCCTTATTGTCTTGAAATGGAAGTAAGTAGATGACATACATATATATATATATACATAATCCAGTAGCTTTATAATGTCATATATTTCATTATTATTTCTTATATATACTTTATAATCATTCTTAAATGGTTAACATGGAGGATGAATCTCATCGCGTCGTGGAGACGGTAGTCCGTACGTACGCACGAGCGATGATATCATTTTCATAAATATTGAATTGAATCGGAGTGGATTATAAAATATATCAGAATCAATATGATGTTGTAATAACTATGTATAGTTATTCTTTACACCATTATACCCATCCATGTAAGGTGGTGGTTGAAAATAGATTACACCACGGCGTGGAGACGGTATTCCGTACGTACGCACGCGCAGTGATTTCTTTTTCCGTAGGATGGATAGATGGTGAAATAGGGTTGTTTCATACTTATAATAACATATTAGTATATGAGTGATACTTATGTTATTACTTCATAATGAAACAACCTAAGAAGAAGAAGTGGAAGAAGAAATAAAGATGAAAGAATTGGTAACGGTAATTACCACTTCTTTGAAGCGCCTCTTTGAGACCTCCTCTTAGGGCACTAAAATTGGTCTTTGAGGAAGACCAGAACCTCTAGGATGGTTCTAGGGAAGTGGAGTAGAGATTTTGGAAGGGGTTGGCCGAGCTTGAGTGCTCAAAGTGGTGTGAGGAGGAGGGGGAGGAGGTGCCCTTTTAGAAGGGAGGAGAGGGGCACCTTAGGAATATCTCAAAATATTATTTTATATTAAAGTCAAAATCCGATTATAATGGATCCAAAGGGTCTTATTTCGAAGATAAGGTGGGGATGGATCGAAATCCTATCAACCAATAAGATTTAGACAAGTTTAGGGTATTATTTTAACCTTATCAATTAGATTTAACTCTAAGTTAAATAATTTAACTTTTACCATGTCTTTTTGTTTTCTTTCAATATATGGTTAATAAACTTACTATAACATGCCAAACGAACCCCAAATTGTTTATTATTAATATATATATCCTTATCTAAGTCATTTGGCCGAACCTTAGATATTTAGGAATAAAATAACAATTAATAATATAATATTTTATTTAAAAACTATTTTGTGTCAATTTTGACACTATTTGATATATGATTTTTGTGAAAGTCATAACAGAATTATATGTTCGAACCAAGTTGATTAAATCAACATTAAAATATCATAGTAACCTAGAAAATTAGTGGAATTCATAAATAGTCTTAAATTACATTTATTTGGGTATTTATATTATCAATTATGTCAATATTTCATTAATAAGATAATTACTGCATCATCATTGTGTCATAAATAAATTAAATTATTTGATGTCTAAAATTTAAAAATAAAATACCTTCATGTAGGAAATCTTTTTAGCTTTCTAATGAATATTTACAATCTAATTTATCTTATGTATAACCCCATATTATAAATGATTTACTTATTAAACTTTGATTTTAACTATTTTAACCCTTCTTTAAATAAATAAATAATAAATGTCCTAATCTAATCCAAGTGGACCTAAATGGTCATATTTTATTCCTAAGTTTGTTTTTGGTCGAATTACACTTGTCCAATAGAATTAGGACATGTGTTAGGGTAATATTAATATCATATTTACCCTTAGTTACCCAATTTACTATTAACCGCGGTAAAAAAAGTAATAAGTTACTATTCACCAAAAAAATTATTTTCATCTCATTGAACCACATTTTAGTCCTTGATATTAACCGTGTCTCTCGGATTTTCGAAATTCCATTCACAGAAGCGGTAAAATTAAGTTTTATGCAAAATTCAGTTTTTAACCTACCACTTAGTGGTTTCACTATTCATCAAAAATTGAAAGTTTTCAGAAAAATACCAAAATTTCACCCTAGGCTAATTTCGATATTCTGAGTCCAAAAATGAAGTCCATTTTGAAAAATAAAATTTATAAAATTTCAAAAAGTGATTATTACTATTCATAACGGCTAGTTTTAATAGCATATCATTGTTTAGTGAAACTCGGTATTGCGTATTACACACGCTATCGAGGAAGGTCGTGATTGCGTGTAATGCAAGGCAAGTCAAGGATGCGTGTTGTGCAAGATCCTTTTGGTGTAGCGTACAAAACAAGACTTTAATAAAATTAAAAATAATATTTTTTTATAAAATCTTGGGCTGTTACAATTTTCATCCCATTGAACCACGTTTTACTTAATAATGGAAACTATGTATGTCGGATTTTTGAAATTCAATACACAAAAGTGGTAATATTTCATTTACACGAAAAATTTGTTTTTTAACTACCACTGAGTTGTTTCACTATTAACCAAAAATTGAAGTTTTTCAAAAAAATACCAAAAATTCACCCTAAGATATATTTGATATTCGAAATTCAAAAATGATGTATATTTTACAAAATTCAAAACATATACGTTTCATTAATTAATTTTATAATTAATTCCCGCTGTCACAACAAACAGCGTGTTTTTAAACAATATATATCAAAATATTGACGATTGTTTATGTCCAATTTCAAAGTGAAATTAAGTCTAATCACCACCATTGGATAAAATGGTAAAATTATATTCTAATTATACTTTAAGCCACTCAATAGTATAATTTATCACTATAAATTATTTTGATTAAAAAAGTTGTTTTTAAGTATTTTTCACTATTCATCGAAAATTTGAAGTTCTCCGAAAAATACCATAAATTCAACACAGGCTAATTCCGATATTCCAAATCCAAAAATGAAGTCCACTCTGAAATATAAATTTTATATAATTTCAAAAAATTTGTATAAATATTCATAACGTCTACTTTGATTGGTCACGGTGTGTTAGAACTCGACGTTGCGTACAACACACGCTGCTTTATTATTCAAAGAGAAGCGTACCATGGAAGCTTGGGGTGTTACATTCTACCATCCATCAATAAATTGTGTCCTCGCAATTTTAAATTGTTCTTCGAAAATAAAATGATGTATGTAGAAAATTCCTTTGTGGAAACCCCACATCGAAAATAAGGTAAATAAAATTTATCCTTAATAAGAGGGAAAGGGAAATGAAAAAGTCACCACCAAATTATGATCTCGATTATGAGAACATTGGTGGAAATTAGGGAAAAACAATTGGAGATAAAACATAAATATTCATAGGGAGTGATTGAGGTCATCAATCACAATCAAGTGTAAAATTGGGGGCCTCAAATCCTTCAATCTATGGTGATTTAAAATATCATCAGTTCAACAATAAATAAGGTATTAGGATAACACATTTTTTTAATATCCCTTTACTAATGTTTAAGAACTAATTTATTCGTTGAATAAGAGAGAAGTATATATATATATATATACTTGACAAGTAGAGTTTCAACCATCAACTAATTTTTACCACAACCTCATCTTTCCCTCAAAAAGATAATAGAACTCAAAAATATTATATTTATCCTAATCGTACAAGGTTCCAAATATTAACACATACCATTTCTATTAGGAAAACGTTTTTATAATAACCAGGGTCTTCCTATAGGCTAGTGGTAGGAAAAAAAGGCCTGTCGCACTATGGTTGTGGGTTCGATTCCTGCAGCTTTGTCCGACGCGACGGTTTATCCCCCAACCTGCAGGTTGTCCTTTTCCTAAAACTATAGCATTATAATATACCAAAAATAATCTTCAGAAATGTTTTAACATTAAACAATATTATCCAATGTTCAACGTAATCCATTCCAACCTTTATAGTAATCCAAAATACCTCTATCCAGACTTTCTCTAAAAGGACTCTAAATTCTAAAATCAATTGTAACATCAGATTCCACAAAAAAAGTAAAGTTTCTCTTATTGTCACATACTAAAAATATGATTACCATCATCCTATTAAAACCTTAATGAATAAAACATGTACTATAGTACAATCCTTATATATATCACATTTTTCTTATAACCAGAATATAATCCCTGAGTCCAAAAGCACCAATACATTAATTATTCCACTTCAACTGTAGTAACAACATAAGATTGGACATGATCCCTTGGCCTTTTCTGAGGTAAGTTTCTCAGACTCTTTGTACATTCATTTTCATAATGCCCCATTTCCCTAAAATTGTAGCATTCAACATTGATAGTCTCTTTCTTTCCCTTGTAATCACGAGCCTAGTGACCTTTTTCTCTACATTTATAAAAAACTCCCATTCCTTTTCGGCAAGTACCGAGGTGATTCATCCCAAAATTATCGCATAATGGAAAATCATTCTTTCCCTTTTTCCCTTTATCTATATCTTGTTCCACCGTTCTCTTATTTTCTTACTTTACTTTATTCTCATAAGATTTTGAGAATTCCTTTTCTGTCTTGATAGCACATGAGACAATATCTTCGTACGACGAGAAATATTGTGAGACTAAGGATCGATGAAGAAATGGTTTTAACCCATCAAAAAATGATCAATCTTACTTCTTGGATTATGTGTAACACCTGAAGCATCCATGGTACGCTCCTCTTTGAATAATAGAGCAGCGTGCGTTGCACGCACCCTCGAGTTCTAACACACTACGACTAATCAAAGTAGCCGTTATGAATAGTAATACCCACTTTTTGAAATTATATAAATTTTATATTTCAAAATGGACTTCATTTTTGTATTCGTAATATCAAAAGTATCCTAAGTTGAATTTTTTATAATTTTCTGAGAACTTCCAATTTTTTATGAATAGTGACAAATACATAAAACAACTTTTTTAATCAAAATAATTTATAGTGATAAATTATACTATTTTGTGGTTTTAAAGTATAATTATAATATATTTTTACCATTTTATCCAATGGTGGTCATTATAATTAATTTAACATTGAAATTGGACATAAACAATTGTCAATCTTTTGATATATATTGTTTCGTAAAAACACGCTATTTGTTGTGACAGCAGAAGTTAATTATAAAATTAATTAATGCAACTTATATTTTTGGATTTTTGTAAAATAGACATCGTTTTTGAATTTGGAATATCAATTATAGCTTAGGGTGAAATTTTGGCATTGTTCTGAAAAACTTCAATTTTTGATGAATAGTGAAACCACTAAGTGGTAGTTAAATAACTGATTTTTCGTTTAAATGAAATATTACCACTTCGGTGATTTGATTTTCAAAAATACGACATACATGGTTGTCATTAAGAAGTAAAATGTGGTTCAATGTGATTAAAATAATTTTTTGGTGAATAGTAACTTTTAAGTTTAGTTAATCGCGATTAAAGGTAATTAGTGTAATTTAAGGTAAAGATAATGTTATAATAATATGAAATGACCTTTACACTTGTCCTACCCCTATTGGATGAGTCATGGCCGACCACGAAAATCCATGGGTCCACTTGGGGACCCCATGGAGCCACTTTGTAGGAAAATGACATAAATAACTTTTATTTAAAGTTAAAATAAAAAGGTCACAAACAAGAGTTGTTTTACTAAAACATTTTTTAAATGGTGTTATACAAGTCTTATTTATGACTATAAATATTAATTAGGAAGCTAAAAAGCTTTCCTACACAATGATATTTTTTTATAATTTTTAGACATTAAATAAATTAAATTATTTATGACACCATGAAGATGTAGCGATTACCTCATTAATTTATGATTTAAATAAAATGAAAAGATAATGTAAAATCTAAGACTTACACTTGTCAGAAACCTATTGGATTTGTATATTTAGAACCCTTATCACCTTATCCTAGAATATATAAGTGTGGGACTTTTAGAATCCGAAAAATCATTTCATAATAAAGTAACATTTCAATCTTTCCAAGAGTGCCCCTCCTCTCCACTTATAAAAGGCCCCCACCACTACCACCTTATTCACACATTCAATCCATTTGGCTCGTCCAACCTATTCCCAAATAATCTCCCAAATTCACTCCCTTACTCTTAGAAGCCTCACTTTGGGCAGAATTCTTCCCAAGGAAGCCTTTGGCTCAAATCAAAAAAGTTGCCCCATTTTAAGGTAATGTCTTCGCTTATTTTATTTTGTTTTATTTTGCTTATCCAACCCCCTAAAATATTTTTATTCATTTCTTTTGTAACTACACCAGTATCCTCAATATACTAGGACGTTTTTATAAGAAGTATTCGAGCTACGCTTACACACACCTACATCTAATGGTTAAAGAACATACTGTTTCTGTGGATGGCGAATTTCTGCCTCACGAAACGATGATTGTTCAACACTCATATAAAAACTTCAAAGGTGGCCATTAAGATGTCACTATATTTATACATGATACATAATATGTTTATGTATTACTTAAGGTTCTTTGTTTTTCATTTATGGCATACCTTTATTGTTTCCATTATGGGTAAACGCGATATTTTCATTTAAGGAAGTGCGGACTACCGCCCCCTCAAAGCGATTTGAATCGTTAATACCATATGTGGGATGTATAAAGGATGGAGTAAATGATATTATATATGATATTATACTGGAATTATAATATAACTTTATATCATTATTATTTCATTAAATATGAAATAGAAATGAAAGTAGCGTTCATGCGTACGTACGGCTTACCGTCTCCATGAATGGTGCATTTCATTTCTTACCACTAAACGTTATGGAATATTATGAATGCATGTATATACTGGATATATATGAGATATATGATATCTATATCATGAATATAATTCTGGATATAATGGATATATCACCACATGAACAACTTGTAATTTTGAGAATTTTATTTTTGACTCAAGTACCTAAGATATACAAAACGACCGTTATAAACTTAAATAATTACATAATGTTCATGACATGGTAATAAGTGATATAAAAGGAATAATGAACTTGAAAAAGGTTCTTAAGAAGGTAGAGATTAACTCTAGTTTATTATTCAGGAGATCAAAGAACGGTCGAGTGAATTCGGACACAAGGTAAGGGAATTTCTTAACCCGATTTCCGTTCTTCGGGTTAATCTCCTACTTTCAAATTATGCAATGATATTATTATATCCTATCTTGTATTTGTACTTTATTTATGTGTAATTATAGTGAATACACATAATATTTCTATTTTATTTAAAAAATGATCTTTGTAAGGGAAACTCTTAACCCAATTTCCATTCTTTGGGTTAATCTCCTACTTTCAAATTATGTCATGATATTATTATGTACTATCTAGTATTTGTACTTTATTTATGTGTACTTATAATGAATACACATAATAGATCTATTTTATTTTAAAAATTATCTTTGTAAGTACTTCGTCTCAATCTCCTTTCATTGAGGCATATTTGGTTTTATACACAACTTTCTTTTATACGGTGTATAGACCCCTTTGACTTTTACGTTTATCCAAAAATGAATCTTTTTTATACGAAGCATTTTACTAAACGACAAAAGGGAATGTTATTGTCGTACGTATGCGGCGACAACGACTTCTCTGCCGTCGTGACCATTATTTGAGTTTCGGCTTCCTCTACAAGGCATAACTTTTTAAAATGAAAAATAAATACAATGTTTTAATTTTCTTTAATTTTGGTATTGAAAATGGTTTTGAAAGTGTCTTTATTACATCAATGTGTTGTATTGATATCATGTGATTGAAATGTGGAAATGTTATGTTTCCTTTATGCATGTTTTATGTGATACGATTATGTTATGGTTTATGATATGTTTAATCCTATTATATGAGGAATTCATTGGACTTAATAAGTGACGGGTGGAGCTCGCTATAGCTCCTCAATAAATTGGTAGGTCTAATGAGACAAACTAGTGTCTTGGCACGAGGCCTTGACAAAATCTTATTTGTGGTCTTAGCACGAGGCCTTGGCTACGTGGTTATGATAGTCTGGAATTATGCATTCCATCATTATGAAAGTGGTTATTGATATTGCATGTGATTATTCGACCAGTAGAATATCCATGTGAATAATTAAATGGCATTATTTAATTTTACATTTTCCATATTTTGTTTAAGTTCAAGTTTAAAAAGGCTTTTGTTTTAGTTATACATTGCCTTAAATGTTAATGTTTATTTATGAAAGCTTCTGCTATATTGTTATCCTCACTGAGAATCTGAGCTCACCCCTTTCAATGTTTTAATATTTTCCAGGATGTGAAGAAGTATTTTATGAATGACCTGCAAGGATAGTCAGAAGAGGATATGAGTGTGGAAAATGGATACTATTTTATTGTAGTTATTCACTTTATGATGTAATGTAACATTTATGAATGTATCTATTGTTTCCAAGGCTACTAAACTAATCGGTCTTTCGAGACTTGATCTTTTGTGATCATGCCAATGTTACGAAGTAATGCACCGACTCTGGGTAGATGGGGTCAGGGCGTTACAGTTGGTATCAGAGGCAGTTTAGTACTAACCTTGGAAGATAGATTTAGATAAACTCTAATTAGAGCACATAGCCCAAAGATAGACTTTGAGGATTAGTATAGATGAACTTCCTAAAATTTTGGTATTATAGAGATTTTGTGAGTTTTCCGAGCAATACATCCCTGTCTGGATACGAGCAGGTAGAGGTGGCTCTGGCACAGATGTACCTATGGGTAAAACCTGAAAACACCGCTTTGATCTAGACTCGAACGGGAACTGGTGCACGACAACGGGCCTTGCTGCACTCTTGGTTACGACACTCCTGGGGGATATGCTTTGGATAATTCTAATTTTCTTTACAAACCACTATGAAGGGTTATGAGTATATACTTCCTCCAAGAAAACATTTTTATAATTATGGATTATATCCGTAAATAGTTCAATTTATGTTAAGTATTTTATAAGTATGGAATTATGTATTTTGATTCATAAACTAATCTAGTTTATTCCATTGTTTAGAAATGGCGCCTAGTGGAAGGAATGGAAACCGTATCAATGCACGCACTCCGTGTAGGGATTTCCCTCCTGCTCAAGATAATTATTATGGAGCTGGAGATACAACTGGTGCTGATCAACTTATTACCATACTGGGACAACTCACTCAGGTTATGAATAATAACCTTACTCATATAGAGCACCCTGATCCGCAACGTGGAGGATCAATGTTAGACCGCTTCATGAGGCAACAACCCCCAACATTTAATGGGGGTACAAATCCATTAGTAGCTGAGCAATGGATAAACTCCCTAGAGAAAATATTCCACGCCTTGGGGAGTAGTTAAAGGGAGAAGGTTGTCATGGCAGTCTACCGCCTCACTGGAGATGTTGATCAGTGGTGGTCGCTGATTCAAAACACAAAGGAAGATGATGAAGTATTGAATATGGAATGGAGGGAGTTCAAAGATCTTTTCTTAGAAAAATATTTTCCTTGTGACCATCGAGCAGATATGGAATGGCAATTTCTGAGTCTGAGACAAAAGGAGGATGAGAATGTCACAAAGTATGAGGCCAACTTTACAAGGTTAGTGAGACATGCTGCAGATTATATATGTAACCCAAGAAGTAAGATTGATCATTTCTTTGATGGGTTAAAAGCATTTCTCCGTCGAGCATTAGTCTCACAAACCTTCTCGTCATATGAAGATATTGTCTCGTATGCTATCAAGACGGAAAAGGAATTCTCTAAGTCTCTTGACTTTAAAGTAAAGCAAGAGAAGAAGAGAACTTTGGAACAAGAGACAGATAAAGGGAAAAAGGGAAAGAAGGAATTTCCATTATGTGATAATTGTGGGACGAATCACCCTGGTACTTGCCTAAAATGAATGGGAGTTTGTTATAAATGTGGAGAAAAAGGTCACCAGGCTCGTGATTGTAAGGGAAAGAAAGAGGCTATCAATGTTGAATGCAACAATTGTAGAGAAATGGGTCATTATGTAAATGAATGTCCTAAGAGTCAGGGAAACATACCTCAGAAAAAAGCCAATGGATCAAGGACAATCTTATGTTGTTACTACAGTTGAAGCGGAATAATTAATGTATTGGTGCTTTTAGACTCATGGATTATATTCTGGTTATTAAAATAATGTGATATATATATAAGGATTGTACTACAGTACATGTTGATTTCATTAAGGTTTTAATATGATGAAGGTAATCATATTTTCGTATGTGACAATAAGAGAAACTTTACTTTGATTAGGGAATCTAATGTTACAATTGATTTTGGAATTTAAGGACCCTTTAGAGAAAGTCTGGATGGAGGTATTTTGGATAACTATAAAGATTGGAATGGATTAAGTTGATCTTTGGATAGTATTGTTTAAGGTTAAAACATTTCTGAAGATTATTTTTGGAATATTATAACACTATAGTTTTAGGAAAAGGACAACCTGCAGGGTGGGGCATAACCCGTCGCGTTGGACAAAGCTACAGGAATTGAACCCACAACCATAGTACGACAGGCCTTTATTACCTACCACTAGCCTACAGGAAGTCCCTGGTTATTAAAAAATAGTTCTACTAATCTAAATGGTATGTGTTAATATTTGTAACCTTATACTATTAAGATAAATATAATATTTTTGAGTTCTAATATATATTTGGAGTGAAAGCTGGGTTCGTGGTAAAAATTTATTAAAGAATGAAAGCCTACATGACAAGTAAGTATATTTCCTTACATTCTTAGTAAATCTCTTAAATAAATACCTCAACTTTATGAAAGGTTACTTAAAACAAAAACGTTGTCGGTTAACTTTTCCAACTGGGGATTCAATGACCGTTAAACAAATCACAAGTTTGTGATTTTCTTATGGTTAACTTTCTCCTAATCCTGTTTTCTACAACTCTCCATCAGACCTTGATGGTTTATTTCTCCTCCATATCCATATTTTCATATAATTCTAGTATGGGCTATCTCGAGTGACCTTTGTACTTCTCTTTCTTTCTTTTAATGTTATATTCTTATTAACCCTATTTCTGATGTTGGTTTTCCACAAAGGTATTTTCTATTTTCAACCGTTTATTTTCGTCGAACATTTTCAAATTGCAAGGATGCAATTTATTGAAGGAGGGGAGAATGTAACACCCCAAGCTTCCATGGTACGCTCCTCTTTGAATAATAGAGAAGCGTGTGTTGTACGCAACCTCGAGTTCTAACACACCGCGACTAATCAAAGTAGCCGTTATGAATAGTAATACCCACATTTTGAAATTATATAAATTTTATATTTCAAAATGGACTTCATTTTTTTATTCAGAATATCGAAATTATCCTAAGTTGAATTTTTTGTAATTTTCTGAGAACTTCCAATTTTTTTATGAATAGTGAAAAATACTTAAAACAAATTTTATAATAAAAATAATTTATAGTGATAAATTATACTATTTAGTGGTTTTAAAGTATAATTATAATATATTTTTACCATTTTATCCAATGGTGGTCATTAGAATTAATTTAACCTTGAAATTGGACATAAACAATTGTCAATCTTTTGATATATATTGTTTCGTAAAAACATGCTATTTGTTGTGAAAACGAGAATTAATTATAAAATTAATTAATGCAACATAAATGTTTGTAATTTTGTAAAATAGACATCATTTTTGAATTCGGAATATCAATTATAGCTTAGGGTGAAATTTTGGCATTGTTCTGAAAAAATTCAATTTTTGAGGAATAGTGAAACCACTAAGTGGTAGTTAAATAACTGATTTTTCGTTTAAATGAAATATTACCACTTCGGTGATTTGATTTTCAAAAATCCGACATACATGTTTGTCATTAAGAAGTAAAATTTTGTTCAATGGGATTAAAATAATTTTTTGGCGAATAGTAACTTTTAAGTTTAATTAATCGCGATTAAAGGTAATGATAATGTTATAATAATATGAAATGACCTTTACAGTTGTTATACCCCTATTTTATGAGCCATGGCCGACCAAGACAATCCATGGGTCAACTTGGGGACCCCATGGAGCCAGTTTGGTAGGAAAATGACATAAATAACATTTATTTAAAGTTAAAAGGTCACAAACAAGAGTTGTTTTACTAAAACAATTTTCAAATGGGGTTATACAAGTCATATTTTTTACTATAAATATTCATTAGAAATATAAAAAGATTTCCTACATAATGATATTTTTTTTATAATTTTTATACATTAAATAAATTAAATTATTTATGACACCATGATGATGCAGCGATTACCTCATTAATTAATGATTAAAATAAAATGAAAAGATAATGTAAAATCTAAGACTTACAGTTGTCAAAAACCAATTGGATGAGTATATTTCAAACACTTATCACCTTATCCTCGAATATATAAGTGTGGGACTTTTAGAATCCGAAAAATCATTTCATAATAAAGTAACATTTCAATCTTTCCAAGAGTGCCCCTCCTCTCCACTTATAAAAGGCCACCACCACTACCACCTTATTCACACATTCATGCCATTTGGCTCGGCCAACCTCTACCCAAATACACTCCCAACTTCCCTCCCTTACTCTTAGAAGCCTCAATTTGGGCAGAATTCTTCCCAAGGAAGCCTTTGGCTCAAATCAAAAGAGTTACCCGATTTTAAGGTAATGTCTTCGCTTATGTTATTTTGTTTTATTTTGCTTATCCAACCCCCTAAAATCTTTTTATTCATTTATTTTCTAACACAACCAGTATCCTCAATATACTAAGATATTTTTATAATATGTATTCGAGCTATGATTACACACACCTACATCTAATGGTTAAAGAACATACTGTTTCTGTGGATGGCGAATTTCTGCCTCACGAAACGATGATTGTTCAACACTCATATAACACCTTCAAAGGTGGCCATTAAGATGACACTATATTTATACATGATATATAATATTGTTATGTATTACTTAAGGTTCTGTATTTTTCATTTATGGCATACCTTTATTGTTTCCATTATGGGTAAACGCGATATTTTCATTTTAGGAAGTGCGGACTACCGCCCCCTCAAAGTGATTTGAATCGTTAATACCATATGTGGGATGTATAAAGGATGGAGTAAATGATATTATATATTATATTATACTGGAATTATAATATACCTTTAGATCATTA
Source organism: Viscum album (assembly GCA_963277665.1). Lineage (NCBI taxonomy): Eukaryota > Viridiplantae > Streptophyta > Magnoliopsida > Santalales > Viscaceae > Viscum > Viscum album. The sequence goes on along the minus strand of OY728167.1, from coordinate 277,809,550 downwards.
TTATTTCATTAAATACGAAATAGAAATGAAAGTAGCGTTCATGCGTACGTACGTCTTACCGTCTCCATGAACAGTGCATTTCATTTCTTACCACTAAACGTTATGGAATATTATGAATGCATGTTTATATTGGATATATATGAGATATATGATATCTATATCATGAATAAAAATCTGGATATAATGGATATATCACCATATGAACAACTTGTAATTATGAGAATTTTCTTTTTGACTCAAGTACCTAAGATCGACAAAACGACCGTTATAAACTTAAATAATTAAATAATGTTAATGACATGGTAATAAGTGATATAAAAGGAATAATGAACTTGAAAATGGTTATTAAGAAGGTAGAGATTAACTCTAGTATATTATTCAGGAGATCAAAGAATGGTCGAGTGAATTCGGACACGAGGTAAGGGAATTTCTTAACCCAATTTCCGTTCTTTGGGTTAATCTCCTACTTTCAAATTATGCCATGATATTATTATATCCTATCTTGTATTTGTACTTTATTTATGTGTAATTATAGTGAATACACATAATATTTCTATTTTATTTAAAATATGATCTTTTTAAGGGAATTTCATAACCCAATTTCCATTCTTTGGGTTAATCTCCTACTTTCAAATTATGTCATGGTATTATTATGTACTATCTTGTATTTGTACTTTCTTTAGGTGTACTTATAGTGAATACACATAATAGATCTATTTTATTTTAAAAATGATATTTGTAAGAACTTCGTCTCAATCTCCTTTCATTGAGGCATATTTGGTTTTATACACAACTTTCTTTTATACGGTGTATAGACCCCTTTGGCTTTTACGTTTATCCAAAAGAAATATTTTTTATACGAAGCGTTTTACTAAACGACAAAAGGGAATGTTTTTGTCGTACGTATGCGGAGAAAACTACTTCTCCGCCGTCGTGACCATTAGTTGAGTTTCGGCTTCCCCTACAAGCCATAACTTTTTAAAATGAAAAATAAATACAATGTTTTAATTTTCTTTAATTTTGTTATTGAAAATGGTTTTGAAAGTTTCTTTATTACATCAATGTGTTGTATTGATATCATGTGATTGAAATGTGGAAATGTTATGTTTCCTTTATGCATGTTTTATGTGATACGATTATGTTATGGTTTATGATATGTTTAAACCTATTCATATGAGGAATGCATTGGACTTAATAAGTGACGGGTGGAGCCCGCTATAGCTCCTCATTGCATCGGTAGGTCTCATGAGACAAACTAGTGTCTTGGCATGAGGCCTTGACAAAATCTTATTTGTGGTCTTGGCACGAGGCCTTGGCTACATGGTTATGATAGTCTGGCATTATGCATTCCATCATTATTGTCACGACCCCCTCCACACAAAGTGTACCCCTCCTGGGCCGGCAATGTGAAAAGGGAGATAATGACCCCCGAGTCCCGCCTCCAGTAGGCCCCGGGTTGGCGACTAGCACCGAGGGTATAATAACATACAAATGGGAGGAATTACCCTCTAAGAGAACACATGCAGAAGAGAGAGATAGAATAGACTCCAATCAACTCCAAATTAGAACTGAGATATAAAAGGAAACCAAGTACATATATGAAATGTCATGCAAAAGTACTACAACTGAAGGGGAAAACTAAAAGTACCCAAAAAAAAAAGTTAAACGGCAGTGACCACGAGCCCAAACAGCTCCTCCTCCAACCACAAGCTAGTAGTAACCCGCTTGATCTCCAACCTGCTCCAAGTGACCTGAAAAACAGTTTATAGATACATAGGGTGAGTATCACAGTATACTCTGTAGGATCCTCCCCAAGCCTCTCATGCAAAAGTAAAGAAAGCATGCTAAAGCCCAGTGAACAACAAGTGAAACTAACTCGTCACCTAAACAGGTATACTATGTTCCCAACCTCACCATGGCTACTCTCACTAAGTAACGCATACAAAAATATATAATATAGTAAAGAATATCAAGGGTACCCCGCTACTACAACCCCACTGGTTTGCCGCTTTTCCCCAACGACATACGTCCTGTGCATCTCTCTCCAAAGGCTTGCCCACAGACACCTGGGATAAGCTCCACAATCTGCACCTCGTGCACCACATAGGCTTGCCCGTAGACACCTAGGCGAAGCACCACACCGTCCTCACAACCAAAAGTAACCAGGTAGTCTCCGGGAGCCACCACAGCTCGCATAATGTGTATCATACGTCAGGTATAATACCTCAAGCCATTACAGCCCATACTCCGAGTAAGGATCCTCAAGCCATCATAGCCTATACATGTTATACCTATAGTAGTCCGTAGGATACTATATCCAGAATATATGTGTGTGAATAACCACAAGCCATTACAGCCCTCTACACACATATATGGGGTAACTAACCGTTGTGCCTCATGGCACAAGTATCTACCAAGAGAAGAGAGCGGAGCCAAAGGGGGTAGTCATCCATTCAACCTCCCATCAGAATGTTGGGGAAAACACCCCCCCAGGGCTCAGAATCCCCGAGGTGTCAGTTGCCCTTACCGACAGGGTGGAGTAGTGTATAGAAACACAAAAGTACAAAATATATAAGTAACTCACATCCACACTATGGGAATTACCTAGTCTTAGATACAACTGCAGCTAACGTCTCTCAGACTCTAGGCTGCTACTTCTAGGACTAGGTATCCTATAAGCACACAAACATTTGAAGAGATTTATTAGATTACTCCGTTCTCATTTTATCAGTTCCACTGTACATTAATTAATTTTTTAAACATTAATCAAGAAAGAACAATTCCACATTAAACTGAATTGGCATCACATTCAAAAACAACTACTTCTTTTTAAGATTCACATCACCTTTAAATTCTAGCATCTCCAGCCCCGTGGATTTTCACCATTTAATCAAACATTCATTACTGAATTACTTTTCCACATTCCCAGGCATTCTAGAAAAACATCCTATGCTTCTAAACACAAAGGAGGCTCAACACGGTGAATAGATATACTACCCGCCGAGTCTTTTCTGCCTATAGAAAGAGCATATACCCATTCTCCCTCGAGAGGCTAAACACGGAAAGCACGTGGCATACCCCGCGCGTCTTCGCCTCCTTCGGAAGAAGGGTAGCAAGACCAGCTGCCTTGAGCAGTGGGGAAAAGCAAAGAAGATTAACATTCAAAGAAAACCACAAGCATCCAGCAACCACATCCATCCCATTCCATCACCCCTGGTGTCCTCCCCGACACCCACATGCATAAACTGATGCATCTCGCCACATTAGGCGTCATCTGCTGCCATAACCACAAGGCCTCCATGCCTCCACATATCACAACAACCATCCAGGCTCACATCACAGCACAAGCAGCAGGAAAACAAACATCACATCATGGGCTCTTGATCTTTTAACAAACAAGAGGGTAACTCAGAACCCTTTTAGAAATTCCCACATAATAGGTTCTCTAATCCATATTGAATTAACATATTTGTTATTCGTAGGTTCCAATTACAGGATACCTAATCATCAAGCTATCACAATTAAATAACCATGCTTACTTCCCTAATTTGATTATCCTCAAATTAGAACAACTACAACAACGGCAATAACCAGATTAATTTACATGCCTCTTTATCTTTAGCCAATTAATTAACAATTAATTCCAACTTTACGTTAATTATAAATTTCTATCATGAACAAACAACAAATCAAAGAAAACATAGATATCACTATATCTAGGAAAACATGAGGAAAACCGTTATCACCGTATAAAGCAACAACATGCGATCAACCAATTCTTTTAATCCGGTTCAAGTATTTAATTAGGTCAATTTCATTGTAATCCAAAGGGATAAATCATGATAATTTTACGATTGCACATATACAATTAGAGAAGCCATGAATCCCCTACCTCAAACAGTTCCTCATGTTCTTTGTCCACACAACAGGTCACGATCCTCCCCTCGCGACAACTGCATCCACTGGAGGATGCTGCGGTACGACAGTACCAACCAACCCCAAGAAAACCCATTAGAATCTTGGAAATTGCATGGTATAAATATGGAAAGGAGTATAGGAGAAGATGAACCCCAAAAGAACGACGATACAACATACCTTATATCGAAGATTGATCGACACGGCTCAATTGCATCCAAAACAGAACAGAACCAATGCTAGGGGTAAAGATTGATTGTGCAACTCCTACGGAAAGGATTGAAAGGTTCTAGCGTCTCTTAGCTGAGAAAAAAGGGATAGAACAAGGTAGAATGATATCTCGTCCCTTTTTTAAGATTAAATGGGGCGACGGTTTAAGATCTGGTTAATTCTTCATTAAAAACGGATCGCATTAACCCATGCGGTTTGACCAAGTAAAAAATTACAAGCCTTAGTAATAATTAATATAGGATTTATGGAATTTTAAACGGACTTAAGAGCCCTTAAAATAAGTCTCTAAATGTATTTTATGTCAAAGGAAACGTCAAAAGGGGTAAAACTGTAGGAGTCTGGAAACACTGTTCTCCCAATGTTACTGTACATGAAACCGATATGTTAAACCGATCTGTGAAACCGATCTGTGAAACGGATCTGTGAAACCGATCTGTGAAACCGATTTGTGAAACCGATCTGTCATACCGATCTGTGAAACCGATCTGTCACACTGATCTGTCAAACCGATCTGTCAGACCGATCTGTGAAACCGATCTGTCACACCGATCTGTGAAACTGATATGTCAGACCGATCTGTGAAACCGATCTGTCACACCGATCTCTGAAAGTGATCTATCACACCAATCTTTGAAACCGATCTATGAAACCGATATGTGAAACCGATATGTGAAACCGATCTGTGAAACTGATCTGTCAGACCGATCTGTGAAACCGATCTGTCACACCGATCTGTGAAACCGATCTGTCAGACCGATCTGTGAAACCTATATGTGACACCGATCTGTGAAACTAATCTGTCAGACCGATCTGTGAAACCGATCTGTCACACCGATCTATGAAACTGATCTGTCACACCGATCTGTGAAACTGATCTGTCAGACCGATCTGTGAAACCGATCTGTCACACCGACCTGTCAGACCGATCGTTGAGACCGATCTGTTACTGTTCATAAAACTGGAAACATTGTTCACAGAACTGGAAAATTTTTAAAATGTTGGGGATAAGTCTCCTTGACCTCCCGGAACACCTCCAACACCAAAATTCACAAAGTAATGGACCGGAGAGGTCCGGGCCACTACATTAGATACCTCTCAAAACATTCTCGTCCTCGAGAATTAAAAACCAACCCAGAAGAAAAGAGGGGTCCGAACAACCACCCCATAAGATACCTCTCAGTGGAAAACCACCATGAGTTGTTCGAAATCTAGAATAAAACTATGACATCCGGGAGTATGGGAACAAACAATCCATAACCAAACAATTCATTCACAACATCACATCAAAGGTACATAAATAAAACATGAAAGGTCTAACCAGAGAGGAAACATCATTACATGAAAGGAGTTAAACATTGAACAACTCTGGGTATTGAGCACATATCTGTGACTCACGATCCCAGGTACTCTCCTCCATGCCACCGTGTCGCCACAAGACACGAACTAAAGGGATAGAACGCCCATGCAACACCTTCTCCTTGCGGTCTTGGATCTCCACAGGTCGCTCCTCGAAGGTTGCATCATCGTCAACATCGATCTCTCCCCAATCGATAACATGAGATTCATCATGAAGATAACAACGGAGCTGCGATACATGGAAAACATCATGTATCTGACTCATCTGAGGGGGAAGTGCTACTAGATATGCCATAGCTCCAACACGAGCTAACACCTCGAAAGGCCCAACAAACCGGGGAGAAAGCTTACTTCCACGACCAAACCTTCGCTGCCCATGACGGGGAGTCACCTTCAGAAACACATGATCTCCAACATTAAACTCTAACGGTATCCTTCTTTGATCAGCATATGATTTCTAACGATCATGTGTTGTCATCATCCTCTCACGAATCACCTGTAGCATCTCTGTTGTATTCTGTACTAGTTCTGGTCCGAGAATTGCTGACTCTCTAACCCCAGTCCAGCACAACGGAGAACGGAAAGGCCGGCCATACAGGGCTTCAAATGGCGCCATACCAATGGTGGAGTGAAAACTATTATTGTAAGCGAAATCTACCAAGGGTAAGTGCTTTGTCCATGATCCTCCAAAATCAAGAACACAAGAGCGCAACATGTCTTCAAGAGTCTGGATTGTTCGCTCTGTCTGACCATCCGTTTGAGGATGAAAAGCAGTGCTAAGGCATAAATGAGAACCAAAAGCATGCTGGAGAGCTCTCCACACCCTAGAGGTAAAACGAGGATCTCGATCAGAAATGATCGTCTTAGGAACTCCGTGAAGCCTCAACACCTCCTCCAGATACTTCCTCGACAAAACCTCCACTGAGCTCGACTCCTTGATTGCTATGAAGTGGGCCGATTTAGTTAAACGATCCACTACCACCCATATAGCATCATGTCCTCCCGGAGCTCGAGGTAAACCTGTAACAAAGTCCATTGAGATGTCCTCCCACTTCCACTGAGGAATCTTTAATGGCTGGAGAAGACCACCAGGAACACGGTGTTCGGCCTTCACCCTCTGACAGACTAAACATCGAGACACAAACTCTACCACTGCACACTTCAGCCCAGGCCACCAAAACTGACTCCTCAAGGATAGGTACATCCTTTTCACACCAGGATGTACTGCTAAGGGAGAGATATGGAACTCTCAGAGAACCGTCTCACGCATCTCCAAGGGAACAAAAAGCCTGCCATGATACAACACTCGGTGTTGTTCATCCTCCGACCAACCATCAGGGGCCTCTCCACAAACAACTCTGTCTCTCCAAACTTCCACCTCTAGATCACCCAACTGAGACTCTTCCACCTTCTGCATCAGGTATGACTGCACCGTCATCGGGAAAAGACAACCTCTACCCCCAACTTCTCCCATATCAAGATGCAAAGCTACTAGCTCTTCCATCACTCTCCAGGAATTCAAGGAACACATCATTCATTGACCCCATGAAAACAGCTGGAGCATTCGTCACGCCGAATGGCATTACAACCAACTCATAATGCCCATGACGACAATGGAAAGTAGTATTTGGGATATCCTCATCCTTTACACGCATTTGGTGATATCCTGACCGCAAGTCGATCTTTGAGAACCAACTTGCACCCTTCAGTTGATCGAATAGGTCATCAATCCGTGGAAGAGGATAGAGGTTCTTTATTTTCACTTTGTTTAATCGACGATAGTCGACGCACAACCGCAAACTGCCGTCAGCCTTTCTCACAAACAAAACTGGTGCACCCCATGGTGACACACTTGGCCAAACAAAACCACACTGCAACAGACCATCGAGCTGTATACGTAGCTCCCGTAACTTAGAAGGGGCCATCCTATACAGAGACATAGAGATAGAAGACGCTCCCGGCTGTAGCTCAATCCCAAACTCGATCTCTCATCGAGGGGGTAAGGATACAACCTCTCCTGGAAAGACGTCAGGGTACTCCTCTACGACCCTAGGAAACGCCAACTGTTGAACCTCGGAAGAACTCATCATCATCCCAGCCATCATGGATGATAAGGAAGGAACTCGTCTATGACTCATTCGAGGATCTCTCTCACCAACAAACAGCACTTCCTCTCCATCTTCATCAAAGAAAACGACCTTCTTCCTGTAGCAATCCACAATATCCTGCACCAAATACAACCAATCCATGCCGAGTATGACATCATATGGTTGTATTCGTAAACATAGGAAATCTCCCCAAGAGCGGTGATTCCCCAACACTAGCTCACAGTCTCTACATACTTCAAACAAGTCATCTCGACCTCCAACTGGCGTAGTCAATGCCAAGGGCACTGGAAGCCTCTCTACCTCAAGTTCCAAAGCATGGAAAGGGTAGGTGATATGAAGGAGTGTGTTGCTCCTGAATCAAACAAGGCATACACCAAGGTAGAAAACAAGAAAAGGGTACCTCGAACGACATATGGCTCGCCTGGGGCTGGCAATGCTAGAGCATGAAGCCGACCATGACCTCCTCCACGGCCTCTCGGACCATGATGACGACCACCACCATGGTCGCGCTTTTCTCTCTGAGGACGGGGAGCATCATGGGGCTGTCCTCTGCCTGCTCCATCTACCCTCTGGTGATCTAAAGCTGGTGCAACCTACTGCTACTGCCTCGGCTGGAACTGCCTCAACGGCGGAGCCTGGGGTGGAGCGCCCGGTGCAGGATGACTGCTCTGAAATGTCGGGCACTCCCGCTGCTGATGACCATGACCACCACAAGAAAAACAAGCACCTGATCCCTTGGCATAGGCCTGAGAGTTGCTGCCTCAGTAGAAACGAGATGGGATGGGCTGGGACCTACCCCCAGGTGAACGGAAACTCTTCTGTCCTGAAAACCGGGAACCCCGGACCACAGCTCTGCTTCGTGAGGAATCATGAAGATTCCCCTCTTGTGACGATCCGGTCCTAGCCAAAGTCCTCTCAACAACCTCTGCCCTCGCCAGCACCTCAAGATATGTCTTCAGCATAAATGGGGTGACATGGGGCTGGATCTCTGGATGCAAAGCATCCTCAAAATGCCTCGCCCTGGCCTCCTCATCTGGTAACAGGTCTGAAGCATATCGTAGAAGGTTCCTAAAACGAATTCCAAACTCTCGAACACTAGAGCTCCCCTATCGAAGGGTAAGAAGCTCCTGGTGACTGGACGCCTTCGCAGTCGAAGAAAGAAACTCGACTCTAAACCTGTCTCGAAACTCCTCCCATGAGATCGCTGACTCCTCACGATCCACGAGGAACAAGAACCACCACTGTCTCGCTGCTCCACGCAACATCATCACAACCAAGGACACCCAGTGTTCCTTCTGAGCACGAATCGAACTGAAGCCTATCTCGACCTCCTCCAACCAGTCTTTTGTGATTGCATCTGAAACGGAGCCCTCGTACTTCTATAGACTCTGGCGCCGAAACTCTCGGAGTGTCTTCCTCCAAGTGTCATCGTCGTCAACCTCTACCCGGCGGCGATCTGCTGGAACAGCCTGTCGGGCACCTTCTGCGCAAACCTGATGAGGACGTCGACCTGGAGCCATACCTGTAAAATAACAACCGTTAGAGCTCCTAAGCCTGGAATATGGAAGACTCAACATTAATTAATTAATTATTTCGTTTTATTAATTTTAGGTTATGTATCCCAAGGTCTACCCATTCAAACACAGGCGCAAAGAATAATGATGCATGATCCTTTCCTAGGTATCTACCCTGCAACTAGTATCACTTTGTTTAGTAGCCATCGTAAACTTAAAGGTCCGTGCAACAGATCATAGGGGGCCCTGAACTCCTATGTCTCTGCCAGTCTCCAGTGTTTACCCCACTTGCTAAACATGAATGACACCGTTGCCCTACCATCCCATGCATCCTCACCTGTGCCTAACTCCAAACTCCATCCTATCCCTCAACCAGACCTCTGATACCACTCTATCACGACCCCCTCCCCACAAAGTGTACCCCTCCTGGGCCGGCAATGTGAAAAGGGAGATAATGACCCCCGAGTCCCGCCTCCAGTAGGCCCCGGGTTGGCGACTAGCACCGAGGGTATAATAACATACAAATGGGAGGCATTACCCTCTAAGAGAACAAATGCAGAAAGAGAGATAGAATAGACTCCAATCAACTCCATCTTAGAACTAAGATATAAAATGAAACCAAGTACATATATGAAATGTCATGCAAAAGTACTACAACTGAAGGGGAAAACTAAAAGTACCCAAAAAAAAGTTAAACGGCAGCGACCACGAGCCCGAACAGTTCCTCCTCCAACCACAAGCTAGTAGTAACCCGCTTGATCTCCAACCTCCTCCAAGTGACCTGAAAAATAGTTTATAGATACATAGGGTGAGTATAATAGTATACTCTATAGGATCCTCCCCAAGCCTCTCGTGCAAAAGTAAAGAAAGCATGATAAAGCCCAGTGAACAACAAGTGAAACTAACTCGTCACCTAAACAGGTATACTATGTTCCCAACCTCACCATGGCTACTCTCACCAAGTAACGCATACAAAAATATAGAATATAGTAAAGAATATCAAGGGTACCCCGCTACTACTTCCCCACTGGTTTGCCGCTTTACCCCAACGACATACGTCCTGTGCATCTCTCTCCAAAGGCTTGCCCGTAGACACCTGGGCTAAGCTCCACAATCTGCACCTCGTGCACCACATAGGCTTGCCCGTAGACACCTGGGCGAAGCACCACACCGTCCTCACAAAAAAAAGTAACTAGGTAGTCTCCGGGAGCCACCACAGCTCGCATAACGTGTATCATACGTCGGGTATAATACCTCAAGCCATTATATCCCATACTCCGAGTAAGGATCCTCAAGCCATCATAGCCTATACACGTTATACCTATAGTAGTCCGTAGGATACTATATCCAGAATATATGTGTGTGAATAACCACAAGCCATTACAGCCCTCTACACACATATATGGGGTATCTAACAGCTGTGCCTCATGGCACAAGTATCTACCAAGTGAAGAGAGCGGAGCCAAAGGGGGTAGTCAGCCATTCAACCTCCCATCATAATTTTGCGGAAAACACCCCCCCAGGGCTCAGAATCCCTGGGGTGTCAGTTGCCCTTACCGACAGGGTGGAGTAGCGTATAGAAACACAAAAAGTACAGAATATATAAGTAACTCACATCCACACTATGGGCATTACCTAGTCTTAGATACAACTGCAGCTAACGTCTCTCAGACTCCATGCTGCAACTTCTAAGACTAGGTATCCTATAAGCACACAAACATTTGAAGAGATTTATTAGATTAATCCGTTCTCATTTTATCAGTTCCACTGTACATTAATTAATTCTTTAAACATTAATTAAGAATGAACAATTCCACATTAATCTGAATTGGCATCACATTCAAAAACAACTGCTTCTTTTTAAGATTCACATCACCTTTAAATTCCTGCATCTCCATCCCCGTGGATTTTCACCATTTAATCAAACATTCATTACAAAATTACTTTTCCACATTCCCAGGAAATCTAGAAAAACATCCTATGCTTCTAAACACAAAGGAGGCACAACACGGTGAATAGATATACTACCCGTCGAGTCTTTTCCGCCTATAGAAAGAGCATATACCCATTCTCCCTCGAGAGGCTAAACACGGAAAGCACATGGCATACCCCGCGCGTCTTCACCTCCATCGGAAGAAGGGTAGCATGACCAGCTGCCTTGAGAAGTGGGGAAAAGAAAACCAGATTAACATTCAAAGAAAACCACAAGCATCCAGCAACCACATCCATCCCATTCCATCACCCCTAGTGTCCTCCCCGACACCCACATGCATAAACTGATGCATCTCGCCACTCTAGGCGTCATCTACTGCCATAACCACAAGGCCTCCATGCCTCCACATATCACAACAACCATCCAGGCTCACATCACAGCACAAGCAGCAGGAAAACAAACATCACATCATGGGATCTTGACCCTTTTACAAACAAGAGGCTAACTCAGAACCCTTTTAGAAATTCCCACATAATATGTTCTCTAATCCATATTGAATTAACATATTTGTTATTCGTAGGTTCCAATTACAGGATACCTAATCAGTAAGCTATCACAATTAAATAACCATGCTTACTTCCCTAATTTGATTATCCTCAAATTAGAACAACTACAACAATGGCAATAACCAGATTAATTTACATGCCTCTTTATCTTTAGCCAATTAATTAACAATTAATTCCAAATTTACGTTAATTATAAATTTCTATCATGAACAAACAACAAATCAAAGAAAACATAGATATCACTATATCTAGGACAACATGAGGCAAACTGTTATCACCGTATAAAGCAACAACATGCGATCAACCAATTCTTTTAATCCGATTCAAGTATTTAATTAGGTCAATTTCATTATGATCCAAAGGGATAAATCATGCTAATTTTACGATTGCACATATACAATTAGAGAATCCATGAATCCCCTACCTCAAACAGTTCCTCATGTTCTTTATCCACACAACAGGTCACGATCCTCCCCTCGCGACAACTGCATCAACTGGAGGATGCTGTGGTACGACAGTACCAACCAACCCCAAGAAAACCCATTAGAATCTTGGAAATTTCATGGTATAAATATGGAAAGGAGTATAGGAGAAGATGAACCCCAAAAGAACGATGATACAACATACCTTATATCGAAGATTGATCGACACGGCTCAGTTGCATCCAAAACAGAACAGAACCAATGCTAGGGGTAAAGATTGATTGTGAAACTCCTACGGAAAGGATTGAAAGGATCTAGCGTCTCTTAGCTGAGAACAAAGGGAAAGAACAAGGGAGAATGATATCTCGTCCCTTTTTTAAGATTAAATGGGGCGACGGTTTAAGAACCGGTTAATTCTCCATTAAAAATGGATCGCATTAACCCACGCGGTTTGACCAAGTAAAACATTCCAAGCCTTAGTAATAATTAATATAGGATTTATGGAATTTTAATCGGCCTTAAGAGCCCTTAAAATAAGTCTTTAAATGTATTTTACGTCAAAGGAAATGTCAAAAGGGGTAAAACTGTAGGAGTCTGGAAACACTGTTCACCCACTGTTACTATACATGAAACCGATCTGTGAAACCGATCTGTGAAACCGATCTGTGAAACCGATCTCTTAAACCGATCTGTCAGACCGATCTGTGAAACCGATCTGTCACACCGATCTGTCAAACCGATCTGTCAGACCGATCTGTGAAACCGATCTGTCACACCGATCTGTGAAACTGATCTGTCAGACCGATCTGTGAAACCGATCTGTCACACCGATCTCTGAAACTGATCTATCACACCAATCTGTGAAACCGATCTATGAAACCGATCTGTGAAACAGATCTGTGAAACTGATCTGTGAAACCGATCTGTCAGACCGATCTGTGAAACCGATCTGTCACACCGATCTGTGAAACCGATCTGTCAGACCGATCTGTGAAACCAATCTGTCACACCGATCTGTGAAACTGATCTGTCAGACCGATCTGTGAAACCGATCTGTCACACCGATCTGTGAAACTGATTTGTCACACCAATCTGTGAAACTGATCTGTCAGACCGATCTGTGAAACCGATCTGTCACACCGATCTGTCAGACCGATCGGTTAGACCGATCTGTTACTGTTCATAAAACTGGAAACATTGTTCACAGAACTGGAAAATTTTCAAAATGTTGGGGATAAGTCTCCTTGACCTCCCGGAACACCTCCAACACCAAAATTCACAAAGTAATGGACCGGAGAGGTCCGGGCCATTACATTAGATACCTCTCAAAACATTCTCGTCCTCGAGAATTATAAACCAACCCAGAAGAAAAGAGGGGTCCGAACAACCACCCCATAAGATACCTCTCAAGGGAAAAACCACCATGAGATGTTCAAAATCTTGAATAAAACTATGACATCCGAGAGTATGGGAACAAACAATCCATAACCAAACAATTCATTCACAACATCACATTAAAGGTACATAAATAAAACATTAAAGGTCTAACCAGAGAGGAAACATCATTACATGAAAGGAGTTAAACATTGAACAACTCTGGGTACTGAGCACATATCTGTGACACACGCTCCCATGTACTCTCCTCCATGCCACCGTGTAGCCACAAGACACGAACTAAGGGGATAGAACACCCACGCAACACCTTCTCCTTGCGGTCTTGGATCTCCACAGGTCGCTCCTCGAAGGTTGCATCATCGTCAACATCGATCTCTCCCCAATCGATAACATGAGATTCATCATGAAGATAACAACGGAGCTACGATACATGGAAAACATCATGTATCTGACTCATCTGAGGGGGAAGTGCTACTAGATATGCCATAGCTCCAACACAAGCTAACACCTCGAAAGGCCCAATAAACCAGGGAGAAAGCTTACTTCCATGACCAAACCTTCGCTGCCCATGATGGGGAGTCACCTTCAGAAACACATGATCCCCAACATTAAACTCTAACGGTCTCCTTCTTTGATCAGCATATGATTTCTAACGATCATGTGTTGTCTTCATCCTCTCACGAATCACCTGTACCATCTCTGTTGTATTCATCACTAGTTCTGGTCCGAGAATTGCTGACTCTCCGACCCCAGTCCAGCACAACGGAGAACGGCAAGGTCGGCCATACAGGGCTTCAAATGGCGCCATACCAATGGTGGAGTGAAAACTATTATTGTAAGCGAAATCTACCAAGGTTAAGTGCTTTGTCCATGAACATCCAAAATCAAGAACACAAGAGCGCAACATGTCTTCAAGAGTCTGGATTGTTCGCTCTGTCTGACCATCCGTTTGAGGATGAAAAGCAGTGCTAAGGCATAAATGAGAACCAAAAGCATGCTGGAGAGCTCTCCACACCCTAGAGGTAAAACGAGGATCTCGATCAGAAATGATCATCTTAGGAACTCCGTGAAGCCTCACCAGCTCCTCCAGATACTGCCTCGACAAAACCTCCACTGAGCTCGACTCCTTGATTGCTATGAAGTCGGCCGATTTAGTTAAACGATCCACTACCACCCATATAACATCATGTCCTCCCGGAGCTCGAGGTAAACCTGTAACAAAGTCCATTGAGATGTCCTCCCACTTCCACTGAGGAATCTTTAATGGCTGGAGAAGACCACCAGGAACACGGTGTTCGGCCTTCACCCTCTGACAGACTAAACATCGAGACACAAACTCTACCACTGCACGCTTCAGACCAGGCCACCAAAACTGACTCCTCAAGGATCGGTACATCCTTGTCACACCAGGATGTACTGCTAAGGGAGAGCTATGGAACTCTCGAAGAACCGTCTCACGCATCTCCAAGGGAACAAAAAGCCTGCCATGATACAACACTCGATGTTGTTCATCCTCCGACAAACCATCAGGGGCCTCTCCACAAACAACTCTGTCTCTCCAAACTTCCACCTCTAGATCACCCAACTGAGACTCTTCCACCTTCTGCATCAGGGATGACTGCACCGTCATCGGGAAAAGACAACCTCTACCCCCAACTTCTCCCATATCAATATGCAAAGATGCTAGCTCTTCCATTACTCTCCAGGAATTCACGGAACACATCATTCATTAACCCCATGAAAACAGCTGGAGCATTCGTCACGCAGAATGGAATTACAAAAAACTCATAATTCCCATGAAGACAACGGAAAGTAGTCTTTGGGATATCCTCATCCTTTACACGCATTTGGTGATATCCTGACCGCAAGTCGATCTTTGAGAACCAACTTGCACCCTTCAGTTGATCGAATAGGTCATCAATCCGTGGAAGAGGATAGAGGTTCTTTATTGTCACTTTGTTTAATCGACGATAGTCGACGCACAACCGCGAACTGTCGTCAGCCTTTTTCACAAACAAAACTGGTGCACCCCATGGTGACACACTTGGCCGAACAAAACCACACTGCAACAGACCATCGAGCTGTATACATAGCTCCCGTAACTCAGAAGGGGCCATCCTATACAGAGACATAGAGATAGGAGACGCTCCCGGTTGTAGCTCGATCCCAAACTCGATTTCTCGTCGAGGGGGTAAGGATAAAACCTCTCCTGGAAAGACGTCAGGGTACTCTTCTACGACCCTAGGAAACGCCAACTGTTGAACCTCTGAAGAACTCAACATCATCCCAGCCATCATGGATGATAAGTAAGGAACTCGTCTATGACTCATTCGAGGTTCTCTCTCACCAACAAACAGCACTTCCTCTCCATCTTCATCAAAGAAAACAACCTTTTTCCTGTAGCAATCCACAATAGCCTGCATCGAATACAACCAATCCATGCCGAGTATGACATCATATGGTTGTATTCGTAAACATAGGAAATCTCTCCAAGAGCGGTGTTGCCCCAACACTAGCTCACAGTCTCTACATACTTCAAACAAGTCATCTCGACCTCCAACTGGCGTAGTCAATGCCAAGGGCACTGGAAGCCTCTCTACCTCAAGTCCCAAAGCACGGACAAGGGTAGGTGATATGAAGGAGTGTGTTGCTCCTGAATCAAACAAGGCATACACCAAGGTAGAAAACAAGCAAAGGGTACCTCGAACGACATATGGCTCGCCTGGGGCTGGCAACGCTAGAGCATGAAGCTGACCATGACCTCCTCCACGGCCTCTCTGACCATGATGACGACCACCACCACAGTCGCGCTTTGCTCTCTGAGGACGGGGAGCATCATGGGGCTGTCCTCTGCCTGCTCCATCTACCCTCTAGTGATTTAAAGCTG
The DNA here is from genome assembly GCA_963277665.1 of Viscum album. Classification (NCBI taxonomy): domain Eukaryota; kingdom Viridiplantae; phylum Streptophyta; class Magnoliopsida; order Santalales; family Viscaceae; genus Viscum; species Viscum album. The sequence continues at coordinate 277,793,223 of OY728167.1, read as the reverse complement.
GTGCAACCTACTGCTGCTGCCTCGGCTGGAACTGCCTCAACGGCGGAGCTTGGAGTGGAGCGCCCGGTGCAGGATGACTGCTCTGAAATGTCGGGCACTCCCGCTGCTGATGACCATGACCACCACAAGAAAAACATGCGCCTAATCCCTTGGCATAGGCCTGAGAGTTGCTGCCTCCGTAGAAACGAGATGGGATGGGCTGGGACCTACCCCCAGGTGAACGGAAACTCTTCTGTCCTGAAAACCGGGAACCCCAGACCACAGCTCTACTTCGTGAGGAATCATGACGATTCCCCTCTCGTGACGATCCGGTCCTAGCCAAAGTCCTCTCAACAACCTCTGCCCTCGCCAGCCCCTCAAGATATGTCTTCAGCATAAATGGGGTGACATGGTGCTGGATCTCTGGATGCAAAGCATCCTCGAAATGCCTCACCCTGGCCTCCTCATCTGGTAAAAGGTCTGAAGAATATCGTAGAAGGTTCCTAAAACGAATTCCAAACTCTTGAACACTAGAGCTCCCCTGTCGAAGGGTAAGAAGCTCCTGGAGACTGGACGCCTTTGCAGTCGAAGAAAGAAACTCGACTCTAAACCTCTCTCGAAACTCCTCCCATGAGATCGCTGACTCCTCACGATCCACGAGGAACAAGAACCACCACTGTCTTGCTGCTCCACGCAACATCATCACAACCAAGGACACCCAGTGTTCCTTATGAGCACGAATCGAACTGAAGCCTATCTCGACCTCCTCCAACCAGTCTTTTGTGATTGCATCTGAAACGGAGCCCTCATACTTCTGTAGACTCTGGCGCTGAAACTCTCGAAGTGTCTTCCTCCATGTGTCATCGTCGTCAACCTCTACCCGATGACGATCTGCAGGAACAGCCTGCTGGGCACCTTCTGCGCAAACCTGACGAGGACGTCGACCTGGAGCCATACCTGTAAAATAACAACCGTTAGAGCTCCTAAGCCTGGAATATGGAAGACTCAACATTAATTAATTAATTATTTCGTTTTATTAATTTTAGGTTACCTATCCCAAGGTCTACCCATTCAAACACAGGCGCAAAGAATAATGATGCATGATCCTTTCCTAGGAATCTACCCTGCAACCAGTATCACTTTGTTTAGTAGCCATCGTAAACTCAAAGTTCCGTGCAACAGATCATAGGGGGCCCTGAACTCCTATGTCTCTGCCAGTCTCCAGTGTTTACCCCACTTGCTAAACATGAATGACACCATTGCCCTACCATCCCATGCATCCTCACCTGTGCCTAACTCCAAACTACATCCTATCCCTCAACCAGACCTCTGATACCACTCTATCACGACCCCCTCCCCACAAAGTGTACCCCTCCTGGGCCGGCAATGTGAAAAGGGAGATAATGACCCCCGAGTCCCGCCTCCAGTAGGCCCCGTGTTGGCGACTAGCACCGAGGGTATAATAACATACAAATGGGAGGCATTACCCTCTAAGAGAACAAATGCAGAAAGAGAGATAGAATAGACTCCAATCAACTCCAACTTAGAACTAAGATATAAAATGAAACCAAGTACATATATGAAATGTCATGCAAAAGTACTACAACTGAAGGGGAAAACTAAAAGTACCAAAAAAAGAGTTAAACGGCAGCGACCACGAGCCCGAACAGTTCCTCCTCCAACCACAAGCTAGTAGTAACCCACTTGATCTCCAACCTGCTCCAAGTGACCTGAAAAATAGTTTATAGATACATAGGTTTAGTATAACAGAATACTCTGTAGGATCCTCCCCAAGCCTCTCGTGCAAAAGTAAAGAAAGCTTGCTAAAGCCCAGTGAACAACAAGTGAAACTAACTCGTCACCTAAACAGGTATACAATGTTCCCAACCTCACCATGGCTACTCTCACCAAGTAACGCATACAAAAATATATAATATAGTAAAGAATATCAAGGGTACCCCGCTAATAATTCCCCACTGGTTTGCCGCTTTACCCCAACGACATAAGTCTTGTGCATCTCTCTCCAAAGGCTTGCCCGCAGACACCTGGGCTAAGCTCCACAATCTGCACCTCGGGCACCACATAGGCTTTCCCATAGACACCTGGGCGAAGCACCACACCATCCTCACAAACAAAAGTAACCAGGTAGTCTCCGGGAGCCACCACAGCTCGCATAACGTGTATCATACGTCGGGTATAATACCTCAAGCCATTACAGCCCATACTCCGAGTAAGGATCCTCAAGCCATCATAGCCTATACACGTTATACCTATAGTAGTCCGTAGGATACTATATCCATAATATATGTGTGTGAATAACCACAAGCCATTACAGCCCTCTACACACATATATGGGGTAACTAACCGCTGTGCCTCATGGCACAAGTATCTACCAAGAGAAGAGAGCAGAGCCAAAGGGGGTAGTCAGCCATTCAACCTCCCATCATAATTTTGGGGAAAACAACCCCCCAGGGCTCAGAATCCCCGGGGTGTCAGTTTCCCTTACCGACAGGGTGGAGTAGCGTATAGAAACACAAAAAGTACAGAATATATAAGTAACTCACATCCACACTATGGGCATTACCTAGTCTTAGATACAACTGCAGCTAACGTCTCTCATACTCCAGGCTGCAACTTATAAGACTAGGTATCCTATAAGCACACAAAAATTTGAAGAGATTTATTAGATTACTCCGTTCTCATTTTATCAGTTCCACTGTACATTAATTAATTCTTTAAACATTAATTAAGAATGAACAATTCCACATTAATCTGAATTGGCATCACATTCAAAAACAACTGCTTCTTTTTAAGATTCACATCACCTTTAAATTCCAGCATCTCCATCCCCGTGGATTTTCACCATTTAATCAAACATTCATTACAGAATTACTTTTCCACATTCCCAGGCATTCTAGAAAAACATCCTATGCTTCTAAACACAAAGGAGGCTCAACACGGTGAATAGATATACTACCCGTCGAGTCTTTTCCGCCTATAGAAAGAGCATATACCCATTCTCCCTCGAGAGGCTAAACACGGAAAGCACATGGCATACCCCGCGCGTCTTCACCTCCTTCGGAAGAAGGGTAGCCAGACCAGCTGCCTTGAGTAGTGGGGAAAAGAAAAGCAGATTATAATTCAAAGAAAACCACAAGCATCCAGCAACCACATCCATCCCATTACATCACCCCTAGTGTCCTCCCCGACACCCACATGCATAAACTGATGCATCTCGCCAATCTAGGCGTCATCTGCTGCCATAAACACAAGGCCTCCATTCCTCCACATTTCACAACAACCATCCAGGCTCACATCACAGCACAAGCAGCAGGAAAACAAACATCACATCATGGGCTCTTGACCCTTTAACAAACAAGAGGCTAACTCAGAACCCTTTTAGAAATTCCCACATAATATGTTCTCTAATCCATATTGAATTAACATATTTGTTAATCGTAGGTTCCAATTACGGGATACCTAATCAGCAAGCTATCACAATTAAATAACCATGCTTACTTCCCTAATTTGATTATCCTCAAATTAGAACAACTACAACAACGTCAATAACCAGATTAATTTACATGCCTCTTTATCTTTAGCCAATTAATTAACAATTAATTCCGACTTTACCTTCATTATCAATTTCTATCATGAACAAACAAAAAATCAACGAAAACACAGATATCACTATATCTAGGAAAACATGAGGCAAACCGTTATCACGGTATAAAGCAACAACATGCGATCAACCAATTCTTTTAATCCGGTTCAAGTATTTAATTAGGTCAATTTCATTATGATCCAAAGTGATAAATCAGGCTAATTCTACGATTTCACATATACAATTAGAGAAGCCATGAATCCCCTACCTCAAACAGTTCCTCGTGTTCTTTATCCACACAACAGGTCACGATCCTCCCCTCGCAATAACTGCATCCACCGGATGATGCTGCGGTACGACAGTACCAACCAACCCCAAGAAAACCCATTAGAATCTTGGAAATTACATGGTATAAATATGTAAAGGAGGATAGGAGAAGATGAACCCCAAAAGAACGACGATACAACGTACCTTATATCGAAGATTGATCGACACGACCCAGTTGCATCCAAAACAGAACAGAACCAATCCTAGGGGTAAAGATTGATTGTGCAACTCCTACAGAAAGGATTGAAAGGTTCTAGCGTCTCTTAGCTGAGAACAAAGGGAAAGAACAAGGGAGAATGACATCTCATCCCTTTTTGAAGATTAAATGGGCCGACGGTTTAAGATCTTATTAATTCTCCATTAAAAACGGATTGCATTAACCCACGCGGTTTGACCAAGTAAAACATTTCAAGCCTTAGGAATAATTAATATAGGATTTATGGCATTTTAAACGGCCTTAAGAGCCCTTAGAATAAGGCTTTAAATGTATTTTACGTCAAAGGAAACGTCAAAAGGGGAAAAACTGTAGGAGTCTGGAAACACTGTTCAGCCACTGTTACTGTACATGAAACTGATCTGTGAAACCGATCTGTGAAACCGATCTGTGAAACTGATCTGTGAAACCGATCTGTGAAACCGATCTGTGAAACCGATCTGTCACACCGATCTGTGAAACCGATCTGTCACACCGATCTGTGAAACCGATCTGTCAGACCGATCTGTCACACCGATCTGTGAAAATGATATGTCAGACCGATCTGTGAAACCGATATGTCACACCAATCTGTGAAACGGATCTATCACACTGATCTGTAAAATTGATCTGTGAAACCGATATGTGAAACCGATCTGTGAAACCGATATGTGAAACCGATCTATCAGACCGATCTGTGAAACCGATCTGTCACACTGATCTGTGAAACCGATCTGTCAGACCGATCTATGAAACCGATCTGTCACACCGATCTGTGAAACGGATCTGTCAGACCAATCTGTGAAACTGATCTGTTACACTGATCTGTGAAACCGATCTGTCACACCGATCTGTGAAACCGATCTGTCAGACCGATCTGTGAAACCGATCTGTCACACCGATCTGTCAGACCGATCGGTGAGACCGATCTGTTACTGTTCATAAAACTGGAAACACTGTTCATAGAACTGGAAAAGTTGCAAAATGTTGGGGATATATCTCCTTGACCTCCCGGAACACCTCCAACACCAAAATTCACAATGTAATGGACCGGAGAGGTCCGGGCCATTATAATTATGAAAGTTGTTATTGATATAGCATGTGATTATTCAACCAGTAGAATAAGTATATGGCATTATTTTATTTTACTTTTTCCATATTATGTTGATGTTCAAGTTTAAAAAGGCTTTTGTTTTAGTTATACATTGCCTTAAATGTTAATTTTTATTTATGAAAGCTTCCGCTATATTGTTATCCTTACTGAGCATCTGAGCTCACCCCTTTCAATGTTTTAATATTTTCTACGATGTGAAGAAGTATTTTATGAATGAACTGTAGGGATAGTCAGAAGAGGATATGAGTGTGGACTATGGATACTATTTTATTTTAGTTATTCACTTTATGATGTAATGTAACATTTATGAATGTATCTAGTGTTTCCAAGGCTACTAAACTAATCGGTCTTTCGAGACTTGATCTTTTGTGATCATGCCAATGTTACGAAGTAATGAACCAACTCTAGGTAGCTGGGGTCAGGGCGTTACATTATGTATATAATCTGCTGCATGCCTTGCTAACCTTGTAAATTTAGCGTCATACTTTGCAACATTCCCATCCTCCTTTTTCCTCAGACTCAGAAATTGTCTTTCCATATCCGCTCGATTGTCATGAGGAATGTATTTTCCTAATAAAATTTCATTAAACTCCCTCCATTCCATATTTGATACTTCATGATCTTCCTTTGTGTTTTGAATTAGTGACCACCACTGTTCGGCATCTCCAGTGAGGCAGTAAACTGCGATGACAACTTTCTCCATTTTGCTACTCCCTAAGGTGTAGAATATTTTCTCTAAGGAGTTTATCCATTTCTCAGCTACTAATGGATTTGTACCCCCATTAAATTTTGTTGGTTGTTGACTAATGAAGCGGTCTAACATTGATCCTCCATGTTGCGGATTAGGGTGCTCTATACGAGTAAGGTTATTATTCATAACCTGAGTGAGTTGTTCCAGTATGGTGATATACTAATCAGTACCAGTTGTATAACCAGCTCCAATATAACTAACTTGAGCAGGAGGGAAAACCCTACATGGAGTGTTTGCATTGATACAGTTTCCATTCCTTCCACTAGGTTCCATTTCTAAACAAAGTCATAAACAAGATTAGTTTATGAATAGAAATACATAATAAAAAACTTGCATAACACTTAACATAAATTGAACTATTTATGGTTGTAATCCGTAATCATAAAAATGTTTTCTTTGAGTAAGTATATACTCATAAACCCTACATAATGGTTTGTAAAGAAAATGAAAATTATCCTATGAATATCCCCCAGGAGTGTCGTAACCAAGAGTGCAGCAAGGCCCGTTGTCGTGCACCAGTTCCCGTTTGAGTCTAGCTCAAAGCGGAGATTTCAGGTTTTACCCCTAAGTACATCTGTGCCAGAGCCGCATCTACATGAACGTATCCAGACAGGGATGTTTTTCTAGGAAAACTCAGAAAATATCTACAATACTATGATTCTTGGAAGTTCTTCTATACAAATCCTCAAAGTCTATCTTAGAGCTATGTTTTCTAATCAGATTTTACCAAGATCTAGTTTCCAAGGTTAGTACTAAACTGCCTCTGATACCAACTGTAACGCCCCAACCCTAGTTACCAAGAGTCGGTGAATTATTACGTAAGATTGGCATGTTCACAAAAGATCAAGTCTTGAAAGACTGATTAGTTTAGTAGCATTGGAAACACTAGATATATTCATAAACGTTACATTACCACATAAAGTGAAAAACTACAATAACATGGTCTCCATAGTCCACACTCATATCCCCTTCCGACTATCCCTGTAGGTCATTCATAAAATACTTCTTCATATCTTGGAAAAATAAAAACATTGAAAGGGGTGAGATAAGATGCTCGGTAAGGATAACAATATTGCAGAAACATTTATAAATAAACATAATCATTTGAGGCAATGTATAACTCAAACAAAAGCCTTTTAAACTTGAACTTCAGCATAATATGGCAAAATAAAATGAAATAATGCCATTTACATATTCACATGAATATTCTACTAGACGAATAATCACATGCAATATCAATAACCACTTTCATAATTATGGAATGCATAATTCCAGACTATCATAACCACATAGCCAAGGCCTCGTGCCAAAACTACAAATAAGTTTTATCAAGGCCTCATGCCAAGACACTAGTTTGTCTCCTGAGACCTACCGATGCATCAAGGAGCTATAGTGGGCTCCACCCGTCACTTATTAAGTCCTATGCATTCCTTATATGAAAAGGTTTAAACATATCATAAACCATAACATAATCATATCACAAAAAACATGCATAATGGAAACATAACATTTCCACATTTCAATCACAAGATATCAATACAACACATTGATATAATAAAAACAGTATCAAAACCATTTTCAATACCAAAAAATTAAAAGTAAAATGTGGTATTTATTTTTCATTTAAAAATACTTATGGCTTGTAGAGGAAGCTGAAACTCAAATAATGGTCATGGTGGCGAAGAAGTCATTGTCGCCGCATACGTACGACAAAAAAATTTACCTTTTGTCATTTAGGAAAACTCTTTTCAATAAAAATATTCATTTTGAATAAACATAAGAGTCAACGGGTTTTATACACCATATAAAATAAAGTTTTGTATAAAACAAAATATGCCTCAATGAAAGGAGATTGAGACGAAGTCCCTTACCTCGTGTCTGACTTGACTCGATCGTTATTTAATCTCCTGAATAATAAACTAGAGTGAATTTCTAATTTCTTAAGAAAATTTTTCATGTTCATTATTCCTTTAATATCACTTATTACCAATTTATGAACATTATGTAATTATTTAAGTTAATAATGGTTGTTTTGTCAATCTTTGGTACTTGAGTCAAAAATAAACTTCTTATAATTATTAGTTGTTCATGTGAAAAAATATCTATTATATCCAAAATTATATTCATGATGTAGATATGATATATATCATATGTATCCAGTAAATAAATGCATTTATAATATTACATAACATTTATAGGTATGAAATGGAATGCACCGTTAATGGGGCGGTAAGCCTTATGTACGCATGAACGCTACTTTCATTTCTATTTCGTATTTAATGGAATGAAATCATAATAAAATAAAGGTATATAATAATTTCAGTATAATATCATATATAATATCATTTAATCTATCCTTTACACATCCCACATATGGAATTAATGATTCAAAACACATTGACGGGGCGGTAGTCCGCACTTCCTAAAATGAAATTATCGCATTTACCCTTAATAGAAATCATAAAGGAATGACATAAATGAAAAATACAGAAGCCTAAAGAAAAAATAAATATAATAAATACAATATATAAATATTGTGAAATCTTAATGGCCACCATGAAAGGTGTTAAAAGAAGATTTAATAATCATCATTTCGTGAGGCAGTAATTCGCCACCCACAGAAACAGTATGTTCTTTAACCATTAGACGAAGGTGTGTGTAAGTGTAAATCAAATACTTCTCATAAAAACATCTGAGTATATTTAAGATAATGGTTTTGTTACATAATAAATGAATTAAAAGAGTTTATGGGGTTGGAGAAGCAAAATAAAACAAAAGAACATAAGAGAAGACATTACCTTAAAATCTGGTAACTATTTTTGATTTGAGCCAAAGGCTTCCTTGCGAAGACTTCTGCCCAAATTGAGGATTCTAGAAGTAAGAGATGGATGTTGAGAGAGTATTTGGGCAGAGTTGGGCCCATCCAAATGGCTTTGACGGTGTGAATAAGGTGGTAGAAGTGGGAGCCTTTTATAAGAGGAGAGGAGGGGCACTCTTGGGAATTTATGAAATGTTGCATTATTATGAAATGCTTTTCGGATTTTAAAAGTCCCAAAATGATATATTTCTAGGATAATGTGATTAGGGTTCGAAATACACCCCTCAAATAGGCTTTTGAAAAGTGCATGTCTTAGATTTTATCTTATCTTATCATTTTATTTAAATCGTTCTTTAATGAGATAATCGATGCATCATCATGGTGTCATAAATAAATTTATTTTTTCTATTGTCTAAAAATTATTAAAAAAAATGTTGTAGGAAATATTTTTAACTTTATAATGAATATTTATAGTAAAAATTATTACTTTTATAACCCATTGTAATAATTGTTTTAGTAAAACAATACATGTTTTTGACATTTTTATTTTTACTTTAAATAAAAGGTATAAATGTCATTATCTTACCCAAGTGGCTCCATGGGGTCCCACAAATTGTCCCATGCGTTGTAATGGTCTTCTATTACTCATCCAATAGGGGTAGTACAAGTTTCAAGATATTTTCATATTTTTATATTATCATTTTTACCTTAAATTTCACTAATTACCTTTAATCGCGATTAATAAAACTTAAAAGTTACTATTCAACAAAAATTATTTCCATCCCATTGAACCAAATTTTACATAATAATGAAAACCATGTATGTCGGATTTTTTAAATTCAATACACAGATGTGGTAATGTTTCATTTGCATGAAAAATTAGTTTTTTAACTACCACTTAGTGGTTTCACTGTTCATCAAAATTGATATTTTTCAGAAAAATACCAAAAAATCACCCTAAGTTATATTTGACATTTCGAATTTCAAAATGATGTCTATTTTAAAAAATTCAAAAAATATAAGTTGCATTAATTAATTTTATAATTAATTCCTGATGTCACAACAAACAACGTGTTTTTAAGAAACAATATATATCGAAAGATTGACAATTGTTTGTGCCCAATTTCAAAGTGAAATTAATTCTACTGAACACCATTGGGTAAGATGGTAAAAGTATATTCTAATTATACTTTAAAAACACTAAATATAATAATTTACCACTATAAATTATTTTTATTAAAAAAGATGTTTTTAAGTATTTTTCACTATTCATCGAAAATTGGAAGTTCTCGGAAAAATACCAAAAATTCAACATAGGCTAATTTCGATATTGCGAATCCAAAAATGAAGTCCATTATGAAATATAAAATTTATATAATTTCAAAATGTGGGTATTACTCTTCATAACAGCTACTTTGATTGGTCGCGGTGTGTTAGAACTCGAGGTTGCGTACAACACACGCTGCTCTATTATTCAAAGAGAAACGTACGATGGAAGCTTGGGGTGTTATACATATGATTCTTGTGATGCCTGAGAAGTGTCCTGAGAACCTAACATTTGATAATGGTGACAATACTGCTGAAGATGTCCCATATTTTTTTTTAATTTATGACATGCTCTAGGTTGTTCCGTACAGTCTCTCTTTATGTGGTCAAGCGAACCACATTGAAAACAACCTACCTTCTTCTGGGCCGTGGTGGGAGATTCACAGATCTAGCCGTTTGATTCTGATTTCCACTTCCACCATGGAAATAGGTGTCCCTTTTACTCTTGCCTCCATGATTTTAGTTCCCAACATTTCTTATATGTATCATCATACATCCTCCCATAGATCATGAGATATCATGTTCAGCCAATGTAACTCTTTTCACTATCTCTATGTAATCAATAATACAATGCACCAAAATCTATTATCAAATCTTCTTCCTTATCCCCGATTCAAAGACGTGTTCCTTCAATTACCCACATTATGAAACTTCTATTGTAAAACACCCTAAATTCATGAATTTATATGCATATTCTGTTACAGACAGACTCTCTTATTTTAGGCCGAAGAAGTCTCTCATTTTATGTATCATGGACGTCTGAGGATAGAATTTTTGGATGAAAAATTCCTCAAATTACACCCATCTTAGGCCCAATCAAATTTAGCTTGCACCGCTAAATCCCACCACTGGAATGAAAGATCCTCGACCATGTGCATTTCCAGCTTGACCTTTCGACTCTACTGGTGTGCTGATGAACTCAAAGGTATGATTCATCCTACTAAGCCACACTTCCTCCATCTCGGGTTCAGCATCACCACGAATGTTTGTTGGGTTCTGCTTCATGAACGCGATGGTATGATCCACATGCCTTGGATCATTCATCTTGTTCCCAGTATCCACGACATAAAAAGCCTAGACAATACTCTGAACTAGTTCTTGGTTTACCCTTGGATCAGGTGAAACCACATTCTCCACAGCTTCCTCCAGTTAGTTCTTACAACGCCTAATGAGTTACATTTTATAAACCAACAACAAAATCTGTCAATCACACTCTATAGAAACTGATGGATTAGCATTTCAAATTCTATCACATCAACTATCACAAAATTGTTTTCCAAAAACATCTTTTTACCATGTTCAACCATTTTTGACACATCGATTAATGCTTTTTGAAAATTAAACCATTTTTAAAATAACACAAGCATTCCATTTTTCATAATCATTTATTTAAAAAAAATCACACTTTTCCAAAAATCAACAGTTTTTTACAACATGAATCATTCCTCAAAATGATGTCTGCACTCATAGGGGGAAGTCATTCCTCTAGAATGCATGTTTTTCTCAACTCTTTGGCTAATGCCAGGACAATGAGATTCCTAAATCCTGAATGTGTCTCCAAACAATTATGTACACAACTAGATGGTAATTTGGAGATCAGTATAAAAGGGTTAGTTATATCCTTTTTTGATATATATTTCATGTTACTAAAATACTACTGATGTCTATGATTTCAGCTCAAAGAATAGAAAAAAGGTAATTTCCACTCCACGACCAATAAATTTGATGACTACTTATAAGGCAAGGACCAAACAAGTTTTTAAAATTTTTACCTCAACGGAAGGAGCAGAATAATACCATTTTTAATGACGCACCAATTCTCATTAGCTTGAGAGCTAAATGAGTCATTACATAGCCTTAAGCGATATACCCAAGATGGAAAAAGCTATCAAAAAAGTCCTAAGGGTTTCAAATACAAGTGGGCGATGATTTTCCATTTAATAAATAAACCAATAAATCCACCAGCCATAACCAAAACATTCACGAAATGATGCATGAACAAAAGGAAGACAACAATACAACTTCATGTATCATAAAACCATAAACAACTATGAAATAGAGGAAGGCCATACCAGGGTCAATGTACATAGAATATAACCATATGAAGACTCTCAAAAGGCCACAAGCCTCTATGATCTACAAGATCCAAGCTCCATAATCCTCAAACATCCCAAACACATGAGGTAGTGCAAAAAATGTGGGAAACACTACCTTTTCCCATGTCCCATAAGATATCATCTACAGAAGCACCAATGTTCCAAATCAGGGGTGAGTATAAAAGTCATTAGGTTTTCCCCAAGGAATTCCCTAATAACCCCAATAGGATAGAAAAGTTATCCACATTTATATAAAATAGTTTTTATAAAATGATTTACCAAAACAGTATACACCCAAATATAAACAAGTTCCAAAACCCATTTACAACCATGTGAAAACAAAACTGAATGATACCAATTTATAGCAAGTTATTTTTTCCATAAAAATTACTAATTAAAGATTAAAATAAATTATTATTATCATTCTTCAAACTCATTCATTAGTTCACAACACACCCACACATGAATGCTTCGTTTGATAGTTCCATAATCATGAGAGGACTCTCGTACAATTACCTTGTCTCCCAATGACACACGCCCCTGATACGGGGTCACATCACTTGTACCCCAATGGTAATATACCCTATTAATTTCCCATTAAGTAGGAACTCACAAAAACTCCATTAATTCTTAATATTTCCATTTCCAAAATAAAGCACTTCAATAAAGGTGAACATTTATTGAAAACCAAAGCACATCCAATTTTAATGAATAATTTAATTTCAATAAAAAATAACACTATTATTGAATAAATATAATCCCATTATTGTGACATCAATCAGGAAAAAAATCCACTTTAAAAACCCATGTTTTCAATCAATGAACCAAATCACTCGTTCAAATTCCTCAATTTTCCAGATTTCACAACCATCACTCAAGAAGGTTTCCAAAAAGTGTTGAACAACCAAATAACTATCCATTAAACACCGAACATTCAATTTCAAATCATTTTAATCAGTTATACTAAGTGGCATCAAGAAATTATCCTCCTACCTCGAAGGTTTTGACAAAAACACCAACGAACGAAGAACACACAAGAAAACCGGGTGGATTCTCCAAGAAACCCCCTTAAATATATTCTCATAGAAATATCAAGACAAAATATCATCATATATGGCATCCAAACACCTATATATACCCCTAACGGGTGTAGTTATATTAAACCAAGAGAAGAGGAGATGTAGATCTAAGTAGATATAATAAACTTATCAAGAATGATGGAGAATGTTCACGTACCTCATGAATACGGCTTAGATTCAACAAGTGAAGCCTTCAGATCACCTCCAGATCAATTGAAAAAAAAAATCGGCCTTAAGAGAAGAAAAAACCCATGTTATGGCTACTTTGGTTAAACAATGAGGGAGTTATGGAAAAAACGACTGAGATCCTATTTTTAAGGATCTCATTCTAACTCCATGCAAGGTTTGACCACACAGTTAGGGAAACCCTAGGCTAACCATGAGGTAGCCCCTGCCTATATAGAATCCCCTTGAATGGTCTCCCAAACCGTGATCCAAACATGCTAGAGCTACTTCCTCAAGAGGACTGTTGTTCATAGTTTGTCCTCAAGGTTAGGAAAATCATGCCCCACTCGTGTGACTTCCCTTTATCCCAAACAAACTCCTCCAATGTTCTCTTAACTCTTTCATCCTCAACCATTACACATTATCACCATAAGAAGTATCCAGTAAGGGTTATATACTAGAAACTGAGGGTAATTCATGTGATTAGGTTAATTATGTTTCAGTATGAGACTTTAAGAGTAGTCGATGTTATTTTGAGTTAAATTTTAAGATTTATAATGGATGACTATGTGATCAAATCCTTATCAATAATGGGTTTCAATCATTGAAAGATTATTTTGATTGATTTTAAGGACAATTTTTACTGAATAGTCTTTGTAGAACTTTGGGTATTGTTTGTTCAATTTTTTAGATTAAGAGTAGTATTTATATTTATAAAGGGTTATCCTTTATGGGGATTGTTTGATCTCATACTAACCATTTTGGTATTGGTTACTGGATAAATATTGTGGAAATATATAGTTCATAGTTTTTGGATTATTTCATTCTCTTGATGTTGATTCTAGTGCTTTAGGTGTGCCCATGTCATATTGAATACTCATCGTTTGGAGAAAAGATGAGTTTATGGTAGAAATTTATTAAAGGATGAAACTCTACTTGAAAAGTAAGAATATTTCACTATTTTCATATTCAATCTCAGAAATAAGTTTTGAATGATTTTGAAAAGGAAATTCAAAAAAAAAAATGTTGTCTGTTTACTTATAATAATGGTGAAATAATCACCATTTAACTGATCACAAGTTTGTCATTTTTTTGGTGGTTAACATCCTCTTTATCATGTTTTCTATCACTCTCTATCAGAACAAGATAGTTAGTTTCTCTTCCATATCCTTTTTTCCTATATGGAAACCTAGTACGGGTTATCCTAGGTGACCTTCGTACTTCTCTCTCTTACTTTTAATGAGATAGTTTTATTGACTCTTATTATGATGTGGGACTTTCAATGATGTTTCCAAGCCCAATTTAAAAATTTTGAGGACAAAATTTCCAAAAGGGGAGAAGGATGTAATGACCGAGGTATTTATAGAACAATAATTTTTTCATTTCTACTAATATTTATGTATAAGATATTATTTTTACATTAAGTTGGATACTTTTCTAGATAAGATACTAAACATGAAACAATGGGTCTCTTTGAAAGCATACGTTGCACACAACATTGAGTTATACCGAAAATAATATAATATTATTATTATTTTAGTTGGTAGTTAATTCATATCTGTTTTATTGGAGGTAATGAACAAAAATAAATAAAATAGGATTATATATGTTTGTTAAATTTCTTTATGTTGATCTGATAAATTTTAGAGGCATAAAATAAGAATGAATCCAATTTTAAGCATCAAATACTATAATTTTTTTATAAGGTCATTTTACCATCATTTGATGGACCCTTCTTAAATCTAGTTTTTGTAACCTTAATATTTTATATTTGAAAAAATAATCATCTTATATATAATTGGGACATCAATATTTACTTTGGACAAATTTAGGATACTTTTCTAATAAAGTTCTTTTTTTATTGAATAGTGAAAAATACCTCATTTTAATTCAAAACTACCTTTTCAACTAATTTATTTTTAAAGATAGATTATCCCATTAATTAGTTTTAAAGTTTAATTGGATTATATTTTTATCCTTTAATCCATTTTTGGTCATTGGAAGTAATTTCACTTTTAAATTGGACATAAACAAATGTAAATCTTTTGATTGTTATTACTTCATAAAAACCTGTTTTTTTGTTTTTACAATAGGAATTAATTTTAAATTAATTTATGAATCATTTGTATTTTTAATTTCAGGAAATAAATTCCATATTTTGATTTTGTAGGTTCAAATTGTTTGAATATGGACCTTTTACTTTTATACATTATGAATAATAACATTTGTAATTATTTTATTTACCAAGGTTAAATGGTAGATCTGGTAAATAAGGGTACGAAATAATATTATAATATATTTAAACTACCCTAATAAAAGTCCTAATACTATTGGATGAGATATTTCTAGCCATGAGAATTCATGGGTCGATTTGGGGACCCTATGGTGCCATGCAGATTTGAAAATAACAATTTATAAGAATTAATTTAAATTAATGAAAATTTATCCTAAACATGTTTTTTTTACATAATCATTTTTTATATGGGGTTATATAATGGATATATTGGACTATATATAGTACTTAGTGATATAAAGATATTTCCCACATCATGGTATGTTTTTTATAATTTTTAGACATCAAATAAAAATATATTTTATAACACAATCATGATTTAGTGATTAAATTATTAATGATTGATTTAAATAAATGAGATTATAAATATTAAAATAAATTTATTTAGAGCTATTTTATACCATCCAAAAAATTTATTAATTATTATTACTCGTTATATTTTAATGGATGATTTATTTTCCAAATTATCAAGTTGTTATGGATATTTAAAAAATTCATGATATGAATAGTATAAAAATTGACATAAATGAGTTTTAAAAAAAAATACTCTTTTATTATATGATATAATAGTCCTAAAAATCTATGATTTTGAAAAATGATATAGATAATTTTTAAAATTTAATTAATGAATCACATGAGGTTTTATTGGCATTTAATAGTAACTATATTGCCCATATTGTATGAATATATAAGAAGACATGGTAAGAGTTAAATTAGTTCACTAAGGGTTAAAGCTAAAATATATTGTTAAATTTGTGACCTAGACTTGTCTAAAACCTATTGGTTGAGATTTGTTCGACCCAAAAACATCTTATATTTGTGATAAATTAGTTTGGGAACCTTTTAAATAGACAATAATTTTATAATAAAATAATACTTCAAAAATATCTTAAAGTGGCTCTCCTCCCTCTTATAAAAGGGCATCACCCCTACCCATTTAATCACACCTCTCAAGCCCCATGGATCATCCAAAAAATACCACAATAAGCTCCCAAAATCCATATATTCCTCCATTTAGGCTTAACATAGGCATAAGGAAATTCAAGAACGCCTTTTGTCTCAAATAAAAAGGAGTTACATGTTTTAAGAGGTAATATCTTCTCCAAATTTCCTTTCCATAATTTTAAATCTTCACTCCATATTCTATTATTATTATTTGATTCCATAAAAAACTCTATAATAAATATACTAGGATGTTGTTATGATATTTATTATAACTACTCTTACACACACCTCCATCTAATGGATTCAAACATATTGATTCTGTGTATGGAAAACTACTGCCTCACGAAACGATGATTGTTCGATTTTCACATACCACCCCTCATGGTGGACATTATGATGGAACTATATTTATAGATGATATGTATTATATATATATTATCTCTATTATTCTTTTTTTTATTTAAATCATTACTTTATTCTTTCCATAATGCGTGAATACAATAATTTTATTTGAGGAAATGCGGACTACCACCCTCTCAATGTGATATGACCCGTTCGTGAAATACATGGATAAGATAAAGGATGGAATTATTGAACATATGTAACTTCTATAAAATATTATATTATACTGTAATTATAATATTCCTATGTATCATTTAGTTTTAATTCCTTTAAAAATGAAAAAAATGAAAGTAGCGTTCATGCGTATATACGTCTTACCGTCTCCATGAACAGTGCATTTCAATTTTTATCTCCGAATGTTATATAATATTATAAATTAATATATATACTGGATATATATGATATTTAAATAATTATTATCATTCTAGATATAATTTTATTTTGAGGACATGGAAATTTTTTAAATATAAAAAGTTCATTTTTGTCTCCAGTACCGAATATTGACAAAATGACCGATATTAACTTAAATAATTGTGTAATTTTTATAACATGATGATTAGTAATATAAAATGAAAAATAAGCCTCAAAAAGGTTATTAAGTAAGTATATATATTATCCTATATTTATTATTCATGAATGTAAATAATGAATGAGACAAGTTTGACTCAAGGTAAGGGAACCTTACACCCTCCTCTTTTAGTCAAAGACTTCTTTTATGTTATGTATTTTAATTACCATTTTCATATATTGGGATATGTTCTTATATATCCTTATTGATATAAATTTTATTTACAAGCGATGAGAGAACCTTTTACATCTCATCAAATTAATTTATGAATTTTTAGGTGATGATGTTAGGCCGCAGTATTTTAAAAAGATAATTTCTTAATTCAATTTCCACTCATTGGGTTTTACGCATACTTCATTGATTATAAAATGCCAATATTATGTGTGGAATCACAGTTTATTTATATATGTTTTAATTTTCAACTACCATTTGTGTGGAAAAACTTTTGAAACACATAATCACCCCCATTTGTAAATTATTACATCATTTATATGAACTTTATAAGGGAATTCTAATCTCAATCTCTATTCATTGAGTTAAATAACAGTGTCATTGGTTTTGTTTTTCAACGAATATATCTGAATGACCAATGATTTTTTTACACCTAATATCCACTTATATTGGGTGTATTTATATTTTTCATGCATAACTATTCAATTTATTTATCGTTAGTCTAATGATATGGTCTTTGTAAGGTACTAAATCTCAATCTCCATTCATTGAGGCATATCTTGTTATTGTGAACATCTAATATCCTATATGTATATATATAACCCTTTTGACATTTTATATCATGAACATATATTTTCTCATGATATTTAAGGTTTCATTTTAAGTTATTATATAAATATTTTTTATTCAATTGTTTCTCATGTGTTATGAGACTCTTTAAATGAAACGTCATTTTATATGTTTTAAAAATTTATTCTGCTAAATCGTTCTCATTAATTTCCATGTATTGAAAATTAATTTAAGGTTTTATTTATTTTGACATATATGTTTTAATATTATAACACCCAAATATCTTTTAAAATATGTGGTATGGGACACTTTGATTCAAAATTTTCTATTTTAAATGTATTAAATGGTTGTGGAACTGGAATGAATTTTTCAATATCATGAATTAATTTATTGTAATTTATGAGTACAATGTTGATAATATCAATCTTTTAGGTGTTATGATTATGTAATGGTACATGTATTATTGAAGTGTGGTTACGTGATAAACCAAATATGGATGGTTCCTTTATAAACCTGGGGTGGGTAAGCCTGAGATAGCTCTCAAATTCATTGGGAAACATGGCGGAGGTAAACATTAATGTTTCTCCTAAGATAATAATGGAATATACAATGATGGGTATTCCAAATGTAACTCCCTATGTAGGTGTCAATGCTAAAATGGATGTATGTTATAGATGCCACAAGTCACCATAATGATTTATTATTTCTATGTGTTTTTAAGAAATCATATGATTTCAGGAGGTGTGTTAAAGAGATTATGTTTTATGATTGAAAAGTATGATTTCATTGATTTGTTTATATTTATGGGATAATGTTTTCATTCCTTATTATATGATCCTTGCTGATATTTTTATGCTTATCCCATGTTTTTGAATTTTTTTCACACGGTATAAGGGAGGGTAAAAGAAAGGAAGAATTCAATAATATTTATATCCATAAAATAATTCTTGTTGTATTTTATTGAGTTTTGTAATTATTAAAAAAAATTGGATAGAGTATAAGTGTTTGCCTTGTAATTTTTGAAATGTAATGTAACAGTTATGGCCTAATTCTCCAAAACTCTAAACCTGAATAGATCCCCAATGTCTAATTCTTCACTTAAATCAAGATTATGTAATGTCTAAAGATGAGGATTTATACAAACATAATAAGGCCTCATGTGACATAAATATTAGATATAATTATATTATAAGAGGATAATTATACCCTTAATATTTCTTTATTCCAAAATGGGAAGAGATCTCCATGCTATATGAAATATAACGTCTTTAAAGACAAGTTGGTCAATAATTTTCGTGAGTATAAAAATAAAAAAACAGATATATGAAACAATTAAAGAACCATAAAGGATCAAACATGTAGATACCTCAATCCAATTTACTTTAGTCTTCAAATATTATAGGTTCCTTCCATATAATAAATAAAATCATAGATTTAGTATTCTCTTATGATATATTACTAGATATGATTCACCATTCAAATGCAGTTATCCTCAAGAAAATTTACTTTTATATAATTCTAAATAACACCATCCATTTATTTTGATTCATTCAATTTCAGCTATGATCTACAAGAAAAAATGGAACAATTTATACATTCTTATAAAGAAGTATTATTATAAAACAATTTTGTATGAATTAAATGGGGACATAAATGAAAAGTTTTCAAGACATCTCGATAATCATGATTAGAAGAGAATATATTACAAAATTTAATTCATACCAACTACATACATCCATAATAATCTAAGGATATTGAGATATATGGTTTCTAGAAACATTAATTGCATCCATAGAGAAGTTATATTCACTTCACTCTCTATCCAAGGGGGTACATTTTATACTACCCTCAAAAAAATATTGACTCCCCATGCTCATCAAAACTGTAATGTTTTCCTTTTACATCAGGAACTTATTATCCACTAAAATATATGATTTTATGAATAATAAAATAAATTTTGCCATAATATCAAGACATAATCCCATCTTAATGAAGTATTCTCCATATATAACTAATGACAAGATGATTATGTCTTGGATATTTTTAATCTGATGTCCATGATTCTGTTAGGTATGGTTGGCGGGATGGTATGTAGTGGTGTCATTATGGGAGAATTGTGGCAGGGGCATGTTATGGGGTGCCTCGGTTGGGATAATGATAGATGATTGGGTATTTGATGTGGAAAATAATGGCATGGGTAGGCCAGTGGCCAAAAATCAGTGTGTGATAGAATGAATAGGCTTAAAATCCTACATGCCATCATTAAATGTAGGTGATATATATATATATATATATATGAAAATAAATCATTTAATAAATACTATAGGTACTTTGGAAAATTTTATACAATGTATTTTATAGATTTAAGCCTAACGACCATGTAATAGGTTACCAATCCTCAAATTTAAAAGATGATTAATTCCTAAATAAAACATAGGATTATCCTCAGAATATGTGAAAAAAATTAATGACGAGCTATATTGTAAATTACACTACCATAAAGGAATAGGTTGTATACCTCATCATAGTAAAATCACATTGCTATTAGTGTATGGAATCTTCAAAATTTTCCAACTTCATATTATATAGATATTATTGGGGATTGAATAAATCTATAATTACTTTATAATAGAGATACTATAGTAGATTAGATTTCCATACTAAATTCAACTACCTACAACATTGTCTTTTCAACATATAAGTGGTGGATTTCACCTTATAAGAATTATTATTTTGGAAAATATTAAATGAATTTTCATTCTTATATATCTTCCACCTCATCATCATAAGATATTTTATCACCATAAAATAAATGTGACTTATACCAATTGAACTCTAGAGAAATCTCTAGAAATTAAAATGGTTCATAATCAAATTCTCTTTCAAAATCCTAAAATTTTTGATGACTATACCTATTAGTTTTTATTAATGGGAAGGGTTTTTCAGTAACACAATCATATAGAATCTTCCTAAGGACCCCTTTATTCTATTCTAAAAAGTATACTTGATTAAATTTTAACAATATAAAAATTAAAAAAAAATTCTTATTTTTCCAATAACATTAATCCAATCATAATTCAATAAAATATTAAAATATATCTACAAAAGTATCAGAAAGAAATCCAAAATTATTTATATATATGTATTGATGTCATATAAAATTCTATAGTGATAAATAAAAAATGATTTTTTCATAATATAGGGTTAGATAGCACGGTCTTCTTACCTTGTATTTGATCATAATCGACAACTGAATACTTTACTGATATCAATATAGAACAAAAAATATTTGTAATTATGTGGATATATTTTAGAAAATAATATGTATTAATGATTAGGTTTTTAATAATATTTTAAATAAAATTTCATGGTTAAGGTAATATGATCATTACAAGATCATTTTATTATGGTAAAGTATTTATTTGTAATCTTATCATTAGATTTATCATATAACTAAAGGAATAATATTTTAATTTTTATAAACTAACCATTTATATTAGTGAATAAAATGTGAAAATAAAGGTTTATAAATGTTGAATATTTTATAACATTTTATATTCATGTTATAATAAAACATAAATTCCACTTAAGGGTTAAATAATATAATGTAACTCAAAAAAATGTTTTATTTTGTTATTTTTTTATAATTTTTTAATTAAATTTTTATTCTTTGAAATATACTTTCATAAATTAAAATATAAATATTAAAATTGTTTTTCAAATTCATGTATGTTAATTATTAGAATTTTAAAAAAAAAAGTTGAATTAGGGGATAAATAATAAAATATTTAATTCTTATATATTGTTCTTTTGGATATCATTTTGATGTAAATTATCTAATATTTTAAATACTTTTTTCTATTTCATGAAATTATTTAATTTGTAAATTAATATACATTGGAATATTAAATTAAATTTCAATCAATATAAAATATGTTTTAATACTTATATAATATATTACAATTTTAATTTAAATTTATGAATAATCACTTTATTCATGATAAAAATAATATAAAATATTATATTTCAGTTTTTAAAGTCATAAAACTCAAAAACCATTAGATAAAGCCATCTGTGAGTCATTTTGAACGAATTATACATTGTAAATTTTTCAAAAATATATTTTAATAAAATTAATATTCTTTTTCTCATGTTTTCTTATAAATATTTCATTTTCTAACTCATTTCTCATTTCTCAAAATCCCTTTATCTATTCATTCTTCTTTACTAATCTCCATTATATCATTAATAATCTCCCAAGTTGTAAATAATTTAACATTATATGTTTCATAAGTTTTACATATGGTATATGTTTCTTCCATTAAACTTATCTTTCATTCTACCATTCCATTTTATAAAAATCCATTTGAAATTTATTTTTCATATTTAATTATATTACTATATATGTTATAATACTATGAAATTAATTATCTTTAAATGAGAGTTTCGAGTTTTCTCTCTTTAAAATACATTCATGTGTAAGTCAAGATCCATATTTTTTCATTTTTTATATGTCCTTCATATTATTAATGACTATATTTATGTAGTTGTAGTATAAAAATGGTTTTTAAACTAATTTTTATATAATGTATATCAATAAGGGCGTGAATTGAGTACCAAAATGTACACATTCTTAATTTTAACATCCCTATTCAATTATTGTTTTCTATCATAGTCTTAATAGATTTAATGAACAAGGGATATCAATATAAAAATGAATGTGGAAGCTATAGATTTTTATACTTCATAATATTTTCCACGAAAATATCCTACTATACTCCACCAACACACTATACAAGCTCAGTGATTTTATTCATGATCCTTCATTTAATGAATAATTTTATTTTTTTAAAAGCTATTGAATACTAAAAAATAGGTAAAAGATGTTCAATGAGTATTTTTTACAATAAGAACCTCAAATTCCATTTCTCCTCATATAGTATAATAAGTGTGAATTTATATGAAATAGAATGTAATATTTTTTAGTTTGGATTACAGTATATGATTTTATTTAATTATTTTTAATATAGTTGAACTGATTTGATGACCCAAAATAAAAACCACACATTTAAATAATCTACATACCTTAAACATTACATCTTCAATAAAATCTCAAAATCCTAGGACTTATGGTTATTGGGTCTTTAGTGATTAGGTACGTAAACAATTTAGTTTTCAACATCTTAAATATTTTCCATAAATAATTATCACATGAAATACAAATTGTTCAAGAAAAATACTGAATATCCATCATTATAACCTATGGATTGAAAAACACTAGAAAATGATGAGATCATATGCCAAGTAACTGTAAATATAATACATCATAACATACATAACACATAATTGCATGATTTATACCAGGGGTTATAGTATCATACATTTAATGGATATTTTAATTTTATAGATTCATAGAATCTGAAATAAATATTATATACCAATTCATTATAATAATAAGTGAGAACATTCACTAAATGGCCATTTAATTCTATAAATACATCTTTCATATATTTTAACTCATGTTTCATTCAAAAAACATTCTCTTAATTTAATACTAAACCAAATTGTGAAATTATATAAATTTATATACTTTCTACTCATATATAAATCCCTCTAAATAAATTTGAAAACATGGGATGTGTAGAAAAGTCTCAGAAAAAGGTACAAAAAGAAAAAAAACATATTCCATTGAAAAAAATAAAATCCATTTGATGTTCTATTCTCATAATTATAATTGAGCTCAAAATAATCATTTTATTACTCTTTAAATAAACTTTCTTACCAAAATATTTTCATAAATAATTTTATAGACATGTATAAGGGTATAATCGTAATTCAAAATCGTTTTATAGAAATACATGAAAACATTTCTTGAAAAACATACCTTTCCTAATTATAAGACCATAAAATTTATTTTAATTAAAAATATAATTTTTTTATCTTATAAAAAAATATTCCCAAAAAAACAAATCATTAATTTGAACATGAAATACATTAAAAGCTATAAATATAACTAATCACATGGATAACATCAATTAAATTCGAAAAAATGGAAAACATATTGTTAGACGTCATGATCATACTATAAAGGAATCATTCCAAGACATCATGAATAATATCATTAGGGTATTATTCAGAAACATTTTACATTCGATTAAGGCATTTTTTTAATATTTTTTATATATCTGTAATCCTTGTGCCAAGACATTTTAATTAAATGGGACAACATAAACCAAGAAATGATCATTTTTATCATAAGACCTTATGATGTATCATGGGGATATCTATAATCAAGACCCACCCATCACAAATATATTTCCAATGAATTCATTATATATTGAATCAATATATAATACATAATCAATAATCCTTCCTAATAAAAAATTATATTTATAAAACTCACATATCAAATGTTAATATTTCACCTAGGTAATAGAAGAACATGATCACAAGACATATATAGAAATAAGTTGGATGGTAACATTTAGATAATAACCTCAATGACACATAAAATACATTTGACGATGTTGAGATATGTCTAAAATAGTTTTTTAAAAGAATTAAAATTATAATTTGAAAAACAAGAGAAAATACCATATTTTTGGTATATTTAAAAACTAAAATTTCCCAAAATTATGGTAAAAAAATATTCATTTAAAACCCAGAAAAACATTTGGAGTAATATTGATAATGAATAATTTCTATAATGCCTGGAAAATAGATTCATGCAATAAAATTTAACCTTTTTTACTTATATAGAATACTCAAAATAACCCATATGAAAAATGATGACAAGATTCATTTTAATAAATTGGAAAAAATGTAAACATTAGATGAAAATTTTCTTTAATACTATTTTACTATTAAAAAATGTTCATGAAAATTATAAAAGAAAATGGACTATGATGTAAAAGTGTTTAGAACATTCAAAGTAAGGTTTCAACAAAAAATCAGTAACATCATTGGTAACTTTTGTATCAAAAGTGAATTTAAGGAAGGAACATAAAAATGTTTTTTAAACCAAAATATTTTATGTAAGTTAATTATAATGTACATACATATATTTGTATATACAAAAAGCATGTGGTGGACATGGCATGATTCCCCATAAATTAAATTGAGATGAGATATCCCTTACGAAGAGGCATGAATCATTTCGTACATTGTCTAAATTCTCAATAATAAAATTATAAAAATTTTATATCTTCTTAATATAACATTTAATATTAATTCCATCTTCATTACCCATTTTATTTCATTTATTTCCATTAATTATTTAGTTGATAAATCAGAAAATTTTACATCAAATGTTTTGAAGAAATGTTGACATACAAAATGTGAATAACTAATTAAATATGAATCTAAAGTGACATTTATTCAAATATAGTGATGACAATATCCCAATAAATTTATCCCGTTAATTTTTGATAAGTTTAAGTGGATTAGTGAACCTTTTGGCTTAGTTTAACCCCTTATTAGTACTTTTAATTGAACCTATGGTCAAAAAATTATCCTATAAGGGACATGAAGGTAATTTTAAAAAATTTCAAGTGACACTACAAAACCAAAAGATTTTATAAGTATTCCATTGTAATTAATTTAATTTATTTTATATCTTTTTTATATACAACCTCAAGTCTAAATAAACATGTGATATAGTATTACTTTATAACATAGCCATTGTATTTTATAATATTAAAACAATTAACAACATTATGATATATATACATGTGTGTTATCTGGAATTAAAATATATTGATTACGTCCAATGAAATAATATTTACTTTTTTAATAAAAAAACTTATTTATTAAATAACATATTTTTTCCAGGAAATTTATTTGTTTTCACGTTATGTTTAATTATCATAAAAATAATATCAATCTAAATTAAAATTTTGTTTTAAGAAAATATACTGTTAATTGATTAATAATAAATAATTCATTAGTTACATAATGTTTTGAAATGTAGATAATATCATATGAATGTAAAAATGAGTTATCTTTAATAAATCTATTTCAATTTGTGTAATGAGTATTTATCATAATAATATAAATAAATCATTTTCATTAAATTATTTTCATGAAAATAATAGATTATTCAATAAAATAATTCAACATTAATTCCATATTTCATACGTGGAATTTAATAAATTTAAATTTAGTTTTATGCCTAAAAAAGAATTTTTCTAAAATATGTTTTTATTGCGTTTTGTCTGGATTTTGAAAATTAAATTTCTACCCCATACATAAATTTTATTTCTATAATGGGATTAAAAATTTTGAATCATCGTATCCAATTTTTTAATTATCACACTTTCATTCATTAACATATAGTATAGTTGAACAATAAATATTTATTACCATGGATATGTAAAAACCCGATTAACATGGGTAAAACTATAAGATAAGGATAACAAACCCTTATAAAATATTCAATGTTTTATTGGTTGATGATATTTTGACCCTATATTATATTTCCGTAAAATTTCATGTTCATTAGTAAGTATTACACTTGAATATAAAATTAATTATTTTTGAAAAATTTAAATAATTCCATCAATGTCCACTCCCTCACATAAAAAAGGAACATTATCCCTAACCTCATTCAAGAATTTTGAGCCTTTTAGATTGGCCATCACTTTCCTCCAAAATCTTCAAATATTACTTCCCTTCATATTATATCCTCTTTCCTTCTCTTAATACCAACCTTTCATGTATTAATTTTTTGGCCAAAGGAAATCTACCAAAGAATAGGTATAAATCATAACCAAGATCTATAAATTTTATTTCCTCATAAAAAAGGTTTAGACCTATTTTATCAAGAATAATTTGATGATCCCAATTTCATAAATATACTTATATTTTATTTTTATGATATAAATATGATTTACCACTATTTTCCATCAAATATTAAATGAAATGTTTTCTTATGCAAACAAGTGAACTACTAACTCTATATAATGATATGATTCAATTTCCATCACTACCTCAAATTTAGGGATATAATGATAGATTATATATATATATGGAGTTTATAAAAAAATAATGGTTCTAGAATGATTAAATGTTAATTATATATCTTTCCTTATTTTTATTACAAAAAATTAAAATGGTGTTCATGCTTTTATACGGTCTACCGTTTCCATTAATAGTGTAATTCAAATTTTTATCTATTAATTTTATGGATGGATCTAAATATATATAATGAATATATATATCTAATATTTATATACTGATTAACATCATCTAGATGATGTAACCATGATCAACAAAATGACCCAAGACTTTTACACATATTTTGATATAATTGTTTACATAAATATCCAATAAATACAACCACAAGGTCGGGAAGCCTGATATCTTCATAAGAAAAGGTATATAAATAATTAATATGAAAATAAAACAAATTTTTTATTTAATATATATAATGGTATCTTAAATACCCCTGATATCCTAAAACTAAAAGGGATAACCTGGGGAATAAAAATGAAAAATGGGTAATTTAAAAAAACCTAGTGAGGAAAAAAATGACAACAAAACATAACATATGAGTCAAAGGAATCATATTATATCATTAACAAAATCTTCATGAATATTCACATGGGAGAAAAAATATAAATAACATGAAATTTTAAGATAATGGAATCATATGAATGAGGGAATAATATTAAAACATGGAATAAGAATAATTCAGGGATAAATGACCAGAAAACATCACATGGTGAGTAGAGTCCCATCAGGTATTAGTTTTACTCCCAAATAAAACAAAAGTCATCAAGAGACCCATATCTTAAAATAAATGGGGATTACATTACTTTTACGGAATAATTAATACATAACAAGAACCAACACTCAAGGATCGTAATAGTTTAGTGTCTTCGGAAACTCAGAACATAATCTTCTAATCATGGGGAATGATCTTCAACATCTCCCATAAATATCATCCCATTTTTTCTTACCTAAAACCTTTCTTTATATCCTGGGGAAAAGAAATCATATAAAGGGTGAGCTCAAATTCTCAGTAAGGGTAAGCGTGGAGAAAATAAAACAAACCATATACATTTGAACATAACAACATGACCATAATGTTTAAACATAAAAATCATAGGAAATGACATAAAACACGGCCGTACATAATCCATAGATCATAATGGAACATCAATCATGATAAAATATCATGGTAATAAAATATGTAATTGTGGAAAACCATTAAGCACAAGATATGAATTCCATAGTATCCAAGGTATTGCTGCCAAGACCATCGTAGTGGACATAGTCCCTTACTGAATCAAGTTCACTCCTCATTCCAGTCATGTATCACTGAACCAGATTAACATTCCATTCTAGACATGTCTATCTCATGATATATAAATCTTTACACAATGCATTGGGGGTAGATATAGGTCCCACCCATCTCATAATGAAATCATTCTTACGTGTGCCACAAAATAAACATAAGTCATTCATCAAAACCCAAAGAATAAAATGGGATTCATAAACATCATCCCATCATAACATAATCCATATATAACAAGTGGATGTCATCTCATCATAAGAAAAATCAAACCATGTAAATAATAGAGACATTATACTTGAAAAATAAACATATTAAATAATGGTATTAATAAAACACTTGAAATGAATTCCCGAAGAAAATATCTTTTCTTCTTCAAAATCATTTTGTTCTCTCAAAATTTAATGAAATTTTAAAAGAAAATGATTTTTGATGAAAATAATCATGAAAAATTGTATAGGAATCTTCATTAAAACAATTTTTTATGAAACTATAAAAATCTGTTCATGCCGTATAAGTTAAAAAAACATTCTCCTCGTACTTTTTCCAGAAAAGTCAAAAATAACCTCATATGGTAATCAAAAGAAAGATTCCTTACATACCATGCAGTAAAAGTCAAAATGGGTAAAAAGTACTTTAAACATACATGAAACCATTTTTATAAAATAGGGACATGGATGATAAATATAACCCCAGTATACACTTACGAATAAACAATCTCAGATAAAATTGAGATTGGAAAAGTTATCCCTTACCTTATGTCCGATATGATTTGTATGTATATGAAAAACTCCTTTATAATGATTTAAATAATTTCATTGACTTATTACATAATCATATTCATTATTATGATATCATATATGGTTCACTTATGACTTTATATTACCCGTTCTTTTGTAAATTCCATGTTAAAGCAGCATTTTCGGTAAAATCGTTTCATTTATCATATGTGTTCCGACTTGTTGTTCTTGATATAATTACTTATATCCTGATTTAATTAATTCCATAGTGTAAACCATGATTTATATGTCATATATATTCAGTATATATATATAATATATAGATAAATAAATGAAACACACCGTTCATGGAGACGGTGGGCCGTAGATACGCATGAACGTTGTTTTCCTTTCCTTATTGACTTGAATCGAAGTAAGTAGATGACATATATACATAAATACAGTAGAATTATTTTGTTATATCTACCATTATTATTCATTACATATTATTTTTAATCATTCTTGAATGGTTATCATGGAGAATGATTCTCATCGCGTCGTCGAGACTATAATCCGTACATACGCACGAGCGATTATATCATTCCCATAATTATTGAATGTAATTAGAGTGGATTATATAATATATAAGAATCATTAAGATGTTATAATAACCACATAGAGTAATTCTTTACACCATTATACCCATCCAAGTAAGGTGGTGATGGGAAAACTGATTACACTACGGCATAGAGACAGTATTCCGTACGTACGCACGCGCGGTGATTTCATTTTCTGTAGGATGGATAGAAGTTGAAATGGGGTTGTTTCATATTTATAATAACATATCAGTATATTATTTATACTGATTTTTTTACTTTATAATGAAACAACTAAATAAAAAGAAGATGAATAAGAAAGAAACTTGAAAGAATCGGTAGAAGAGATTACCTCTTCTTCGACACAGCTCCTCATATCCTCCTTTTATGGCACTAAATTTGGTCTTTAAAGAATACCAGGACCTCTTTTAGGTTTCTATGGAAGTTTTCAAGTGAAATGGGAAGTGGTTTTCCGAGCATGAAGGATCAAATGTGTGTGAAGAGGAGAGGGAAGGAGGTGCCCTTATATAGGAGAGAAGAGGGGCACTTTTGGAAACCTTAAAAATATTAATTAATAATAAAATGAAACCCCACATAAAAACCACCAAAAATGAATAAATTCGATTATGAGATGAGATTGGGTTGCAATATCTTTAACAAATAAAATTTAGACTTGTTTTATGTTTATTTTAAACCTTATCTACTTGAATTATTATTATTTATTCTATTTAATTTAACTTGCGGTAATAAATATCCAAATTTTAAATTGTTATAAATAATTAATTAAATGTTTTCAATTTCCCTTAATTAGATACTATATAACCTTTTCGACTATATAATTTTTAATTTGTAGTTTTTAAATATTTTAGTGATTTT
Source organism: Viscum album (assembly GCA_963277665.1). Lineage (NCBI taxonomy): Eukaryota > Viridiplantae > Streptophyta > Magnoliopsida > Santalales > Viscaceae > Viscum > Viscum album. The sequence goes on along the minus strand of OY728167.1, from coordinate 277,762,337 downwards.
TAAATAAATGAATAATATATTATTTTTATAAAATATCAATAGTGTCAATTCTGAAAATATTCATTATTTGAATTTAAATAAAAACCACACAGAAGATATGTTCGAACAAAAATATATTCTAGATTCATAACATTTCATATTCATAAAAATAATTCATGGGGAACATTAATTTGTTCATATATTATTTATTTTCATATTTTTAAAACCATTTATTTGGTATATCTCTTAATTAAATAATTCCTACAACATTTTTGTATAATTATTTAATGGAAATATTTTTTGTATAAAAATAAAAAATAAAATTCTATGATGATGATAAATATAATACGTTTCATAATAATATTTTTACTAGAATTTATCATCTTAAAATAAAAATATTTAAATTGTTATATTTATTAAATTATGACTGTGACATCTTTGACATCATTTAAAATAAAATAATATAAATGTCCTAATCAGTTTTATAAGGCTAAAAATGGTCCAAAAATATACCCTTGGATGCTTAGGGTATATATATACTTGAACAATAATTTTTGATCAAGTTTCTGGTCCTTTCGATGGGTATTGTCATTTTATGAAAAACTATATTATTTATTTTTTACAAAATAAATAATTTCTTCATCATTAATGTATAAGATATTAATATAATTTAATATTTCTTAAAAAAATACATATATATTAACATGATAAATAAAAACTTTTTAGATTTCAAATTAGTATTTATAATCTAATTTATATTCTCTATAACCTTATATTATAAATAATCTAATTTTTAAAGTTTGAGTGAGACATTTCACTTTCCTTTAAATAAAATAAATAAAAGGTCTTAATCAGATACAAGTGGGTTCCATTAGATTCCATTTAGACCCAATTATGATTTAGGGTAAAATATAATAATCCAATTATATTAGGACATGTGTTAGGGTAATTTTATAATATTATATTTACCCTTAATTACCCAATTTACCTTTAATTATGGTAAATAAAATTTACCGTAGTTACTATTCATAATGACTAAAAATAAAAAGTATCTTATTAAAATTATTTCTACCTACTTATTACAAATAGGGAATCCATTTTTACAAATTAAAATAATAGAAGTTGCAGAAAATAATTTAAAAGTAATCTAATTGTTAAGAAAATGAGTTTTAAAAGTTAAAACATTGAAAAAGATTGAAATGATTTTACCTATGAATTCAATGAAAAATCAATGATAATGACCTAAATTATATTAAATTGTTAAAATATATTCTATTTATAATTTAAAACCATTCACTATTATAATATAACCATATAAATTATTATGATGAAAAAAGTTATTTTTAATTAAAATATAGCTTGTTTTCACTATTCATTAAAATATGAAAGTTATCAGAATAATATGAAAAATTTATCCAATGTAAAATTTTATATCCTGATTACAAAGAAGAATTTTATTTTAAAAATTGATCTTAAAAACATTTAAAAAACTAGATTTAATGTGGGTGCGCCATCAAGAGGTGGCAAAACTGCATTTTTTTTAAAAACATATTTTACTCAAAATATTTATTTTGTTCTAATACGATGTTCTAGATAATGTGTAAGATGAATAATAATTTTATAACATTCAAAATGTAGTTAATACTATTCATAATAACTAGTTCATAATAATATTATAACAATATATCGTTGTTCAGTGAAACCCGGTGTTGCGTACTACACACGCAATCGAGGAAGGTCGTGATTGCGTGTAATGCAAGCCAAGTCAAGGTTTCATGTAGTGAAAGCTCCATGTGTTGTTGCATATAAAATAATCAAAACTTATTTCAATTATACATTAAATAAAATCTATACTTAATATTGTGTAGAATAATTTCTACAAAACGAACTTGAAATTGTGTGTAACACGAGCTAAGAATAGTGTTGCTTATACTACAAGCTAATATGGTGTTGCGTATAGCATAAGATAATTTTGGTGTAGCGTACAACACAGGAAATCAATGAAATTAAAAGGAATTATTTTCATAAAATCTTGGGTTGTTATATTCTACCCCCCTTTAAAATGAATTTCTCCCTCGAAATTCATTGGGGTTATAAATGGTTTACTACTTGAAAGTTTCTTTCACAGAAACCCACATCGTAAAAAGAAATATTAAAACATAATTTTAAAAAGTGAAGTATTAAACATAACAGTTACCCAAATTAACTCCTCACTGGGTTTCCACATAGGAGAACATAGTTAAAAATATGGATATGGAAGAGAAGTCTAACCATCAAGTTCGGATGGAGACTAGTAGAGAACATGGCTTTGAAAACGCCAACAATCACAAAGCCATAAATTTGTGATGATCAAAGGTACCATCGGATTCATCAGATATAAGAGCAATTGGGCAACATTTTTGGTTTTTAATATCATTTACCTAATGTTTAATATTTTTAATTAGATAAAATACTTACTTGATTTCAGTGTATTATCATTGTTGGTCATCCTATGAAAAATTTCCACTTCATCTATTATTTATTGAAATGATGTTGAATTTTTCATTCTCGAAGTGTTAGTAGATCATTCCATAGAAATATAGGTCATTCCATCTACCTCTATCACAAGTTATTAAATATACGTAAGTCCATCTATGCTGATATTAGTCATATATGGTTCCTAAAATGGACGTATACTTCATCTATCAAACCACTTAAAAAATAAAACTAGTTTCTACTAACCATGGACTTCCTGTAGGCCAGGGGTAGTCGATAAAGGCATGCCGCACTTCAATTGTGGGTTTTATTCCAACAACCTTATCCAACGTGACAGGTTTTCACTCATCCTGTAGGTTTTCCCTTTTTCTAAGACTACATTATTATAACATTCCTGCAATAATATCGAAAAAAGTTCTAGCCTTAAACAATACTATCTTATGTCTAACTTAATTCATTCCAATATTTAGGTTTATCCAAAATACTTCTGTCCAAGATCATAGTATAAAGAAAACTATTACTAGAAATTTCACTTATCGAGCATGTGAATACCATCATTTATCCCTCATATCTCACAAGATATATCTTTTTGATCACATTCCAAATATGTGAATACCTTAATCATGTATTCTATTGCAACATGAATTTCTATAGAACCTTAGCGAAAACATGAATGTTGTCAAAAGTTATCTCTTTCCACATACAAAAATCCCAAAAATTCTTTATACTCAAACCATGATATCACTATTTCCTTATATTAGTCATGAGATCATGAATACTATAAAGCATATTATTTTCTCTTTATCCCTTCATTAGATTCATATCATCTGCTTTCCAAAAAAAATTCAATCTCTTTTCATGGTTACCGATGCCATATTCTAATGCAAAACCACAATAGACTAATACATAGATATTCCAATATACCATAAAAGTACCTCAACAACATTATTCATTAATACCAATACATAAACGCTTCAATCCATCCTCTTCAATGATTGTCATGGAATAAGTCCTTCCTTGATTTAGAAGTAACCTCTTAGGTCAAGTCATTGAGTTGGGTAATGCCCATGTTCTCCACAGATAAGACGTTGAACTCCATAACAGGTTGTCACTCTATGACCCTTCTCTCCACATAGATAATATCTTCACCTCCATTTGATGTATTCATCAAGGTTATTCTTCCCTTCTTTAGAAATCTCAATCTTCCTTTCTTTACGATCCTCAACATGTGAACATGCATAAAATTCCATCTTCCTCTTATTTGATGAATTAGGAATACCACTAAAGTTCTCCTTGTTAATCATATATCGTGATGACTGATTCAGCATAATCAAAAAATATTTCTTTCTAGGCATTACACAATTTCATTTCTCATAGTCACCAATTTGTCCATTGGATTCAATGTTGACCCAATTCCTTATATTTCCCTCCATTAACTAAAACCAAAATCCATGGTGTATGAAACAGTTAAAATAACGAGGAACCACATAATCATAAAAAGTCCCTTATGTGATTTATAACTTATCACCATTCTTTAATCCACGACATCTTAGGTTCACCCTTGGTTATTCATGATCGTCAACTTAATTATGGGACTGTAAACTATAGTTATACTAAACCATAGGGTCATCCATAGAAATACCATAGAAATATATCTAGGGATATCACTAAAGTTTTCGCATCCTAGTTTCCAAAGGTTAACTAAACCTTTCATCAGATACCAACTTTAGAGACCCATATCTTGACATACATGGGTATTACATTACATTTGTGGAATAATTAATACATAACAAGAACCAACACTCAAGGATCGTAATAGTTTAGTGTCTTTGGAAACTCGGAACATAATCTTCTAATCATGGTGAAAGATATTCAATATCTCCCATAAAGATCTTACCCTTTTTTTCATACATAAAACCATTCTTTATATCCTAGGGAAATGAAAACATATAAAGGGTGAGCTCAAATGATCATTAAGGGTATGAATGGCGAAAATAAAACAAACCATATACATTTGAACTTAAAAACATGACTATAATGTTTAAACATCAAAATCTTGAGCAATGACATAAAACATGGGAGTACATATGGCATAGATCATAATGGAACATCAATCATGATAAAATAGAATGTGAATAAAACATGAAATTTTGTAAAACCATTAGGCACATGATATGATTGCCATAGTAGCCAAGGCATTACTGCCATGACCATCTTAGTAGACAAATTCCCTTACTGAATCGAGTTCACTCCTCATTCCAGTCCTGTATCACTGAACCAGATTAACTTTCCGTTCAAGCCATGTCTATCTCATGAGATATAAATATTTACCCAATGCATTGGAGGGAGATATAGGTCCCATCCATCTCATTATGAAATCATTATTATGTGTGCGATAAAATAAACACAAGTCATTCATCGTAACCCATAGAATAAATTGGGATTCATAAACCTCATCCCATCATAACATAATCCATATAAACCAAATGGATATCATTTAATCATAAGAAAAATCAAACCATGTAAATAATAGAGACATTATACTTAAAACATAAAATATTAAATAATGGTTTTGATAAAAGACATGAAATGAATTCATGAGGAATATATCTTTTCTTCTTGAAAATCATTTTATTTTCTCAAAATGCCAGGAAATTTCAAAATAAAAACTTTTTTTTTGAAAATAATTATGAAATATTTTAGAGGAAGCTTCAGTAAAATATGGAGTTATGAAACCGAAAAAATCCTTTCATACCGTATAAGTTAAAAAAACATTCTCCTCATACTTCTGTAGGAAAAGTCAAAAATAACCTCATATTGTAAACAAAAGAAAGATTCCTTACATACCATGTAGTAAAAGTAAAAAATGGGTAAAAGGAAGTTAAACATACATTAAACCATTTTTATTAAATAGGGACATGGATGATAAATATAACCCCAATAATACTTACAAATAAAAAATCTCAGATAAAATTGAGATTGGAAAAGTTATCTCTTACCTTATGTCGGATATGCTTCGTATGTATCTGAATCTCCTGTATAATGATATAAATAATGTCATTGACTTATTATAGAATCATATTCATTGTTATGATATCATATATGGTTCACTTATGACTTTATATTACCTGTTCTTTTGTAAATTCCATGTTAAAGGAGCGTTTTGGGTAAAATCGTTTCATTTATCATATGTGTTCTGAATCGTTGTTCTTGATATTATTACTTATATCCTGATTTAATTAATTCCAGAATGCAATACACGATTTATATATCATATATATTCAGTATATATATATAATAGTTAGATAAATTAAATGAAACACACCATTCAAGGAGACGGTCGGCCATACGTACGCATGAACACTGTTTTCCTTTCTTTATTGACTCGAATCGAAGTAAGTAGATGACATATATACGTAAATACAGTAGCATTATTATGTAATATGTACCATTATTATTCATTATATATACTTTATAATCATTCTTTAATTGTTAACATGGAGAATGAATCTCAACGCGTCGTGGAGACGGTAATCCGTACGTACGCACGAGCGTTGATATCATTCCCATAATTATTGAATTGAATTGGAGTGGATTATATAATATCTCAGAATTAGTAAGATGTTATAATAACCATATATAGTTATTCTTTACACCATTATACCCATCCTAGTAAGGTGGCGGTGGGAAAACTGATTACACCACGGCGTGGAGACGGTATTCCGTACGTACGCACGTGCCGTGATTTCATTTTCCGTAGGATGGATAGAATGTGAAATGTGGTTTTTAAATATTTATAATAACATATCACTATATTATTTATAATGATGTTATTAATTTATAATTAAACAACTAAATAAGAAGAAGTTTAAGAAGAAAGAAATTTGAATGAATCGGTATAAGAGATTACATCTTCTTCAACGCGGCTCCTCATATCCTCCTCTTAGGGCACTAAATTTGGTCTTTAAAGAAGACCAGGACATTTGTAGGTTTATATGTAAGAGTATAAGTGAAATGGGGTGTGTTTTCTGAGCTTTAAGGCACAAATTTTTGTGAAGAGGAGAGAGAAGGAGGTGCCTTATATAGGAGAGGAGAGGGGCACTTTTGGAAACCTTAAAAATATTAATTAATAATAAAATGAAACCCCCCTTAAAAACCTCCGAATATGAGTCAATTCGAATATGAGATGATATAGGGTTGTAATATCATAAAAAAATAAAATTTAGACATGTTTTATGTTTATTTTAAACCTTATCATCTTGATTTATCATTATTTAATCAATTTAATTTTATTTTCAGTAATAAAATTCTGAATTTTAAATTATTATAAATACATAATTAACTATTTTCAATTTCACATAATTGGATACTTTATAACCATTTAGACCATATAATTTTCAATTTTATGTTTTTATATATTTTTGTGATTTTTAAATAATTTAATAATATGTTATTTCTATAAAATATCAATAGTGTCAATTTTGACAATATTCATTATTTGAATTTAAAAAAAACACGCAGAAGATATGTTCGATCAAAAATATATAATAGATTAATAACATGTCATATTCATCAAAAACATTAATGGGGCACATTAATTTGTTCATATATTATTTATTTTAATATTTTTAAAACTATTTATATGGTATATCTCTTAATAAAATAATTACTACAAAATTTTTGTGTAATTATTTAATATGCTTATTTTTTGCATAAAAAAACTAAATTTCTGTGATGAAGATAAATATAATACCTTTCATAATAATATTTTTACTCGAATTTATCATCTTTAAATCAAATCATTAAATTGGTATATTTAATTAATTATGACGGTGACATCTTTGATATCATTTAAAATAAAATAATATAAATGTCCTAATCAGTTTTATGAGGCTCCAAATGGTCCACAAATGGACCCTTGGATGCTTAGGATATAGATATACTTGACCAATAATTTTTTTTCAAGTTGGTGGTCCTTTGATAGGTATTTTTATTTTAATAACAACTATATTATTGATTTTTCACAAAACAAAATAATTTCTTCATCATTAATGTATTAGCTATTAAGGTAATTAAATATTTCGTAAAAACTAAAAATAAATTACCATGATAAAGAAAAACTTTTTATATTTCAAATTAGTATTTATAATCTAATTTATATATCTGTATAATATTATATTAAAAACAATCTAATTATTAATGTTTGAGTGAGACATTTCACTTTCCTTTAAATAAAATAAATAAAAGGTCTTAATTAAATACAAGTGGGTTCCATTAGATTCCATTTCAACCCAATTATCATTTATGGAAAAATATAATAATCCAATTATATTAGGACAAGTGTTAGGGTAATTTTATAATATTATATTTAGCCTTAATTACCAGATTTACCTTTAACGACGGCAAATAAAATTTTCCGTAGTTACTATTCATAATGGATAAAAATAGAAAGTAGCTTATTAACATAATTTGGACCTACTGATTCCAAATATGGAATCCATTTTTCCAAATTCAAATCACAGAAGTTTCAGAAATTATTTTAAAATTAATCACATTGTTAATAAAACGAGTTTTAAAAGTTACAACATTGCAAAAGATTGAAATGATTTAACTATGAATTCAATGTAAAATAAATGTTAATGACATTCATTATGTTAAATGGTAAAAATATATTATATTTATACATTAAATCCATTCAATATTTTAATATAACCATATAAATTATTACGATGAAAAAAGTTATTTTTAATTAAAATATAGCATGTTTGTACTATTCATTAAAATATGAAAGTTATTAGAATAATATGAAAAATTTATCCAAAGTAAATTTTTATATCCTGACTCCAAATAAAAAATTTAATTTTTCAAATTGATCTTATAAATATGTCAAAAACTAGATTTAACGTGGGTGCGCCATCCAGAGGCGGCAAAACTGCATTTTTTGAAAAATACTTATTTTACTCAAAAAATTTATATTGTTCTCGTACGATGTTTTAGAAAATGTGTAAGATGAAAAATAATTTTATAACATTCAAAATTTAGTAAATACTATTCATAATGGCTATTTTATAATAATATTATAACAATATATCGTTGTTTAGTGAAACCCGGTATTGTGTACTACACACAATATCGAGGAAGGTTGTGATTGCATTTAATGAAAGCGAAGTTAAGGTTGTGTGTAGTGAAAGCTCAATTTTTTGGTGCGTATAACATAATAAAAACTTATTTCATTTATATATTATACAAAATTTATACTTAATGTTGCATATAATAATTTAATCAAAATGAACATGAAATTGTGTGTAACACGAGCCAAGAATAGTGTTGCGTATACTGCAAGCTAATACAGTGTTGCATATAGCACAACCTAATTTTGGTGTAGCGTACAGCACAAGACATCAATGAAATTATAACGAATAATTCTCATAAAATCTTAGGTTGTTACAAGTAATATCTTGAGACATAAATGTTACCCAATATATTCAGTTTCTATGAAGTAGCACCCCTTAAAAATATGTACTTTCTTATGTAACACCTCAACCCGGGTGCCACTAATTCTGTGCCCTGTGTTGGTTCACCACATGACCAAATAGTAAATATTACATGTCATGTCATAAAATGCTTAATGTAACGAAAAAAACATAATAAGGACATGCTAAAAAAATCCCAAGAATGGTTCCTCACACTATGTGTTGTTCCCTCATCCATTATCATCTTTAAGACTCAAATAATCCCTCTATCATAGGGACTTTCTCAATTTCATGAACTATATCCATGATGTAAATATCGATACCTGATGGTTTTCTACGAAGGGTGTTAGTACAACTTACTAGACCACCACAAATAGTGTCTATAAAACATCTGGCCTGATACTGTGATTCCAAAAGTACAAATAATAATGAGAATTTCAATGCAAACCATGTTCCATTACACAAAATTATTTTAAAAAATCATTTTTATTTCTAGTTCCATGATTTACATAATTTAATAAATCCCAATTCATCCCATTTTTGTCATCTAATTTAGGTTTCGAGATTTCATATGTTGGAATACAAAAAGCATCACTCCAGAAATACAATCGGGATTCAAAATTCCTTATCTGACCATCCCAAACATGATATGGACTATCATGACCATAGCTTTGGGTTTGGGATCATTAGTCCATTCCCAAAAAAATATTTATATGGGTGCTTAGAGAATCATTTTGGTCTACCCATGGGAGTGGAGCATCAGTCCATCATCCCACAAACCATTAGTTCATATTTTAAATGGATTATCATCTTTAACATTTTTATTGAATATTAAAAAAGGGTTAAAATATTCCATCATATCACATTTCAATGGTTCATCGCATTCATCATATTCTCAATTACCATAATACTCCCATTTTATGATTTCCACACATTACAATAATTCATCAACATATCCAGGTCATTTAACCATGAGGCCATGCCTCATTATCCATTTATCACACTCATCCATTTACATTACACAACTCATTTAACTCTTATATATTAATCCAACCACCTAATAATATCATTTTAATGTGTTAATCACAATTAGAATTTGCTTAATCATATAAAAACTTTAATTGATCATTCAAAATCGCAGTTTCCAAGTTCAAAGGAGTGGCTGACAACATGGGTGTCTATTGGCCCATTCCATCCATCCTCATCGGATCCCATGAGGATCTTGATGGGTCTAAAACCTCATTTATGTACCCAATTCATCAATTACTATTGAGTGAAAAATGTGCAGTATAATGGAACACAGATCAGAGCCACATAAAAATAAATAGCATTAAGACTAGGGGATAAAACTTGTAGACCACCAAATTCAATATCATCAATGAGTTATCACTTATCCATAGTGCTTTGTTCGAGAAAATTACACATTTAAATACAAAACATAGATTTTCTTGGAATATAATTATTTTTTGATTAAGAATGAGGGGAATAATTACATGATGCCTTCATCTATAAAATAGAAGGAAGGGGAGTTTTTGACTCACACAGTTATTTGATTCTCACCCATATCACATCAAAGGTCCAATAATCAATGTTGAATCATAATTGGAATGCTTGTGAGAGAGAGGTTCATTTCTTAGGATGTTAGAGGATGATATAGGGGAAAATAGGGTTATAACCCTTAATTGATAAGAGGTAATAATGTTAAAAATCCCCAATTTTTAAATGTGAAAGGTTTGGCCACATGGTTGGCCAAACCATAGGCCAACCTTGTGTCTCCCTCTATCCAAGAGGGGGCTAGGACATATAGTTTGATATCTCCACCATGATGGGTGGAAAAATTTGGTCATGGCCATGTTCTTTCCTCCATCCAAGGGACTAGGAGTCAAAATATCATGGACCATGGTGTGTGGTTATCTCTAACCATGAACCTACCCTGAATTACTCACTAAATGACCTCTTTTCCCCTTCTTTTTTGTACCATGAACCATCATGACAATAAAAAATTCCACCAAATTTTCTAGTGGAATTTAATTGAATAACATTTGTGGAAACTAACTAAAACATAATGAAAAAAATACAGCTCATCGGTGTTTGGGATCTTAAAACCTCCCCACCATATAAAATATTATCCTAAACATTCCATCCATGGAACCACTGAGACTCTAAGGTAAAATGAACATGCTACTGGGTATGTATATCTGCATCCCTATCCCAGGTTTAATCATGGGCTTTACCATTCTTCCACAACACATGAACCAATTGAATAGTATAATCCATCAAAAAATTCTCATATTAATATATAATAACAATCATATTATCCCCAAAGGACTCATCAGTATCAAGATTCACATAAACAACATTGATCACTTGAGAAGGGTCAGGGTGAGACTAATGAATCTACGTCAAATGAAAGAGATAATTCATACTACTATACCACTATATAAAATTCAATCGAAAGACTACTGGTATGATCCAATCTACGATCTCAAATAGCCCCACATAATTGGGCACGAGATTATCTTGTTTTCAAAGCATAATGCTCCCTAATTTCTGGGACACCCAAAGGAACATGCGATCAGACACTTAAACTCAAGAGGTTGATTAAATTGATCAGCATGCTAATTTTTTCTTATATTCTCCATATCCATATGTTTTTAAATCTACCGAACCTTCTCCAACATCTCCTTCGTGAGACTCGGTCCAAATAACATTGACTCACCAGCTTCCATCCATCACAATAGTGATCTATTAGGCCTACCATTGTGTGACTCATATGGATCCATCTAAATAGTCACCTGGTAACTATTTTTTTACTTCATCGCAATAAGCACCAATTACTTTTTCTGTGTTCCAAATACATCAATGAAACATTCTCTTAGTTTGTCCTATAGATCCTAGATTGTATACTCCAATTAACAATTTGTCTGAGTGTGAAAAGATGTACTCAAAAATAATAGAGTAACAATCTCCTTCTGCAATCCTTGAGATAAGTTAAACGTAAAATTTGTGTCATGATATAAAATATTACACCACATCACCCCCTAAAACCACACTATCTCCCAAACATATAAGTCACCCAAATGGTCCATGGTAAATATCTGTCAAATCCGAGAGAAATGTTCCACCTCTTTTGACTGATCTATAATTACCCATATCACGTTATTCATCCAAGGTTTCATAATTATATCCAACATGAACTCCATGGTGAAATACTCTCACTTCCATTCAGTAATGGGAAATGGTTGTAGTAATCCACCCGGCTATTGATGCACAACCTTAACATGATGGATGGGGTATCACAACATCATTTCATTCATCCAAGGTTTCATAATTATACCCAACATGAACCCCATGGTGAAATAATCCCACTTCCATTCAGGAACTGGAAATGGCTGTAACAAGATATCCGACTATTGATGCACAGCCTTCACAAATTGGATGGGGTAGCACCACAACATGAAACTTGAACAATTTTTCTTTTTTCCCTAGACACCAATGATTTATTTGAAGATCAAGATAGATTTTCATTAAACCAGGATTCACCCCTCCTTTTGGCATCAAAATACTTCTTCATCACCTCTCGCATACACACATTCACAACAACACGACCACAAACATAAATGATTTCATCTTCATCGATAGTGAAATAAGAAGTTGACTCCCTATATTTAGTGAGTTCTTTCAATTACAAAAAAAATGGATCGCATTAAACCTCTCCATTATACATCTCAATAGTGTGGACTCAACTGACAAGATTCAAGAGGAATATGTCCCAATACCTCTAAAACTTCTATATTCATCTCCATGAGAAAAACCACCATCTTATATTAACAACTATACTCCTGAGTGGCCTTTGTTTTTTCTACTAGATTAACACCTTAGCTATTATATTTCCATTCCTAGGAATATATTCTACATCAAAGGAAATCAATTACTTGTACTCAACCCATCTCTCCTAATAAATATTTAATTTTCACTAATAAAAGATGAACTTTTGACTTTTATGGTCTGTATATGGAATAAACCTTCCACCCAACAAGTAATTCCACCATCACATTAAATATTATGCCACAATAGCCAACTCGAGATCATGCATAGTTTAATTTTATCCATGTGGCCTCAAATATCATTATCCAAAGGCCACATATCAATCTCCTTACATCAACACCTCTCCATTTCTGATTCCAGATGCATCACAAAATAAGGTATTCGCCTCATCTGCATATGGTAGGATCAAGATTAGTGTAGTGTTCAATAATTTCATTTTCTCATGAAAATAATTCCCACATGCTTCTAACCATGGAAATTTTATACCATTCTTGTTCAAAAATAATGTAGACACTTCAAAACAAGATAACTATTTGTAAAACGTTCGATAATAATAGTCTAAACCCAAAAAAATCGAATATCAAATACATTCATGGGATAATACCATGATACAAATACAATATCTTTATCAAGGAGAACCAAAAAACCTTCATTAGTGAATACGTGACCCATGATATATATCCGATTGATCTATAATTGACACTTACATATCCTATCATACAACCTATACTCTCTTAGTACTCAGGCTGATGAAAAGATGTTTAGAATTATGGTTATGATTCATGAAGTACACTAAGATGTCATTGATGATAACAACCAAAAAAGGATCCAATTATCAGATGAGTATTTTGTTCATTAAGGCCATTATTATAATATGAGTTTTTGTCAGTCAAAATTCTAGTATAGTGAACTTCTATAGGCCACTTCTACTCCTGAAATTAGTATGTGTTATATCACAAGGTCACACTCTCATCTGTTCACACCGTGACCTCAAATCAATCTTTGAGATCCTACATCTAGCCCTTGGTTGGTAAAAATAACATCGATATGTAAAATAAGATATCATTTAAAAACTATTATAAAATTTATGATCCTATAATTGATGCACAAGAAATATGATCCATCATCCTTCTTGTAAAACCAGATTGGTGAACCCCAACGTGATGTACTTGGGTGCATAAATCCATTACACTCTATCTCTACTAGATGATTCTTGATATCTTGACACGATGTGGGTGAAATACAGTAAGGTGGAAAAGATACCAACTCAGATATAGGTAACACACAAATTATTAAATCAACAACTCTCTTAGGTGGAATCCTCGAGATGTCCAAGAAAAAAATGTCCTGAAGGAAATCCACCAATGATGGGAACACATCATGATCTACTCCCCAACTAGTAAGAAGAGGACATGCCTCAAGTATTGTGAGATCACCTAAATTCTAAAAATCTACCTTGGCATGGATCGCCATGATATTTCATTCTCCACTGCGAACATAAGTGTGACCCTCAAGGGACATGAATGTTACCCTTGGACTGTTACATTACATATTGTCTCGTCGTGACACAAAAAAATCCATCCCCAAAATCATTTCAAAATGTTACCTCTCATTAAAAAGAAAGTCCCAACAGAAGAGGTACGCACCATCCTTGAGGGAACATTCATTGTATTTCTAGATACATCCAATTTCCCCCCTTATAAGTGTGTCAATCGAAAATACACCAAACATATACTCCATTACTGTACCAAAAAAAATTCAATAACCTAGAATAAATTATATAATTTGATTTCCATGAATAATATAATGAATAATAAATCCACTAAGAAACAAGAATCATACCTGGAACTTTCAATGGTCCAACCTAACCATCGCCCCGTATTGCTGGAACTGCATGAATCCAACCTTCCCCTCTACACTAGGCTAGAGTATGAGTCCCAAATATTGAACAACTATAATAATTTGGATACTCCTATAATGAAGTAAAATTTCCCTTTCCCCAACAATTAGGGATGGTGGAACAACATCTACATGAATGATATGGATACCTAAACCCCTTTTCATTATATATACTAGCCTTAATCCTTCACCACTGCCCTCATACTATGGGTTCTTATAAATCATATGTTCAGGAATCATATTTCCACTTTGTCAACATTCAATTGGTGTTTATACACACTGACATTTTATGTGTCCCAATCTATCACACTGATAGAAAAATACTAAGCTAAATCCATGAGAGATAGTTCATCTTCCTTGTTTACTTTTTCCACCAATGCTCTGGTGGAAAGTCTCATAATCGTTATTCCTACTATTGGAATACAAACCAACAGTTCACCATACTAAAATGATATTCCTTACACATGAAGTTTCATTTAGATTCCCTTCATAAATGATATCTTGATGTACCACCACAAAAATCATATTCAAATGATTGTCATTTACCTCGGACATGATCTCAAATTTAATGCCATCTTGAGAATGCCTAGTCATAGCAACCTTGTCTTCTATCATGGTCAAATAAAAATTTCACAAATATATATAGTGTCCAATCTAATCAATATCTATCTTACATCCATATTTCAATTGAATAAACTAATTTTTATTCCTCTACATCATTTTCTCAGGGGAAAAGTGTTCTAGAAACATCTCTTGTTAGAACTTTCATACGATTCCCCCCATCTACAAATCCTGATCTTGTATATCCTACCAATGCTTCACACACCCTTATAAAATTTAAGTTCCCATTTTAAATCACCTCTCACATGGGGTCTCTAAGAGATCCAGAATCATATGGATGGATTCATTCCAAAAATATTATGCCTCAAGTCCACCCTCTCCAACAAACGTTGGAGTGGACTACAATAGAACCTTTCTTTCCAGGTAAAACATACTCGTCATAGCCCACCCTGGGTCTCAATCCATAAAATCAATAAAATAGGTGAATTTATCATGTAATATACCTCCCCCTATTACCTATAATTAATGGGGTTTTTTCTCCACTAAAGGAGGATCAACCTGAAGGATCTCCTCCTTTCACCCAAATCGTAAACAACGTCATGGTGGAATCTCTGTACAATGCCAAAAACATGTCTCAAAACAGATAACATAAGATTATCAAAATTCAAAAAATATGGATCTCACTTTCCATAAAAAACTGACTCATCAGTACTATAACAAAAAATATAACCCCAACCCCATCACTTATCTTAACCATCCATAACCCGAGACATGATTAACCTGGGGTAAACCAAAATCCCCAAATTTCACTTATTAATAGCCGTTGTTTTGACCATCCCGCAACATGTTTTTCGTTTTTTATAAAATTATACAATTTTTAGGAAAATTTTCTTTTAAAAAATATAATGAAGATGAATTTTCTATTACGTTACATGACTATGACATGTTTTCCCATGTGTCCCTAATATGATGCATGAGTTCCTCAAATGATGCATTTCTATTCAAATCTTATTCCATTACAATCCATAAATAAAATCAAATAAAATAATAACATTTCATGTAAATACCATCACCCATGGGGATAAAACCTCAAACATCAAAATAAAACAATAAGAACATCAATCCCACCCAAGGTACTCAGGTTCTCTACCATACATGGGTCAGCTACTCCCATGAATGAGCTAATTAGCATGGATTGAAAACTCACAAACACCTGTATGAATTACCAAAAAAACATAAATAGTATAATAAAAACAATCTGAAACAAATTTGTAATACACTAACTCATGTTACACAAATCTGGTGCATCGTGCTAGTTTTCCAAAGGACCTTAGGGTCACCTCCCCATACGCCAGAGGATTCCAACTAGTAGTGATGGTATGATGAAACAATTGTGGAGACTAAAATAATTATTAGTTTAGGAAATTATATATAATATAAAAAAAATAGTAACAACGAAAACAATAATCTATCATCTCATACAATTTCCCAAAATTAGGTACATTCCCACAACCTACCATTATATATTACTTGACATTTCATACAATTCTCAATGCAGTGGAAAAAACCAAAATAAGGACATATTGAAGAATCCCCAAAATGGATCCTAAAACAATGTATTGTTTTGTCATCCATGGATACCCCTAATCATCAAGTAGTCCTTCTACCATAGGGTGATTCCCCTTATCCCAACATGCAACCATGAAGCCAAATTCGGTACCCAATGAGATACCTGAACACGGTGTGAGTGCAACACAGTAGTCCACCACCAATAGTGTCAAAAAAATATCTAGTCTTATATAATTTTTGTATATGTATAGATAATAATGAATATATAAGAATAAACCAATTTACATTATACTACATTATTTAAAATAATCGTATAAAATTATTAATTACATGATTTACCAATTTTTCATCAAACCTAAATTTGTCTAGGATGTTCACTGAAACCAATGGTTGAGATCCTAAAAGTGGAAAAAATATAAGCATTAGACATGGAATCCAACTGAGATTCAGAACCCCATAACTGGCCATCACAACCGTGTAATGTCCTAGAATTTTGGAGAGGTACCAACTCATACATTAATATTAAAATCTATCATATTTTCCAAATAATTTCCTCTAAAGACTAAATAGTTTTTAAAGAGACTAAATGGATCATTTTTATCCAATATCATTGGAATATGGGTGTCTAAAATGATTTGAATGTTTAGTGCATGGTTTTTAATAATAGTGTGACTCAACTATGTGAGGCACCTAGTGCACTTGGGAGGCTACATGATTAAACTGTAACAGTATGGGCCAGGTCGCATTCTTGTGAACTGATGCAGGGTTTCTGTAAAGTATATTTTCTCAAAGACTATGATCGGTTAGTCAAATTGTGCGACTAACCTATGTGAGGTGTTTTCTGGGAAGGGATGGAACACTGTTGGTTCATGGATTTGAAAACCATGTGCCCAAACATTGCAATGCAGTTTTAAGTGGTATTTTATTTTTATCCATAAAACGTTTTGGAACAATAAAATCTATTCCTCCATAATTTGTCCATCACAAAATCCCATCTCTTATATGTGATGATCCTCCCTCAAGACAATCTTGGAAATTTAATTTATCCCACTTCTAATCTCTCTTTTCATCACCATTGGTTGCGTTGCATTCCTCACGGTAATCTCTGCACTCATATTCATTTAATTACAATTACTTCTTCTTTTATATAGCAAAATATTAGTGTGATATAATTTTCCCTATTTTTAGGACATGGAACTATTAATCTATTTTCACATGTTATAGCTCGATTCACGGTCCGACACTGGATGAGGATAATGCTACGAGCCTAAGTTAGGTGGTTTAGTTCTTTTGCATGTGCCTCTCCCAAAAGAAATAATTTCCCTTAACCCCAAATTGTCTAAAATACATTAGAGGTGAATTTTTTACCTTGAATGAATACCTTTTAAGGTTAAACAAATTAAGTGAAATGATATTCAATGACTATGGCCCCTACTCCTTATGCAATCATTGAATTACATTCAATAATTTTTTTGGAAAGCTTGTTTTAAGTGTCATAATTTTAATTCATTATTGAATGTTATAAGTTGTTGATGGTTAAACCCTTCTAATTACCAAGTAAAGAGAGATAATTGGGATTCCATTTATTGATCTCTCTGGACAGGATCATCGCAATTTTTTATTATAATTTATAATGAATGGTAGATATGCTAGGATCGATACTTGGTATTCCTTGGACTAGAACATTGTGAATTTTCCATACCTCTATATGAGTGAACATGACTCGCTAGAGGAGACACCATGGATGGGCTCAGTAGCTACATGGTTATACTAGAAAATGAGTGAAACTCAACCTCCTATGTAAGATACCTTGGATGAGATTGCATGTTTTTTGACATAACATCATTCCAAGAGTGATACATGGAATTCTATTTTTGGATCTCCCTGGATGGAATCCTACAAAGTTTAGTATATGATGAACTCCTAGTGTGATACATGGGTTTCATGACATCTCTCTCTTTAGATGGGCCCAAAATTTATTTTATCTAAATAGAATAAATTCATTCCTTTTTAATTCTAAATGTGTTAATTTATTAAATTAAAGGACGTGAACACCAACAAAAATCACATTCATGGCTCAGTCTAATTAAGGTAAGTTATTTATGATAACCCATTCTTATATTAGGTCATACTTTTATAGGTAACCTTGGTTTATAAGAATCTATATTAGGGATAAACAACTATTATCAGTTAGGTATCCCATGAATAACCTGATCTAGTGTATATATTTTATTATTTTGATGAATTTATTATTATTGTAACACTTCTAATTTTATAGATCTGTAATGGATTGTTCTAAAAACATTGGTGGTGTCCTTTATAGTATATATAACACCATTATTGGGCCTCCCTAGGTACCCAATAAGTCTTTAAGATTTCATGTATATAAAATGGGATGTATCTAACTATTGATATTTAATTTTGAATAATATTATTGAGTATGAGAGAATAGGATCCAACCTATGACAGTGATGTTATTATGGTTATTTTTTTCCCTTTTATATCTTTTTTATTATATAAATTTGTATATGAATTCTCCCATATAACATCATTACCTATTTGTGAAATTTTTTGTGATGTGATCATTATCATCATTTTTAACTGTTATTGATTCAGCTTCCACCATTATATTTATCAAAATGAATTAGTATTATTCTCCTACTTTTTTATTACTTCATACACTATTTCCATTTATTATTTTAGGTTGTGCTACACTGTAACTCGTGATGGAGTAGTCTCCCCACTTACATACCAATGGATTTCGCTACTAGTCGACAACCTTTGGCGTATTGGGATGCATTCATGAGGACATGTGGCGAACCATCTTAGGGCACTGCATAGTGGATTCTAGGATGGGATTCTATATTGTGATATGTGAGACCCTTTTCCTTTTTCTTACTATTAGTGTATCAGATAGGAGACTAGGATATAATTCAGTTTAGTAATTAAACTGTTCTAAGGGGTAACTACTTGAAAGATTTAGTAAACCCTATCGGTTGTAGTAATGGAGACTCGTTGATATTAACAATAAATCTGAGCATTATTAAAAATGATCCAATCTATCCTAAATAAGAATCCCTGTGGTTACTTGTAGATAACTATAAAATCTCATGAAATGTGAACATCTAATAACGAGAAAACTTAATTGAGACAATGGATACCCTTCTCTCTCTTTGTTCTGAGGGCTGTAGTAATATCCATCACATTAGATAAATGCTCCATATAAAGATTAATCATATTCAAAAAATGAGATGAAATGAATGAGTGAGATGAACCAGTATCGAATAGAGAAGTCTCTAATGACGAATCCATCGTAATGGTACCTCTCATAGTCAATAGACCCATATCCACTTGCCTGGGAAAATCTTCCACTGTGTGAAGGAGGTTCTTTCTGGATGGTTGTGGTTGGAACCCCATTGTCAATGAAGTGCCTGATTAAACCATAGTTTTTGTAGGATATGAAGATCCTCTGACACTGTGTAGAGTGTAATAATTATGGACGAACTTGTATAAGTGTCCTATGAATCTGTACGAACCGCATACCCTTGGAACATCAAAGAAAACCCTCTTAGAATTCCCTGACATTCAAAAATGGTAACAAATCAAATGACCTATTATAGGAGATGTAGGAAGTTTATAATAACCCTACTATCAATAATTTCTATGAGAATTATCAATATTCCTCTTTCCATTAATGTATTTCATGATATCACTTTGAGAAAAATAAACTCCTGACAATACTGACTTACCATCTAGGTCCATTTAGAACATCATCACCCAGAAAAGAGCATAAACACAAGAAGGAGGCTTCAACAAGAAAACCCAAGAATTGATATTTGATTGATGTCCCAATTAAATCCTTTGAGTCTTCATATTATCATTCAATACTATTTTATGTGAAAACTGCACAAGCTTAGAAAAGTGATTTACATATTGTATCGCACACCCTTCAGACTTCTGAAGCTTGAACAACTCAATAGCCTTGTCAAAAAAATTGACTCCGCATAAAACAATTCGGTGAAAATAAAATTGAACTCTTTCAAATATAATCTCTCATGTTTTCATCTTCACCACTATGTACCACCATCACTTAATCGGTCCCTCCAGCATGAAGGTGTCACACATCACCTTAATTTGATCTTCCATTTACAAGAACCCAAAAAACATTCAATAATTCTCAACCATTCCCCATCCTCCTGAGCATCATTACAACCATGGAAAACTGGTGGCTTCTTTATAAGTAACTCCTAAAAATGATTTCAAAAAATAATCCTCTGAGGGTCCATTGTGGGATCCCAATTTAGATTTTTTTCCAATCCCTAACCCAGAGCTTGGATAAAACCCATGATCACTGCTACTATATTCTAGTCCTATTGATGATTTTACCACTGAGTTTTAGTATAAGCTTCCTCTTGGATATAATTCACATGTCTTATCATAGGGATGAGGCTAGAAAACATCAAAAAACAACATTGAAAACATCATATTAACACTCAATCAGATCAATAATGGAAATTAATGTCAATGGATACATAAAATGATTTTGATTTCAACCTATCCAAAAAGAATTAGGTAAAAGACTAGAACCAATGATCAATAAGCCTTTCTAAAACCAACCATGGTAACACAAGACTCACTATTGTGGAAGTTGGCTAGTCACTCAATCTCAACTACCTATTAATTTACAAAAATAATAAACACCTCATATTGACATCATCAAATTTTTCATAACCTACACCAATGATACCACATTTTCACACACCACCCCAGGTACCATGTTAACCTAAAAACCAGGATGGATCTAACATGGCTTGAATGGAATTCCTGATCCCCAAAGGATGGAGACTATCACATGGAATTATACAATTTGGAATTGGGATCTACTTTTCCTCAAACACTAATGAAGAAATATAATCCATTCTATATGTACATAAGATAAACTCCAAAGGTAGAACTGTACTAAAATACAAAGAGGATAAAATATCCAAAATCCCAAAAGACACAAATCTCCAAGACCAAGGATCAATAGCTACAACCATCTCTTAGTGGAACCTTAACCCTGGTAAAACATGGAAGAAGATAATATACAAACAACTGATGGCACTGGTACGGGGTGAGGTAAAATCCTAGTAGGGTCTCACCATTGATTTGATAAATAGATATAAACAATTAGGTAAGATAGAAATGATTTCAAATTTAAATTAAATAGTCTTGTCATTTCAAAATAATATTTTAGAAAATCATTCTTTTCATTTAAAAAGACAGAAATACTTTAAAAAATGTATTAATATAAATTTTATAAAAAATATTTTTTATAAATAATAAAGGTATGTAATTAATATTACAATAATCCATGGCACATCTTTCAAATACAAACAAAGAGAAAAATGGTCATCTTCTAAGTGGTATGATAGTTCTAGGTTATGGGATCCTCACACATTTATATAATGATAGTGATAATGTATAGACACAACCCTCAACACTGGACAAAGAGGACTCGTCAATATACTACAGAGGAACAAAATACACCAAATAGTTTATTTTATAGCTCTAAAGCATCTATCTGGTGGAATAGAATTCCCATCCTAGCATGTTTTCCCTAATAACTCACTAAATTCCATGGATTTCAGGTTCACAAACAACAATATATTATTGAAAATTTATTTTAAAACAAATTAAAATATAATTCATCTGAATCTCCCATTTCAAATTTTTCAAATATCTATTAAAAACCCAAAACCTTTTTTAGTCTTTTCATAAATTTAATATGATAAAACCAATAGGTTTCTATCAAACCAATTTTAATCCATTTTCATCCAAAAAATAATTTTAAAAAATTTCACCATATCAAATTCCTAATCCATCTTCCACAATTAAATTCCATATTTTTATTTAAATAATTTGAAACCAATTTAACAAACACACCATAATTCAATGGAATTTGAGGGTTTTATGAATTTCATGCCAAATAAATCCAAAACACCCAATTCTGTGGAATTGGGTTATTAATAAACAAAATGGAATAAATTTAATTGAAATAAATATATTTCATTTAAATCAATAAAATTGAATTTAAATTAAGAAATTTAGTGTTAATCAAAATTTTACATCATAACGAAACCACTTCGGATCTCGTAATGCAAATCCATAATCAGGGAAAACCAAAGAAGAATGAAGGCAGTGAAGACATGAGAATAAATCCAAGATTCAAGACCTAAAATATGGGGATTTTATACTCTAAACAGTATGGATATCTACAAACCCCTACAGAGAAAATAGGAGAGAGTGGGAGATAGAGAACATAAAGCGAAATTGTACCGAGAGAAGATTGAATGACATTCACCTATCTTCAATTCACAATTAGAGGGGTGTAGAAGTGCCAAAAAATACTCTTGGGATCCTATAAGGAAGAAGAATATTTGTGAAGTTATACATGAAAATATATCTTCTAAAAATTCTGTTTTAGGATTTTAGAAATTAATATTTAGATTAAAAATTCCAATATGCAAGGATTCCTAGGCTGAGCAACTTGATTTGAAAAACTGAGAGCCCTTTTTGTGCACCCATTTTATTCATGTGCATGGTTTCTACAATGTGGAGCACGGTTTGTCAAATTGTCTACCAACTGTGGAAAATCCACTATCTCGGTTTTCACAGTTTCCTCAAGTAGGCTGCATGGTTTGGGAAAATCGTGCACCAACCTTGCACAACAACGTAAATTCCTTAAATTTCCAAATTTTTACCCCAAAAATCCTCAAATGAAACCCTACCAAATCATTATCAAAAGTGGGGGTTATGAATACTTGAGAACATTAACATGATGTTATAATGTTATCCCCCTCTCCTCCATTATTCACAATTCCATATCAATTTGGATCAGATAATTCCTACCAAAATTTCATATGTTCTACACAACCAACATCATAGAGACATTTTGGTAGATTTAACACATGTATGGTAATAATGTTAAATTTAGTTAATATATGTCATATATGAGAAATAATATTTATTAAATAATCTTAATATATAACACACTTCCTTACCCTTTCTCTCATTAGGGAAATGACAATGTTGCCCCTCCGAATGTATGACATACCTTCTCCACAAAGCGACACGATCCATTCAGCATGTTCAAATTTAAATAATGATTATAAAAATGTACATAACGAACATAAATTAAATTTATAAAATTAATATCATTATTTACAATATTTATCTATATCCTATACACAAGAAAAAAAATTCAAAACAAAACACACATGGGAAACCATGGAAATTAACACCCAAAACAACAGAAATAATGAAATATCATTAAAAAAGGTGATATGTTGTTTCAAGAGGATCATATAAGATATTTTAAATATGAATATAGTTCTACTGTAAATTAATTAAATATTTAAAACTATTTTATGGGAGGATATGTAATGTTAATCCAACTGGAATGTTATGGTAAAGTACATCATCTCAATTTACCTTCCTTAAGAAATATTAAAATGTTAAGCACCAACATTATTCTATGTGGTGTATATATAAACCCATTCATATAAAATATAATCATCCATTAATAATTCCTGGTACTGTAATTTTTAACATTATTTATTTCATCCAAGGTTATTTGACTTGAAAATTGAAAATTTTTAATGAATTTCATAACACATATTATTTTCATTAGGTTATATTAATTGACCATTATCATTGAAATTATATGATTATGTCATTATTTATATTTAAATAGATTATTATCTATATAAACTTGTTTTTATGAGGATTTAAATTTTATACATACAATAAATTCCTTGCCTAATCACTGCTTCAAACTTATAATTTTGGTAATGGTTTGTTTCACACTCTCATTTTAATAAGTATTTTAATTCTTAAATTTCTATTGAATAAATTTATATGATCACTGGATAATAAACAAAATTAATTTTCTCCACCTCTGGCTGTTCCTTAATTCTTATGTAATCATACCATTTTCCTCTATTTGGAACTTAATATTATTGATAATTTTTTTTCATAAATATGTGAATCCATTTCTTTCATCATTCGAAAGTCAATCTACTTCTGAAACCTTATTTTAAAAAAAATATTTTTAATTTTTTTTATAATTATCTTATTTAATTATTAATTAAATTTTTTCTCGTTTTTTAATATTTTTATTATTTTCTTGAATGAAATCACTATGTTGTTTTTTAAAAAATTTCCACCTGCATTTTATTGAAAATGTGGATAAATTATTTGTCTTAATGTGTACAAAATGTAAATAATTTCATACTATCATGGACACTATATGTTTTAAATATTCCATTATATGTTTGAAATGATATTTTCAATGAAATTAATTGTCATAATATTTTTTGAACTTTTAGTTTTAAAATAACGTTCATTGTTAAAAAAGGTTATGTACGTCAAGAATGTTTTTAATTAAATTTTGATGGTATATCTATTCATCAAAGAAAAACCAACTTATTTTAATTTTACTTTAAATAGGATTTTTTATATTTATACCATACTTATTAGTTGTACAGTTTATGATCAATTTAAATAAGGAATATATTGAAATTCACATTTTTAATTCATTTTTGTTGTTGTTAACTTTTCATTGGAATATTCTCTTCCATATAATCATTGAACCTTAAATTTACCATAAATATTCTAATTATGTGACTTTGATATGTTTATTTCTTAATATATATATCAATTCTAGATAATAATTTCTATATTGAAATTATTTTTTTATCTAGATCTATATTTATAAATATATATTATTTTCTCAATGTGGATACTTAAAGATAGTCGATTTTTATATATATGAGGAATTATTTAAGCATATAGTGATAGGTGGGGCCAAAATGGTTTAGCTACTAGATACATAAAATATAACATGACGCAAATTGATAAGGAACCGTTAAATGGGTTTTTTAATTTTATTTTTAATTTTTCTTATGGAAAGTCATAATTGTAGAGGTATTATGATGCTTGAGATCATGAAATCCAATAATTAATCATATCATTCACTAAGATTTTAGACATTATTATCCATGATATTTTTTCAATGATATTCTCTTTGGATGAATTTCATTTGCAATGTTTAATTGAATAGAAATTTATTTAGTTATATATAATACCATATTGGTTATTCCTTAACTATTCATGATAGTCATATTATTTAAATATAATTTTCATTTAGTTATTTACTGTTCCATATTGATTATTACTTATTTATTCATGATAGGAAAGTTATTTAAATGGAATGAGTGTTTAGTAATTTACATTATCGAATTAGTTATTCCTTATACATTGATGATAGATAAGATGTTTAAATAGACTATGTATCTAGATATTTACATTTCTATATTGATTATTACTTATTTATTCATGATATTCTTGTTGTTGAAATTTAATTAATGTTCAGTTATCTTCCTTTCCATATTGATTATTATATATTTATTTTTAATCATTTACACATGAAACCTTCTACTTTACATAACTCTTACGGAGCATCTGATCTCAGCCATATTTTTTTTCCTTTCCTGATAACCCAACAACCCTACTATGAATGATATGGTAGTATATGTTAGATGGATGAACGATATTCTTGAAAGAAAGTATTTGAATTTATTTTATTAAAATGTATTCAAAGAATCATGTATGTTTACTTTTCCAATATTACTAAACTCTTTAAAACATCGAGATGATTTTCCATATATATTATTTTAATGTAATAAAGTTTAAAAAGTGTCTAGGATATTGGGTTTAAGGTCATTATAGTTGGTATCAGATGAATTTTAGTACAATCCTTAGGGACTAGATTTTGGGACAAAGCATAATATAGAACACAACCGTATTATATAATTTGAGGATAATTATTGAAAAACATTCTAATATTTTTCTAGGTCAGAGATTATGTGGTTTTTCATTGAAATAAATACCTGTGATTAAAAAAATGATGTATGTAGTTCTTAAATTTACATATCATGGGGTAATATAAAAAAATGAGCATCTTACATGACACAATTATTACCATGTACATGAAAATGGGTATTACTATGGACCTGGTTTGAAACTCTTGGGTGATATGCTTTGGAAAATTCAAATTTTCATTACAAACTATTATAATGAATTTTAATAGATTATGGAAATTAGTTAAATCAGTTAAAAATAAGGTGAATCTGATTAAAAATATGGTGTTAGGATTTATATATTCTCTAAATGATTATTTTGTTTATCACTATGATTATTTTTCTCAAACACTGATTTTGTTTTTAGTCAATGTTTGGAACCTAAAAAAATCATGTTATCATTTAATATGAAGTAACATAGTGTTACTGTGAGAAAAAAAAATTGGATTATGATTGGGGAGAAGGATATTGTGATTATACCTAATAAATTATACCAAAATATGATTAACTATCTATGCCTTAACTAACTCTTGGACTCATCAAAGAATGGAATGTTAGACTTCACTATGAGCATTAATGGTGGAGACCATAGAGTAAAAAATGATCTATTTCCTTGGTTTTCAATTTTTGGAAAGAGACACCCATGATATTGTCTCAATGGATTGGGAAATTGTTTTGTGGAAATTTGGGGAATTAAAAAATGAATTTCCAAGGAAAAATTAAGAGAACTTTGGAAGGTAATAAATCTCATCATAAGGAAACATTTTTAGTGAAATAGTTTATTAAAGGAAGAATTACCTTACTATTATCGGAATAATTTTATATGTATTGGAACCAATTATACTTCCTATTATCTTTTATGTTGAGTTAAATATGGTTTATTACACATGGAATGTTATAGAAATTATATATATATGGTTTTAGTGAAAGTATGATCTTCATGCCAGGTGAAAACCCATCACATCCGGAAAAGACATCAGGATTGAACCCATAATCGAAGGGAGATAAAGGGTTAACACCAAGAACTAGCCTACATATTATTTGGGTTAGTATATCATTATATTTAATTAAATTATTTGATGAATTTATTTTAATGATGATATAGTGGTGTTATGGTTTACGTTTAGAGATTAATTTATTATATGGGATAACTTATGCTGACCATATTAGTTTTGAAAAATAGTTATATATAGTAGGAAATACTTGTCACTATTTTATGGATATTATGTTCTCTTAACAGTTAATTTTATTGCATCTGTAATATAAAAATTGTTTTTGATATTTATTTCATGGTGTAAGTGCTGAATTGTAAATTTGGTGAGGTACAGTCAAACGATGAAATTGTGCCTAAAAATTATAAATATACCAGGTAAGTATATTTATTTTTATTATTAGACTGTTAAGAAATTACATAAGATTAGGAAAATGACCCTGAAATAAAATTTCATCCCATTAAATCCAAATATGATGAATCAAATGGTCTTCTAAATCACCATATATTTATTGTTTTTTGGTCCTTAATATTCAATAGATCATCTATATTATTTTTATCGATGATCTCTATCACTCTCTATAATTATTTTCTCTTTCATTCCATATCCATATCATCACATTACACCAAAAATAATCTAATTTTAAACATAATTATTTTTATTCCCTATGAAATTGGTAATTCTATATCTCTTTTTTAAGCATACATTTCGTTAACTCTTTTTACATTTTCGGTTTTAGAAAAATACTTTTTCGAATATCCAATAATTGATTTCAGAGTGATATATAAAATTGTGAGGGAAATATTTATTTAAGGTGGAGAAAATTTAACACCTTGAATTTTTAAAATAAGAATATTTTATTAGATAGAATATGAAACACAAAACAACATGCTTAATCAACAAGAAAAACTTATTTTTTAATATTTAATATATTCATTAGCTTGTAAAACACAGAACCCCAGGCCTAAATGAACCTTAATATAGTATATCATTATAACTTGGCCATTTAATTTTTGGATATAAATATCAATAATCAAATTACGATAATTATGGTAATCTGTTTATTATAAATAAAATAATTATAATTTAAAAGAAAAATAAATGTATTCTGAAAATTTTTATTTTTCTAAAAATTGATTTACCCAATATTTTCCCATATTATTTCTAAATGTTTTTTACCACATATATAAGATTTACTTTTAAAAAATACATTTATTTTTGAAATAAAAATGTAATATTTTTCTTTGGTTGAATTGTTTGGTTTTTTCTAAAATGTTTCATTTTCAAGGAATACTGAAAAATAATGATATTTATTCAAAACATTCATTACATTTGAATAATTTAAAAAGTCAAATTATATTTCAATTTTCTAAAAAATTAAAATTATTTCAATAATATTAAATTATATCTTATTTATGTCACTTAAATAAATTTTTTATTAAATTTTATTATTAATACCATCTATACTTATGATAGTTTTAACTTTGGAAACTCACTTTTTTCGTCACATCTATATGTACAATATTATATATGATTCCCCAAATTATTTTTATTTAATTTGGGGAAATTGATTCCATAATTGAAATCAGATTAATTTACATTACATTAGAGGGTTAAATTATTTTTTCCATAATTAATAGAAAAAACCATAAAAAAATAATTATTATGGTTAAGGTAAAACGGGTTTACCATGGGTTAAACTAAGAATATAAAGGTTAAAAATGATGTCAAATGATTAAAAATCACACTGGATAGAAATATTCAGACCTTGTCACCTCAGATATTTTATATTAACCAATTTTGGATTCTCTTGGTAGGTTGAGAACATATGTTTAAATGAATATTTTTATAAAAATCAATGTGTGTCTTCCCCCTACTTATAAAACTCCACCTAATATCGTTCTATATTAACACTTACAAAGACAACTGGTATGGAATTTAACATCCCAAATAAATTACTTATTCCCCACCAAACATTATAGATCAATTTTATAAATAAAAAAAATCTATCCTATGATGTCTTTTATTAAAAACCTTATGAGGTCACTTGGAGAGGTCTTGTTCTTAAACTATCATTTTTATTTTATTTCTTCTAACACCTCCTTAAAATTTTATTCATTCATGATAGTATAATAACACCAATATATAGAATAAATATAGATGTTATTATGTTTCTATAATAACTGTTATCAATTTTTTTCCTTCATCAAATGGGATAAAAAATCATCGATGGTGTGCATGGTGAAGTACTACCCCACGAACCAATGACTTTTTTTTTCAACCACCACATTTCATGTTTTGAAATATTGATGGATTTAATATAAGTATACGATATATATAATATTATTATACTTATTTAATGTTAATATAGAGTATAATTATAACATTAAATTATTTTTTAAATACTATAAAATCACTCGTGTGTATAGTGGACTACCACCTCACAATGCGATGATATCTATTCTTAATCTATGCATTTAATATAAGTTAATAAGGTTAAAATTAATTAATATAATTGACATAGATGAAATTATATTTTTATAAAAAATCACTATATCACACAATTCCTTACCCTTTCACCAATAAAGTAAATGATAAGATCACTTGTGCATATGTACGACTTATTGTCTCAACGAAGTGATGTGATCCATTCTCTATATTCAAATTTCAATATTGATTATAAAACTATATCTAATGAAAAAAATATATTTATATAAATAACATAATTCTTTATATGATGGATCTATATCCTATACACATGAATCAAAACATTCATTCCAAAATATGATTGAAAAAATAAGCCAACTAACATTGGAAATAATGAAAGTAATGAATGATCATTAACAAGAACGTGATAACATGTTACAATATGGGCGTATATGATATTATAAATATGAACAAGGTTATATTATAAATTAATTACATTCATTAAATAATCGTACATGAGGTGAAATCATGTTCAACCCAATGGAAGTGTAAGGTAAGAGACTTTTTCTCAATTCCCTTTATTTAGTAATATTAAAATGTTATACACCTAATTTGTTGTATGTGGTTTATATACTACCACATTGACATAATATATCTTGATTAATTAAAAATTCATGTTATTTTATGATTAAATATTAATTAGTTCATCTATTTGGATATGAAATGATGATTATAAATTGGTAATGAATTTCATAACTCAGTTGTTATCCATTGGCCTGTTTTACTTCTTCATTGTCTTTGATATTATATGATTATGTTTGTATTGAATGTTGATATTTTATGTTTTATATACACTATTTTTATATAGATTCACATTTTATATGCATAATAGATTCATTGTTTAGTTTTTTTAATGGTAAACTTAGACTTTTCCTAGAAAATAATGACACCTTTATTATATAAAAAAACCATACACAAGTCTGAAAATGGGAGATTTACGTTGATCCCCCTTGAGAAGGGGAAGAAGATCATCTAGAACCTGATCATCCCATTGAATGGAAAGACCATGTATACCCTTTTTTCAAGAAAATATGAAAGTGTATTAGCCTTTCTATATATATTGGTTACAATATGATTCATAGAGTAAAGAAAATCCACAAATCTGGTCCATCTATTGGTGAGATTTCATGAAAGATGAATAGAACCTGGTCGAATGGAAAGAAAAACAGTGGTAGAATAACATTCAACAAAAATATTATGCCAAATTCATTTTTCATTTTTCTCAATTGCTATAATAACACCAAGCATTTACTCTTGGAGAGAAGTGTCCTGTCCAGAAGATCCATGAAAACAACCAAGAACACCTCCATGATGATCCCTATAAACAACACCAAAACTAGCAGGTCCCATATTTCCTCTTGAGGCACCATCAGAATTGATTTTAATCTAACCAGATAATGGAGCTTGAAAAATAACCTCAATCATTCCAAATGGGGATAAAAAATATCCATTTTCCCCAATCCGTGTTAAAACCAAGAGGTCATGAATGGATTTTGAACATCATAATTTTTTCGGATCAAATGTATTACGAACAACAGATAGTATACCAGCCAGTGTGGAACCAATGTAATCCCCTAACCCTAGTTACCCAGAGTTGGTTCATTATTTCATAACATTGGCATGATATAAGGAAGTCATGTCCCAAAAGACCGATTAGTTTCGTAGACTTGTAAGTACTAGATAAATTCATAAATTTTACATTATATTATAAAATGATAAACAACAACAACATTATCTTCATAAACCACATTTATATTCGATAGAATATCCATATAGTTCAGTCATAATATACTTCATTGCATCCTATGAAAAATTAAACATAGAAAGGGATGAGCACAGATGCTCAGTACAGATAACAATATAGCAGAAACTTTAATAAATAAGCATAAACATTTTAATGCAATGTATAAGACTAAAACATAATCCTTTTACACATAAAAATCCGAATAATATGGAAATGATAGATCAAATATTTCCATTTACTTATTCAAATTGATATTCTTCTAGTTGAATAATCACATGCAATATTAATATGCAATTTCATAATGATGGAATGTGTAATTCCTAACATCATAACAACATAGTGAAGGCCTTGTGCCAAGAATAAAAATAAGATTTTGTCAAGGTCTTATTCCAATACACTTGTTTGACTCATGAGACCTACTTATGCATCAAGGAACTATAACGGGATCCCCCCATCACTTACTATGTACAATGCATTCATCATATGAACACGTTGAAACATAACATAAACATTCGTACTAAAACAAGCATACAAAATGTTAATACTTTAACCATAAAACATGAACAGAATAAAAATAACACATCCACAATCAAACATATCACAAAACCATCAATACAATATGGCTGATTTGTATCATAATGAATCAACTAGAAACACGTTTAAAATCCAACAAAGGATGTTGTCATAGATGAAATGAAAATTATTTGACAGGAATAACTCTTTTTATTTTCAAATCTTTAAAAAGTCATGTAATTGAAAAATAAAACATTTATTTTGATAATATTTTTATATTCTTGTAGGGTAATCTTGAAAGGTATTATAATTGTGGATAATAACCACAAAAGCTTTATAAGTTAAAAACATTTTTACCTTAATTTTTTCGAAAAGGTCATAAAGTACCTTGTTTGGAAAGTGATAGAAAGATTCCTTTCAAATAATATAATGTAAAATAAGGGTATAAATGACTTTAACCCATATTATATGAAATAATAAAATGTTTTTAAATACATTTTTAGGAAACATGGATGTGAATGATAAAGAAGTCCTAGTAGATTATTTACATATAAACAACCGCGAATAAGTAGAGGGATTGTGAAATTAACCCTTAACTTGTATTTTTTATTGGATGATTGTATGTTAAACTCCTGTAAAATAGTTAAAACATTTTTATTAAATTATAAAAGAACTATATGCATAAATATGATATCATATATGATCCTGTAATATTTCTTTGTTAATAATATTTTTGTAGTATCATTGTTTCAGGTGTTAACTGATTCGTTTTCCTTTATATGTTTGGTTACGTCAGACATGTTTTTTATGAATAGGATGTTTTTTTATTAATATCCAAAATTATATTATATTCTTAAACATTATTTTTAATCATAAAATGAAAATTATTCTTGAATGATTATGACGAGGAATAAATCTAATCTCGTTCGTGGAGACGGTAACCCGTACATATGTACGAGCAACAATATAATTATATTTATGGTGAGATTGTATGTAATTGGATGGTATATCATATATAAAGAATCATTAACATGTTAAATTTATTATTTAAAACAATTATAATCATTATTGTACCCATCCAAACAGTGAAGTGTTGAATGAAAAACTACACCACGACGTGGAGACGGTAAGCTGTACCTACACATGTATGGTGACTTTGTCATTTATAAGATGGATATAATAACAAATATGGTTTTACCATATTTATAATAACATCATAGTGCGTATTTGGTATGAGAGTTATTATTTTGGTATGGAAACAACCACGAAAGTGTAAGTGGAAGATGAAAAGAACATGAAAGAGGGTGGTGAAATTATTACCTCTTCTTCGGGTGTTTTCTTTTGAGTTGATCAAAAGGGCTACATAGGTTTGATTTATGATCAAATTAAGGACACTATATTGATGTGTGGGAAGTTGGTAGGATATTTTTCCATGTGTTTTCCAAGCCAAATGGCTTTGGAGGTGTGATTTTGAGAGAAGGGGAAGTCCCCTTTTATAATAGGGGTGATGGGCACTTTAGGAAAATTGTGAAATATTATTTTATAATTAAATCAGTTTCTATTTATAATGGCACAAAAATGTTTAATTTAGAATCTAAGGTGTGGATGGGTCATAAAATTATCAACAAATATGTATTATACGGGATTGGTTCTTCATATTAACCTTATCTTTTAGATTTAACTCTTATTTAAATAGTTTGACATTTACCACGTCTCTTTGTATTTTTATATTATATAGTTAATAAAGATACTATAAACTTCCATGAGAACACCATGTGTTTAAATATTGATATAAATAACCTTATATAATTCCTTTATCCTATTCATATATATTTAGGAATATAATATCAATTAATAATATAGTATTTATTTTAGAAACTCATTTATATCAATTTTGACACTATTTAGTAATTGATTTTTGATAAAGTCCTAAAAAAATTATTAATTATAATAATATTAATTTAATAGATCCTAACATGTCATATTAACCTATAAAGTTAGTGGATTTCTTCAAAAGTCTGAATTTACATTTATTTGGGTATTTATAATATCAATTATTTTAATATTTCAATAATAAGGTAATTACTGTATCATCATTGTGTCATAAATAAATAATATTATTTAATGTCTAAAAATTAGAAATAAAATCTAATTATGTAGGAAATATTTTTATATTTCTAATTAATATTTATAGTAAAATTTATCTTATGTATAACCCTATATTAAAAATGGTTTAGTTTTTAAAATTTGAATTTAACACTTTTAACTCTACTTTAAATAAAATAATAATAAATGTCCTAATCTAATCCAAATTGACCTAAAGGGTCATATATTATTCCTAAGGTTTTTTGGTCGAAATACTCTTGTCCTATAGAATTAAGACATTTGTTAGGATAATAATAATATAAATTTTACCTTAAATTACCCTATTTACTTTTAATCGTGGTAAATAAAAGTCAAAAGTTACTGTTCACCAAAAATTATTTTTATCTTATTGAACCAAATTTTCCTTACTGATATCAATAGTGTCTCTCAGATTCTCGAAATTCAACTCACAGAAATGGTGAAATTCTATTTTATGCAAATTTGCAAATGCTCCTAGAAGGTGGTTAAAAGATGGTAAAAAGTTTAATAAAATTTCATATATCTAATATTATTATAAAACTACTCTAATGAATTGTATTGAACAGATATTGGTATTATGTATCTATTTTTAACTAACATAAATTTAAATAATATAAATAGTTATAAAAGGCAGTTTTAACCAATAACGCAGAGTTTTTCACTATTCATCAAAAAATGAAAGTCTTTAGAGAAATTGAAAAAATCATCCTAAGATAAATTTGGTATTTTGAATCCAAAAATGAAGTCCATTTTGAAAATTAAAATTTATAAAATGTAAACAAGTGGGTATTACTATTCATAATGGCTAGTTTTATTGGCCACCATGTGTTAAATCTCCAAGTTGCGTACAATGCAAGCAATTGCATTATTTAAAGGGAAGCATACCGTGGAAGCTTGGGGTATTAGATTCTCCCCTCCCTCCTCGAAATATCTAGAATATTACTTTATAAAAAGATTTTGGTGGTTCTTCATCATTTGTTCCTTGGGTTCCAATGTTGCCACTTCCATCTTATGGTTTCTCCATAGAACTTTTAACAAACAATTTGTGCAATTTCTAAACACTTGTTCTCCTATATTAAGAATTCTGATAAGATCTTCACAATAAGACATGTCGGGTTCTAGTTCTATTTATTCATAGGTGAGTGCATGCATTGAGACAGGCATGTATTTTCTCAACAGTGATTCTTAGAACACATCATGAACTTTGAAGAGACTTGGTTGAATTACCAAATGATAATATATAATCCCAATACGTTCTAGAATTTTAGAAGTTCTGATGTACCTAGGACTTAATTTTCCCTTTTTACCGAAATTTATAACACCCTTCCATGGAGACACCTTCATGAAAACATGATATCCTACATGAAATTCAAAATATTTCCTTCGGTTATCGGCATAGCTCTTCTGCCTACATTGACCTGCTTTGATGTGGGATTCGATAACCTTCGCCTTTTCCGTTTTTCCTCAATAAGTTCTGTCCTATGAGTTTTATTTCCCCAATATTATCCCAAATGTTGGTGTGAGACATCTCTTTCCATATAACGCTTCATATGGTGCCATCTGAATACTTTAATGGAAGCTATTTTTATAGGAAAATTCTACCAGAGTTAAATATTGATCCCTCATACCTTGAAAGTCATGTGAGAAAGATCTCAACATTCCTTCTAAGGTTTGAATAGTCTTTCCTGATTGTTCATCTATTTGAGGGTGGTAGGCAGTGCTCAAACAAAGTTCAGTATCCAAGGCCATCTAAATAATTTTCCAAAATATTGATGTAAAATGGGGATCATGATCAAAAAAAATCAATAAGGGTACTCCATGAAGTCTTACAACTTCATTAATATATATTCATGCTCTACGATCAAGTGGTAAATCATCTCTTATAGCAAGAAAATGTGCTGATTCGGAAAGAAGATCAGCAATGACCCAAATTAAATCATTCCTTCTAGGAGTCTTTTGTTTCCCCATAACAAATTCCATCATAATATCATCTCATTTCCACCCAGGTATTGGAAGAGGTTGCATGAATCCTCCCAAATATTTCCTTATAGCTTTCACTGGTTGAAAAATGATACATCATGACACATATTCATTAATATCCCTCTTCATGTTGTCCCACCAAAAATGTTCCCTAAAATCTCTATACATCATGGTGCTACCAGGGTGTACAGAGAAATTGGAGCAATGGAAATCATCCAACAATACCCTTTTTAGATCAGGTATATCATGAATACATAGTATCCTCCCAAATTTGAAAATTCCATCTTCATATATGAAGTCACTCAATCTCCCGTCATTAATAGATTTAATCATTTTTTGAAACTCCTCATCACCAGGCAGAGAACTCTTTATCCTTTCTAGTAAAGATGGTTTGGAATCCATTTTAAAAAGTATTGATGTTCCTCCTTAAATAGTTATTCCCATATCCATCTTTACTATATCCATTAAAATAGGATCTCTTTCAACTCTTATCTTATTCAAAACTCCATGATCCTTACTGCTCAAAGCATCTCCCACCTTATTTTTCATTCCACGGGTGGTATTGTATATTGCAATCATAATCCTTGAGTAGTTCAATCCATCATAATTCCCTCATGTTAAGTTATTTCTGTGAGAAAATATACTTCAAACTCTTGTGATCAGTATAAATACCACATTTCTTACCACAGAGATAGTGTCTCTATATTTTCAGAACAAATATTACAGCTTCTCACTCAAGATCATGAGTGGTATTGTTTTTCTCAGGAATTTTTTGTTTTCGTGATACATATTCAATAACTCTATCAATCATGCATAAGGACACAACCAAGTCCTTTCTTTGAAGCATCACCATAAATAACAAAACCATTATTCCCTGATGGTAGAGTCAAGATAGGATCATTGACTAATCTCCACTTTAGTTCATCAAAATTTTATTCACACTCTTTTTTCAAAAAAACATTTAACCACTTTATGTGTGATCTTGGTTAATGGGTTAGCCAATGGGGAAAAATTATGGACAAACCATTGATAATAACCCGCTAAACCAATAAAACTGCATAACTCAGCTATACATGTCGGTGTTTGCCATTCATGGATTGCCTTTGTCTTAGAAGGGTCAATAGAGATTCCATCCATAGAGACAATATGGCCTAGAAAAGAAATCTCTTGAAGCCAGAATTCACACTTGCTAAACATCCCATATAATTCATTTTATCTAAGTGTCTTTAGGATAATTCATAAGTGATTTTCATGATCTTCGTAGATTTTTGAGTATAAAAAGATATCATAAATAAATACCTCTACAAATTCATCCAGATATTCTTTGAAAACATTGTTCACTAGATCCATGAAAACATAGGGTGCATTAGTCATCCCAAAAGGCATTACCGTAAACTCGTAATGCATGTGCGTAGTTCAAAATGTTGTCTTTGTAATTCCTTCATTCTTCACACAGAACTGATGATATCAAGAACAAAGTTCAATCTTTGAAAAATATTAAGCTCCATGAAGTTGGTCGAATAAATCAACCATGCGAGGTAGGGGATACTTGTTCTTTATTGTTATAGCATTGATCTACCTATTGTCAATGCACAACCTCATTGATCAATCTTTCTTCATAACAAAAGGAACAGAGCGTCCCCATGGAGAAAAACTATGGCGAATAAATCCTCTATTACTCAATTTCTTATGTTTTTTTAGTTAACTAATTCCATAGTGGCCATTCTATTACAAGTCTTCGATATAGGCCTTGAACTAGGAATTAATTCAATGAAAAACTCAATTTCTCGTTCTGGAGGATGTCCAGGTAAATCCTCTGGAAATACATCAACATATTCTTGTATAATAGGTACATCCTCTATTTGAACATTCTTTTCCTCACACAAAGTTATTTCATTATCTTCCACCAGAATAATTGAATTTAGTTGAGCTAGTGGGGGTGGATCTAGATTGGAATTAGGTGGTGATTTTTCTACTCTAAGGATAATGTACTCCTTATCATCATCGAAAATTGTAACCTCCTTCTTCTTACATTAAATTTTCTCATTATGGTCTGAAATCCAATCCATACTGAGGATTATATGAAATTCAATAATGGGTATGACGATGAGACCAGCTGATATAGAAAATTTATATTCCCTAATGGAAAATGATTCACAAAACATTTTAGTAATGATACTTCCCTTAAGAGTTTTTAATGAAAAATCCCTTGTTAAATCAAATATTAAATGTATAATTTTGTTTCAAAATTGGATAGATATGAAACAATTCCATGATCTAGAATCAAATAATGCATTGTATAAACTTGATGAAACCATTAAATTACCTGCCACCACGTCTTTCGGAGATTCATCCTCAGCAGTAGTGATTGCATAATCATGGCCTTGATCCCTTGGCCTTTTCTGAGGTATGTTTCCCTGATACTTAGGACATTAATTTGATTAATTCCTCATTTCGTTACAAATGTAGAATTCAATATTGACAGCCTCTTCCTTC
Source organism: Viscum album (assembly GCA_963277665.1). Classification (NCBI taxonomy): domain Eukaryota; kingdom Viridiplantae; phylum Streptophyta; class Magnoliopsida; order Santalales; family Viscaceae; genus Viscum; species Viscum album. Next base: position 277,723,315 of record OY728167.1, on the reverse strand, counting down.
CCCTGACAATCATGAGCTTAGTGGCCTTTTTCACCACACTTGTAATAGACTCCCATTCCCTTATGGAAAGTACTGGGGTGTTTCTTCCCACATTTACTGCATGAGGGCTATTCAACTTTTCCCTTCTTCCCCTTATTTCCATTTTCGTAGTGTTCAGAAGATCTCTTCTTCGAGTTCTTTTCTTTAAAGTAGTAAGACATAGAGGATTCATTTTCTATCTTGATAGCACATGAGACAATATCTTCATAGGATAAGAAGCATTGTGAGACTAATGCTCGATGGATAAATGGATTTAACTGATAAAATAAAATATCAATATTACTCCTTGGATTATGCATATAATTTTTTGCATGCCTTTCTAACATTGTAAAGTTAGCCTCATACTTTGTAACATTATAATCCTCATTTTTCATAAGACTCAAAAATTTACTTTCCATATCTGCTCAATGGTCATGAGAAAATTATTTTTCTATGAAAAGCTCTTTAAACTCTCTCCATTCTATATTTGATACTTCTTCATCTTCCTTTGTGTTTTAAATTAATGACCACCATTGATCTTAATCTCCTGTGAGGTGATGAACTTCCATGAAAACAATTTCCCTTTTGCTACTCCCCAAAGCAAGAAATATTTTCACTAAGGAACTTATCCATTGCTCAACTAAAAACCGATTTTAGTCGCATTGAATGTCGGTGGTTGTTGCATCATGAAGCAGTCTAACATTGATCATCTACTTTGCTGATCATTGTGCTTCATACGGGTAAGGTTATTATTCATAACCTAATTGAGTTGTCCCACTATGGTGAGAAGCTGATTAGCACCAGTTTCATCACCAGCACCACTATAATTATCTTGAGTAGGAAGGAAATCCCCCCAGGGATTACACGTGTTGATATAGATACCATTTCTTCCACTAGGTGCCATTTTTAAACAATGGAATACACTATATTAGTTTATGAATCGCAATACATAATCCAAAACATATAAAACACTAAAAATAAATCGAATAGTTTGTGGATATAATCCATAATCATAAAAAAAGTTTTCATTAAGGAGGTATATACTCATAAATCCTTCATGATGATTTGTAAAGAAAATGTCAATTATCCTAAGCATATCCCCATGGTGTGTCGTAACAAAGAGTGCGACAAGGCTCGTTGTTGTGCACCAGTTCCCATTCGATTCTAGCTCAAAGAGGTGTTTTCGGGTTTTACCCCTAGGTACATCTGCGCTAGAGCCGCCTCTACCTACTCGTATCCAGATTGAGATGTATTACTTTGAAAACTCACAGAATCTCTACTTTACCAAAATTCTAGGAAGTTCTTCCATACTAATCCTCAAAGTATATCTTAAGGTAATGTTATCTAATCAGAGTTTTTCTTAACCTAGCTTCCATGGTTAGTACTAAACATCATCTGATACAAACTGTATTGCATCGACCCTAGTTACCTAGATTCAGTGCATTATTACCTAACATTGGCATGATACAAAGGAATCATGTCCCAAAAGACTGATCGGTTTAGGATCCTTTCATGTATTAGATATATTCATAAATTTTACATTACATTCTAAAATGAAAAAAAACAAAATTGTCTTCATTAACCACATTCATATCCCGTAGACTATCCATGTTGGTCGGTAATAATATACTTCTTCACATCCTGGGAAAAATTAAACATAGAATGGGGTGATCTCAGATGCTCATTAAGGATAACCGTATTTTGGAAACTTTAATAAATAAGAATAAACATTTTAAGGCAATGTATAAGAATAAAACATATGCATTTTAAAAAGAAAATTCAGAATAATATAGAATGATAGATCAAATAATTCCATTTACTTATTCACATGGATATTTTACTAGTCAAATAATCACTTGCAATATCAATAGGAAATTTCATAATGATGGAATGCATAATGTCGTACATCATAACCACATAGTCAAGGCCTCGTTCCAAGAATACAAACAATATTTTTTCAAGTCCTTATTCCAAGACACTAGTTTGTCTCATGAGACCTACCGATTCATCGAGGAGCTATAGCGGGCTCCACCTGTCACTTAATAATTCCAATGCATTCCTTATATGAAAAGGTATAAACATATCATAAACATTCGTATTAAAACTAGCATAAAAATGTTAACACTTTAACCATAAAACATGAATGGTATAAAAATAACACATCCATAGTCAAACCCACCACAAATCTTTCAATAAAATAGGGATGATTTGTATCATAATTAATCAACTTGAAACAAGTGTAAAATCCATCAAGGGATGTTGACATGGATGAAATGAAAATTATTTGGGAGGAATATCTCTTTATATTTTGAAATAATTTAAAATTCATGTAATTATAAAAGAAAAAAATTATTTTGAAAATATTCTTATAATCTTGTCAGTGAAGCTTCAAATGACTTATAACGGCAGAGAATAACCACACCCACCTTATAAGTTAAAAAAAATTCTTACCATAATTTTTTCAAAAAGGTCATAAAGTTCCTTGTTTGGAAAACAACGAAAAGATTCCTTTCAAAACATATAATGTCAAATAAGGGTATACATGACTTTAATGCATATTATGTGAAATAGTAAAAATAATTTGAAATATATTTTTAGGAAAATGGATTCGGATGATAAAGAAGTCCCTGTAGATTACTTACATATAAACAAGCTCGAATAAGTAAATAGATTGTGAAATTAACCCTTACCTTGTACTTTTCCTTATTTGATGGAATTTTAACCTCCTGTATAACAGTTAAAACATTGTTAATAAATTAATAAATAACTCTATACATAAATATGACATCAAATATGATCCTCTAATATTGTGTTGTTAATAATATTTTAGTAGTATCATCATTTCGGGTGTTAACTGATTCATTTTCCATTATATGATTGGTTACGTGAGACATGTTTGTTATGGATAGGATGTTTTTTATTCATATCTAGATTTATATTAAGTTATTAAACATTATTTTTAATCATAAAATGAAAATTATTCTTGAATTATTATGATGGGGAAAGAATCTCGTCGCGTTCATTGAGACAGTAATCTGTACGTACGCACGAGTAAAAATATCATTATATTGATGGTGAGATCATATGTAATTGTAGGGTATATCATATATAAAAAATAATTAACATTTTATATTTATTATTTACATCAATTATACTCATTATTATAACAATCCAAATAGTGAAGTGTTGAATGAAAAAATACACCATGACGTGGAGATGGTAAATCATGCGTACGCACGTATGGTGAATTTTTCATTTAAAGGATGGATAGAATAAAGAATATAGTTGTACCATATTTATAATAACATAAAATTTTGAATAAGGTACTGGAGATTATATTTTTTTTGGAAACAATAATGAAAGAGGAAGTCGAAGAAGAAAAGAACTTGAAAGTGAGTGGTGAAATTATTACCTCTTCTTCAGGAGTTTCCTTTTGAGTTGATAAAAAGGTCTCCCTAGGTTGGCTTTATAATCAATTTAAGGACTCTAGATTGAATATACGGATGTTGGGAGGATATTTTGTAGGGTTTGGCTGAGAAAAATGTCTTTGGAGGTGTGCTTTTGAGAGAAGGGGAAGTGCCCTTTTATTAGAGGGCGAGGGGCACTTTAGGAAATGTTTGAAATATTATTTTATAATAAAATAATTTTTGATTTTTAATGGATCAAAAATGATTTATTTCGTCGATAAGGTGGGTATGGGTCGAAAAAATCTCAATAAATAGGTTTTATATAGGATTAGGTCACCATATTAATCGTATATTTTAGACTTAACTCTTAGTTAAATAGTTTGACATTTACCATGTCTCTTTGTATTTTTATATTATATGGTTAATAAACATACAATAAACTACCTAGAGAAACCATAGTGGTTCATTATTGATATATATAACCTTCTTTATGTCCTTTGTCTGATCTTTAGATTTTTATTTATATAATATCAATTAATAATATAGTATTTGTTTTAAGAACTCATTTATGTCAATTTTGACACTATTTAATATTTCATTTTTGTTAAAGTCCTCAAAACGTTATTAATTCGAAATAAATTCATTTAATAAATCCTAAAATTTCATATTAAACTATAAAATTGTTGTATTTCATCAAATGTCTCAATTTAGATTTATTTGGGTATTTATAATATAAATTTTATTAATATTTCAATAATAAGGTAATTATTGCATCATCATTGTATCATAAATAAATTGCATTATTTTATGTATAAAAAAAATAAATAAAATACCATTATGTTGGAAATATTATTATATTTCTAATTAATATTAATAGTCGAATTTATCTTATGCATAACCCTATATTAAAAATGGTTTATTTATTAAACATGGAATTTGACACTTTTAACTCTTCTTTAAATAAAATAATAATAAATGTCCTAATATAATCCAACTGGACCTAAAGGATCATTTGTTTTTTCTAAGGTTGATTTTGGTCGATATTCACTTATCCAATAGAATTAGGACATGTGTTAGGGTAATAATAATATCATTTTTACATTGAATTACCCAATTTACATTAAATAGTGGTAAATAAAAGGAAAAAGATATTATTCACCTAAAATTTTATTTATCGTATTGAACCACATTTTACATACTGATATGAACCTTGTCTCTTGTATTTTTTAAATTCAACTCACAGAAGTGGTAAAATTAATTTTTATGAAAATTTGAAAACGCTCCTAGAAGGTGGGTAATAGACAGTAAAAAGTCCAATAAAATATTATATGCCAGATATTATTATAAAATAACTCCAATGAATTACATTGTACATATATAGGTATTATGTATCTATTTATACCTAATAAAAATTTAAATAAGATAAATAATTATAAAAATATGGTTTTAACCAATAACATAGTGTTTTTCACTATTCATCACAAATTGAAATTTTTCAGAAAAATACCAAAACTTCACCCTAAGCTAATTTTGAGATTCTGAATTAAAAACTGAAGTCCATTTTGAAAAATATAATTTTAAAATTTCAAAAGGTTGGTATTACTATTCATAATGACTAGTTTGATTGGTCGTGGTGTGTTAAAACTCCATGTTGGGTACAACACAAGCTATAACAATATTCAAAGGGAAATGTGTCGTGGAAGCTTGGTGTGTTACAACCATCTTAGAAGATGTGCTGGTCCTAGATATCCTTGTTCATGGAGCTCCAAAGGCAGTGGATTACATCTTCTATAGCCACCAAGAAAAGTGATAGAAGCTGCAGTGATAAACTGATATTACTCCAACCCTTTAGAATATCCAGAATCATTGTGACCTGATGTAGAGACACTTCAAAAAGATTATCCATAGACTTCCACATTGCTGAAGCAGCCACGCAGCTGAGGAATATATGATCAACATCTTCTCTGTTCTGATGACACAAAAAAGAAATATAAAAAAGATATATTCCACATGATTGCAAGAAATCATTATTTGTAATCTTTTTATGAGAAACACTCCATGACAGAGTTGACCGAGAAGGCATCAAGAAAATTCCCTTAAAATTACCCATCCAATTGAACTCGTTGTTATTATATATGACTTGATCATAGAACACTTTATAAGATAGGATTCCATTAGTAGTAGGTTCCCAATATAGAAATTCATCCCTAAGAGATAAAAAATATATCAACATTGGAAATATCATGAGACGATAGATTTTCCATGCTCTGAAGTTGATCTTTAATAGATATGTGCAAATCCAGATTTGAGTATCCATATGTAATCAAATCAACCAAAGTAACCCCAATATGTTTTCACCTCATGAAATAATTACCAATAATGGAAAAAATAGAAATAATAGTTGGTCATACCGAAGAGCTGAGATAGTTAAAATTTCCATCATTGAGTTTATTCATCAATATAACCCAAAGGAAGCTAATAGATTCAGAGTTAGCATTAATAATCCTCCACATAAACCCAGATTGTAAAGAATCCATAAAATCTCCAAGATTCATAACATCTAATCCACCGACATCATAAGGCTTGGAGACATGTTTCCACGAAACTGTGGCCAACCTTCTTTCCATAATAGAACCACTCCAAATAAAAATTTTAATCGACACACCAATACAATTGATGATAGATGACAACCATTTATAAACCATTAAGGAATACACAAATTTTGAGATGATTATAGACTTCACTATAGAGACCCGACCAATTATGGATAAGGATTTACCCTTCTAGACTGAAAGCTGTCTTCTGATATTTTCAACAATGCTAGAGAAATAGCAATCCTTCGGCCTCCCCCAGAACATAGGGACCCCCAAATAAATGAAGGGAAAAACACACTCGGATTCCTATCTCACTGATAATTTCATTTTCTCTTGTTGGGGTGAAATTCCTTCCAATGTACCCAAATCACTTTTTCCAGCTAATATCATGACCAAAAAGCATTTCATAATGTAAAAGACCCTTCTTGAGGTTCTTTATATTTCCCCTATCTCCATTAGTGAAAAGGATTATTACATCGTCATTAAGGAGATGAGGAGGAGAAACAAGACCCCTACCATCATGAGCATACTTCATCTTCATATTCCTAGCCATAATGGGATGAAATATCCAAAAATAATATTAAACAATGTAAAAAATCATAGTAGATAAAGGATCACCTTCCCTGACTCCTATCGTGCAACCAAATAATCCTTCATGAGATCCATTAATAAGAAAAAAAAATGACCAGATCTGAGAATGGTTTTTTCCAAATTAATGAAGGTGATATCCAAACCAAACATTGTTAGAATCCTGAAAATGAAACCCTAATTCATAGTATCAAAATCCTTCCACGCATCATGTTTCAAAGTGATGTTACCACCCCTGATCCGAAATTTGAGAAGATTTACACATTCCAAAGTAGAAATATGATAATATGGAATCTACCTACCCTTAATAAAACCAAATTGATTAGAAAATAAAATCTTACTCGCAATATAATAATGCATGATAAAAAGGATCTTGAAAATAATCTTTTTTTTTGTGTTGAACAAAGAAACATGCCTAAAAAGTTGGATTTTATTGTCATTTTCCACTTTGGGGATAAGATCCAAAAACTAAGCATTTAACACACGAGGAAGAATACCATCCATGAAAAAATGGGTGACCAACCTACGAACATCCACATGGAAAATATCCCAGAAATATTGAAAGAAGAAGTTTCCAAAACCATCTGGTCCATGAGAAAATTCAGATTTGAGACTAAAAACAGCCTCTTTTACCTCTGAAGACAAGGGAATAGCAATAAGGATGGAGTTTCCTTCCTGAGTCACTAGCCGTGGAATAACCCCTTCCATAGGATCGATAGAGGTGGATTTCCTATTCAAGAGATCCTTGAAATAGGAGACAACATGCTCAGATAAATCCTACCTAATGTCAATGAGACGATCACCATTTTTAAAAAAATAAAGAGGCTTGGAAACATTATTTATTTTCTGAATAGAATTAATTTTTTTTGTTTTGGTCACCATCCTTTAGCCAATTTTATTTAAAGGATTCCCTTTCTAAAGCTTCCTATAGGTTTAGAATCTTTTTGAGGCTACATGACAACTCAGTTTCTAACAAAATACCATCATAAAATTCATTAAGGGCATTGATCTCTTGCACATTTCAAAGAGAAGCTTCAAGAGAAACAATGTCAGATTCAACTAAGACGAAATGATTTTTACTCCAAAGATTCCAAGTCATCTTAAGAATCATGAGTTTGGTTATACAAGAGATAGCATAATTTCAACAATTTGTAGAGTTCCAAGTGTTCTGAATAATATCTCTGCATTCATGATGAGTTACCCAAGACTTGTTAAATCTGAAAGTGAACAATGGTTTGGGTTCCTTTTCAAAATGATCAACCAGAATACGGTGATGATCAGAATTGGGTGTGGATATAGTAGTGCATGAAACGTGTAACAACCCAAAGTCTTTGAATGAAAATTCCATTCATATGATTCTGTCATAAAAACATGAAAACACAACATAATGAACTATTAAGTGATAAGTTACCTTTAAACATAATTCCGTCACTTCTGTGTTTGGAATTTTGAAAATCTGACATACATAGTTGTGTTCAAGATGATTTTTGGAGTCCAATAAAACAAAAATAATTTTTGTGAATAGTAACCTACCCTTATGAGTTGTAACGTACCCTTATGAATAGTGATATACCATAATTAATAGTAAACTTACGTATGATATTATAAAAATAATATTCAAGTTAAAGTATGATGTTCCTATATTTTAGAATAAGTAAATGAATATTTTAAAACTATTTTTTAGTAATAAAACATGATTTTAATTAAATATTAAATTAATCATATTTAGAAAATTATTTATGAAAAATGGGCTTTATTTTTGGATTCTATATGTTGAAAAATTGTTGGGGTAATGTTTTGGGATTTTACTAAAATACTTGATTTTTTATGAATAGTGAAATACAGTAATTTACAAAACCAAGCTAAATAAGCTAATTATAGAGTCATGTGTGATGTTCTTCTGATATAAGCCCACTTGTTTCTAGATCACATGATAAAATTACTATTCTTGGTCTTTAAAGACTCATTATTCCTTGTCTTATGGGAAATTTATAAACTAATGAATTTTATATTAAGGAAACCCCTCTCCCCACCACTATAAAAACCACCCTTCATAAGATGCTAATTTGGAAGGTTATTTCCCTCTGTATCCATTCCCAGAAAAGTTGCATTGTTTCCTCTACAAAGAACCAATATTAACACAGAAATATATTTGGAAAATAAACATGGTAATCTGTAAATTCTATCATAAATTTATTTATGGACATTAATTAACAATATTCTAACTCTTAATATTGTATAAACTGACCTCTGATACCAACTATAACGACCCAGCCTTAAACATTACAAAATCTTGAATTAAGTTAATAATTCTCATTGAGGTTATTTTCAATTTTATATATTTAGATAATTAGGTCATAACATATACATATCAACTTGAATATTACATGTAGACACGGCTACTCAGTTTTTATTTTTTCACAAAATTAAAACTCTTGAAAAAAGATTCATGTCTAGTTCAATGTTTTAGACAGCATGACTATTCCATGATCTCATCCATGACCCTATTCCACTTTATTTCCTGTGAAAAACCTTTAAAAAACATGGTATGAGCATAAAACGCACAGTAAGGGATACACAAAGAAGGAAAACTGTTAGTTTTTCAAAACAACAAGTAAACCATGAATAGTTTATCTTATTTAATAATTTTCTCCTTTATAAAGTAGTAAATTATTTGCACTGAATAAAAGATCATTTCTTACCCTTTTGTAACCAAAATATTACCATAAAACCCATATAAATAACACATAACATATAAAGGTAACTTGGGACATAAACATACTTAAATGGAATAACCATACGGTTGACTTCCACACATATAACAAAATTTAATAGCCATAAAGCCGACATCCATACCCAATGCGTTGGAGGTTATAAATTAACCACCCATCCTATTTTATCACTACATCACATGTGATTTGGTTTATCATGTAACCACCCATCAAATGCCCAATTACCATTATAAAATCATAACACATACACAAATATAAAGGAAAGAAAACATTTCCACATTTCAATCACAATATATCACTTAAAAATATTGATATAAAAAATCCATTATCAAAACCATTTTCAATAACAAAATACTTAAAAGAGTATAGGGTATTTATTTTCTTTTTAAAAACTTTACATCTTGTTAAGGAATCCAAAAATATAATAATACTCGCGGTGGCGGAAAGGTCGTTTTCACCGCGTGCGTTGAAAAGAAACATTCCTTTTATCGTTTAGTAAAACACTTCATAAGGAAAATATTCCCTTGGAATGAAATTAAAACTCTAAGGGGCTTATACACTGTATAAAATAATGTCATGTATAAATAAAAATACTCATCAATGAAAGGAGATTGAGACGACGTCCCTTACCCCATGTCCAACATGACCCATTCGTTCTTTAATCATCTGAATAATAAACTAAAGTTAATTTCTACTTGCTAAAGAACTATTTTCAAGTATATTATTCCTTTTATAAAACTTATTACCTTTCTAAATCAATTAGTTAACTATTCGATTTCGTATCGGACATTTTTTCGATGTTTAGAACTTGAGTTGAAAATAAACTTCTTATAATTACATGTTGTTCATGTGGTCAAAATTCCTCATGTGATCAAAATTACTTTACCTCAAGAATGATATTCATTATTTAGATATCACATATATCATATATATTACTGTATATATATATATATATGTATTTATTTATAATAGTAAATTACATTTGGAGATAAGAAATTAAATGCACCATTCATGGAGATGGTAAGTTGTATGTGCGAATGAACGCTAATTCCATTTCTATTTCATATTGTAATTTGGATGAAAACATAAGGAAACACAAGTGTATTATAATTCTTGTATATTATCATATATAATTTAATTAATTATACCCTTTATATGTTCCATATAAGGCATGAACGAGTCATTTCACATTGATGGGGTGGTAGTCTGCACTTCGTCAAATGAGATTATCATATTTTCCCAATATGGAAACAAAAATGGTATTATACAAATGAAAAATATATAAGAATAAAAACAATATAAAAATAATATATATCAAATATAAATACATTTCCGTCATAATGTCCACCATAAGAGGTGGTAGGAGTTAATTTAACAATCATCGTTTCGTGAGGCGTTAGTTCACTGTCCACAGAAACAGTATGTTTTATACCCATTAAATAGAGGTGTGTGTAAATTTAGTTCGAATCCTTCTCATAAAGACATATTAGTATATTGAGGATACATTTTTTTATAAAATAAAGTAATCGGTTACATGTGGGGGAGTTTTATAAGGAGGAGGAGGGGCTCTTTAGGAATGTGTGAAAATATATTATTATTATTTAATGATTTTCGGTTTCTAAAGTTCCAAAACTTATTAATGTTGAAAATAAGACGAATCATGGTCGAAATAAAATCATCCAATAAAAATTGGACCGGTGTTGGATATTTGTTTTAATATTTATAATCTTATTTATTTAAATCATCCATTAATGAGGTAAACACTGCATCATTATTGTGTCATAAATAATTTTATTTATTTGATGTCTAAAAATTATAAAAAATACAATAATTTAGGAAATATTTTTAGATTTATAATGAAAATTTATTTTCAAATAAATCAATTATATAACCGAACATTAAAATTGTTTTAGAAGAAAAATAACTGTTAATGATATTTTTATTTTTACTTTAAATAAAAAGTTATTAATATCATTATCTTCCCCAAGTGTCTTTCAAAGGCCAAAAGTCTCACCCAAGGATTGTCTTGGTCAGTCATTACTCATAGAATAATGGTATGATGATTGTAAATATAATTTTATATTATTATAATATTTTTTTACCTAGAATAACCCTATTTACCTTTAACCGCAGTAAATAAAAGTCAAAAGTTACTATCCACCAAATATTATTTTCATCTTATTGAACCAAATTTTACTAACTAATAACAACCATTTATATTGTATTTTTGAAATTAAAATCACCGAAGTGGTAATATTTCATTTAAATGAAGAAGTTATGTTTTTAACTACCACTCAGTGTTTTGACTATTCATTAAAAATTAATTTTTTTCAGAAAAATACCAAAAATTCAGCGTAAGATGTATTTGATATTATGAATTCAAAAATGATTTCTATTTTACCAAATTCAAAACATATAATGTTGATCTACAATAATCCAACCATTTAAAATATTGACACTTGTTTATGTCCAATTTCAATGTGAAAATTACTTCCAATGACCAACATTGGATTAAATAGTAAAAACATAATCTAATTACACATTGAGACCAATTAAAAAGATAATCTAACCATATAAATACATTATATTAAAAAGAAGTTTTGAATTAAAATACAGTATTTTCAATATTTATTAAAAAAATAATTTTATCAGAAAAATACCATAAATTTACCCAAAGTAAATTTTGATATCCTGATTCTAAAGAAGAATTATATTTTGTCAAACCAAACATATAAAAGTTACCAAAACTAAAATTAAAGAGGGTTCTCCATTAAAAGGCGATATATCGAACTTTTAAAGAATGATAGAGTATTTAGGCTTAAAATTAGATTAATTCACATTTTTTGCATCTAACATTTATTGGATAATTGTAAAAACATTTAAAACATGTATAATAATATTGTAGTTAGTTCTGTTCATTCTTTCCATTACAACGTCTAGGTGTTAACTACCATTTAAAATAATATTAATTTTTTTTAGTATGACTCAGAATTGCGTGCAATGAAAGATTTGAAAGAAACATGTTGTTGTGTATCAGGTATTCCATCAGACATAAAAACCCATTTAAAGTAAAATTAATATTTAATTCACAAATATTATTACTTATGAAAATGTATTATTCTTTACTTACATTGGATGTTTCAAGAAATATATCTTCATTCAATCAGAACCTATTCTTATTTGTTTTTGAAAAAAATACCAATGATGGATAATTTGATTCTCAATATGTTGATCTATAAGTTTTCATATATTGATCAATTAGAATATATATTTTCAAAACATATATTCATATTTTTTTATTTCTCAAAAATTTTAAAAAACATTATTTTAAAAATAAAAAAAAAATTGTATTCATAATTATAAGTCATTTTTTTCCCAGAATAAAACATATAATTTAGTTTCATAGCTTCTCTCTTTATTTTAAATTGCTCACAAAACGTGTTCAAATATTTACTTAAAAAAATTTGAAATTCAAATGAATAAAATTTTATTTTAATGAATAAGTGTCTCTAATAATTATAGATCTAAAAAACATAACATATATATAATTTTTTTATAATATTTTCACATATATGTAAATCGTGAATGTGTAAACTTATATAAGGGTGAAATAAGGATTATTTATTCCATCAAATATTGAATATAAAATCCTTCATATCAACTGATATTAAAGACGTAATATTCATTTAAGACTAAAATAGGACATTAAAAACAATAATAACAGTACAACAAATATTTTACCATGTCTATAAGAATAATATTATATTTATATAGTTGTGTCAGATTGAATTCATTTCATAAAATATAATATAGTAGCATCATCTGAATTCTTATAACAATTAAAACTATTCAAAATATTAATTATTTAACTAAAAATATATCTTCAAATATATATATTATAAACCAATGGAGAATAATCATTGATAAACATTTTAAAATATTTATGTATAACTTTTATTACTAAAATTATAAAATTAGTAATTAAACAAACTAAAATAATTTTGGATATATAAAAAATTTTATATATTCAAAACTCTTCCCATTTTTTATAGAAAAATGCACATAAAAATAAAAAAAACAATTACAAAATAAATATTTCACAAGTATTAAAATTAAATGAAATATAATTATTTGTTCCATAAAAACTAGAACTAATTTTTAAAATAGAACTAATATGAGTGTTCATTAAAATTTAATTGAAAAAAACTTCAATGACATGATGTAATAAAAACAAAAAAAACATTAAAAATTTAAATTAGCCTTTTTATTGAAGATTCATGAATGGATTATTCCCCATGTTGAGAAAAAATATCCTAATTTAATTTTACTAATTTTCTGAACCATATTAATATTTAGATGATCATCCAAAAATAGTAAGACATTAAATGAAGCATCCTCTTAACGCTAATTCAAGAATATGGGTGAAATATTTCTAGAAACGATGGCATGTAATGTATATAATAATTAGTCCTTTGATGGAATATCATAGTTTTGTATTTTTCTTTATTATTTTCGTATATTTTTCATCTCAACCCATCTAAAATTATAAATTCAAGAAAAAAAATTTTCATCACCCTTTTTATATTTTATCTTATATAATTTTGATCTACAATAATCTAGCCATTTAAATATATAATTCAAGAATTAAACAAAATTTTCTTCATAGCCATATCTAAGATAAAAAACTATCTCATTTTTTTACTTTATCTTTATCCTTATTATCAAAAAATATTCAATAATCCTAATGTATGTTCTCCTATGACATACCATGATTGTAAATTATGACATTAAAAATCTTATCTCACTTTCTCCATATCATATAAAATAATCTTCAAACTATTTATTATTAATTCAATGTATCTTTTAAATTCACCAAAAGATATATCATCTCTACAATAGTATCTTTTATACTCTTAAAACATTCATCAAATTCCATGACAACTTGAATAGCCAATTAATTTTCCAATTGTGATTCATAATATGATCCAATTGATTCTATATCACCTTTAATATTTTGAACTTTAGTTTTAATATGATTAATTAATGTTCCAAAATAATAAAATTTATAATTGATTTTACAAATATAAGGATAAGATATAATTTACTAAGACTCAATAATTAATATTGATACTCTATCTAACATGGTAAACTAGGTTATATTCATCATTGTAAATCAAATAACTTTTTTCATACAATTAAACATTAGACAATATATTTTTCAGTAAAATCCATGTTTTTATAATTATTCAATTTATATTTTTTTATAAAAATATAATTATTCCTTATATTCTTTAGATTCCAAAATTTATACATTTTAGTCAGGGAAAAAATTTATTTACCAATTACTATTTTTCTTAATGAATCAAATCAATTTTACTTATTATTATATAACTATGCAGGAAAAGAATCTTTTATCCAATTATAATTTTCTATACCCAATATTAAATTCAAATGGTCATTTAATCATAGGTTTTAGGTTTTGAAAATGAGAGGTGAAACATTACAAATGATTTCCAAAAATATAAGGAGATATATCATTAAAATATTATAAATGATATAAAATAAATTCATATCATCATAAGAAAAAGGCAAATGACAAACTTTTGTAAATAATTTAAATAAATTTATTATGAAGGAAATGAAATTAAAAATCTTAATATAAATTAAAATGAATAAAATTAGATCCCTTATACATAATGTGTTAAATAAATTTTCAATCATATATGAAATTAGTAAATTTCAATTCAATATTTTATACATAATATATCTCATATACATTAAAATCAATGAAACCACGAACAATGTTTTGAATAGGTTTCATATGACTAAATAAAACATTTAAGAAGACTAAAATCATTTCTAAACTACATACATGTATCAAAAATAAAATATCAAATTCTATGTATCACAAAACATGTATCAATAAAAACTAATAAATAAACTTAAATTCTTGAGAAATATTATAAAATATAGAAATAAATTAATAAAAAAATCAACTAATATTTATTAAATAAAAACAATTAGCAGAAATTATCTTTAGGAAATTATATATTTACTGATTTTCCATTTATATAAGATAACTGGATATATCACCACTATTAGAATAGTATCTTGTGAAATGATTCATTTTATAAATTCTCTAGTCACTAGAAAGGTTTATTTTATTTTTTTGTAACTTTTATAGAACTTATGACATCATATTTGACCGGATCATAATCAAAATATGAACCAAAATCCATTGTCATTTTATTCATCAAAAACACTGGAGAACAATATCTCCATGAAGTAATATATTCTGATTAATTAGATGAATCTGAATGAAAATATTAGTTTTTAATAGACTAATAAACTTATGATATTCCCTAGAAAATATTGGTTCGTGAGGAATTATTTCAATAAAATCAATTCCCTCCAAAATCAATATCATAATTTGATATTCAATAAAATATAGATTTTTAATTAAATAGAAATTTATTATTTTTAATTCATATAAGATACCTAATATTTCCCCGATAATTTTTTATATTAGATTTCTTAATCATTTCCTAAAATAATTTATATGTGTATATAAAAAACATGATATCTAGTATACTATTATTACAATATAAAAAACTCATAATCAGTCCACTACATAACTTGCTATAAAATAATTTCATAAATTCTTCTAGTATTAGTTTAGTATTAGATTCCATTGGTCTATTATATGGTTTATGGTTTTCAACTCTAATCCTTCTCAATAGGACATGTGTATAGTTTCCATGATTTAATAAATTCTAAAATTCCCTTTAAAAGGATTGAAAATAATAATATGAATTTAACTCATATTGAGTTCTCATCTAAAACTCATATTTCATGACTTTTGATAATTTATTACGGATTTTCTTGTTTTTTCAACATTAAATACCATAATAAAAATATAATTGAATCATAATGATACTTTATAAAAATGTTTCCATAAAAAAAATAGGGACTACTTAATTCAATATAAAAAAATCGATGAATGAAATGAACTCAATCCTTCATATCAAATGCTATGTTCATAGGTAAACTCATAATAACCATTATAATGTTTAAAAGAAATTAGGAAAATTCGGATTTTCAAAAAAAGTTTTTTATTAAATATAAACTTCCTTAAATACCATTTTAGTAAGCATATTTTACATTCTTCTTTGAAGGATTAAAATTTATATATGATGCATAACAAGGAGCATATTAATGGATTCTAACCTAGAAAAAAGACTTTAGGTATCTTCATAATCTATTAATTCTTGTTGATTATATCCTTGAATAACTATATCAAACTTATTCATTATAATCATACACTGATTAAAATGATTATTATTAAAATACCACGTGATTCAAATAACTAGATATTTAGATGGTCTCTCAAATCAAACAAAACATTATTTTATTCAACCTAATTGAACTCATCATTCATATATATAACATATATTTTCTCAATTAAGGGTTTATCCAAAGATTTGGGTCCAAGATAAGAAATAAATTGTAAAACTAAATATTATTTCAATCACCACTCTTATTTCCATCAAATTCATCAAAACCACTAATCACGTATTCTAAAGACTGATATCTTGAGGTTCTATTTTTTAAGTAAACAAAAAGTAAGGTTTTATATTATATCTCATTGGAACTCCTCTTACAATATCATATCACTAATTATGATCCTTCTTATTATTAATAATAATAACATAAATAAATATATTGAAATAATAAACAAGACTACAACTTGATTTTTTCTATTAATTAATATATTAACTTTTTTATGATTCATTTAAACAAATTCATTTACTAACCTTGAATTTCTATTAGAAAATTATATTCCTCATTATAAATAGAATAACTAAGGAAGATTAATTCAATGTTCTTTAAAAAAATATTCTATGATTATCCTTAGTATATAAAATATAAACATTGATTTTGAAAACATTAATGTATCCAACTTTTAGTTTCCTTACAATGTAGAACTAATATATAATTTTTATCCAAAAATACTTATGAGATCATTCTTAATAACATTAAATGTTGTATTGATAACTCACTCTAAAAAATTGGTATGTTTTATTCACATAACATCGATCTAGAATGATCTTCAAAAACAAATTTATCATTCCCATAAAAATATTACATTTAGGTGTTATAGATATTGAATATTTGAGTTTGATACAATAATTATAAAAAATGAGTTAAAAATTACATTAAAATTTTATAATATAGTAACTTCTTACATAAATAACAATAGTACAAATTTTACTATAAAATATCATCAATGGGTTCATGAAAAATGTTGAAAATTAACTTTTAAGTTTCAAAAATAGAACCTATGTTAATCATGAAAGCTCTCTAACAAAAAAATCAACAAAGGCCTTTAGTTTTAGCATGAAAAATCAATTTTTTGTGGATAATATTAAAATAATGATAATTAAAAAAACCATTGGTTGATTTAAAAGTACATATATGTTATGTTGTAATTTATCATACATCAGATGATATCATTCCATTGTTATTTAGCTTACTAAATTTATAAATAAAAAATCATTAAATAATTTTCTAAAATAGTAAACATTAGAATCTAAAATACTTTTAATTCTAGTCTAGTTCCAATAATATATGGAATTCAATTAATGATATAGATCTAATATTTTAAATAATTATGTTTTATAAGGGCAAAAAAAATAAAAATATATATAACTATAGATTATCAATTGTCAAAAAAAATAAATTGTATAGCACTCATAAAAATTTAAACTGATTTTGGACATACTATTCATTAACCCATCAATATAAAGAATATTATAAATATGAATAATGATTTTCCACTGTTCTAGCTCTAATAATATTTCATTTTTTATTATCCCTACTATTTATTATTTCAATATCAATCTTTGAGAAAGCATATTAGTTTGAAAAATAACCAATCAAACTATAACACCCTCAATGTCACTATTTAGTGTCTTATTTAAAATTTATTTAAAATGAAATTTATTAAAATATTTGTTTTTTAATGGTTCATGGTTACCATAATAGTTCTTAGTAATTGCTAATTACAATTTTTGAATCCATTAACTTTTTACTTTTAAATTTAAGGTAAAAGTAATTGTGTGACTTAGCCATTAGTCCAACCCATATTTTAAAATCTAATTTCTCAGGATAAAATTTTTTATTTTGAATTCCCTCCCTCTTATATCATTCATCTAGTAATTATAGAGAGAAATAATTTGGCATCTATTCTTCCTTCATCATATCTTCACGATTCCCACCCATGATTCCCATTAGGACATATTATGTAAATCTCCCTTTCCTCTTATTCTCTAATCCAAATCTCTTTACTTTTGGTTTAATTCATTCTTCATTTCATCACATTACCATGGGGGATTAACCCTTTTATATGGTTTTTCTATAAATGGTATTATTGATGTTTTGGTGGTGATAAATCGCTATTTAGTTCTTCTTTACTATTATTTGAAGATAAATTTACTATGAACATTGATATATAGAAGCAGTTTTTGTGTAATAACATTTCTATAACATATCATGTGTTGCTTGAAATTTACAAACCCCCTTTCACCAATAATATATTTATAAGTTTTATGTTTCAGGAATTTAAAATTGAAATATTAATCCCATTTTTCTTCATGTGTGACCAAAAATATTACATTAATGTTCTTACAGATTTACACAACAAGACCAAATTTTTATTCATTATATGTGTTTTTTAAAAGGCCTATAAGGCCTTTTTAAAATGAAGTGAGAACTAAAGTGGTGTTTTATCTTCATATTTCATTTCTAAAATAACTATTTAATATTTATATAGACCTTATTTTATTTATTTTATTTTATTTTCCGTGAAATCTTTATAGAGAATTATTTTTAATTTGTTATGTTTTATGATGTTTATATATGGGATGAATTTTATTTTTTCTAAAGGATAATTGAATTTATGTGTTATATATGAAATTATTTAAAAATAATTGATTCATTTTTTAAGATTTATATATGGCCTAAATTAGTGTTTCCAAATTGTGTAATGAATTTCAAGAAATACATGACACCAATGGTATAGTTTCCACATTATATTATCGGTTATAATGAAATGGATAGTTTTATTTGAGTTTTTTATTATCATATATAATTGTGAATTTTATTGTTATTTAAAGGATTTTTAGATGTGTGGTGTGGGATATTTATTGTTTCATTTTATTGATATTATGATATGATATATGACTTGTTTACTCATCTCCAATGGAAAATATCAATGGAACTCTTTGTAACTAAATGGTAGATAAATTATTGACGTCACTCTAATTACCATTTTCTATAGTTATTGTCCATTTATTTGGATTTTTCTCTATAAAGGAGTGTTCCACTCTTTGAATCTTATTGAGAGTACCTCAAGAGGTTATTTTTTACTAATACAATAAAGGTTTGTAGTTAGTTCCACTCAAGTATATATTTGATCATCCCATTCAGATTTAGTTTGTTTCCCATAATTATATTTATAATAGATCATATTCATATCATAATGATCATTGAATTATGATTATTTTTGTATTTGATTATTCTCATATCGATTTCACTATGGGACTTGTTTCTCTTTTGATAGTACGTATGAATATATGCCTCTTACCAAATTTTTTTATTCGTTGGTTGACATTTAAAAAAATGATGTTCTATACATAAAATTTTTACTTGATGATGTTTATTATTTATTCTATTTGTTGTTTCCCTTTGTAATGGTTTATTTATTATTCTAATATTAATTTTAAATAATTTTTCCAAAAGTGATATACAAATATGAAATTGTATCCCTTGTTTTTTCCTCTTTTATAAATCCATTAATGTCTCATTTCGAATTTAAAATGGATTTTCTATATGGTATCATGACTACTAGATTTAAAAATCATGGCGGTGTTTTCATTAAAAATGAACGGGTTTTATTGGTATTCATTACTTGTTATAACAAAGGAAAAACTATATTCATATTATAATTAATGGAATTTTTTATTAAAGGAATTTCATAAACTCATTGGTGGATTCCAAGTGAGAATTCTTATCTCACACCCAACATATTAACTTTAGTTTTAAGGTATTTCTCACTTAATCATGTATGTAATCACGGTATGAATTCAAAATTGGTTATAATTGAATATTATTTTAGTTCAAGGATGACATTGGGAGGTGTAGGTGACATTAGGTCACATGGATGTTATAATGTGGTATTTTAGGTCATATATGAATTTTAGGATATATCTTTTACCAACAATATCAACAAGTATATTCATATATTATCTAATTACATCATATGATTCATTATTATGAAATTTTCAGTATTTATTTATTGACGTTAATTTAATTTGATATGGTTATTCCATGTTTGTTTAGGTTGTATTTTAAAAAAGGTTTGTTGAAATTTATTGGATACTTAATGCTTGGATAGTTCATGTTAGAGTCATGGTAAGAGATTGATACTTATTTATTTTATTTTGAGGTTCGAATCATTCCCACAGTGTTTTTCTGATACCCTTAGTGCTTGTCTTTGACTGATGAAAAAGAGGAGCATGATTTGGTCCTTTTAGCAAGGTGACTCGAGAAATATAGTGTGATAACCAGGTGTTATTCATTAAATAATGGTATTTGAAACCTTTTTTTATTTGGGTAATATATACTTATATAAGAGAGGATAATTAGGGATTAATGGGTTCATACAAGGAAGTGTTTGTTAATTTCATTATTATGATGAACTTTGAGTTACCATGGGTTTTAAGGATTCATACCTTTGATATAAGCCTTATTTTCAACTATTTTTATCTTTTTTATTCTATTTTATATTGTTATTACATTTATAAGATATTTATAAGCTATTTAGAGAATATTTAAAATTTAAAGAGAAAATATGTGTAAATATGGGGGTTTATGATTATTTTTATGGTATGGAAAACTATACATTTCACGTGGATTTGGTTCAAAATACCTTCTAGTAGACTTTTCACATTTTATGAATTTTATACCAAAATATTACATCCCTTTGTATTATAAGGTTTTATATATATATATATATATATATTTACCATATATTTTTAAATTTTAAGCTATTTTTTAGGGTTTAGTATTGGGTTGTTTTGTAGAATGTTTTTGGATGTTTTTGAGAAATTTATAGGGAACAAAGTTGGTTCCTAGTCTGGGGAAATAATTTGAATTTTCCATGTAATCATGTGATTATAATCATTATAAATAGTAGTTTTTCTTTTATGGGGTATCACTTACCAAACTATTTTTCCCAACTATGTGACTAATGTTTCGAGCAGAAGATCTTGAAATATTGGAATTCAGTTTGTCAAATGATGGGGCCAAATTGTGTGGGTAGTATTAACTAAATAAAAAATTTATAATTTCAATATGTAAGCTCCTTAAATACTCTCATTCATTCCACATGTTTATGATACTATTATAATTATCCATCAATGATATGGTTGATTCATTAAATTAATTGGGCTACCTTATTCTGTTTATGTGAGTGGATTGGTATAAAATATTTTACAACATGGTTCTGAAGTACGTCGGATGAAGGTTTTTGGTATCCTTGTGAGTTCATGATGAATCAGATGATTAAACAATTGTTTTCAATTCTATTTGAGTTATTTTATACACTTTTATATACCCATGTTTCAATTATACTACTGACCCATTCATGCTAACCAAAAAAAATTTATTCTCACACACAACATGAGAATATTGATGTGTGTGCAGACATTATGTTTAGAGAACTAAAGATGGAAATTAGAATTTTGGAATGTTATTGAGTGTCGGGATCTGGGTGGACTATGGAAATTCCAAGATAGACTCAGGTAACATTTATTCATGTATTGTTAATATTCCAACCATTCATTCACTATAGTGTTCAGATTCGCCACGTGTGGGGATCCTATTGAATGGATGTTACTAGTTCATATCAACATGTGACATCATTGATGTAGTTGTTATTTTCTTTCTCAATAATTATGTAATTCATGATGATTCAATTTTTTTGTTTCTTCCACTATATTTTTTATTTTAAGAAATATTCCATTGAGGTTATAGTCTTTCCACATTTTCTCTTAGTCCCTCAACACTAGTGGGAAGCCTCTTGTGTATGGGGAAACACATTTGAGGCCCTATGGAAACAAGGCCATGACCGACTGATTCACGCTCAAATTTACCCAAGAGAAGAAGGTAGAACTGTCTTTGTAGTTTAGCTTGGGTTATCGAATCCTTAGAGACCTAAGAAGTAACCTATGGACACGTACATTCTATGGACTATTTTTTTCTATTAATTGGCCAAATTGGGGTTGATTATAGATGGGTTTAAGTGAACAGTAAATGTCATAAGTGAATTAAAATTATGAGAAGCGTTGATCCCAGATTATTACAAGGGGTTGATTGGATGCATTGTTTTTCTCGTAAAAATATTTCAATTTCTTATATTTGAGATGGTTTCATATAAGGAGATCAAAAAAACATCACTTACTATTTTAATGGTTACACACCCTAATACTAATCACCATTACACTTTATGGATCAATGTTTTTAGCACTCCAAGGTAAAGGTTCTTATTAGGACTTGAAATGTGTGACTTAAATTCAATAAGGATGAAAGAAGTTTTAGAGTCATCAAATAAAAATCCCTTTTAAAAGAAGTGATTATCAATTAATGGAGTGAAAAATAACATCAAATAAATCCTCTTTCTACTCCCGTGTATCAACACATAAGTGAGTTATCCCTCCATTGATCCCTTGGTTTCAATGGAAGTGGAAATTAGACTCATGAGGGAGGAATTAGAGAAGTAAAAAACAATGAAAAAAAACAATCACTCTACCGTTGTGTGATAATATCACATGGTTTGGATGAAAAATTTCACACCTTGAGGAAAAATTATAAAAGTGATAAGAAGAAGAGTATAAAAAGATAATATGAAGAACTTTTAATGAGAAACTAAGGTAATTTAAGGAACTTACAATTGAAGGAATGCGATTACAACATCAAATTGGCAGCATAACATTAAAACAAACCAAATCTCAAATATCCCCATCTAATCCACCACCACTTCCTTAAATAGGATTTTTGGGAGCCTTAGGTAGTTCCTACAATAGTACAAATTATCCCACTTGGTTATGGTTGGCCATGGGTGGGTGGAAAGATGAGGGACAGTTTATTTTTCCACCCTTGACCCGAGGTGGCCTCCAGCTTTCGTCCAACGAATAGAAGCGCTTGGAAGACCTTCTATATGGCCGAATTATAGTGGGACATAAAAGACAAAAATGGATCCCCTGATGTCTAATAACCTCCTGAAAACTTTGGACCCAATCAGAGTAGTGGATTCCGAGATATGATTATATTGGTACAATCTTTTTCCGGGCCGCAGAATCTGGCCCAAAATATTATCTCCAAATTGGGATGCGTTAATATCCACCATGGAGGCCGAATTAGCACTGTCTCATGAAGACTTATTTTTTCCTCTATATGTATTATAGCATCCCATTAATGTTTTTCTTCATTAGGTTTGTAATGTGGGTCCTACATTCTCATCAGTGGGCTGGTGTTCAGTCTTCCGTTTCTAAAATTGCTTCCTTTCATCACATAATATCTCCATCTTAATCCATGAATTATCCTTTGATCCCTGAATTAAAGATGTTCATGTTGATGTTTATATCAATTTCCCAAAATATCAAATTAAAATAGTGATAAATAAATTCCTTAAAATCATATGAATCATTTGGTACGTTAAATGATGTTCAATAATGTACCACATAATAGTGCATTTTAAGAAGGAATTACAATCATAATGTGAAATGATGTTCAAAGTGTAAAATGAACTAAAATGGTGTTTATTATTAATAAATCACATTAATATTATATATATTAACAATGAATATTGCCCTCATTTAGTGGCTAATCACACCCCCCAACTAGAGTTTTGCTAGTCCTGAGCAAAATGTATCTCAACAATATGAAATTCGAATTCCCTTTTCCAAAAACATTTTAATACACAATGATCACCAAAAACCCTTATACCAAACAATCATGAAACCCATCAAAATATTTTAATACAAGATAGATTCATAAGCATATCCCAATCCCAATCCCATTCCTTTGTTCATATTCATTGCCACATTTCATCAAATATCAATTAAGTATGAGGATGTGTTGTGCATCACAATAGACATGGGTGTAAATTTTTATTAAAGGGGGAAATGGCGGAAGATCTAGCTAGAATCACATTTCAATATTAATATGAGTATTCAATTTTTTTAATATATTTTTACTTTTTTTTCTTTTTTTTTTTTGATTTTTTTCAATTTTGTCATGGTAATTGAAAATGCACTCAAAAGAGTCACCCCTTGTAGCGAGACATTGCCGATGACTCCTAGGCTCAAATACCATAGGGAACCAAGTGAATCCCACATACTCGGGATTCATCTCAAGTTAGCTCAGTCAAAAACAAATTCAATTTACCAAAAATAGAGATAAAATTATATCTATAGGCCAGACAACTATGGTGTCACGGTCCCCAAGTGTTGAAAGCCACGCATTAGGTCATTTCATTTCTCTACGCGCAAATTTATTGTTTTTTTAATTTTTTTATTGAATACTCATATTAAAACTGAAATGATCGCCAAACCTATGCTATTTATTTGGGGGACCCCATGAAATCAAACTAATACCCCACTATCCAAAGGACGTGCATTGTGATCTTCTTTTTTATTTGGATGAAAATATAAATGATGAAATATCACATTGGACAGCCACACATTTCAAAATCTATTCTCATGAAATTATAAAAAGATTAAAATCAGAATCGGGGCATGATAAATAAGTTGGTATTCAGTTTGAAAGTGTGCAATGTGTATTACCATGATCAAAGGTAAAGTAATTTTTTCATCCATTTACACACATTTTTTTTCAAATCATTTTTTTTCACAAAAGCAATTTTTTTATTTCATCTCCCCCCCATCTTAAAACAACATTGTCCCTAGTGTTTCAAGAAATGAAAATTTAGATGGATTAGAGGCAGATAAGAGAATTTCAAAAAGGAAATTGAAATATGAGGATCATGGAATGAAGTCACCTAGTGGTTGAAGTTGAAGTTCTTGCTGCTCCAAAGTAGTCCTTTGATCTCTTGGGGGATATAGGCACTTCCTTGATTGAACATGTATCACCCAAAATAGTCCATGAACCATACAAAGAAGAACAAACTAGACAAAACAAACAACACAAAGACTTATTTAATTCCAAGTATCATCATTTTTATGGTTTTCCCTATTTTTTTAAATAAAACTAATGATACATTGTCTTCTTTTAAATATATGGGTAAGGTGTTACTCAGGGATCACACTGCATGACATGGATGAATACGGTTCTCCCCTTTCATACCCATCCATACTCATAAAAGAAGAACAGGTCAATATCCAAAGTTCTAATTAAATAAGAGAAAACATGAAAAACACAGGTTACCTCTCATGTAGTGCTTTTTTTAACGTTGCTAGCTTGAATTAAACCCCTAATTGTCTAAGTATTTTCCTCATCTAAGGTTGGATCACATAAGTCTTCAATAACATCCTGTTTTTAAAATGGTTCAATGAGTGGTTTGACTCTATGGAAATTTACTAGAAAGGTTTGACCATCAGTGGGATCATGAATTTCTACAGCCCCATGGGGGTATACCTTATGCGCTATGTATGGGCCTGACCATCTGGACCTCATCTTTCCCAGGTGTAGATGATATTTAGGACTATACAATAGAATTGGTTTACCCTGTACAATGTGTTTTGCTTTATGATTTCGAGATTGGTAGTCTTGTACATTAGCTTTATTGATCCTTAAGTTTTCATAAGCCTCTATCCTTAGTTCCTCAAGTTCATTGAGATCTAATTTCCTTTTTGTTCCAGCCAATTAGAGGTTATAATTTATTTTAATAATTGCCCAAAAAGCCTTATGCTCAATTTCAACAGATAAATGGCATGCTTTTCCATAAACCAACCTATATGGTGGAATTCCTAGGATGGTTTTGTATGATGTACGATATGCCCAAAGAGCATCCAAGAGTTTCTCAGACCAATCATTCCGAGAAAGATTTACAATTTTTTCAAGAATATTCTTAATTTTCCTATTTGATAACTCATCTTGACCATTGGTTTGTGGATGGTACGCAGTGGAAACTTTATGAGAAATCCCATACTTAAACATGAGTGAAGATAATGGATGGTTGCAGAAATGGGTTCCTCGATCACTTATTAAAGCTCTTGGAATTCCAAAACTAGAGAATATTTTTTCTTTTAGGAATCTAGTCACAGTTTGATGATCATTGTATTTTGTGGGAATGGCCTCAAACCGTTTGAGGTATAATCAATAGCTGAGAGAATGTAAAGGTATCTCCTAGAGTTTGGTAAAGGACCCATGAAATCGATTCCCTAGAAGTCAAAGATTTCAATCACTAAGATGGGAGTCAGTGGCATTTGATTTCTTTTTGTGATGGAACCTACTTGTTGACACCTAGGATAACATTTAAAAAATGTGTAGGAGTCCCTTGAGAGGGTGGGCCGGAAGAGACCACACTGATGAATCTTAGCAGTTGTTTTCTTAGGGGAAAAGTGACCTCCACATGCCTCACTATGATAGAATTTATGGATGGACTCTTGTTCAGATTATGGGACACACCTCCTAATGACTTGGTTAGGGAAGAACATATAGATGTATGGATCATCGAACAAATAGTCCCTAACATCAAAAAGGAATTTCCTTCCAGCTTGAGTCCTTAATAATTTTGGGATGAATCCTGTAACTAAGAAATTGGATATGTCGGCATACCATGCGCAGTCACTCACAGAGTATAGGTGTTCATCAGGGAATGAATCAGACACAAAAAGGGGATTTGAGTTCTCTTTGAATTCCATCCTAGAGAGGTGATCAGCTACAACATTTTCAACTCCCTTTTTATCCTGGATTGTGAGGTCAAAATCTTGTAAGACAAGGACCCACCTAATCAGTATAGCTTTTGTATCTAATTTTTTGAAGAGGTATTTTAGTGCATAATGTTTAGTGAGAATAGTGATGGGGGATATTAAAAGGTAGGACCTAAAAATCTCTAAGGAAAACACAGTAGAAATTATCTCCTTTTTAGTGGTGGTGTAGTTGATTTGGGAATCATTTAAGGATTTTCTTTCATAAGCAATGACATAAGGAGTTTTATCACAACGTTTTCATAACACAGATCCAACAGAAAAGTCACTGGAATCACACCTATGTTCGAATGGAAGGTTCTAATTTGGAGATTTAATAATGGGAGGAGAGGTGAGAGAGTATTTGAAGGTTGAGAATGAACCCTCACAGCTTTCTGTCCAAACAAATGGAGAATCCATTACTAGCAGAGGACAAAGGGGACAAGAGATTGAACTAAAGTCCATTATGAATCTTCTATAGAAACCAGCATGTCCTAAGAAATACCTCACTTCCTTGACATTTTTGGGTGATGGAAGGTGAAGAATGATGTCAACATTGGATTTATCAACTTCAATCCCCTGACCTAAGACTAGATGGCCTAGAACAAGTCCCTCTTTAACCATGAAATTGAATTTTTTCCAGTTTATGACTACATTATTTTCTTCACATCTTGACAAGACTCTCTCTACATTAATCAGATATCCCTCAAATGTTTCACCAAACACATAGAATTTATCAATGAAGACATCTAGAAAATCCCCTACCATGTTTGAGAATATTCCCATCATGCGCCACTGGAAGGTTCTAGGGGCATTGCATAATCTGAAGGTCATGCAATTGAATGTAATGGTGCCAAATGGACATGTGAATAAAGTCTTCTCTTGATCCTATAGGGAGGCGTCAATTTGATTATACCTTGAGTATACATCAAAGAATCAGTATAAGGCATGACTGGCCACCCTCTCAAGTACGTGGTCAATGAATGGTAAGCGGAAATGGTCCTTCTTGGTGAATGATTTTAGCTTCCTATAGTCAATGGAGACTCTCCAACCACTACTCACCCTTGTAGAAAGAATCTCTCAATCCTTATTGGTTATCACTGTTTTTCCTGCCTTCTTGGGATCCACTTGGATTGGGCTCACCAACTCACTCTTAGCTATGGTATAGATGATACCAGATTTTAATAATTTTAGAAGTTACATCCTCACTACTTCCATGAGATTAGTATTGAGTCGTCATTGAGGTTGACGACATGACTTTGAATCAGATTCTAGAACAATCCTATGAGTCCTGATAAGTGGGAGAATCCCAGGAATAACAAACAGTGTCCAACCAATGGCTTTCTTATGTTTCCTAAGGACATATATAATCATCCACTAATGATTGGGTTAAAGAGAATAAGAAATGACAATAGTATGTGTTTTATTGCCCCTAGGAAGGCATACTTGAGTGAAGTAGGAAGTTCCTCCAATTCAAGATCTGATTGGTTCAGAATTTTAGTAGATGATTGGGACATTGGATCAATATCAATTTCTTTTTTTAGAGTTTCAGATAGGATTGATTCCCCACATATATGAGTTTCTACTACAAGATTGGTTTGATCAGATTTAGGGAAGGAAGTTTGATTACTCTCCATGAATGTGGTTTGCTGAAAGGTTTCACTAATTTGTGGATCTAAGACTTCATCATAAGAGAAATTTGAAAATTATTCAATCCAAGGAGATAAACTTATTTCATATGAACAAAGGAAATCAATCTCATCCTGACTTAAACATCAATCAAATATTCCATGATGTTATATGGATTCATTATCAATTCCTCCATTCATTTTTACTTTATGAATTTCCTCGTCATCCCCTATTTTTGAGCATGCATTATAGATGTTCAAGTCTAGACTCATGTTTCCAAAGGTGATGGTCATGTCGCAATTTTGGACTCGGATAACATAGTTGATTGTTGCATGGAAAGGATGACCAAGGATGATTGGGGTTTGTCCATTTTTATCTATGTTTGGATGTTTGTCAAGGAAAATGAAGTCGACATTTTAGATGATGCTTCCATCCTTTACCCGAACGTTCTTTAAAATCCCCTTTGGAACCCTAATTCTACGACCAGCAAGTTGAAGTGTGACAGTTCTGGGTTAGAGTTATTCTAGGCCTAACTCGAAGTACACACCATAAGGGATGATATTGACACTAGAACCTAGGTCACACAAGGCCTTGACAACTTTTCTCTCTCCTGGTTCAACAATTATGTAAGGGAAACCCAGGTCTTTCACCTTAGGAGGAATGGTCCCATGAATGGTGGTACTCACATTAGCAGCCAAAAGGACTTGGTTTTTTTGCGATTATGTTCTTTTAAAAGTGCACAAGTCCTTATGATACATTGTGTAGCCAGGTATGGTTTGGATAGAATCGAGAAGTTGAATGTTCAACATGACTTGGGAGAATATTCCCCTCAATGTTTTACTCAATCCAGGATTAGTTTTCCCCCTCATGTGTTGAGTAAATGGTGAAAGTTGTGGGATTGTTTGTTGAAGAGTTGTTTCTTAGACAATGTTATCATGTTTTTCAGTTTGATCATCTGGTTCATTTGAATTTTCATCTAAGGATGAATCTACAAGTGGTTCCTGAATTATTTGTTCAGGTTCTCAATTGATTTCACACTTCTTAAAACAGTCATTGTCTTTAGTTGTTCATGAGTTGTTTGAGTACAACACGACTCTTCCCTTGAAGTTGAGGATGGCACCGCCTATGTAGGCATGGGTGACTTTCCAGTTTTAAAGGATTGATGTTCTTGTTTTAGGGAAGATACTTCTGAGTTCATCCATTCCCATTGTTTACACAATTGTTCTAGTAGGCTTTGTGGAACAGTTTGGGTTGGTTCTTGAGAAGATTGGTTTATCCCTGGGGGGATATTTTGGAGGTGGGATGGTTTGTTGAAAATGGACTAGTGGCTGTTGGTATTGGATAGGTTGGGTTTGGAACTGGTTATGGGTTTGGTAGTTCTGATGGGGGTATGGATTTTGTCCCTATGGTTGGCTTGGTTGTTGGTGATCATTCCCGCGGAAGCCTGGGTGGTCATTATACCTTGGGTTGAAGGTGTTTGGGTAGTGAGGATTTTGAAAGTTTAAAGCATTTACTTCCACTGGGGGTCCTCTTAAAAAAACAACCTTGAGGGATGGAATGGTTGGGCAGTTGTCTGACTTAAGGTCTTGTTTGTCAAAAATTGTGCAAACAAGGTCTACAGTTTGGATTTCATAGACTTTCCTAAGGACTAACTGTTCAACCTTCCTAGAGAGTGCTATGAGTTTAGCCCTAAGGATTTACTCTTCTCTATGTGTATGAATTCCAGTAGTTTTTTGCGTCTTTTCATAATAATTTGGAGTTCCCCATGTTTGTTTTTTTCAAGACAGTATTTATAGATACTCGTAAGCATCATTTGGGGATTTGATTTTAAAGGTTCTATTACACATCATGTCAATGAATTGTTTGTTCCTCGGACCCAAACCTTCATAGAAAATTCTCACTTGTTCAGGAATAGAAAAACCATGGTGGGGAACCATATTTAGAGTGTCTTTGAACCTCTCCCATTTTTCATAGAATTACTCTCCCTCTTTTTCAAAAAAAATTGGATACTCTTTTTAAGTGCAATTGTTTTGTGGTGGGGAAAGTATTTTTTTTATAATTATCTTTGTAGTTGGTCCCAAGAGTTGATGGATGATGGTCTCAAATTGTTTATCCAAATTTTAGCTCGATCATTTATAGAAAAATTAAATAGCCTCATCTTAGCTGATTTTAGTTGATGTGGGGGATACATGGTTTCTACAATGTCATTGAACTCCTTAATGTGAAGGTAGGGCATCTCGGACTCCATTCCAGGGAATGAGGGAAGTTGGTTTAGGACATGGGGTTTAAATATGTAGTGGGAATCTTTTATATAATTGTGTATAATTAAAGTGGTGGAATTGGTCCAGGAAGATGTGAGGTATTCATTCATGGTTTGATCAATTCCATTCCCCAAGATTGGGGCTGCCTTATTTGGGTTTCCATTTTGGTTCCCACCCGGGTTTATGAGTTGGTTTCTTTGAATACCTTCCATTTAAATAGTCTCAATTTTTGACTATGGATTATTAGGAATATTGGGATATAATGTAAAGATTTCCCTAGGTGTACTTGACTCCCCAACCCCATGACTATACACCCTAACTAGATGGTTTTATTGATCATGGGTGTAGGCAGACATGCGACAAAAGAAACAAAATGAGAAAGGGACAAGATAATATAATTTGGATGAGAAAAGAAGAAATTGGCGAGATTAGAATGGGTGCTTAGATGACATACTTGGGTCCCCCGGAAACGGTTCCAAAATTTGATTCATTCTCAAATTCACCCAAAAGAATAAGGTAGAACGATCTTTGTAGTTTAGCTTTGGTTGTCAAATCCTCAGAGACCTAAGAAGTAACCTATGGACTTGTACATTCTATGGACTATTTCTAGCTATTAAGTGGCCAAATTGGGGTTGATTTTAGATGGGTTTAAGTGAAAACTAAATTTCTTAAGTGAATTCAAATTATGAGAAGGGTTGATCTTAGATTCTTACAAGGGTTGGATTGGATGCATTCTTTTTCTTGTAAAAATATTTCAAATTCTTATATTTGAGATGGGTTCATTTAAAGAGATCAAAAAAAATCATCACTTACTGGTTTAATGGTTACAAAACATAATAATAATCACCTACAGACTTGAAGGATCAATGTTTTGAGCACTCCAAGGTAAAGGTTCTTATTATCACATGAAATGTGTGACCTTAAATTCAATAAGGATGAAAAAGTTTTAAAGTCAGCAAATAAAAATCCCATTTAAAAGAAGTGATTATCGATTAATGGAGTGAGAAATAACATCCAATACAGACCTTATCTACTCCCTTTTATCAACCCATAAGTGGGTTAGACCTCCATTGATCCAATGGTTTCAATGGAAGCGGAAAGTAGACTCATGAGGGAGGAATTGGAGAAGCAAAAAAACAATGAAAAAAACAATCACTCCACCGTTGTGTGATAATCTCACAAATCTTGGATGAAAAAGTTCACACCTTGAGGCAACGGTATAAAAGTGATAAGAAGAAGAATATAAAAATAGAAGATGGAGAACTTTTAACAATAAACTAAGGTAATTCAAGGAACTTACAATTGAAGGAATGAGATTAAAACATCAAATTGGTAGCATAACATTAAAACAAAACAAAGCTCAAATATCCTCAACTACTCCACCACCACTGCCCTAAATAGGAATTTTGGGAGCCTTGGGTAGTGCCTACAATAGTAAAAAGCATCCCACATGGTTATGGTAGGCCATAGGTTCGTGGAAAGTTGAGGGAGAGTATATTTTTCCACCCGTGACCTGAGGTGGTAGCCTACTTTCTTCCACCAAACATACGCTCTTAGAAGACCTTCTATATGGCCAAATTATAGTGAAAAATAGTAGACGAAAATGGAGCCCTAGATATCTACTAAACTCCTGCAAACATTGGACCCATTTGGAGAAGTGGATTCTGAGATATGATTATATTGGTAAAACATTTGTCTGGGCCGCAGAATCTGGCCCATAATTTTATCTCCAAATTGGTCCAGCTTAATTACCACCATGGAGGCAGATTTAGCACTAGCTCTTGAAGACTTATTTGTTACTCTATATTACTTATATAATCCCAAGAAATTTGGGCTTCATTGGGTTTGTAATTTGGGTGCCACATTCTCGTATGTGGGCTGTTGTCCAATATGCCTTTTCTAGAATTTCTTCCTTTCATCACAAAATATCTCCATCTTCTTCCATGAATTCTCCATTGATCCCTGAATTAAAAATGTTCATATTAAAGTGTATATTAATTTCCCAAAATATCAAATTAAAATATTGATAATTAAATTCCTTAAAATCAGATGAATCATTGGGTACTTTAAATGATGTTCAAAAATGTACCACATAATAGTGCATTTTAAGAAGGAATTACAATCATAATGTGAAATGATGTTCAGAGTGTAAAATGAACTAAAATGGTGTTTATGAATAATAAATCACATTAATATTATATATATTAAAAATTAATATTATCCCCATTTAGTGGGTAATCACTGAGTGATTATGGTTGGGGTGTTAAAAAGTTATATTGAAGAATTTTTCATTTATTATATTTTTAGGTCATGTTAAAACAAAGAAAGGAATATCAAAACATTAGTTGAGAAATTTTGTTAGTGCTTGACCATCACTCATATAGTGGACCTTCTTATTACTAGGGATGTTTGATTACTTTTACAAGTTCTTTATTTATGATTTTATGTTGTTCTAGGGTTATTCTTATGTTGTTAGAGTTTATGGGATTTTCTATTAATCAATTAGAATGATTGGGTGATTTAATTCAACAATGATAGGCATGTAAGATCACGTGTCACAAACATAGTACCTATGACTAGTATTAGATGAACATGTTATAAATTTTAAGGTATGTGATTGATTCTAATGTATAGGTACCATGAGGTGTTTTGCCCTTGTGAAGTTATGGTTTAGAATTCCTAGTAGTCATCTGTAGACTATTACGGTGTGTTTATCAAGGTTACAATTCACCTATTAATTACTCAAATTATGTTGAGGATATAATATATAAGGGAAAGTTTTTTTGTTTCTTATGTAATTTCATATATTAAAATCCGTTTTCATGTAACATTAAAATAGTTTAGAATATATTCCTCTT
Source organism: Viscum album (assembly GCA_963277665.1). Taxonomy (NCBI): domain Eukaryota; kingdom Viridiplantae; phylum Streptophyta; class Magnoliopsida; order Santalales; family Viscaceae; genus Viscum; species Viscum album. The sequence goes on along the minus strand of OY728167.1, from coordinate 277,689,238 downwards.
GAAATAAATTTTACATCCTCGACAACTTGTGTTACATATAACACCACGTTTTAAAAAACTATGATATACTATCAACATATCGTTATTTAATTTGAGAAATAAGACAAATAATAATATTGAATTTATGAAAAGTATGTTCTTTACACATGTATAAAATATATTCATGGGTTATTAATTTATTATAAATAAAAATAATAAACCATTTATTGTAAAATATATTTTTTCTAAAAAACAGTTTTTATCTAAAAAAATTTGTATCTTAACAAATTAAATTAATCAATATTGATAAATTATTTTATTGAATCTTATATATTATATATTAAATGAAAAAAATTATAATTAATTTAATATTTTTTCTATAAATTTGATAAGAATTAATCATGTTTTAGGTTTAAAATTTGTATTTTTCTAAAAAAGTGGTTTTATTGTGTATTTGGAACTTATTTCAAAAAATATTTCTTCCACTTATAGAAAATGTATTTTGTAAAATTAAATGAATTTTTGAAATCATTATGAAATACTTATCTTAGGTTTAATTTTTTAAAATTGTCGCAAAATTTTAATTTTTTATGAATAGTGAAATATAATACTTTTTATTAAAAGCTACATTTTTAGTGAAATTAAATATACCATTTTGTTTTAATGTTGTCTTAAAAGTAAAATTAGATCAATAATAAAATAATAAATAAAACGTATGTCATTTTTATCAACTATATTTTTTATTTTAGCATAAAATTATTTTATATATGAAAACATAAATTCGTAAAATAGATTTTTCATCAATTATATGGTATTTAATTTAAATTAAATTCAAGAACATATATGGTTTGAAATTAAAATATGAATTAAATATTTATGATAATAATAATTAAAATTATTTAGTATGTTATACTTAATTTTTTTTAATGAATAGAAAAAAATAATTAAATTTATTATCGTGAAAAATGTTAATACAGATTTATCAGGGGTTTGATCTAAAATGATAACGGATAAAATTAACTAGAAACATCATAATTCAAATTTTTTGGAAACATTTAGAAGGTATATCATATTATTTTCTATATTTTTCTATTTTGTACACATTATTCATGTAAAAACATGGGTATAATTTATTCTTTTCCAAAATTCCAAGTGTGTCCTCACCACCACTTATAAAAGGGTACCCACTCTAATATTTTATTAAAACATGAAAATCAACCTGAATCATCCAATCCATGAATAAATATTATTATTACATACATAGCCATTTAATTTATTCATTTTTTGATTATGAAACCATTCTTGGATGTAATTAGGTATAAATCTAAAGAGATTCTTTAAAGAATTTTTATAGTTCTTGACCATGCATCTTCGTTATTTTTCTTCCTATAAACGCTTCAAATAATCTCCAAATATGAAAAGATTAAAAAATATAATATCCCACATACCATGTTTTTTTATGATAATTAGATAACTAATATATGTCTCCCCTTCCATAAAATGGGAAACAAAACTATTAGTCGTGTGTACGACGGACTACCGCATCACAAACTGATGTAATTAGTATTCCACACACATATCTCATGGATGGAAATATTATTGGATTTAATAATTTTATGGTATATTTATGACATAATTATACTTCTATAATTATATTATCACATCTCCTTTCTCACCTTCCAATCAATTTAGAAACAGTAATGTCACTCATGCATATGTGTGGACTACTGCCTCCACAAAGCGGTGTGAAATGATATTCATTTTTTATAGGATGTTAATAAAGATATATTTAATATATATATATATATATCATATATATTTTATATTAATGTTTATTTGAGCTTGAAATATTTCCTACCTTTTATTCATTCCATCTATCAAAATAATAATAACAACCGTCATGCTTACAAACGACCCATCGTCGTCATGAACATTGTGACACATTTTTTTATATCTAAATTACATGGAAGTTTAGAATAACTAAAATAATGAATAAATATGATGTTTATATCATGGTGAAAATTATTTATATTTTTGAACCATAATAATATTATAAGTAATGAAACTAAAAAATTCAGATATACCAAAAAAATGAAGCAGTTACCACAATGAAAATAATATTAATAAATATTTGTTAATAAGAAAGAGATAAAAAGGTATGAGTAAATAATAACTATTATGATTTATAATATTTATGTTTATGTTTATATAATATAACTATAATAACTCTATATTTATTATATATGAGGATCAAATGTGTATGAAGGATGTCAGATATAAGGTAAGGGTTTCTCAACTCAATTTTAATTATGTAAGACATATTTCGTATTCCCCACATAATTATTTTGTGTGGTGTATATAATAACCCTAAGAAATGTTATTTAATTAATATTTTTATATTCATAGTTTCTAATAGTTCATTTTTTTATTTTTTTACAGGACTTATGATTCAAAAGATCCAAAAGTGGCAAGTGTTTATTCCCAAATCTCAACATTATTCGATATTGTTTATGTTTAATCCTCCTCTAATGGAATTTTTTATATTTCTATCATAAAATCAACCGTTTCCATTTTATATGGTAATTAATTAATAATTATTGTAATAATTTTATTTTACACTCTTTGGTACTTAAAATGACTGAGAAAATTTCTTGAAGAAAATTATTCATTATTTCCCTCAATGGCTGAAAATCAATTTTCTGCCATATCCATGTTTTCAAAAAAAATTCAAAATTTTTCTAAATTACCATAGAGTTTAATTGATAACTGTTAATCCAATTTTTTAATTTTTATAAATTTTTTTAAAAGAATATTTTTGTCATTTCCCAAACGAGGTTCTTTTTTACCATTTTACAATGGTGAGAAAAGAATGTTTTTTTAAATTATACGGAAGGTGTGAAGTTAAATACCATCATGACCAGTCAATATCTTTTCATATTTTACTTGTTATAAAATTTTCTATATAATTATAGTTTTTGTTTAAATATTTGAGAAATTTTTTGTTTTTGAAAGTGATTTTCAAACTAAAATGTGAATTTTTCGTAAAAATATTTATTATGACTTTTTATGGTGTTTATATTCAATAATTAAAATAGACCTTATTTTGATTTTGATCCATAGTGGATATATTGAAATGATACCATTATCCTTTATTTTTCTCTATTGTTTATGATTAGTTTGGATAGGGATGTACTATTCTAATACTTTTCACCATATTTCTCTGGATGCTTTATGATTATGTTTATTGATTAAGGAAAGTATTAGCATTATGTATAATATTTTTTTAATATAAACTTTTATATTGATTATGTTTCAACCCATTAATATGGGGAATTAATTGGACATAATATGTGATGTTTGGATCACAATATATCCCAATGATGCATCAATAGCTCTCATGAGACATACTTGCTTGTGTATTTTTCTGGGGCCTTTCCCATTTATATATGGTGTCTTGGGAAATGTACTTGATGGTTTTTTATAATGTCTGTAATTTTACATCACCACATATTGATGTTAGTTATTTATTTCCATGGGATTATTTTTTTATTAATTATATCCCTAGATAAGTTTCAATGTTATGTGACTTGTTATATGGAATAATTCGATACCCATTTATTCCTCCCATTCTATTATAAATGCTATGGTTATTAATTAAATGAAATGTATTTTATGTTATATACCATTCCATACGGACTATTTATTATCTATACATGATATAATGTGATGTACCCAAACTCTCAACAGCCTCTTTTAACTAGTTCATATGATGCCTATTGGGTAAAATTTTCTAAACCAACAACAACCTCTATATGTATCACTCTCTAGCAATTGATGGCTTATCATTTCAAATTCTATCACATCAACTATCACAACATTGTTTTTCAAAAGAAAATTTACATTTTTAACCATTTTTGAAAACATTCAACATTCTTTTGGAAAAAATAAACCATTTTCAAAATACCAAAAGCATCCCTTTTTCAAAATCATTAATTCAAAAACAATTACATTCTTTTTAAAAAATCAACACTTTTTTAGAAACATGACTCATTCCTCAAAATGATATATGCACTTCTAGTGGGAATTCATTCCTCTATAATGAATTTCATGCTCGTCTCATTGGCTAAACCCCTGACAATGAGATTTCGAAATCCTAGAAGTGTCTCCAAACCCTTATTTACCCAAATCCGTGGAAAAATGATGTTCAATAGAAAATGGATAGCTATGTCCTTTTATGATATACATTTCAAGTTACAACAATCCTAATCATTTCTATGATTCTGACCAAGGAATAGATAATAATGGATTTTAACTCCAAGACCAAGAACACTGATGACTACATGTTATGCAAGGACCGAACTAGTTGATATCATTTTTACCACCAAGGAAGGACCAGACTAATACCATTTGTATTGATATACCAATTTTTTTTGGCTTGAGAGTTCAACAAGCCTTTATTAGGCCTTATACAACATCCCCAAGATGCCAAAGGCTGGAAATAAATGCCGAAGGGTTTCAAATACAAGTGGGGTACAATAAACCCTTGAATAAATAAATCAATAAACCAACCAACCATTAAAAAACATTAACTATATGATGCATGAATGAATGTAAGACAACTCAAAAACATCATGTATCTCAATACCACATCAATGTATGAAATAGTGGAAGAACAAGTATGTATTGAAGTAAAAAAGAAGATAAACTACACCAAACTCTCCAAAGACCTCAAGACTCCATGATCCATATGCTCCAAGATCCAAAATCTCCGAACAACCCAAACATCATGAGGCAGTGCTAAACACATATGAAACATTACCTTTTCCCTTGTCCCAGAAGATAACATCTGGAAAAGCAACAAAGTTCCAAAGTAGGGGTGAGTATAAAACACCGTAGTTTTCCCCCAATGACTTCCCTACTCACGCCACTAGGATAGAAGAGTTAGAAATAACTATATAAGATAGTTTATATAAAAAATTTATCAAAATTAGTTGATAACTAAATATAAACAAGTTTCTAAACCCATTCATTTCCAAAATCATAGAGGTGAAATTGTAACCAATTTTCCCAACAAGATAATTTTCCATAAAAATAACTAAAAATTCTCTACAACTATTTCACAATATCCCTTTATCAGCATACCCAAACATTCCTCAAAACTGTGAAACCAACCTTGCATTCCACATTATGATAGATCCATACTCATTAGTGGTTTATCGTCTATCTTCCAAGTCATCACAAGGTAACTTTTTTCCATGTTCCATTAACCCTTTGGCACCGAGAACAAGGTCATATTCCATCCAAGCCCCGTGTATGCAATTTCCATGTGCCATTAACATTTTGGAATCGAGAACAAGGTCTTATTTCAACCAAACCCCATATATGGAACATGAACACAAACCACATATTCCCAACAATCAAGACAAAACAAACCATTCAATAAAAACACCTTTTTATTAAAAACAATTTCAGTCCAAAACCATTTCAGTGCAAAACAATTTCAATAAAACTCAATTTTTATTGAAAATTGTTTCTATTGAAAACCCTTTTTTCACTAACCATTTAGAAATACAAGAAAATCCATAATTTAAAATCATCATTTTGAATTCATGAAACTTAACCCCTTTTGAACAACTATTTACCAAGATCACACAATTTCACAAAAACCATAAATCGTCACAAATGAAGATTTTTTTAGGAATTTATTAATAAATAAACCAATATGAATCTAAGAAAATAAATTATGTCTAGATGATATTAGAGTGAAGCCACCTACCTCGAATCTTTTGATGAAACATTTACAATAGACGAAGAACGCACAAGAAAGAAGGTCGATTCCCCAATAACAGCCTTAGTTATCTTATCCTACCAAGATCACGACTCAACATTGAATTATTTGAAATCCAATAATGTATATCTACCCACTATTGGTTAAAATATGGGAAATGAAGATGATCAGAGAATTATATCTATGATGATCTAAGAAAAAATGACAAATCAGGAAAGAATTGTGACATGCCTCAAGATCGTGTCATGATTCAATGAAAGCATCTTAGATCTCTACCTAAATAATGAAAAACACCATATTTAGCCTTTCTAAATGTTAAAAAACATATATATACCTACATGAGGTGTAGATCTATGAAAATGAGAAGGATAGAAAGAGGAATTTGCAGAAAATGGAAAAGAACCAAGAAGATCAGAACTTACCCCATGAATCGGGATTGAAATCACCAAGGGAAGGATCTAGGTTGGCTCCAACTCATGTGGGGAGGGTTATCCAGCCTTTTAGGAAGAGTAATCTAGAAACAGGGGCGTTTTAATTCCAAAACGAAATATATAGAGGAAAAAATATTAGGCTCATAGAAAATATGATCTAGATTTGTCCTCTGTGCAAGGTTTGACCACACGGTTTGTGCCAACCATGTATGGATCGTGCGACTTTCCTTTTGGTCCCAAAAATCCTTATAAAACCCCAAAACGCTCCAATCAATTAACTTTATCCCATTTTTGGAAAAACAATTTATGGAAACATCCCACTTTATGGAAAAAAACCACTTTATGGAAACACCCCACTTTATGGAAACACCCCACTTTATGGAAAAAACCAACATTATGGAAACACCCATATTTATGGGAACTCTCTATATTATGGAAACTCTTTATTTTATGGAAAATATCTATTTTATAGAAATTATCTATTTTATGGAAACACTCTATTTTATGTCAAATATCCATTTTATGGAAACTCTCTATTTTAGGGAAACACTATATTTTATGGAATCCCAATTAAAGACACAACAATTTGAAAAAATGCTCCTTTTATATAAAAAACACGAGGAAATAGATATGTACCTGAAACTGGGGTAATACACTTTATTAAGGGAATATAACCCTTAATATATTCCCAATGTTGTGATTGTAATGTCAAAGATATTTTAATGGGATTGTATTGGGGACCTTAAATTGCATAGTGATTTAATGGTTTATGTTATATTTCATCGAGTTTTCTTCTTTTTTTGATATATGGAGTATATTAGCTAATCTAATTTTTTTTTAAGAATTAATGTTTTAATTATTTTTTGGTAACAAAGGTATTCAGATATTAATTATGTGACATTTAGAGACTTTATTTGGGGTGAGGATCAAACGCTAGGTAGATTATGGAAATTTAGTGTACTTATTTCCAAATTATTGGAAATTACAATTGGTAAGACATATTTTGGGGGAATTATAAGTTTAACAATTTACGAAAATGATTAAGATTAACATTGGGCTGGTTTTTTATGATTTATAAATTCATGTATTATATTGGATGACTTGTGCTAACCATTGTAGTTTTGGTTATTATTTATATATATACAAAAAGACAAGTCACCATTTTTTGGTTCATATGATCTATTAAAAGTTAATTTTACTACTTTAGGAATAACAAATTAGTCATGGATACACATTTAGTTGTGTATGAAATGAACTGGAAATTGATCTAAGTGCAACCAAATGATGAAATGGTTCTTATGAAATAAAAATATATTGGTAAATTATATTTGCTGGTGTTATGTATCATGATATTAAAGGAATCCATACTCATAATGAAATGGTTCTTTAAAAAAGGTTATGAATTTACCTTAATATTTTATTAATCAAGGGCTATTTTACCCATCGTAGATTTATGGTTTTGAGTTTTTATCTTCATCTTGAAATTTTTATTTATTTTAATCAATCATATCTATAATTATCCATAGTTTTTTATTATTTTGTTATATTTAAATATTTTAACAACACACTAATTTTTTAATACATGGAAACCAAGTTATGTGTTATTCTAGATGAACTTTGTACATACCTTTCAATCTTATTAAGCGGATGTTTTGTTAACCCTTATTACGATGAGGGTTTTCATCAGTGTTTTCACCTATGATGAATAAAATAGAACTTTGAGAGTTGCATTTATTTAAGCAGGAAAATGATACACTTTGATATTTTAAAATATATTCCTCTTATAATAAATTTTATTTTTTAGATAGATTGGGTTATACAAAACACTGAGTTTAGAAAAACCAAAATTTCTATCAAAAATATTATTGTTTATTGTGAAAGCTATCTACTTTACATTAAATTGGTGGATATTGATAAAAATTAATACATTAATAAAATTTTATGTTTCACAAGTGTATAAAAAAATTATTGGTTATCAATCAATTAGAAGTATATATAAAAATATATTTACAGTAAAATAAATATCTTTTCTAAAAATTTTCATATACATGTAGTGTGTTTTTTATTATTTAATCAAATTATTCACTATTTGGGAATAATTTTAACAAGATTTATTTATTATATATCTAATAATTGGTTTTATAATAAAAATATTGTTATTTATAATTTTGGTATAATAATAAATCTAGGTTTTTGGATAAAAAATTATTTATCTAAAAAGTCGTTCTATCATGTTTTATGCACTTATTTTAAAAATTAATTTTTACGACTTTTAAAAAAAATGAATAATTTATTTTATTTTTTTGAAATCATCGTGTAAAAATTGTATGAGGGTGAATTTTTGAGAATTTTCAAAATAGGATAATTTTCCGATGAATGGATAAAATTATAGATTTTTTATTGACAACATCATTTTCATTTAATGATTTTAAGGTCTTCATTTTGTTTTCAAATTACATTAAAACTAAATTTAGATTATTATTTATATAACTATAAAAAAATTTTATATTTTTATTAATTACTTGTTGAGTTTATATGTAAAAACTATTATTAATTATGAAAAAAAAAATTATTTGGGAAACCTATTTTTCATCACATCTATGGTTTTAAGTTATAATTATATTCAAACACCACTATTGTACAAATTCATAAAAAATTGATATAATAATATGAATCAATATATATAATTTTATGTAATATGGTAAACATAATATTTAACATAACTCATAGTAAAAATAATAAAAATTAATTATAACAGTTATGGTTAAAACATGTTTATCGGGGTATTAAACATTACCTAGAAACTTTTATAATTCATATTTTATAGACATATTTATGCCTTATATACTATAAGTGATTATAATGAAACATTTTTTTCATTGTTTCATTTGAAAAACATGGTTAGAATTTATTCTTCTAAAAAACATTAGGAGTGTCCTGTCCCCCACTTATAAAAGAGAGGTCACTCTCATCTCCACTTCACAATATGAAATCCAATGGTTTTGGAATATACATAGCTAGATAATTTTATTAAGTCAATCAGCATGAGCTATAGTCCTTTTTTTATCGTCGAAACATTCTATCAAGTCTTTATGTATAAACCTAAAATGTCTCTCGGGGTAAGAGGTATAGTTCTTAACCATGTGTATTTATTTTATTCATTAATATAACATTTAATATATTATAAAAATATGATAAAATAATAATAAAATTACATCTAATATATTGATATATTATTATTTTAATTTAATAATCTATATTTATATCCTCTTACATCAAATTTGGAACGAAATTGTCGCTCGTGTGCACAACGGACTACCACATCATAGACTGTCATAATTTTCATTCCATCATCATCTCTCAGGGATGAATATAATGATTTATTTATTGTTTACCTTTCATATTTATGAAAAAAAATTCAATAATTATAATATCACATATACCTTCAAATCCATTGAAAATTGGTAACATCACTCGTGCATCCGTGTAGAATACATTCTTCACATACAGATGTGGTATGTTTTTCATTTTTTTTACATGGATGGTAATAAGGATTTATTTAATTGATATATATGATATATATGATACAATAATTACATTATATATGTCAATTATTACTTACATATCATTCATTCCCTCCATCAAAAAAAATGAAAACTACATTCATGCTTATGTAAAGCATACCATCTGTATAAATCATGTCACTCATTTATCTATCTCTAGTTCTTATGAAACAATATAAACACATATATAATGTATATATATATGAAATTTATATCTAGGATAACATTAATAAGATGATTTAACAATGATCAAATTTCAAGGAATGGAGCTACCAAACCAAAACATGAATGAAAAAAGAAGCAATTATCCCCATAAATAGTAATTTTAAAAAATAATTTTTAATAAGTGGGTGATAAATATTTATACAAAAATCCTAAATGGTATGATATGTAACTTTAGGGTTTGGTAATTTATATAAAATACTCCAATATTTATTATATAGGTGGTTTGGATACATACTAATGTACTCAAACCTATGGTGATATTTTCTCACTTTTACTTTCGTGAGACATATTACATATTCAAAACTTAGTTATTTTATGTAGTATATAAAATAAAACAGTGATATTTTATAAAATGAATAACTTTTTATTTATTTTATTCAATTTTTCATTTTTATTAACTTATTTCATGGGGTTTAGGATTCAAATGTTACAAAAGTGGTAAGCGTTTTTTCCACAATCTCATCACTATTTGGGATTTTTTCTGTTAAATCTTACCTTGGAGGAATTTTTTGATATTTATCTACTCAACCCACGATATTTTAATCTTCCATAGTTATTCATGAACTTTTCCTATAATATTACCATTTTCCTCTCTTTGGTAATTAAAATTCTATAGAATACTTTTTTATGAAAAGATGACTTTATTTCACTTTTCCTTCAAAAATCCAATTTTCTACCAAATCAATGTTTTCTACTAAAATTTTAAAATTAATTTTGAAAATTATAAAAATGATTTATTATATAAATTTTTACCCATGATTTATATTTTAAATAATTTCTTAAAAGGAATATTCTTATCGTATTCAGAATGTGGAATATTTTCACATTTTTTAACATTGTGAAAAGAAAGATTTTTTCACTATAATAAAGGTATATAAATACCTTAAATAATAACCACTTTTTGTTTTTAAAGTTAATTTTCATGTTTAATAAGGTAACTTTAAAGAAAACTTTTTCCCTAATTTTCTATAAATTGTTAGTTTTTTTAAAAATAATCAATGTAAAAATGGTATTTTCCTCAAGGATGTTTTTAATTACATTTTATGGAATTTATATTCAGAAAAAATATCCCTTATTTTAATTATAATAATATAGGGATAGGATTTAAAGATACCATTAGCTTAATTTATCTATAATTTTTATAATCAGTTTGAATGGGGAGGTACTATTCTGATACCATTCTCCATATTACTCTAGATTGTTTATGATTATGTTTATTGATTTAATAAAATATTAACATTTAATTTTTTATTTTCTAAATATGAATATTTACTTTGATTATAATTTTCCCTTTTTCATATGGGGAATGAATCAGACTTAGTAAGTGATTGGAAGTTCCCACTATAACTGCTCGATGCATTGGTATGTCTCATTGAAAAAAACTATCTTGGTTATTTGGCTGATGCCCAACCCATTTATGTAAGTTGTCTTGGAACAAGGCCTTGATGACATGTTTATGATGACTAACATTAGGAATTCCATCACTATGAGATTAATTATTGACCTCCATGTGATTATTTGATTATTTATGATATCCATAAATATGTTTCAAGCTTATTTGATTACTTATATATATATATATTTGATCAATATTTATTCCTTCCATAATATTATTCATGATATTTTTATTGATAAAATGATATGTGTTTTCTATTATTTAAATTTCTATAATGATTATTCCTTATATATTCTTGATATCTTCTTTTGTGAGCATACCCTTTCTAAGAATCTGATCTTACCCATTTATTTTGTTTATTTTCCCCATGATTCAAGGAATATTTTTATAATTGATATACAAGGATATGATGATGGTAATAATTATGATATCAAAGAAAATACTAAGTTGTATTTTCTGTTTTAAATTTTAATGTTATATTCTAATACATATAATGTTTTCCAATTATTAAAAAATATTCGGTCCATTGGGATGTGATCACTAATATCTAGAACCAATGTAATAGTGTAACCACTTACTATCGGATACTAGGTCCAAGGCCTATAATTTTGTAGTTATTGTGGTCTATAAACATCAATGGAATTTTCTAATTATAAAAATTAAATGATTTTATTATCATTCATATAAAATGGCTAATGTATTTCGAATATTGTATCAACTGCAAATATAAGTGAGTGTTATATAACTCACTTGAGGGAAATGAGTATGTTCCAATTTTGCAATGAGATATATGAGTAGGGGAATCAGACCATACCTCAGTTTGATTGGGACCATTATAGTGATGGTGGTAGAAATAAATATTGAAGCATATGAGGTAATTTTTCCATCCACGATTAAATATCTCTTGCACCGTTATTGGGCTGTTTTTTCTAGAGTATTTATCACGAATTCCTCTTAATATGGGAATTGAGGTAGAGATTGATATCCATTTAGGTGAATATATTATATCATTTCCATCATATCATATAGAATCATCCAATTTGAAAGTGTTCAAAGTGTATATTGAGGATATGGAGGCAATGGAGTTTATGTTGATAACAAATTCTCCTTGTGGTAATCTTATCATATTATTCAAAATAGGAGTTGGTAGTCATCAGTTATGAATTTTTTACTAGAATATGTATCTGTTCGCAATGAAGAATAAGTATAAACTACTAAGGATATATAATTTTTATGAAAATTAGAGATTATTTTTTGTGGTTCTCCAAGACTGACTTTTGATCTTGCGATCATCAATTTCTGGTTAGGACTGAGGGTGTGCCAACAACAATAAAAAGTACGTACAGATTTTATGAGTATGTCATCATGTTGTTCGTTTTTATGAACTAGTATTCAGTTTTCATGGATCACATGAATAATATTTTTCATCCCTCTCTAGTAACGTATTTTATGATGATAAGATTATATACTCAAAGAACTACGAGTTAAATTAAAATCATTTTTCGATTGTGTTGTGTAATCTTTTTATTCATCATAATTAAAAAAAGTTCCCTATGATTCGTTTCTTGATCTAATAGGTGTATTTAATTGGTCATGCGATATCAAATGTATGAATATCAATTTATTTGAATATGGTTCAAGTAATTATTCCTTGGGAATAGACTACAAACTTTTTTGATATTTGGAGATTGACGGGGTTAGAAAAATATTATAATCATTTTAATAAGTAACTCTGTCATTTTGATATTCTTATAGAATAACTAACCAACATTAAAGTCACATTTGAGTGGAATAATTATTATGATAATATTTTTCATAATCTATGGAAAATTTTGACATCTTCTCTTATTTAGACTCTTTAAATGAGATGGATTGGACATATATATTAATTTTTAATTCTTCAAAAGTTGTATTTGGGAATTTCATGATATTAGAAAATTAGGTAGTCACATATGTGTCTCATCAGCTTTAATCCCATGAATAAAACTACCCTACTCAGGACCTATAGTTAGCTATTGTGGTTCATGACTTGAAATTTTTTCATCATTATCATTTTGGGGAGATAATTTTCATCCATATGGACCATAAGAAATTATGATATCTTTTATCCTAGAATGACTTAAACTCCCTACAAAATAACATGGTCTAGTACTTGTATAAATTAAATTATCCCATGGTTTACATCCCAGGGAAAGGGAATTTTTTTTCATATTCTCTTAGTATAAAGCTACAGGAACCGGGAACTCAAACATTGGATGTTGATTGAAAATATATTCTTCTATTAGTAGATTAGAAAATAGGTGACTTTGAGGATTGAGGGATTATAACATGTGATATAAAATTTATCACTTTCTATTTGGTGGAATAAGTATATACTAGATTATAATATGATTTGAATTGGTAGGTTATATGGGAATGACTAAAGGGATAGACCTTGTACCATGATGGTCCTTGGATGGAAATGATTTAGTTCATGTCCACTGTTGGGTGGTGGTTTTAAATTCCATGGGGTAAGGATTAATAAGGTACTCCCATGCCTCACAATGGTCAGTGATTCCACGATTGGTCAAGATATATCATAACATGAGGAGATGATTTTTTTCATCAAGGTTAAGGAAGAATATTATTTAACATTTCACTCATCATCATACATGTCAAAGGAAAAAAGATAGATAATTAGTAACCAGGTGGGTTACAAAAACCAATTACAATTGCATTAATTAAATGGTATGAAGGGACCATGGATTTCATTTTTAGGTTACCCAAATACCATTAGTATTGTGATACTATATTAGTTCCGGTTTATCAATTAAGGTCATTCACCTTTTCACTATTTGAGATATCCAATCAGTGGATGAAATGAGTAGATTTTATGTTCAAGAGATCGTACTATTGTTTGGGATGATTGTTATTATCATGTTTAATTGGGAATCATGTTTCATATAATAGTTCTGTAAATTCCTAGAGAAGGAAGTTGGTTATTCGATAAAGATAAGTATTGAATAACATTTTCATAAAAGTATATAATTTGAAAAAATGTTATAAATTCTAGAAGATATTCATAGAAAATGTGTAATCAATTTCAATGGATCGTGAGATGAAAATATTAAATTGGTATAGTTTTATATAATAATAGATTTTAGGAATGGATCTATATGTCTCTATTTATGTGAATTTATTATCGATAAAGTTGTTCACCACTATTTTGGATTGAGATGGGCATGTCGATAGTGATTATGTAGAGTCTGGTACAAGAAACATCTAAGAATGTGTAGTTCTTTCAGAAGATATTTATTACTTATTAGATAATACATAATTATTATTCTAACCAAACTTGAAAAGACTTGGTGTTCATCATGGTAGAGAATGTTATATTTTGTATGTCATCATGGTTGGGTCGTCATTGATTGTGGGGGTAGGGAATGTTTTCACTATGGTTTTTGGGACCGTTTATGATTTTGGATTCAATTTTGACAGAAGATTGTAGTTTATAACGAACTATATCAAGTAAAGGAATGTGTGATGTGTTTCATGATTCATGGATTCTGAATTATGATACAACACATATACATGTGATTGATAGTGTGGATGTGGAGGAAGATGACTCATTTGAGTATCTTTTGAATTGGATTAATCATCAATGTAAAAAGGTGTTTTGGGGGATGATGGTTCCACTATTTGAATAGTTCCTTCATAACTATAATATCAAGGATGATTGTTTAGAGTAGAAATTAGATGTTTATGAACTGTAGAAAAATTTCATCGAAGAAGACTCCTAGAGATGGTTGTAAAGGATAACAAGTCTTTTAGATGGGGAATTAATAATTTCCCTCGTATTTCTATGGAATTCAAGAATTGTATTGTTTTTTATTATATTGAGCTATTTTCAGTTAATTTCATCACTACGGTAACTTGGGATAGTTTTCATATGTTTTGGAGATGTATAGACAGTGCCAGATTGATGCACAATATATGCAAATTAATAATATTTCCCATGTAATATTGTTCTTTGAGAGTCTGGATATATATTACATTACGTGGTTGGCCCATGTTTTAAAAATCCATTCCTCCCAACCATGTAACATGTTTTTTGGAGAGTAAATCATGCATGGTAATTACATGGGTTTTCCAGTTTTACAACAAAATTATTTGAATGGAATTAATTTATCAAAAAAATTAACATTTGAACCTAAAAATTTCGTGAAAACATTCATTTTCCTCTTACAACTATGGATATTGGAATAATATACTCTTGAGGAAAATATTATTGATTCATTTCCTTTGGTAATACGTTTTTATTACTTATTTTCATAATTGATCCTGAAATCAAAGGCATATATCCTTTTTGTTCTTCTTCTCCTTCATTTTTATGCCTTCTCTAAAAAAACCTCATATCAAATATATCATGAATAAATATAAGTTCTATATAATGATATAAAAAAATTCCTCACATCATTCAAGTGTAGGAACATGAATCCACAATAGTCTCCCCACTTCTCTTGGAATATTATGGATCAATTCACAGTGGCAGCTTCTATTTGGGATCTTGTGTGTTGGGGTCTATTTAGAGTGTGGTTCAACATAATTAAACTCCATTACATGGGGTGAGATTTCCTTAAGATATTTTGACCAAAATATAATGATATAGGATTTATTATCCCATGGGTGCTTATTTATCCATGTGATAACCCTTCTATGTGACTTGATTGGAATGTTTTTGTGTGTCTCTTTATGAGGAATCTTATGTGTGATTCGAAATGGAATGTGGAATTATATTTTGGAGTTACATAATTATGTGTTTGAGTCATGGTATGATATTTTTATCATTTATCTAACCATATTGTGCTTTTCCATCATATGATGGTTGATTCATGGGATGATATGTGTTTCTTATATCTGATACTATTGGGGATACCCATCTAGAAGATGTTTGAGTTGTCGAATGAATTTCCCTACCCTATTCAGATTATGTGAGTAGATTTATATGATGTATCATCAATCATAGTTCCCAATTAGGTATGATAGGGGATCATGGAATCCTAGTTATTGTATTGTGGTTTGGCCAATTTTAATGTTATTTATATTTCTCATCCATTCATAGTATACACTTTTGATATACACATGTTTCTATAAGGATTCATTGGTAGTGTCCGAATAGGGTCTATATTCATACACTATATGATCATATTAATGGGAATTTAGAAAATATGGTCAAGGATCTAGTTAATGGAATGTATCATATTCCTTGTTTTTATTAAGAGGTGGAGGGAAAATTGATGAAATGTTAGGAAAGACTCTGATATCTTTTTATGTCATACCTCATTTTTATTTCTATGTTTTTTTATTTTGGTAAATTGATCTCCTCCATGTGGGTATATTATTAAATGGATTTTACTCTTTTCTGGAATCCTATTATTGTACAAATGTTTTTCTTCATTACTTTTACTCAATTGAGATGGGTGTTGTTGATTTTGTTATTTATTATTTCTTCGACTATTTTTATGATTATTCGAAAACTTTTAATGATGGAATTTTACCCACAAATAATCACACAGTCCTAAAAATCTAGTTGGAAGCCTATTTCATATGGGGAGGCATGCATCAAGTAATGTTTCACCTCGGTTATGACTACATGATCCAATTCAATGTGTTACACAAACCATAAGATTAAACCATTTATAGATATATGTTTCACAAAGTATTTTTATTTGATCTATTTTTATTTAAAAATTTCTTCCAATATTGTTTATTGTTCACTTAAAATGAAGAGGAATGAATTTATTGATGTATCTATGTTATTTGAGTAATTTGGATTAAGTTATATATAGAGAGATATTGTTTATTATGATTCAAAAAATTAGTTATTCTGTATCAATCTTCTGCAATCTTGTTGCAGGATATGAATTATGGGAGATTTATAACTTTTAGATTCACTGTTTTATACAAATATAATAATGTTCTCAAAAAAAATTGTAATCCCATTATATAAATACCATGGTGAAGACAATTATTTCGATTAGGATGAATTTTCAAATTCAGTTTTCTTCATTTTCAATTCTTTTTCATGTTCATTTCAAAAAAATTATATTTTGTTAAATTATATTGTTATAAATATGTTATAAATAAATTTATTTATGTTAATAAAAGGGTTTTAATTTTATAAAATTAAATTTTATGGTTTTTATTAAAAAAATTATCTTTATCTTAGTGAAATTTGAATATTTTTTTATTTTTAGAAAAATTTTAGAATTAGAATTATTTGTGTCCTAATTTCAACATAATGTTTCTAAGGATCTCATTACTATATAAAAAGAACATTTTGTTCCTTTTTTATTATTTTAAATAATTTTGTAAAGTTATGAGATTGTTAGCACTATTATGTGTCTAGAATTTAGGGTTTATCCTTAGGTTTATATTGGTTTTTTATAATTTGAACCTTGTAGTGTATTTTGATTGAGTTTCATAACAACTGTAATTTAGATTATGTCCCCGAAAAAAGTATCAATTAATTATGGTAAGTGTTTTATATGGGTTTTTATTCTATATAGTATCTCCCATAGTCTTCATACGATATTTGTAGTTGTAAAAACAATCTTAACACAAAATATAGTTGAGGTGACCGAAACATTACGTACATAAATATTCAATTATTTTACTTAAATAATCATTAAATATCATAAAAGTACATATCTTGAAACTATAATAGTTTCATACCAATGGAAACTAGATACACATTCATCTTATATCATGAATGACATTCAACATCACCCACAATGTCCTTCTCACTTAGTGCACTTCTTATACATACCCTACATTAAACATTTCTTCATAAACTGAGGAATATATACATAATAAATAGTGTTCTCAAATGATTTGTTTGTTTAAACATGAGATGTAATGACCATGGAGCTTTATAGATTAATATTGTATTCGATAGAATGTGAGACACAAAAAAATTATCATAAACAACCCAGTAAATATATTTCCATCCATTTTTTTCTCTTTAATAGCTTATAGAACATGCATCCCTGAGCCCAATCAAATTGTAATATCATATTAGTTTATAACCTGCCTATTAAATGAGTGGGTATGAAAATTACAAGCTAAATTTTGAATATTATGTTTATCTATTGATTAGAAGTAAAATAAAAATTATTGAAAAAAAGGAAGTTTAAAAAAATTCTAAAAATGTTTTAGTCTGGATTTACACACATAATAAAAAATTAATTTTCATTGAATTTTAGAAAATTTTATTAAAAAAAAGAACAATATTTTTTAAATCATTATATTAATAATATATTGGGATTTATATTTTGGATCCTTTTTTAAAAGTTCCATTTTTCAATGAATTGTGAAAAATTATTTAAAAAAATTCATTCAAATTATTTATAAATTTAAATTACATTTTAAATTGTTTTTAAAAATAAAATTTAATGAAATATATTCAAATTTAACTAATTTATGCCTTTTAAATCATTTTCACATTTAATTTTTGTATTAAAACCTACAATAATTATGATAATTCTCCCTTTAGAAACCTTTTTTTTATCGAGTTTGTGTGTATAATTTTACATTTGATTCTGCCAATTTTGTAAATTGAATTTTGAAAAACTATTTCCAAATTTGGAATATGAATAGTCTATATTATCTAATACATTCAAATTATTTTTTTTCAATTTGAATAGTAAAATCATTAAAAAAAATTAACATGGTTAAGGTAAAAAGTTATATATAAGGGCCTAAACTAAAAATATATGGGATAAAATGGCCTTCCAAATTGTCAAAAAACTATTAGGATTTCATATTTAAACCATATAACATATAAGGGACAATAATAATAAATTTTGGAGTCTGGTGACAAGATAAAAGCAAGGGTGTAAATGATTCTTTTAGAAACAACCATGTGTGTCATCTCCCCCACATAAAAAAGGATTCCACTCTCATCCCATATACATTCTAGAAAATACATTTGGTTTGTTAAATCCTTGACCAAATATTTTCCTTTATCCCCACCCAAAAATCTAGATAAATGTTTTGATTATAAATCCATCCTATGATGGATTTTGGTGTACATGTGGGACGTTATTGTTATTTAAACATCATAGAATGTAAGAAGGTATCTATGATATTAAATTTACATAATTATAATAATATCATAAATATAATATTCATGATTTAAATTCATTAATATATCTAGAATTTAAACATGGTTATGGAAAATGACTAACATATTTTTGTGAGGTGATTGTACACCGTACACACAATTGACTGTTATGTTTCCTTTTCGATGGAAGTGGATATTAATATAGGTTATTCCCTTAAAAGAATAATTTCAAAATATATTTAAGATATTTTTTCAACTATATTATCAGTTTTTAATAATGTTTTGATGATATGTTGGAAGAAGAAACAAATGATCCTCTAAGAACGTTACCTTTTCTTCTGAAAACAACATTTGGATTGCATCAAAAGTCTTCAAAAGATGGATTTCTAATCAGAAAATAGGTCTTGGATGTTGTGAGGGGAGTAAATAAGTGATTTTTGTATGAATTTGGTGAACCATATGAATTTTTATGTTTGAATATGGTAGGATATGGGGTGTCCTTTTATCAGTTGGGGAGAGGTCAGTGATGGAATTTTTGAAATTATTCAACTAAAACAATATATTTATCCGGCCAAAAACATCCAAAATGTTTTATTATATACCCTTAAAGTTGATAGGAGAGAAATATGAAAACAAAATATGTTATGTATATGTTTATAGGCAATTTTAACCCTTAAGTTATTAGTTTAACCCCTTGGTAAATCAGTTTTTAACCTAACCTCGGTAATTAATTTTTCTTTTTTACTATTCAAAACGGTAAATATAAAATTAACCTTATTATATAATATAAACTATTCGAATTCAAAATATGGAATCTAGTATTTCAAATTCAATTCACAGAAGTGCAATAATTCAATTTAATATAATATATGTTGATGCAGTGAAAAGTGGGTTTTCAAAGAGAAAATTATCATTAGTATAGAATTTTTTAGTATAAAAAATAAATATTATATGGATTAAAATTAAAAATATTATTAAATATTAATATAGTAGAACCTATTTTACATTAAAAATAATTTATGTATAATTTGACCATGATTTATTTGAAAAGTTATATTTTAAAGGAACGATTATATTTCATTAATCATGGAAAATTAAAACAGTTTGAAAAAAATCACAAAAATTCACCCAAAGTTAGTTTGGATATGATTATTTCAAAAATGAAGGTATCATTATAAAATAAATATTATAAATGTGTTAAATATTAAATTATAAATTATGTGTACAAAGCATGACTAAACATACTTATAGAGAAATTTGGTATTTCAAACAAATATTATTTTTCTATCAAATTATTCATATTTTTTTCATAATTAATAGAGAACCAATGAATTTTTTATACATTTTTAAACCATGTAATTTTCATATTTTTTATTACTATAAATACCACCAATTTAACGGCTAGGTTAAAAAAATATACTCTATTATGGATACTTTTGACTCAGGGCTATGTGTTCTTTAATCTACAAAAGAGAACAAATTTATGTAAAAATAAATATATCAAAATGTATCATGGTGTAACATTCACATTTCATATTATTGTTTCATTTCATATACACCCTCGAATAAAATTTTATTCTTTTAAAATATCAAAGTGTTACAGTAGCCTCATGGGATGTTTCCAGATATGTTTTTGAATGAGGATAAATTACACTAAAAGAACATATATTGGCTTATGGGGACTATATTTCGTTTGATATGTGAATTCATTTTGTAATAGGTTGTAGTGAGTTTATAAGTAAACCAAGGTATTATAAGTGATTCATGGTACTTGATAACTATATTAATGGATTTGAGAGATAGGGAAATGATAAATGTATAAGTCTTAACAAAACCCTTAGTATAGATTTCTAACCTAAAAATAGAATCCAAACATATCCATGATTACATAAATAGATAATATACAGAATTTATATTAAACATTCACGTAAAGTCATATAGTTATATGTGGATTATAATATACACATGAATAATCCTAGAATTAAAGAGATCCACCCCTAGCACATTTCAAATTCAAGGCATAATCATCCAAGATGGTAGGTAGTTTAACCTCAGGTCCCTCTCCCTATGGAGACTTTACTCAAGTTAAATTACAATTCATGATATCTCTTACATTATTTTAATGGAGATAATTATAGATGCTGGAATGAATGCATGTTAATTGAAGATCTATAAGAAGATAATTCCCAATGGTTTACCTTAGTGAAGGTAATTAAGTGATTCATGAAAATTATTTTAATTGCGATAATTATAGATGCTGGAAAGAATGCATGTCAGGACCCATCCACAGGGCCCATGCCATGACTACCCCAAGCCCGCCTTCCATAGGCCAGGGGCTCGAGATTAGCACCAAAGGAGTAAATCCAAATAAAAGGGAAGGTATTTCCTTTATAAAAGTAAACAACACAATAGAGTACAAGCGGAAGCTAACACTAAGTAAAGAAGTAAACAAGTGGGCTGGAAATACAAAGGGGCCGGAAATACAAGCCCAACCGAAAGGTACATCTACAACTGAAAATAAAGTACAACTCAAAGAAAAATAGCTGAAAGGTGATAAGCAGCTCCTGGATCATCCACCACGGATCCTACCTGAAGGGTAGGTACAGATGTCCTCCACAGCACTCCGCGTTCGACCGTCCGTCTGTCCTTCTCCTCCGGGTACCAACTCATCCTGAGATCCACCTCCGGGTACCATCCAGCTCAACAAGCCTCAACTACGATCAGTGATGTCCGTCATCTGCAACCAACACAATGATGTGCAGGTGTAGCCTGTGCAGGAGTGAGTATAACAATACTCAGTAGGGACCCCAAGACCCACAAGGTCTCACTAAAATCCAACAAGGATAAACCACAAATAAAGACCTCAACAGATAAGCTTTACTTTGGTGTATTCCCTTACACACACCTAAGTTATCAAGTAACCCATCTCAATCATGAGGACACAAAGGTTATGAAATCAACGGATAACCACTACTTAGGTATATTTCCATACATATACCTAAGTTATCAAGTGACCCATCTCAATCATGAGGTAAACACAAAATTCATTGACTCAGCTCACCCAAGGATTTAAACATGATGTCGAAACAACAACTGCTGGAGAACTCCTCCTCTGTCGAGCACAGTAGTCCTGTCCCGACTTCGAGGTTCGACTCACTAACCTTAGACTGCTGAAGTACTCCTCCTGTCGAGTACTGCGGGTTTGCCACCTCACAAAGTAGTGCTCCCCGCCATGGGTCTCCCACCTCACACATTAGTGCTCCCCCTCATAGCCTACAGAGGTACTCCTCCTATTAAGTACCGTGGGTCTTCCACCTCACAAAGTGGTGATCTTCCGCCATGGGTCTGCCACCTCACAAAGTAGTGCTCCCACTGGGCTATACAAGTCACTCCGAATCGAATTGGAAAAAAAGTCATTATGTCCAAAGCTACTAGGTCTTCATACTCTATACGAAGGTCTCTGTAAGGATCCATTCCATGATCTACTAGTCGATAAACCAAGTATCACAAAGAACCTCTTCGTCATAGGGGTCTCAACGCAATAGATGGTGCGTCAATCGGACGCACGGTCTGTGAGTTATTAGACTTTTCGTCCTTAGGGCCCGGTTGGTTTCGTTTACAAACCAACCTGACCGTATCTCACCTGTACCCCGAACTCACATAGGGTATACTCATAGGGAACTTTTCTCAATGTGATCACCAACGCCGCTGATGGTTCGTCAAACGGTCGTCCGGTCTGAAAGTTATCGGCTTTTCCGTTCTAGGGGCCCAGTTGGATTTCGGGTACAATCCAACTCGGCCATATTCAAACTGCGTCCAAACCTCAGGTGAAGAATGCCAGAAGAACCGTCTCATTAAGAGGAATCCAAAAAAGTTGGAACGTCAATCGGACGTCCGGTCCTTAAGTTAAGTGTTTCCGCTCCGAGGGCCCAGTTGGTTTCGGGTTCGAACCAACCTGGTCGTACTTCAAATGACACTAGTTAACCAAACCGGTCACACTATTGTGATCCATACGAAAAAACACACGAGATGGACTACCCATTGGTCCAAAACGGATTGCCGGTGAAAAAGTTGTATTTCACCACAACACGCGCGCACCGGGCCTCATGGGGCCCACGCCTAGACCTAGACATAAATATCCAAAATTGGTCTTCAAACATCTATCTTAATTCTAGGGTCACAACCTCGCAGACGGTTCGACATTCCGACACCGTATGAGAGAGATCTGTTCTATACAAGATCTCGTAATAATAATAATAATATTATTATTCGGTGTTTCATGGGCCCGAGCCATGAACCAGAATTTAGTATTCAACATTAGACTTGAATCGACCGTATTGATGTCAGGATTACATCGCCACTGACGGCAATCCAATCAGACGTCACATGCATGAGTTATGTCGGGTCAAAGATTTAATAATAATATTAAATCTGTTATTTTCCGAGCGCTTCGGGTACCCGATCCAAAACCCCGAAAAAGACATCCAATATTGGACTCATAAATTTGGTCTCTAAGTCAAGGACACACTACCGTAGACGGTTCGTGAAACCGACGTCGCATGAAGAAGATATAGTCAAAACTATGTTTTATCAACAAAATTAATAATAATAATATTATATTATTATTATTAATTATTTACTTATTTATCATTCTAATCCCAAAATAAATCACGATTTGGGACTCCTTGCACGCTGGAATTCATCCCCCAAACCCCCATTTATCATTTATTTCTCTTTTGATTTTATCCCCACTATTATCTTATAAATCATCTCTCTCTCCATTCTCATGTACTCTTCCATGATTATGTTCTCCCAATTAGCGTCCCAATCACCCGACCTCCTTCCACACGGCCAGAACCGCCACCACCTTCGCCTGCCCGCCGCGCCACCGCACCACCCCGGCTACCCGCGTCGGCGCGCCTCAAACTAGCTGCATAACCTGGCCCCTCGTCTGCTCTTCGTGCCACCTCCCATTACCACGCACCCGACCCCATACCGCCGCACATCAAGAACTAGTCGGTGGTGGGTCCAGACTAGTTCGTAGTCCGTACCCACCGCATTATTAGTTCGAATAAACACCCAACAGAAAATTCTGCCATGCTTGAGGGAAATAATCACGTAAACTTAAATAAACAAAAACCCCCGACCTCGAAATTGACGTCGCACATCGTCAAGTCACAGAAGACGGACGTCATGGTAGTCGGGCGTCGCGGAAGAATGGTTTCATCCCATCAACATTGGAGGAAGAGTTGCTGAGATAACCAACGCTTTCCTGCTGCGGTGTCTCCTCTGTTAACACGGAGGAAGAAGATTCTTGGAGAATGAAATGCTTACAGTTCTTCGAGTCATGGAGCGTTCATTGTGTTCTTCGTGGAAGAACTATCCCAGTCAATATCTCCAACGTGCTCCCAACACCGCAAGTGCCAAAACAAAATAATAGCCAAAGCTATTATTTTATTCTCCCATGATATAACATTTCTATCAAATTCAAATTAATTGAAAAAGACTATTGAATTAATTATGGCATTTGAGTTGGCAACTTTAATGGAAGGGAGATGGAAAGGCTCCACATAATTAATGGGAGGTGTTGTCAAAATAAATAAAGGGAGTGTTAAAGGGGGGTTTAAGGGAGGTGAAGGGTTAGAACTCGCATGGGTCCCACCTCACAAATATCCTCCAATGGGAGGTTATGTGGGGTGTGGGTCCCACCACTAACTTCCTCTTAGGGGATATAACCACCCAAATAAATAAAATGGTGCACAACCATTTTATTTATTTTTTTACAAATACCCATAAATTAACATTCAAACCGCAAAAAATGCAACTACAGTATAGGTCCCCTTAAGTGAATACCGACGCTGCGAGTTCATCGGTGTCCTCAGATTTCAATTCCAAGCACCGGTTCAAATGTTATAAAATTCTGAACGTACGTTTACTGAACATACCTGAAAAAAGTTTGTAAAATTAATATCAGTAACCCTCAACCCACTACGGTCAAGGTTAGGCTCGACCTAGGTGAAACACGCCCCAACGAACCCAACGGTACTCTCGGATTTTCAATCTGAGTTACCGTTTAGATGTTTTGAATTTTACAATAAAATAATTTTCATTTAATTATTTTATTTGCGGCCAAAAACAAACTTTTCCTGGTGGCTCGCGTAGGCCAATTTTAGTATCTTCTTAAATAAATCATGCCCTCACAAGTTCAGAAGTGGTCTCGGATTTTTAATCTGAGCTACCGTTTTTGATTTATAAGAATTTGAAAAATAAAATAATTTATTTAATTATTTTATTTACGGTTAATCCATTTTTCGGATTTCTCATAGGAGGCCCTTGCCGACTAAACATAAGTCGCGCCTAGGGTAATCCCGCCATCCTGAGAGCTACGGTGCCCTCGGATTTTTGATCCGAGCAACCATTCAAGAGTTATTCTACTTTTTTAGGAAAACTGCTTAAGTGCGTTAATTTAATCTTAACAAAACTTCGACGGATCATTCTGGGCACTCCGGGCCTCGGAATCAGGCGTCGTCAAAAACCATAGACATATAAAATTACAATGTATTTAAGAAAAAAATTCCTTGAAATTTTAGGGCTTTTACATTACTCCCACCTCAAGGATTTACGTCCCTGTAAAGATTCAACACACACTAGGGGAAACAAAAGTGGTACTGAGCACGCATCTGAGCCTTCTGCTCCCATGTGCTCTCATGGAGGTTGATGTGCTACCTGGGGTTTCCTTTTCACCGACCAAGGAAAACCCATCCCATAATTGTAAGTAAACCACAACCTTTTTTCTTAATACCGTTAATCCGTGTATGAACTGTGGTTGCCCGGTCCATACCCAAACTAACGTCGTAAGGCCTCAACGGTGCCACCAAGAGGTTCCAACCGAAACTATCGCCTCAAGGGTCAGATCACACCTGTCGGCGTATGTGTGTTTATTGAGTCTCCTCTCAATGGTATCTCGAGACGTGAGGGTCAAGTCAACGGTTTTTACCGGAAACTCTAGGTATGGGACAAGATTCGTTGAAGGAATGATTGGTACCTATGTCTATTGATATGGAAGCTCGTAGTAGACACAGACCATACCTCAAATCATTCTTAGAGCCCTTGGGTCACACTCCGTGACCACATGCAGCTATTCTCTTCCCCTGCCCTTCAGTTCCCTGAGCCTGGCGGGGACTACAAAGGCGGGTGGTTGTAACATGTCGAAATGTACACCACCTTATGATGCTCTCCAACCTCGGCTTCCACGTCTGCTGCTCTGTAGATTCATCTATCCTTAACACTTACTCTTCTTGAAACATTTTTCACGCCCAAGTCTCGGAGACCAGCGCCAGTTCGTATATTCCCACTTCTAACATTCCCTGGCTAAAACTGATCAGCCAAAGAACATTCAACCACAAAGGTTCTCTCTAGCACCCTAACATAAGTAGGAATTCATAGAAGAAAGAGTGCTTACTCGGATATCCTTAAACACACCTCTCAAAGAGGTCCATGCTCTAAATCACTAATCGTATCATAGTCATCAAGTACCAAGAACGATCGGTACACCTCGATGAATACTCAGCTACTGACATGTCGTCCTGCCGAAGCTGTATAAGCTATAGAAAACTCTCAGCCACCTCCTCAAGCCAGTCCTCAGCCGCATGTGAGTCGGGATCGCCTTGGAACCTGAGGGTTATCTGATGCTAAAACATGTGTAAGGCACTAAGTCAACATGCATCCTCTACCGGTACTGCCAGCTCTAACTGCTGACCAACAGGTAGTGATATAGCTGGCACACAACCCGAAGGTACTATCTCAGGAATCAGTCCACATACCGAAGCCTCATCACTATGCGGACCAACCTCATGGTCACTCACTAGGAAACACCAGTAGTTAAGATCACCATCTGCTCTACTATCTCTAAACTAGGTGTAGAACTCTAGCAATCTCCTCCATCCAGTCAATTGCTGCCTGGAAATCTGTCTCGCCTCATAACCTTGGAGGCCTCTACTGCTGGAACTTGTGCAAGGCGCTCTGCTAGCGCGCACCGTCCACTAGTACAGCTGGTGGCATCTGCTACCTAACAGGTGGTGGTGCTACTGGTACACCACCCGAAGGAGCCAACATAAAAAAGAGGGCCCTACACTGGAACCTCATCGCTCAGTGAGCCGTCATCGAGTACTCTCTCGGAAACTCCAACTGATTTTCTGCATGGAGACATCCTGAATAGATGCTACACTGTCAAACAATTTAAACCTGGTGAGCTGACCTAGTTTGAGCTAACTTAAAGAAAACTTTTGAAACACACACACAATCATTGTTTTTGTGCATTAAGTCGGAAATCAGTAGTCAGGGTCCTAGTGTACGGATACGTCGGCCGCCGCACCATCACTGGACTACCTGAACTCAAAACCACACATATTACCCTTAACACTATTGCTTCACATAAAGAAAATATCAGGGTACTAAGTTCTGCGGTAGAACTGACTCCTTTGATACCAATTTGCCATGACCCGTCCTCAGGGCCCGTGCCGTGACTACCCCATGCCCGCCTTCCATAGGCCAGGGGTTGGCGACTAGAACCAAAGGCATAAATCCCAATAAAAAGGGAAGTAATTGCCTTTATAAAATCAAACAACACAACAGAGTACAATCAGAACCTAACACTAAGTAAAGCAGTAAACAAGTGTGCTGGAAATACAAAGGGGCCAGAAATACAAGCCCAACAGAAAGGTACAGCTACAACTGAAAATAAAGAACAACTCAAAGGACAACAACTGAAAGGTGACAAGCAGCTCCTGGATCGTCCACCACAGATCCTACCTGAAGGGTAGGTATAGATGTCCTCCAGAGCACTCTGTGTTTGACCGTTCGTCCGTCTGTCTCCTCCGGGTACCGACTCGTCGTGATATCCACCTCTGGGTACCGTCCAGCTCAACAAGCCTCCACTACGATCAGTGCTATCTGTCATCTGTAACCAACACAACGAGGTGCGATCATAGCCCATGCAGAGGTGAGTATAATGATACTCAGTAGGGACCCCGATACCCTCAAGGTATAACTAAAATCCAACAAGGATAAACCACAAATAAAGATCTCAACAGATAACCTTTACTTAGGTGTATTCCCTTACACACACCTAATTTATCATGTAACCCATCTCAATCATGAGGACAAAAAGGTTATGAAATCAATGGATAACCACTACTTAGGTATATGCCGATACATACACCTAAATTATCAAGTGACCCATCTCAATAATGAGGTAAACACAAAAGTAATTGACTCAGCTCAACACAAGATTTAAACATGATGTCGAAACCAAAACTGCTGGAGAACTCCTCCTCTGTTGAGAACGGTAGTCCTATCACGACTCCGAGGAGCGACTCACAAACCATAGACTACTGAAGTACTCCTCCTATCAAGTACTGTGGGTCTGCCACCTCAC
This sequence comes from Viscum album, assembly GCA_963277665.1. Lineage (NCBI taxonomy): Eukaryota > Viridiplantae > Streptophyta > Magnoliopsida > Santalales > Viscaceae > Viscum > Viscum album. The sequence goes on along the minus strand of OY728167.1, from coordinate 277,660,316 downwards.
AAAGTAGTGCTCCCCGCCATGGGTCTGCCACCTCACACAGTAGTGCTCCCCCTCGTAGCCTACAGAGGTACTCCTCCTATTGAGTACCACGGGTCTGCCACCTCACAATGTAGTGCTCTTCCGCCATGGGTCTGCCACCTCACAAAGTAGTGCTCCCCACTGGGCTATACAGGTCACTCCGAATCGAATCAGACAAGCAGTCATCAGGTGCACAGCTACTAGGACTCTAAACTCCGTACTCTCATCTCCATAAGCATCTGTTCCCCAACCTACTGGTCGATACTCCAAGTATCACAAAGGACTGCCTCATCATAGGGGTCTCAACGCAACAGACGGCGCGTCAATCGGACGCCCAGTCTGTGAGTTATTAGCCTTTTTGTCTCTAGGGCCCAGTTGGTTTCGTGAATGAACCAACCTGACCGTATCAAAATTATACCCCGAACTCACATAGGGTATACTCATAGGGACTGTTTCTGAACATGATCACCAACTCCGCTGACGGTTCTTCAAACGGTCGTTCGGTCTGAAAGTTATCAGCTTTTCCTTTCTAGGGGCCCGGTTGGATTTCGGGTACAATCCAACCTAGCTATATTCCAACTGCGTCCCAACCTCAAGTGAAGAATTCAGAAGAACCTTCTCATCAATAGAAATCCAACAAAGTCGAAGGCATGTCAATCTGACATCCAGTCCTTAAGTTAAGTGTTTCCGCTTCGAGAGACCAGTTGGTTTGGGGTTCGAACCAACCTGGTCGTACTTCAAATGACACCAGTTAACCAAACCCGTCACACCATTGCGATCCATACAGAAAAACACACAATATGGACTACCCATTGGTCCAAAATGGATAGTCGGTGAAAAAGTTGCATTTCACTGCAACATGCGCGAACCGGGCCTCATGGGGCCCACGCCTTGACAATGACTTCAATATCCAAAATTGGTCTTGAAACATTCGTCTTAATTCCAGGGTCGCAACCTTGTAGACGGTTCGACATTCCGACACCATATTAGAGAGATATGTCTGATACAAGATCCCGTAATAATAATAATAATATTATTATTCGGTGTTTCGTGGGCCCGAGCAATGAACCAGAATTTAGTATTCAACATTAGACTTGAATCGACCGTATTGATGTCAGGATTATATCTCCACTGACAGCAATCCAATCGGACGTCGCACGCATGAGTTATGGCGGGTCAAAGATTTAAATATAATATTAAATCTATTATTTTCCGACCGCTTCAGGTACCCGATCCAAAAACCAGAAAAACACATCCAATATTGGACTCATAAATTCCGTCTCAATGTCAGTTTCACACTTCCGCAGATGGTTCGTGAAACCGAGGTCGCACGAAGAAGATACAGTCAAAATAGTGTTTTATCAACAAAATTAATAATAACAATATTTTATTATTATTATTAATTATTTACTTATTTATCTTTCTAACCCCAAAATAAATCACTATTATGGACTCCTTGCATGCTGGAATTCATCCCCAAAACCCCCATTTATCATTTATTTCTCTTTTGATTTTATCCCCACTATTATCTTATAAATCATCTCTCTCTCCAATCTCATTTTCTCTTCCACGATCATGTTCTCCCAATTAGATCCCCAATCACCCGACCTCCTTCCACATGGATTGAACAGCCACCACCTTTCCTGCCCGCCGCACCGCCCCACCGCCCCGGCTACCCACGCCGGCGTGCCTCAAACTATCCGTATCTCCTGGCCCAACGTCCGCTCGTCGTGCCACCTCCCGTTACCACGCACCCGACCCCATACCGCCGCACATCAAGAACTAGATGGTGGTGGGTCCGAACTTGTTCGTAGTCCGTACCAACCATGTTAGTAGTTCGAATAAACACCCAACAGAATATTCTTCCATTCTTGACAGAATGAATCATGTAAACTTAAATAAACAAAAACCCCCTACCTCGAAATTGACGTCGCACGTCGTCGAGTCGTGGAAGACGGACGTCATGGTAGTCGGGCGTCACGGAAGAACGGTGTCGTCCCATCAACAATGGGGGAGTTGTTGACGTAACCTATTATTTCCCGCGGTGGTGTCTCCCCTCTTAACGTTGAGGAAGAATAATTTTGGAGAATGAAATGCTTCGGGTTCTTCGATTCATGGATCTTTCTTCGCATTCTTCGTTGAAGAGCTCTCCCTTTCAATATCTCCAACGTGCTCCGAACACCGCAAGTGCCAAAACAAAATAATAGCCTAAGCTATTATTTTATTCTCCCATGATATAACATTGCTATCAAATTCAAATTAATTCAAAAACACTATTGAATTAATTATGGTATTTTAGTTGGAAGCTTTAATGGAAGGGAGATGGAAAGGATCCACATTATTAATGGGATGTGTTGTCAAAATAAATAAAGGGAGTGTTAAAGGGGGGTTAAGGGAGGTGAAGGGTTAGGAATCATGTGGGTCCCACCACACAAATATCCTCACATGGGAGGTTATGTGGGGTGTGGTCCCCACCCCTAACTTCCACTTAGTGGATATAACCACCCAAAAAAATAAAATGGTGCACAACCATTTAATTTATTTATTTTTACAAATCCTAATAAATTAACTTTCAACTCGCATAAAACGAAACTGCGGTAAAGGTCCCCTTAAGTGAATACCGGCACTGTGAGTTTATCAGTGTCATCATATTTCAATTCTGATCACCGGTTCAAAAGTTATAAAATTCCAAACATACGTTTATTGAACGTAGCCGATAAAAAGTTTGGAAAATTAATATTAGTCACCCTTGACCTACTGCGGTCAAGGTTAGGCTCGACCTAGGTGAAACACGCCCCAACTAACCCAACGGTACTCTCAGATTTCCAATCCAAGTTACCGTTTATAAGTTATGAATTTTAAAATAAAATGATTTTCATTTAATTGTTTTATTTGAGACCAAAAACTATCTTTTTCTAGTGGATCGTGCCGGCCAAAGTTAGTATCTGCTTAAATAAATCATTCCCTCACAAGTTCAGAGGTGGTCTCGTATTTTTAATCCGAGCTACCGTTTGTGAGTTATAAGCATTTTAAAAATAAAATAATTTATTTAATTATTTTATTTACGGTTAATCCATTTTTGGGATTTCTCATAGGAGGCCCGTGCCGACTAAACGTAAGTCGCGCCTAGGGTAATCCCGCCATCCTGAGCGCAACGGTACCATCGGATTTATGATCCGAGAAACCATTCAAGAGGTATTCCACTTTTTTAGGAAAACTGCTTACGCACGTTAATTTAATCTTAACAAAACATCGACGGATCATTCTGGGCACTCCAGGCCTCGGAATCAGTCGCCGTCAGAAACCATAGACTGATAAAATTCCAATGTACTTACGAAAAAACAATTCCTTGAAATTTCTGGGCATTTACAATGCATGATTATTTTTTAAAAAACATCTTAATACGAATTTAATTTAAGATAATCAAGACTCATAAAATTCATGAACAAAATCTAGAAAATTTGTATAATGATAAGGAGAAATAAAGTGATCTAAATCAATGAAATGTGAATGATATTATATATATATTAGTAATTGATGAATTTAATTGAGTCTATTAGTGTGCTACTATATATATTATGTTAATGACCATTTCTATAGCCTATGAAGGAAAAACAATGTCATAAAACTAAGGTATTACACTAAAAACATGATATTTCATACAATTAAGATTTATGAATATGACTGCATAACTCATATTATTAGAATTTTGAAAGATTGTTTCAATGATATTTCTGCATTTGAAGGACCATTAAACAATCAGGTCAATATTTAATGGTTCTCAGTGTTTTACAATCTATGTGGAATAGAATAACTACTTCTATTCAAAGATCTACGAAAGTTAAATTCTTTTTAATGAAATAACTTTTGGTCAGCATTATGATGTATGATGTTTTGATGCCAGATGGAGGTAAAAATCAAATTTATATCAAATACTAAGATGCTACACATAAAATTACTAAGGATGAATCCTATAATTAACTTTATTTGTATTTAGGAATTTATTTATTAGTTAAATATAATAGATTTTTAAGACTATATAGTAAGATACAAAAAAAATAATGAAGATAAAATAATATATGAATTCAATGAGAAAGGACACACAAAGTATAACTATTATATGACTAAACAAAAAAGGAAATATAACTATAAAAGAAAAGGTAATAAAGTAAGGAAGAATGACTTGCGTGATACTTATGATTGATGTAGTGAATCAACTATAAAATTTGTTTCAAATCATGAAAATAAAATGTTAAATTAATGTCTTATGTCTCATGCGGACGAGGTACACACTTCTTACTCTCAAAATACTGATTTAGAATATTTTTCTAATGATTAAATTAATAAATATTTTTTTTGATTGAAGAAGAATTTTAATTTTTATTAATGGTGTATACAGAACATATAAAATCTTTTGAAACTATATATACCAATAATAAATTTTTATCAAAAATGATTTTATATTTAAAATCTAATTATTTAAAAAGTTTTATATTTTTTAGAAAAAAAATTATGGAATTAATAGAATAATTGAATAAATTAAAAAATATTTTAGAATTATTATTAAAAGGAGAAATATATTTATATAAAATTCTTATAAAAATGAAATTCATAATTGTGAAATTGAGATTCGTAGTAATGGAGAAAACAAAAATTGATTACAAATTATTTCTCTCCTAGTTCAAAAAGAAAAGTCATATGTACTGTTAAATGGTTTCACTATAGAATAAATGGTCATTATGAAAGTGAATTATTTTCAATAAAACTACACTTTTCTTGTATAAAAACTTTTCATTGTTCAAAATAATTCTGTTTTCATTAATTATGAAGTCTATTCTCAAAGAAAACAAATTTTTTACCTAAATTTTTAGTTTCTCAAACCGTCAACTCAAAATAATATTTGTAAAAAAATGAAGATTTTTTAATATCTTGATAGTGTAAATTAATGTAATTCTTTTTTATATCATTAATTGGATTCTTGAAAATTATGAAATTTTCATTATATTTAAATTTTTTAATATTTGAAATAGAAACATCATTAGATATGGAAAAATTAATCGAGAAATTAATTTGTTATGTAAATGAATATAATAAAGTAAATAATATTATAAAATTAATAATAAAATAATAATGTTACTAAAAATATAAATAATTAACATATATTTGTTATTCAAGAAGACAATGAACACATGTGAAAATTAGGGCTTGTGGTTAGTGTTTTTTCTTAAAACATCATTCTTCTATAAACATGATCTTTTATGCACCTAATTTATTTCTAATGGTTTTTATAATAAAATATTACATATTTTATCATAAATAGTTAATAATTAATAAGATTCCTATTTACAATTCATCTACATCATCCAATTAGAGATATGATTCAATAGATACCAATTTAATAAGGATTATTGTTTTAATATCATGTTATTTGGAATTGTTTATGTCTAGATTTCCATTTTATAAAATTATTTAATAAATTTATAATAAAACCAATTAGGAGTATTCAAATGTGTTTATTTGTAAAATTTTCAAGAAATAGTACAATTTTTCACACTTTTGTATATAAAATGATTGAGGAAATAATGTTTCAAAAATGTGATGTCATTTCTCTCGTTAGTTAAAAACCCTTTTCCATATCTATATTTTCAAAAAATTATTTGAGAGAATTTTTTCTTATTCACCAATGATTTTAAAAATTAATTTTTACCCACTTTTTACTTTTAAAAAAATATTTTATAGGGAATATTTTTAATTTTTTATGAAAATGATACTATTTACCTTTTACAGAATATGTGGAAGAAATCATTTTATTAATGTATAAGTAATGAATGTTATTTTCCACATTCTTGAAAATATTTTTCCTTTAATATTCGAGGTATAATTTCTTAAGAAATTATGGTTATTTTTTAAAATTTTTGTTTTTCCGAAATTATTTTCCAAGAGGAATGTTTTTTTTACTTAAATGTTCATTCAATATTTTCAATGGAATTTCTATTAATCATTTAAACCAACCTATAATTGTATCAAATGATTCTTAATTCTTTATATATCTCTCCCATGTGAATACCTATCTTACCCTACATTTTATTAAAGGGGTATTACATGAATTATCTTCATCTCTTAAATTAATTCATTATGAAATTTACTTTGAATATTATATGAGACTTGATTTCGAAACCCATTTTATTTCCATATATAATTCATATTGTAAGATTGATAATTGAACTCCATCCAATAAAATACAAAGATTATGAAAATTTTATGATGGTTGTTCCTATATTGAATTTCAATGCATTCGATAATGTTATACTCACATGATACATCATGTGTGGGATTAGGTAGAAAACCTAATATGCTATAGGACATTATCCACCATGGGATATTGTTTGTAGAATAATCTGTGAATCATTTGAAGTAATTTTTTATGTTACATATACATTCTGTGTTATTCCATGAACCTATGATAAAATTATTTTTATGTTATTCGTATATGTGATTACTCATGTGCCTTCCCGTTAAGGATATTATGTAATATATTCAAATCACATGTTATGTTTCCTTATATTGTCTATTAAATTACTAAACGATTCATCTCTCCCATTTTTTATATATGTTCTACATGTTGCCCTTGTACTTTTAGGAGATTTAATGTATTTAATACCTTATTATGTAAAATAAAAAATTAAGGATTTCATGATTTAGTTTCTTTGATGTATTATGGTTCTAATATTACAAAGATATATAGAATCATGATCATTGAGTTTTAAATTGTGGATTTTTTTTCAAATATCATGTAATAATAAGTGACTACGGAATGCGTATCTGTAAAAAAAGGTCTACCTACAGGAACCATCGAACCAAAACATGCACAAATAATAGACCAGCTTTATCCTGAATTTTCATTACAATAAAGAAATTTATAACAAAATGGTAATTTAAAATTATATAGGAATGATAAATTGTATTTTATTTATTAATATTGTACTACACTATATTTATAAAAAAATATGTATTATAAAGGTGGTCTTAATTTATAAGAGTAATGATTGGACATGGGGTAAGCGTGCAGGTTAAAATCATATTTCATTTCAAGAATTTATATTCTAAAATTATATTGATGAAATTTATATAGATATTAACTTTTAATAACTACATATATTCTCTTCCTCTGGTTATTCCTAGAAGTTTGTTCTAATATTATATTTTTCCTCTCATCCAGAATTTAAATGTTCAATAATTATTTTTAAATAAAAGACACCCTTATTTCCCATTTGGGAGTTGAACTATTTAATCCAGGTTCATAATCTTAACAACTATATTATAAATGTTTTTATAAATACATTAATTTTTTTTAAATAGTTAATTTTTACTAACTTTTATTTATATAATATTACATAAATGGAAACCTTTAAAAAGTTATTTCTGACCAATTCATTTTTGACATTAGTCAAAATTCTGAAAAGAATATTCTCTCTTAATGAATATGGTATGAATGAATTTTCCCACCATCGTAAATATTCATTGATTTTATTCTTTGTTTTATATGTTTTCATGGTTATTTTCTATAAAAATAGTGTTCCAATATTTGGGATGTCTAATTTTTTAATGATATCACCAAAATGACATTCTACCTATTTTAAAAAAATGTACAAATGATCTTTTAGAGGTATTTCTATGTAATATAAATATCATATAAGAATTTGTATTCTAAACAATGGATATGATCTTATGATGAAATTCATGTTTTTTATGGATGTCTTTTGATGAGTATGATGATTTATGGATAATCCTATGAAACCCATTTCATTCCAATTAGTTAATTAGGGTATTAATAAATCATTATGAAAATAAATTATTTTCCTCTACTTATGCTATAATGAAATGATGGTGTGTTTTGGAAACACAATTATTTTCCACGGGTTTTGATATGGTGAATGTTTTATGATCTTTTGGCATGCATATGTATGGTGTTCATTATATGATTCATGGGTCTAAAATTATATATCACTACAATGTCTAGGGTAAATAATGATACCCCATGTGATAATCGAGACAAGAGTGGGGACTAAACCCAGTTCAGAAAGGGACTATGTTCACAATGATAGTTTTGGGATTGATCATTGACTATGTAAATGATTGAATAAACTGTGAACTCAATCCAATATGATACTATTAGAAGTGTTATTTTAAAAAGTAACTGAATTTATATTATTATTTGTATAAAAACCTATTCTTGTACTTATGATATGTTCTCAAGCCTCATTATAAAATATTGTAGATTTTCCCCTCATATAACTAGAGTGTTTTTTATGAAAAAACAGTGTTCCATGATTTATGACTACAGATATTTGATTGATTGTGAATGAAATTATTATGTATTGATCATGTATTCAAACCCATATATTTGTGTTCAATTTTGACTATTGATTTATATCTACTTCATTTAGTATTACTAAGCATATGAGCTCAATCATTCTTATGTATCAAATTTCCCCAAGATATGAAAATGGAATTATGTATGAAATTTATATTAATGGTATAATGAGATAAAATCATTTTGTGTTTTGTTGATTCTAATTTTTGAAATATGTTGATAATGTATCTATTCTCCAAAGGAAATGATCCATTACATTCCTAGGGTGTATTATGTTATAAAATGTATTAAATACTGATATATCATATAAAAATATTTATATATATAATTATTGGGTCACCTTATTTGGTATCAGAGAAGGGATTAATTATTTTTAGACATTAGGATTAGAAAAATATATTCTTAACCCTTTCGGATAATCCTATGTATAGGAAAACCTCATCAGTTAGGATGTATAATGGATTGAATTTGTATAAGAAATATATCCATGTATGGTTACTGGTATGTGGATATTGATGTTGAAAAAATGCCCTTAAGGGTAAAAACTCTCAAAGTGTAAGATTGGTTATTAACTAGATCATCACCAGTTCATAAGAGTGGGCCTAATACTGAACTCCATCTTTGTCACTCTTATGGGATATTATTTTTTTAATTTATATTCTCCTTAAGAACCATCATTATGAATGATAGGATAGAGCCTATGAAAAACTATGATTATCCGTAGTGATATTAGATGAACATAAAGATTCATTAGCTGATATAAGGTGTTACATTTTTAGAAATCAGCAGAATAATTTTAAGAATCATATGACATTTTTACATAGATTTCTTATTTTCAATACACACACTATTTATTTTTGGTTTTATTCAATGGATATAACCAAGCTGAATTGTGTGAAACAATTCATGTGGTTATCAATAGAATGAAAAATACTATTGAGAAACCAAATGATATAGTGTTTGGGATGAAAAATATTTTCCTTTTCTCGCCCAACTCACATTATATATGAATAGAAACTTGAATCATGTTGAACTTCTAAACAGAGAAAGGAATGAATTAATCACTCTTATGTCATTTATACATAATCCACCACCTCCCTTAAATGATTCCATTTATCCATTTATTGTAGGGAAATTGATTAATTCTATATAAAGGATATTATTTTCCCCTACTGTTTGACCATGATAAGGTTATACTTCTTAATCAACATTTATAAGGTAAATATGGTAAATTGTGGACTCCTATCAAGAATATGAGGCAAGATTCTCAAATTGATACCATATCTTGGGAAGAGTTTATGAAGTTATTTTTCAAAATAATTTTCCACAAACTGTTTTTACACAAATAAAATGACAATTTATAGATCCAAAGAAAAAATATGTCAAATCTAGTAGTTTCTATTAGGAAAATTTCATTAAAATTTCAATGTATTAATTTAAATTTATAATCAATCTGAACTGGAATAATTACCAATAATTTAGTGGCTTGAGAGTTGGTCTCATAAAGGAATTGGATATAAGAGACTTTGAAATCAAAGAATAATTCCATCAATTTTCTCCCATTATAAAATTAAGTATTATATACTCTCATTATTCTCATAGATTTGGAAAAACAATGGGAATGGAGAAATTTTATGGAAATTAAAATAAAAAACCCCATGGAAGAATGAAAACTAAACTAAATTCTTGTAAATTATGAGGTAGTAATCATGAAATAAACTATCTTATGGGGTTTGGTAATTTTTTAAAGTGTGGAAAAGAAGGATATCAAGATAATATTCAAAATGTGATTTGAGGAGGCCACTCAATGATGGTGTGAAAGATAAAATGAATGTGTCAATGATAATCTAATGCTTTAATTCAATGGTGAATATAAATTACAAAAAAAAGGCTCAAATATACAGGTTAATAAAAAATATATGTATTTGAAAAATATTAATTTGTCATAAAAATGGAATTATTATGTGATCAAACCTATTTATGTGAATTATATGAATGAACTGGTGAACTGGTCAAAGGTATACAAACCATCCACTCTATAATTGAAAATTTATTATTTTATTTTTGTCTCTAACAACTATTTTATATATAATGAATTCATTAAGGGTATAATATCACCAACACACTGATTTTATGTGGAGTTATTCATAAAATAATTTAATGGTATGATGATAATATCTCAAGATTATATCTCCTCTCCGATAGTAGATTGTGGGAATGATCTTCCGGGAAATATTCTGATTCTCCCTCTAGTTAAATTTTATTTTACTTTTGGAATGGATAAGATCACTCTATATACATCCCATATCATTTTCCAAGGATGTTTTGTCACATGTTATATTATGAATTATCCTATTATTGGATCTTTATGAAATAATGAATATGAACTTCCAATGAAAATTAATTCTATGTTATGTGTATTACAACCTATTAATTAGGGATATTTATCTCAATTAATTGGTGATCAAACTATTAATGAAATATATTATTATTATTCAGGATTATGATGATATATTTTTTGGATACATTTCAATTCATCCCCCGCAATCTTGATTATTATTATTCTTTATAACTGATACCATTTCTACTCTTATTTCAAGGAATCTGTATAAAATTACCTAGATTGAGTTACCACAATTTCATAGGAAACTCTTGGAGAATATTGGTAAAAGATTTATATTCCTGACCACAACATCAATTCATGTACATGTTCTTTTTTTTATGAAAAAATATTTCTCAATGCATCTTTATTTTTATTATTGAGGCCATGACAAGATCATTGTTAAGAACATATATCATATACCTTGTATTGATGAATTGTTTGATCAACTATAAGAAACTCTATACATTTCCAACATTGAACTTCATTCTACATATCATTAATTGAGGGTCGAGCGTGAGGATATACCGATTACAACTATTTGAATAAGGTATGGTCATTATGTATTTATAGTGATTTCATTTTGATATACCAATTCCTCCACTATATTTAGGTATTTAATGAATATAGTTTTTATATATTACCTCGATTGGTATTTTTAGTCTTTTAAGATGATGTTTTTATATATATTGTGAATAGGGAAGAGAATGATGATTATTTGACGAATTTATTGATGACATGAGGGATGGAGAAGTTTTAGTCTAAATTTAGAAAGTGTGGATTCTGGTATTTATTTGATTCTCTCTTGGGTAATATAATCTCATGTGAGGGTATATCGATAGGTATTTAATATAAAAAAATCCGAAATGGATCATACCAACAATAGTGACTGAAATCCCTAGGTGTCTTAGATTGTCTAGATACAATCGATTCATTGTTAGGCATTTATCTTGGCTCTCCAGTCAACTTACATAGTTAACTGATAGATGAGACAAGTTCTATTAGATAGATTAATGTGATGAAAAGTTCAAGGAACTGAAGAGTAGGTCGGATAATGGACCTCTACTCAGAGTCCCCTATAATGGAAAAAGGGTTTTGGATCGATATATTTGCCTCAAATAAGGGGTTGGGATGAATCCTTATGAATAATGATATAGTTATAGGTTATGACTCATGTAATTTGAACTATCATAATAAAAATTACCCAAATCATGATTTCCAATTGGCAGGAGAAAATTTTTCATTAAAAATATGAGGGAATTATATTTTTTGTGAACATTTTGATGTATATATAATGAAAATTAGTTGTTGACATATACATTAAAATAAAAATCTTTAAATATTCTCCAAAGGATATGGATGGATTTCATTATTGATTTGGAATACCCAATCCATTACCGCATTGTGAGGGAAAAAGGTGGTTGATTCTCTGAGATGGAAATAACATGCTATTTTTTCCATGATATAGACTCAATGAGATTACAGACTTATGGATTTTTATAATATGGATAATTAAATCATAAATAAAGTGGATATATCTTATTCTTATCAGATGAATGTTCAACCATCTATCCATGTGGGGATTCAAAAAGAAAATAAGTAATATTTTCAATTACATAAGAAGGTGACAAATGCTCCTAAGTTCATAAGTGATTTTATTAGATAATAAATTTCCGAACACATGTATGTGTCCCTTGAATAAAATATTTTATGAATGAATAAATGGATGAATCATATAGTTCATAAATATCTATTCATATTAAATATATGATTATATATAGTGATCTGAAAGAGAATTTCACATGGAATAACATAAATAGGGATATTACATTGTATGTTTCCCTTTTCAAGGTATGGAAACATGTTAAGGCTATTCGATTGAAGGATAAAGGGATATTACAAACATTACCCATACCTATATAGAAATTAGAAAAAATCAAGGTGTATTTTGTAATAAAACGCCCAAAGAAACCTAAAATGAATAATTTTATTTTGTTTCTACTCAATACCCTTATGAATTTATCACATTTCCTTATAAAAATAGATTATTTTTTCTAGATAAAATTTCCATAATATACATATGAAAGTTCTTGGGTTTTGGGAGAATTATATTTTATTATATTTTATCAGGTTATGAGGTTTACCACAATGTACAAGAAAAGTATTTAGAAATATTGGAATATAGAATCGAACATTAGCAGTTCATATCATCCTCAGATAGAGGGTCAGTCTAAGAAGATCACGTAACCCCTATAGGATATGTTGATAGAATGTTTTATGGATATAAAATATGGTTGGGATGTAGACCATTATCTTTTTGATTTTTATTAAAACAAAATATTTCTCCAATGCATTCAGATGGCCCCTTATAAATCCCTATATGGAAAGAAGAGCATAACTTCAATGTGTTTGGATGAAGTAGGAGAAATAAATAATTTTATTCTAGAGATCAATAAGGAAGTTAAAAATAATGTCGAAGCCATTTAGCAGAACATCATGGGAGCTTAGAGCAAAAAACATTATGTTGACAATATTAATTTCGATCTAATGTTTGAAGTTTCTGACATTGTATTCTTATAAATATCACCTTTAATGAATCCTTAGAGATTTGTAAAAAATGAAAAGCTGATACATGTATATATCAATCCCTTGGAAATTATTAATTTTATCTAGATGTATTTATTTAACATCGAACTTCCACTGAATCTCTCTTAGGCTCATGATGTGTTTCATTTATCTCTCTTGAGGATGCACATACATGATCATCATTTATACAGAACTCAGAGGTCATACCACTATATTATGATCTCTATTATGAGGGAAAAAATGTGGAAACTCTATAATAACTATATCAATGTTTTATAACATCAACACTCACTTGCACCCCATTTTTTTGGTGAAACCATAAATTTGAGGAAGTAATATGGGAACTTTAAGATGCGATGAGAAATAAATATCATATTTTTTTATCAGAGTGATAATATTTCAAGGGATAAATTATTATAAGGGTTAATAATGTAAGACACCAAGATTTTATGTCATAGTTATTCTTATTAATTTTATATTTTTAAATATTTTATTACAAACAGCACCATGTTTAAACAAAGCATGATATACTAAAAAAATATTATTATTTAATGTGACATTTATATTACAGCTATTGAATTGGAGGATATGAATAAACCATAAACAATTTGAAAAACTATTTTCTATAGTTTTATAAAATTATTTCATTGGGTTTCAATTGGTAAAAATTTAAAATAATATCATTTGATGGTAATAATAATTGATTTTTCATAAAAACCAGTTTTTTAGACCAAATGTGTTTTTATCTTAATAATTTAAATTAATATATTTTTATGAATGATTTTATATAAATGTGTAGATTTAAAATTAAAATAAATATCTTATATTCATATAATTATTTTTGAAAATAATAGTGTAAAAATAAATTCTGATTTATGCAAATATGCATTTTCCTAAAATTATTTTATGGAGTTTTTAGAAATTATTTTAAAATGAATTTATTCTAATTATAAAAAATTAATATTGTAAAATTGATTAAATATTTTAATTCATCCTATTTAATATAATTTCATATGATAAAAGTGATTTTATTGTAATAAATAATAGTAACCGAAAAAAATTGTTACCAAGGTCAGTGTAAAAATGGATTTTTTGGTTGGGTTAAATATGAGATAAGGGTAAAATTTCCTATTAAGCTTGTATAAATAATATTGGTTGAATATACTTCGACCATATATTATCCTAACATTGAATTAATGTCAATATTTTCCTATTTCACATTAAATAGACATTATATTATTTAAATAATTTATTTAATTCCATTTGTGTCTCTCCCTCACTTATAAAAGTTAACATCTTTACCTCTATTATTATAACAAATTGATCCATCTAGATCATCTGATACCTAGTCAAATAATTATTATATTCCTTCCCTTAATTATTGAAATTATATTATTAACCTATGACCATACAAGGATGTTTTATGGTGTGATCCCAATGAGGGTTTTAATGAAGATGTAATCATTTTACATGATTTATTCAATGTTTATTTCTTATTTTACTTCTTATTAATATGTTTTATCCATTATAAAATAATTAATTCTATATGACATTTATAATAATATATTATTATGATTATGAGACAAAATTTTTCAACCTCATGTCCATGAAATCAAAATTAAAGCATTGCTTGTGTTTTTGTGCGAACTACTCCCTCCATGTAGTGATATGATTCATTTTTTCATCACCATCATTCACAGTTTTTATTAGGATATATTGAATGACATTATTTTATATTTATGATATAATTATTATCATTTAATTATAATATCTTATCTGTTTTCTTACCTTCCCATATTTTGGAAAATGATAACATCACTCGTGCAGACGTGTGGATTACCACCTCCACGAAGATATGTGATTAATTTTTCAATTATTTTTTTTAATAATGTTAATAAAAAATACATTTAATTAATATATATTATATTTATGATATAATTATTCTTTTATAAATTACAATTACTTTTTACCTCTCTTTTCTTTCATCCATCAGAATGTTAAAACATCAATCGTGTGTATGGGAAGACAACCACCTCCACCAGGTGATATAATTCATCTTTCATGAGAAATTTTCATTAATGGTTACAAATGATTATATAATTTATAATTATTATAATTATTTCATGAATAAAATTTATTAAATGATGAAACTATAACCAAGGTTCATGTACTAGAACCATCAAATTGAAACATGCATGGAAAACAATCCAATTTTCACATGAATGTTAATTTTAAGGATGAATTTGATTATAAAAAATTAATTTGATATTATAATGGAATGATATATATAAATTTATTTCCTAATATTTTTGTATATTATATTTATAATAAATATACATTTATTTTAAATGAGTTTTTAATTCATAAGAAGATAAATGGTACATTATGTAAGGGTTTATGTTACAATCTCATTTATTTTTGGGATTTTATATGGAAAATTTATATTGATTATTATTTTAGTGTAATAGTACATTTTTTCTCCAGATTGGTACTAAAAATTATCAATCAAATTAATGAATGTTCGAACTTATTTCATTTTTGAGTGACATATTTTTTAATAAACGTTCCTGATCTTCAAAAAAAATTATAGATGTTTTTACCTATAAATTAAATATTGAGAAAATTTATTTTTTATTACATATTACTTTATATAATTTGTTTTAAAAGGAATAATTTATAAATGTTTTCTAAACAAGTAATTTCATGAATCCTTAAAAAAGTTTGAAGACAATTTTATCTTTTATCATATATGCTATGAACAAATTTTCCCATAATAATGAACATTTTTATTTCAAGATTAATTTATATGTTTTCATGGATATTTTAAAAGGAAATTTTTTCACCAATATTATATTGAACGTTTTTTATTTTAAAATAATAAAAGAAAGGGAAATTTTCCCTATTTTCACGAAAATTTCAAATTTCCAATTTAGATGTATTTTTCATCAATTTACACATCCTTTGAGGATTATTACTATTCACTTTTGATCTGATATTTCGATAACATGAACTCTATTTATCTAGATATCATATTAAGATGACGATTATCATTGGATGATTATATGATACTCATTTATTTCCCATTGGATAATTAAATTATCAAGAAACATTATGAAATCTGTTTCTTTTCCATGGGATATATTATGATGAAATTATGGAATGGTTATGAAACTAATTAACTTTACATACGTTATGATAATGTTAATTTTTTATGATCATAGGTAAATCATATTTATAGTATTAATTATGTCACATATTAGACCAAAATTATATATCTCTCCAATGTATTGTGTAAATAATGATACCTCATGAGTTAATATGAACTAGAATGGGGAAGTAAACCGATTTTAGTAAAGGGATATGACATGGTAGTGATCCTAGACATAGTAAATGATTGAATGTGGAGTTAACCCAATCCACTATGATAGTCATGGAAGTGAGCCTTGACTGAGGAAATAAGTTTCTATACATATGTGTAAACAAAAATCCTATTTCTTATTATTATGATATCTTCTCATGGATGACGAATGTTTATTGATGATTTGAAACTATTATGACTTATATAATTTTTTGAGACAAATCCAAATACCATGATTGATGATTAAATATCTTTGATTTATTAGGTATGGCTTTCTTAGGTTATGATCATGTCCTCATACCCTTATGAGTATTCCCACTTATGATCATTGATTTTATCTCTTATGTTTACCCTTACTAAAAATTTGATATCAACCTTTATTATATATACATTTTCCCTAGATTATGAATAATGTTATTATGTTATAATTTTAAATGAATGGTACTATGGGAAAATATATTTTTTTGATATGTTTATGATATTTAATAAAATAAGTTAATGATATATCTAGTCTCCAAAGACACTAATACATTACTGTATATGATGGGTATTGTTACGAAATTTATTGAATATACATCTAAAATGATGAAATATTTATATATGTAATTATAGGGTAACCCTAATATTATAAAATATTTTTACTCGATTTTTCATGGACACCTGATGTATGAATAATTCATGTCAGACTCTCAGTAAGTGTTTAATGGTTACATAAATTTGGGTGGAATCTATCCCATGTAATTTTTCGATACCCTCAATTATTTTCACCCGCCCATGGTGATCATGAATTCTATTTGTACATTCTGATGAGATGACCTAGCTAAAATTTCTATTTTACCTGGGTTATTTCATTACATGCATTCCATGAATAGTAATGTAAGAACCCGTTTTTTACTGTAAAAGAATTTTTAATATTCTTGATGATATTCCAGAGCAGCGCCTTTAGACGGCGTGCGATTTCGAGCCCCGGAGTGGCCGAAATTAAATTTTTAGTGCATTCACACTGGAAACGCCAAATAAATGGGAAAACTCCTAAACGGTGCACCAGATCAGGGATCCGAGTGTACGGATGGGTCCGGAATGGGGTGTTTACCCTTGGAATGACATAAAACATGTCAGCGCGAGATGTTTGGACCCCTTGCCCGCTTTTGGAACGTTAAACTGATTAAATAAATTAATTCATTCATTTAATGTTGAAATGCAGGTATATCATAAACGGTGGCATGGATTGGAAAATTGAGGGCAATGTTGAGTTTGGAGCATGCCGTTTACCGTAGGAGGGGTATAAGTTTCACGGGCGCGGGCCGTTTGTGAAAAATGGCCCCAGGGGCGTTTTCATAATTTGGCAGCCTCGGGCGCTAAGTTTAATAACATTTGAACGGGGTCTTGGATTAAAATTCTGAGACCTCCGTTGTGCTCGGGAGGTGGTTTTTACCCTATGGGAGGCTTAACCTCGACTCCGCTGAGGGTTCAGGTTTGGGCCGATGGGCGGGTGGTTAAGCATTTTTATTTAAATGCTTAACTCACCCCTCCCTCTTGCTCTTCCCCACCAGGACAGAACCAAGAAGGAAATCCTCCCTCTCCTCCTCCAGCTCTGGAGAACTAGCTCCAGCAAGGCGCGGCGTGGCGGCGGACTCCCCGTGAAGCTCTAGGCATCGCCCAAGAGGTAGGAGGTTTCCGTTGCGTTTTCATTCCCGAGCATACCATTGAGTCAAATTTTATGTGTCGATTTGATGTTAATCCTTAAAAAAATCTCTTAGATGCGTAGTATACATTTTTATCTTTCCAATGCATATTTCGGAATCAAAATCAGGTGCTCGGAGTAGGCCGGGGTTGATCGTCGAAGGTTGCGGGATTTTCCGGCGGTCCGGAGAGCCTTGGCGCGGCAGCGTGGCGCTCAGTCGGCATCGCGGGTGTCTGGTGGAGCGACTAGGTGAGGCCGGGGCACGGCGTGCCTTCAGCTGAGGTCGAGGGGGGCAGCGTCCGGTGGATGGCGGGGCTCAAGCGGAGCGCCCGGCGCGGCGGTGGGTCGCCAGGGAGTGGCGACCGCGGAGTCGCGGCCCGCGACCCCCGTGCGGCAACAAAGACCCGCGCCACGCGGGTCTTCACGCGGCTGCCGCGACCAGCCCTCATGGTCGGTCTGCGCGCAGACCGCGAGTCCGCGGCCGGCCCGCGCGGCTAAGTTGCGGGCCGGCCCAGGCCGGGCGGACCGGCCGGTCCCGGCCGGTCCAGCCCCAGGGGCCTTGCCCCCTCCGTGTTCGGACACCCGTATTTTCCGCTACGGGTGTCCTTTTTGAGTGATGTCTACGGCGGTGGAACTGTATCGACGAGGCGGACTGTTTGAGATGGTTTTGGGAATTTTTAATTCCCGAAATGAGGGGCCGCGGAGGCGCGATGTGTCTTTAATTGGACGAGCATTTTTTCAAGATTCTTGTTTTGGATGGCCCGGACGCGTCCGACGTCCATTTTGAGCGCCGTCAGCGGTGTTGCAACCCCGGCACTGAGGCGCAGGTTTCTAGGGCAGTTTCGGGCATTGAAGCCAGAGTTGAGGCTTGGACCCCACGACCCGTCTTTTGAGCTGCGTGCAGCTTTTAGTGACTTTTTCCTCGGACGTCCGTTCGGGGCGTCTGAGTAGTCGATGTTGGGTGTTTTTCCAAGGGCATCACGTTGGCGCCGTCTCCCCGCTGTAATTCTGCACGCTGGTGCGGGGCGAGGGTCGTTTGGGCGTCGACGGTGATTTTCCATCTTTATCACCGGGCGACCGTTTTGGACAAGTCAATAGTCTAACTTGTATACTTTTTCGAGAGGATCGCAATGGTGTGATTCGTCCGTTGAGTTTCGGGACCGAGGTGTGGGTACCGCGTGGTACCGCTCGTGCGCGTGGCGCCAGAATGCTTCTTTTTCTCCGGATATCTGTTGCACTCAAGTGAGAAGTCTTTTTGACGTGATTTCCCGAGGGGATCGCAATGGTGCGATCCGTCTGACTATTTTTGGGGCTGAGGCTTGGGATCACGGGATGCCGTTTGGGCGTGAGGCGGTGTTGGTGACTTTTCCGTCGGATATCCGTTTGAGGCGAGTAAGTAGTTTATCTCGCATGTTTTTCTACGAGGATTACAACGGTGTGATCCGTTTGGTTGTGTGGAGCCTCTTGCGCGGTTTTATTAAATGTGGGAATGTGAATGGCGCTCGGGTGGCGGTTCTTCTCGCCGTGTTTGCAGAGAACCCTTGGCATGTGATCGTGTGCACTCCCATGTGAGTGAAGAGATGTGGTTGGCCATGCCTGGGCCTTTGAGGTGGATTTGTTCGGTCTCGCATTCGCGCTGACGTTGGGTTTCGTGTGCACGATAGCCTTTGGGCTGGAGCGAGGTATACTCTGGGAGTATGCAGAAGCGCTTGGAGGTACGTGTGGTTGGTACCTGAGAATATTTGTGCGCTCGGTTGGGGTTGACTTGGGGCCACACGCCGTGTGGTCCCCACGTGCGTGTCGTGATCTGCTTTAGGTACTTTGACCTATCGAGATGTAGAGGGTCACTCTGCGCTCATTGTTTGACCAACAGGGTGGAGTTTCCCCTAGCCTGGTGCTCTTTTGTCTGACTAGAAGGGTTGAGTGGTTTTCCCCTGGTCTTGTTCTCGATGGTTTGGCCAGCAGAGATGGTTTGGTTCCTCTGTTTCTTCAGTTGTGAGGGGTTTCTGTACCATGCCCCTTTCACCGGACTGCGACACCATTTGTGACTACAGGTGTTCGTATAGTTTGGGAATTTTCCCCACTTTCTGGGTTGAGTTGACTCGGTCCACTTCGATAGTGACTCAGCGGATTGGAGCGGAATCTCCTTGTGAGGCCTGGGGAGTTTCTCCCGTCACCCCATGTTACCTGGTAGAGTTCTTGTGGATTCAGTGTGACCAACACTTTACGCGGGCACCGATCCTCTACCAAGGAGGTTGTTTCCAGCAGGGCTGAGGTTGTTACCAGTAGGGCTGAGGTTGTTTCCAGTAGGGCTGAGGTTGTTTCTAGCAGGGCTGAGGTTGTTTCCAGTAGGGCTGAGGTTGTTTCGAGCAGGTCTCGTCAGTGGGTTACCATCCAGGAGGGATTTCCAGTACATCGGTGTTCGCTGAGTAGTCCGATCCAGCAGGGATGGCCAGAGCAGTTCCGGGCTTACCTCCAGCTGGGCTGGGCAGTGGTCCCCGATGCCGGGCTTACCTCTAGATGGGCTGGGCATTGGTCCCCGATGCCGGGCTTACCTCCAACTGGGCTGGGCCGTGGTCACTGATGCTGGGCTTACCTCCAGTGGGGCTGGGCAGTGGTCCCTGATGCCGGGCTACCTCCAGCTGGGCTGGGCAGTGGTCCCGTTACCGACTTTAGACGGGTCACCCTCTAGTGGATTACCCTGTTACGGGACTGGGAAGTGTGGCACCCGTCGACTTTCCGGGTCTCCCGAGAGTGGGAACCCGTTGACTTCCAGGGACCCTCCAGCGGGGCTGGGCAGGGGGTCGCCTGTTGACTTTGAGACCTCTCGACTGCGGGGCAGTCGCGAGTTGTTGTTGGACGTTCCCCCAGAACTCTCAAGTACGAGGAGCGCTTTCCCCAACCGAGACGCATCCTTGTGACGCGACCTAAAACCGTGCGGGTGAGTCAGTGCCGCCCAAAGTGGGTAGTGTCAAGGTGTGGTGATTGAGCCCTAGGCTTGTGGTTCGGGGTATATGTGCGGGATGTTGGGCATCGATGGTGTTACTTCTGGGACTATTAGCTACACATTCTTGGGCTTAGCTACAGGATGGAGATCCCCTTACGATCTTTTTTGGGCTTCTTGTTTGAGCATATGGACTTGTATATACCTTGTTCTAGTACCCACTTCTTGGGTTTCGTTACTCTCCTTCCGGGAGAGGCGAAGACGCGCGGGGTATGCCACGTACTTTCCGTGTCTAGCTTCTCGTGGTTGGACGAGTCTACTCTCCTTCTATAGGTAGCGAAGACTCGACGAGAAGTTCATCTTCTCACCGTTTCCAGCTCCTTGTGTTTGGACGAGTCTACCTTCTTTCCTCTTTTTGGGATGAGCTGGACTCTTTACTGTACTCCTTACTTCCCTCTCTGTTGTGCTCCTTTAATTTTCCCTGTTCGCTCTACTTCTCACCCTTTGGTACCTCCTTTGTTTCTCCCTCGAGCCTTCTGGGTATCCAACTGAGTATTTTTATACTCACCCCTGCTTGGGCTTTGCCCGCACTTGGTGTGCCCTTGCAGATGAAAGATAGGTTGGTCGTGACTTCAGTGGAGCATAGGAGTTCGGGAGCTTGGACCGCGTGCGGTGGTCGTAGCCGGGTTCCAGGTGGGAGACCCGTCAGCTGTTTGTTTTGTTTACCTGTTGCCGGGTTGTGGCACTTTTCTGGTTGGGCACGTGTTTTGCCCTTTTTTCCTTTTCATCACTTTACTTGTAGTGTTTAGAGGTCGATGCACATTTTTTGTATTTATATAGCAGTTTCCCTTTTCGTTTCTTGTCTTTTCTTTTACTCTACACTATTGCATTGAGTGTGATGCATGTGTGTGTACATGTACTTAGGCAAAGGCCTCCCTGAGTTGTTGTGCCTTTGGCACTGGTCGCCAGCCCCTTGCCTATGGATGCGGGCTTGGGGTAGTTGTGGCCCAAGCCCGGGTAGGGTCGGGTCATGACAAGTAAATATTCAAATGCCAACTGGAATAATTTTTTTCATAGATCTTTCCCAAAAAATTGTTAAAAAAATTATAATTTATAGTACCCATATACCTTTTCATTCAACTATGATATAAATTTAATACATATGAAGATACACCATCTTTCTTCACGAATATGTTTTAAAATGATTTATAAAAATATAAATTAAATGATATACATGTATAATACCCCAAATTTAAAAAAAACTACATTACTAAAACAATTATCATAATATCCAAAAATACCACAATAAAAAATATAAAATTATAAACATATTTTCTGATATAATATATAATTAAATAATTTCTATATATCCTTAGTGGTATTTCTAAAAAATAAATTTTGTGTCCATATTAAGAACCCATTTATTTAATACTAGAAATTTTCTCAAGGTCCCCCCCCCCCCCGTAAAAATATTAACAATGGTCATCTTTAAAAAAACTATTATAAAATTCAAATAATTAATCTTTTAATGATTTTGATCAAAGAAGAAGTAAATATAACAAATTATGATTAAGAATTTTAATTTTTCTTTGATATAAAATATTTATCAAAACTATCGAATAAAAATATTTTCTATAATATGTTTTATATTTAATAAAATAATCAAATATATCTTCATGAAAATAAAAACACTCATTATTCTCATCAATGTAATAATCATTATTTTTAAATATGGAAGAAAAAATTGTTATAATTTTCTTTTTTATGTCACAAAATGGAGGTTATTGTATTGTTTAGACTCCTTGTTGTATGAGTCAAAAAGAGATATAACTTTAATTTTCAGAAAATTTCATTGTTGTTTTCTTATATTTCATTCATTTATTATTCTAACTATTCATTCTATGAGGATTTATTTCAAAAAAATTATTATCGGTATAGAGAGGGAAATAATATATGATATTCCCAAGTATTATACATTCATAAGATATAAGATATTTATTTTTTCCATATTTATTCTTAAATATATTAAATGTTGTTTTATATCCCTTTATTATCTAATATATTTTTTTGAACATTCATTCCAACTAATATAACTCATCATAAAAAAATTTATTCTATAATTTCCTTCATTTCATGATCCAGAATATACTTATTTATCTTTTATTCGACCATTAATAGTAGTAACATTTATTGTATCATTCGATTTAATCAACATATGATCATCTGCCTTATTTTTCATTTATGATTCATAAATCATTATATTATTAATCCAAATTTTCTATTTCATCTCTTCAAAAGGTATATAATATATTATAGAAAAAGAAATACAACTCCGTCAGGCATGAAAAAATATTAAAAATGGATTGTTTAATTAGTTTGGAATTTCATTTCTCAAAACAGAAGAATTAATACATATATTTGTTAGTCTTCTCTTCATCCATAGGATAAAATCTCAATCAAATATCTTAAAATTTTCAAATGTCAACTTAGTTGTATTATATCCCAAATATAAATCATTTTATATACTTTCATATACAATAGAGATATTTTTTACCTTTTATAGGGAATAACACATTTAGAAACAATTGTAAATTCCTATAAAATAATACCATAGACAATTGTATTAAAAATTCTAAAATTTAAATAGAAGTAAATTTCTTATTAAATACTCCATAACTCTACTTTAACATTAAGGATTTTATATTGTTTCATAACTTGTTTATCAACATTCAAAATCTAATTCAAATTATAAATTTTCATCCTTGTTTTGAAACATTCATAGTTCTCTTAATAACTGTGTACATTCCTTCTTTAAGATAAATCATTTCAAATTTAAATTTTATAATATTTTAACTGGTCATGATGATAAATTAATTTTTTAAATTTGATACCAAATAAAATTCATGTTGTTGAATCAAATAACTTAATTTGCGGTGAATTGAGTTCCAAAATTGTCCATTAATAATTTTAAATATCCCTATTCAAAACTTAATTTTTATCTTACCCTTTATAGAATAAATTCATAGCTGATATCAATAAAAAATAAAAATAATGAAAAAAGGTATTTTTACATTGGCTTGGGGTCTATATGTCAATACATAACTCTACTCAACTAACACCATATATAGGACTATTGATTTTATTAATGATCCTTTTATCCAGGGGATCTTCACATCTAATTTTAAGAAGCTAACATTATTGTTTTACACATACCCAAGGACTTCTTGATGTATGTGTCCTATTATTATTTGGTACATATAATAAATTTTAAATAATAGTTCTAAATGGGGGTTTAATATAAAATTTCATTGGGTTGTAATTGATAAAATTAAACCCACATATATAAGAATTTTTTAGAATATTTAAATTAGTTTATAACTTGAATTAGATTCATCAGTATAATTTGTCATTAAGTAATCAAAACATATTCTTATCAGTTGCAACATAACAATATACTATTTTTTATAATTATCTTGATTCTATCTTTATAAATCAATTCACATTTATGTATAAGTGAGAGTTAAAATTATAGTGACCTATGTTATTGGATTTTTCGTTAAAATTGAACTTAAATAGTTTAAAAATCATTCAGTTTTTTAATAATAAATCATATTTTCCATTCCTAAAGACATAGAAAATACTTCCACAAAAAATAAAAAATATGAAATGACAATATATCTTGTAAATATATCATGATAATAATTCAAATATCTCCATAAAACAACAATGATATACAATTAATAATCGTTGATTTAAATAAATAAGTAGGTTTGATCATTCTTAAACTAAAAATATTTATATTAGAATATAACTCTTTAAAAAATCTTGTAAAATTTAATAGGGGAATAATAAACCTACCAAAGTTTTTAAATAGAAATTCATTATCCCTCATAATAATGAACTTCCAAACCTTTAGATCATGTAAGAATAAATTCATTATTATTCATATCATATATGATTAAATCCATTATCAGTCATACATCATAAGATTAATTAGACCACTTATGATTGAAACTCTATCATGTTTTTATGGAAGAAAACTCTAATAGATCAAATTAGATGGATTTTATTTTACAGTTATTTTAAGAGAATTAAATTAGACTATAATTTCATAGAAAATAATGGAGTCTACTCACATAATATTGAACATTGACTTCATCAGAATTTTTATAATTTTATAAATTATTCTAAAACATGATTCATAAAAAAATGAGTCATCAACGATAGATCTTATAAGACCATGAATAATATAAATTAAGAAACACTCTAATATCTTTATCAATAAACTAAAAAATTCATTGTAGAATTTTACTAAAAAATATGATTGGATCATTATGAAGGACATTATAGGATCAAAATAGTGTTTGTAGATTCTAAATTACAATAGGGGTGAATTGTAAGTTTTAAAACATTCATTTTAACTTTAAGTAAAACTATGTTTAACAAAATTAAGCAATTAAAATTGATAGATCCTCTTTTTTTTATGAAACAAACTTCTAAAGGGCCCGGAAAAATTAATCCAAAAATAAAACTTAAGAGAGGTTTACTTGAAGATAGATTCTAACTTAAAGCATATAGAATCTTATTTATCAGTGTATAAAAGTATAAGAAAGTATAAGAAATCAATAATTTCTTTATTTAATAAAATTTCAGGAGAAAAAAAACATGAAACAATAAATTTTAACAAGAAGAATATCTTTTATCCAAGAGAGTAGGGAAGCCAACAACCTTGGATAATGTTTTCTTGATTTATAATTTCATGAATTTCTATCTTACAAGCAGTAGAGTAATCCCTCGATAGGAATATCATAATCAATCTTACTATCCCCACAAGCCCTCAATCTTTAAGGTAGTCAGCACCACTCTCTTCCTATCCATGGAATCACTTGATTTTACTCCGAAATAATTGGAGTTGTGCGAAGAATGCTAAACAACCTTTTCACATCTGAACAAGATTTTCATGAAATGAACAAGGCATGAGAGTATTTCCCTCTTTAGAAATCACTTCACAGCAAGTAATTTTTAGGATCTTGGAATGATTCTTAGATTGATCAACACTATGCTCATTCGAAGGAGCTCCTATTTATAGGAAAAACATCAATGGTCAGCTCCCTCATCCAATGGTCATAGTTTTCCTTGAATCTCATAGGGACCAGTACATGTGTCCCTCAACCAACGGTTAGTTAGATATAAATTTTATGACATAGTTTTATTATTACAAAAGCATGTTTAAGGAAAATGAATTAGATTAAACAAATTTGAATATCTTACGTCTAAGTAAAATATAGAATTCAGAGTTTAATCATGTAAAAAATTAGATTCTATAAAACATAGAGATTTAGATTCTGTTTTACAATGAAGTCAGAATATGAAATATATAGATTCCTGAGTCTGAATTATGATGAATTCAGAGTCTGAATTATTTAGAATTCGGAGACTTAAATTCATAGAATCCGGAGTTTCAAATTTAATAAATTCAGAGTCTCAATTTTAGATAATTTTATGTCTCTATTTTAGAGAATTTAGAGTCTTAATTTGAGATAATTTAGAGTCTAAAAACAGAAGACTCTATATCCAATTAACATTAAGAATCTAATGTTTTAGATAAGAATCCTAATTTTTGTCTTAGTAATAAAATTAATTTGTTCTCAAGAGATTATTAAATGAGGCAATTAAAACAAAGATAAGGATAAATATTTCCTTAGAGAAGGGAAATTTTCCATAAAAAAATAATCCTTAGGAAATTATAATTTTTCTTATGGTGAAGTGGTTGTGATTTTTGATACATATATCAATGTAAAATTAATAAGGAAACCTTATTGTCTCAACAATCTCCCCTTTTTGGAAAGCACAAAAAACCTTTTTAAAAATAATATATGATATAAGAATTTACTTTATGAACATTAAGAGAAAAACATATCTCCAATTACTTATGAATCATGATGAATAAAACTAACTCCCCCTTAAATATTGAAATACATAAAGATCATATTGTTGACTTCCTGAGAGGGTTTTTACCTTTTTCTTAATAGAAAATTCCCCATTAAGAAAACTACACCTTACATAAAGAATTCTATTCTTTTATACTTATTATTATTTTTATCATTATTTTATCCCCCATTGTGATTTCCAAGAATGAATAGGGAGAATGAAAAAAAATGGTACCTAAAAGATTAGAACTATACAAAACAAAACATATTAAGTGCAATGCCCTGACCCCAGTTACCCAGAGTCGGTGCATTATTACATAACATTGGCATGATCACAAGAAATATCAAATCTCGAAAGACCGATTGGTTTAGTAGCCTTGGAAACAGTAGATATATTCATAAGGTTTACATAACATCAAAAAATGAAAACTACAACAACATAGTCTCCATAGTCCACACTCTTATCCCCTCACACTATCCCTGCAGGTCATTCATAAATTACTTCTTCACATCCTGGGAAAAATAAAACATAGAAAATGGGTGATCTCAAATACCCAGTAAGGATAAAAATATAGCAGAAACTTTCATAAATAAGAATAAACATTTAAGGCAATGTATAACTAAAACAAAAGCCTTTTAAACTTGAACTTCAACATAGTATGGAAAAAGTAAAATGAAATAATTCCATTTACTTATTCACATGGATATTCTACTAATCGAATAATCACATGCAATATCAATAACCACTTTCATAATGATGGAATTCATAATGCCAGACTATCATAACCACATAGTCAAGGCCTCGTGCCAAGACTACAAATAAGATTTTGTAAAGGCGTTGTGCCAAGACACTAGTTTGTCTCATGAGACCTACCAATGCATCGAGGATCTATATCGGGCTCCACCCGTCACTTATTAAGTCCAATTCATTCCTCATATGAACAGGTTTAAACATAACATAAACATTCAAATTAAAACTAGAATAACGAAATGTCAATACATTAACCACAAACCATGGATGGTATAAAAATAGCACATCCACAGTCAAATATAACTCATTTGATACAATATGGAAGATTTTATTGTATCACATTAACCTCAATCAAGAATAATGGAGGATGTTGACATAGATGAAAATAATCATCAAAACTATTTGAGAGAAATATCCCCCTTTTTCATGAAATCATTTAAAAGTCACACTATTTGTCAAGAAGCCATTTAAAATAGATTTTTGAATCAAAGTGTCCCATACCATTTTGAAACTTTTAAAAGGAGTTTTAATTTTAAAACTTTAATTTCCATATAAATAAATCATTAAAACCATTTTTTTAAAACATGGACATTAATGAGAAAGATTTAGAAGAATAAGTCTTTAAAACATTTAAAAATGGTATTTTAGTTAGAGTTTCTAAACAAAAGAGAGACAGTTGAATACAAATAATTGAGGAAATCAAAACATTTTAATATCATGAGAATAAAGGAATTCATGATGTACTATGTCAAAGTACATTATATGCACCATATAAAAGTGATTTGGTGTATAACAACAAAGAAGTCTCAATGGAATGTAAATTGAGATGAATTCTCATATAAAGACCATATACATTGGTTAAGGATAAATCAACAACATAATTATGTTTGAAAAATATAAATACACTAAATATGATTGGATATTATAAATCAGATGACATTCACACATATTCTTGTAAAAACAACACCATTGAATTGGATATTTAACTCAACAAATGGAGATTGAGTTAAAATTACTCTTATCAAGTTCATACCGATGACTTGAGAATTTATCAATGGAGTGATTATGTGTATAAAAATTATATCAACAAAAAGGGGAGTGGAAATTATGACATAATCAAATTAATATTTATCCAACACATAATCTCGGAGTAAAATAATCAATGAAGTTTGCGTAAAGCCGAATAAATGGAAATTGAAATTTCAAATTCCCTTATCAATTAGGTAACTTATGAAACATAAAACCATGAAAGAAGTATCATAAAATGATGATGTAAATGCCCATAAATTAAGTTATAATACACAATGAATACAATTATGGGTAGTACACATACACCACATGCAATAAATAAGTGGTGAACAATGGAATTCTCACGAAATTAAGAGTGAGATAAGAAACCCCTTACCTTGTACTTTTCCTTGGTTGGGGGTAGGTTAACCTACTGTATAATGTTGAAATAATTGTTATTAAATTATTCATGTATCATATACATTAATATGATATCATATATGATCTTTTAACATTTCTTTGTTAATAATATCTTAGAATTATCGTCGTTTCAGGTGTTAACTTACTCGTTTTATTTTATATGTTTTTTACGTAAGACATGTTTTTCATGGATAGGATGTATATTATTCATATCCATAGTGATATAAAGTCCTTAAACATTATTTTTAAATCATCAAATGATAATTATACTTGAATGGATACGATGGAGAATGAATCTCATCGTGTTCGTGGAGACGGTAGTCCGTACGTACGCACGGGCGAAAATATCATTCTTTTGATATTAAAATAATATATAATTGGATATCATATCATATATAAAGAATAATTATCATGTTTTATTTATTATTTACATGAGTTACACATCATTATTATACCCATCCAAATAATAATATATTGAATAACAATTAACCACGACGTGGAGACGGTAAGTCGTACGTACGCACGTATGGTGACATGTTATTCAAAGGGTGGATAAAATACTGAATATGGTTATACCATATTTATAATAACATCACTGTATATATAAGATACTCGAGTTATTATTTTATAATGGTAATAAAAATGAAATAAGAAGTGGAAGAAGAAAGGAACTTGAAAAGGGGTGGTGAAATCATTACCTCTTCTTCGGGCTCTTCCTTTTGATTTGATCAAAAGGGATCCTTAGGATGGATTTCTGATCAAACTAAGGCCTCTAGGTTGTAGTGAGGGAACTTGAGAGAGTATTTGGGCAGGGTTTGTCCGAACCAAGAGGCTTTTATGGTGTGAAGAAATGATAAAGAGGAGTGCCCTATTATAAGAGGGGTGGGGGGCACCGTTGGAAAAGCTAAAAATATTAATTTATAATAAATTCATATTCGGTTTCTAATGGATCAAAAGTTTATTATTAAAAGGTTAAGGTTGGTATAGGTTGAAAAACATTCAACCAATAGAATTTAGACAGGTTTGGGTCACTATATTAACCTTATCTTTTAGTTTTAACTCTTAGTTAATTAGTTTGACATTTACCATGTCACTTTGTATTTTTATATTATATAGTTAATAAACTTGCTATATACATAAAATCTACCACCAAGTGGTCTATTAATGATATACCTATCATGATATAAGTCTCTTTTCCGAACCTTAGATTTTTAGGAATTTAGTATCAATTAATAATATAATATTTGTTTTAAGAACTCTTTTATGTCAATTTTGACACTATTCAATAGTTGATTTTTGTAAATATCATAACAGAATTATTACTTCGAAAAAAGTCCATTAAATCACTCATAATATTTCATATTATCCTAGAAAATTAGTTTAATTCATTAAAAGTCTTAAATTATATTTATTTTTGTATTTATAATATCAATTATTTTAATTTTTCACTATTATGGTAATTACTGCATCATCATTGTGTCATAAATATATTAAATTATTTAATGTCTAAAAATTATAAATAAAATATAATTATGTAGGAAATATTATTATGTTTCTAATGAATATTTACAATCTAATTTATCTGATGTATAACCCTATATTAAAAATGTTTTAGTAAATAAACATTGATTTTAACTCTTTTAACTCTTCTTTGAATTAAATAATAATAAATGTCCTAATCTAATACAAGTGGACCTAAATGATAATATTTTATTACTAAGGTTGTTTTTGGTCGAGATAAACTTGTCCAATAGAATTAGGACATGTGTTAGGGTAATATTAATATCATTTTTACCCTTAATTACCCTATTTACTTTTAACCGTGGTAAATAAAAGTAAAAAGTTACTATTCACCAAAAATTATTTTCATCTCATTGAACCACATTTTATTTCTTGATATTAACTATGTGTCTTTTATTTTCTAAATTCCATTCACAGAAGCAGTAAAATTATGTTTTATGAAAAATTCAGTTTTTTAACTATCACTTAGTAGTTTCGCTATTCATCAAAAATTGAAGTTTTTCAGAACAATGCCAAAATTTCACAATAAGCTATAATTGATATTCTGAATTCAAAAATGATGCCTATTTTGCAAAATTATAAACATCAAAGTTTCATTAATTAATTTTATAATTAATTTCCGCTGTCACAACAAATAGTGTGTTTTTAAGAAACAATATATATCAAAAGAGTGACAATTGTTTATGTCCAATTTCAAAATGAAATTAATTCTAATTAACCCCATTGGATAAAAAGGTAAAAATATATTCTAATTATACTTTAAAACCACTCAAATTCATAATTTATCCCTATTAATTATTTTGATTAAAAAAGTTGTTTTTAATTAAAATTTAGTAATTTTCACTATTCATCAAAATATTAAAGTTATCCGAAAAGTACCAAAATTTCACCTTAGGCTAAATTCGATACTCCAAATCCAAAAATTAAGTCCATTTTGAGAGATAAAATATCTAAAATTTTAAAAAGTAGGTATTACTATTTATAACGGCTAGTTTGATTGGTTGTGGTGCGTTAGAATCTCGAAGTTGCGTACAATGCACACCATTGCATTATTCGAAGGGAAACATACCATGGAAGCTTGGGGTGTTACATTAAGGAAAAAAAATTTCATTTTGATTGTAAAAATTAATACAGGGTAAAAAAATTACAACAAAATATCTGAATTGAGAGGAAAAATTATTCATTCTTATTTTCCTCCAGAATGATCCTCCTCAAGGCATCCTTCAACTTCTTCAGCTCTTTATAGTCTTCCTCAAACCTTTCTCAAAACTGTTCATGATCTTGATTTTTCTTATCTTGAACCTTTATTTTTTTTCTTCCTCAGACTTAATAATTTCTAACTGAGACTTATGTATCACTTCTTGATGATTGGGCATTTTTTAGAACCCTATCATGAGTTCCCTTTCTCTCTTTAAATTTAGGGCCACAGAATTAATCTTCCCATATATATCTTTATCCTCTTTCTCTGGGGCCACTTGCTCAAGGTTCAGCATCTCTGTAAAACTCCATGTGTGATTTTTTATTATATCATATTACTTATCAAAATAATATTTCACTAAATCTTGGAAGTCATAAAATATTCTCATTTATTTAATTGTTCTTTTAGACGATTTTTTTATTTCCTTACATGATCTACTATGAGCATCTTATCCGATATAAATGGTTTTGAAATATGCCTCAAACATGATGAGTTTTTCCATGAGAATGCTTTCTGAATATGAATTTTTATTGAAATAATGGTAAATCAACACACATATTGATTCAATACTCATAAATTAAAAAATGGTGTATACTAGCTTCTTCAACGACTGTAAAAAAAATCATGACCCATGGAAGATGATTCAAAATCTGATTCCCATGTAGGCAAAGATTATTTTTCTAGCTCTTCAACTCTCCTCTTGGATAACCCACCAACATCCTTTTTAACCACCAAACCATTTTTAGGGGTATCATCAATCACCTTTTTTCCATTGGCTCCTTTGTAAATAGTCTTCGCAGCCTTCAGATATACATTCTCGCTATATGAAAGTTGGACAATTTTATCTTCATAAACCTCTTGTTTCTCAACATATCCATTAAGATCATCAGGTTGAATTATGCCAGGATTTATACTTTCATCATCAGAAGGATTGTTGAAATATTTATATCCCTCATCCTCTTCTTATAAAGAAATATTCTTGTTAGACTCAACCTGGGAAGTCTAGATTTATAACATGTTAGAAGTACTTTCCTTCTCATGATACTATTCTACTTAATTTTTAACATCATCACTCTCTTCTTCTTCTTACTCTTCTTATTCTTCTATTTTATCTTACTGAACTAATTATTCTTCTAATTCATGTTTTGGAATTGAAAATTTCTTTCATGGAGTCTTTACTACAACTGATTCATTGAGAAAGGATTCTAGTACTTGAATCTATTCAAAGTATTTCTCAGTGTCCTTGATAATTGCTTGAATAATTGTTTCTTTAGACATTTTCTTCTTTAACATCTTTTTTTTCTTACTTTTCAAGATCTTAAGTAGCATGAATTTTCATGGATTTTTCCTCTACTAGATCTAGTCCAAAATAGGGATATCCTTCTTTCTTATTCTTATTCTGTTCCCTCCATTTCGCTACTACTTCATTAGGGAAAGTCTTTTTTCTTTTTTGACTTTGGTGGAGCTGATTGAGTTTCCGGAACTCTAGGCTTCCCTTGGGTTTCCGGTTGTTTTTTCTTTCTCTTATACTATGATTTCATGGAAGTATCACCTACTTCCACATTCATTTCTAGTGCTTCAACCTAACTTTCAGAAGTATCATAAAATAATCCGTACATGGTATTGAAACAAACATTCATTCTCATTAAGGTATCATCACTCACTAGAAATATCTTGAAATTTCATAGAATAGAGCTGTATGGAATTTTGAACGATTATAAGCATAACACTATGATCGTACACAAAATGTTAGGATACATGATGATTTGGTATTTGAGAGGTAAACTCTTGATGTCAGTGATTTTTAGAAGGATATACTTCATAATATTTATCTTCCTTAGGTTAACCAGAAAATCCAAAATAAAGATGTCACTTTTCATTGAGTCCTTATCTCTTTTTCTCAGAATGATAAATCCTTGTACCATAATGCTAAAAATATTATTTTTTTAGAGTTAGTTAATATGTTTTTTATTTGACTCCTTTGAGTCCAAGGCACTCTATTTCCTTTTCCTTCTCAAAAACATCATGATTGATCTAGTAGCTTTTGAGTACAGAAAATTGCTTCACCTTCATAAGGAACTCCAAGAATATTTTTTGTCATGTTGAAGTATAAAGAATAGGTTTTCCCACAGCTTTTGAAGAAAAAAATTTCCCTTCCACCTTCCACATAAAAAAATAATATGTCACAAAATTCTATAAGTTAGGTTAAATTGAATCATGACTTTTTGGATTGGCTACGGAAAAACGCTCTCATCCATTCAGTTTAAATTGTTTCATAATCAAGAAATTATACTTAGAAAAGATCTTTGGCTCTGCCAACCTTTCCCTATTGATTTTCCAATATTTTATTTCCTTATCCGAAGACATTTGTTTCTATGGGAAGGATTCCAACAACATCTAGAGTATAAACAAATGTGGAAAACCAGAACATGACTTTTTAAGAGAGGCATAGCTTTGGCATAGAAATCCTTAAAACTGAAGTGGTATAAGTAATATGGGACATTTATATAGCCATCTAAGTTGATGTTTGAATTCCAGATTTGATTTATCGGTTGAAATAAGCACAATCTGATTTGACGGTAGAGACAAATTCCATAGAAGAATTTTATGTATTCGGATCAATTGATGTTTTTAAGAAAAAAATTTGATTTAAGGAAATTAGATCTGATAGAGTTTTCTTAAAACAGGATAATAATATCAACTAGTGAAAAATTCAATTATTATAATTTAATTAAAGAAACATAACTTCTGTATTGCTTAAAAATTTGTTAGTAAAAAATATTATTCGTAAAGAACTTTAGATTCCAGAAAATTTATTAACTGAATGAAATTTTAGGTTCTAAAAAGTTGAGTTCCGGAAAAAATTTTAGACAGAAAAAAAAATTTGATTACGAAAAAATTTATTAAGAAACAAAATATGGTCACAAAAAATTTGATTAAGAAAAATTGTGGTTTCTAAAATTTTGATTAAGAACAATTTTGGTTCCGAAAAAAATGTACCCCACCTATGAAAATGAGTTTCATAATGTAAGGAGAGAGATTTCAAAAAAAAGATAATATACAAGATTACCTTATGGTTATCATTCCTAACTTTTGTTTAATTTATTACAATCTTATTTTGGGTAATGATTTTGTAAAAATATCAGCACATTGATCTTGCATTCCGATAAATTGAAGAATGATATCTCCTTTAAGTGTGTGATTCAAAAGAAAGTGATGCCTAATATCTGTGTTTTTTTCATGGAAGTGATCTGAAGGGTTTTTTCATAGGGAAATTTCACTACTGTTATCATACAATATTTTTGTTTTCATAAAACTAATGCCATAGTCAGTGAGTTCATGTTGAATCCACAAAACTTGGGGACATCAACTTCCAACTACTACATATTCAGCTTCAGCAGTGGAAATTGTTACATAGTGTTTCTTCTTGCATTACCAAGAAACTAATGAATCTCTTATGAAATGAAAAGTTCAAGATGTACGTTTTCTGTCCATTCTAAATCCACCAAAATCAGCATCCAAAAAACTTTTTAAAACAAAACCATTTCTAGAAGTATAAAAATGTCCAAAATCTATCGTTCCCTTTAAATAGAGAAAATTTCTTTTCACTAATTTTAAATGAGATTTTTTTGGATTATATTGATATATTAAATATAAAAATACTGAAAAAATTACGTCTGGAGGACTAGCTGTCATGTATAGTAAACTTCTTATCCCACCTCAAAATTATGTTTGATCTTTTTGTTTCCCAAATTCATCATGATCAAGAGAATTTGAGGTACCGATTTGAGTGCTTATACTTTTAGTGTTATCATATCCAAACTTTTTAAAAATAACATTAATATAATTATGTTGTGATATATAAGTTCCTTCTGGTTTTTAATAAATTTGAAACCCTATGAAAAATGTTAACTCACCCATCACACTCCTTTCAAACTAAGATTTCATGAGATTTCCATATGAAGGGGTTACAGATTGTTGAGTTGATCCTAATATAACTTCATCAACAAATATTTAACAACAAAAGCATTTTTCTTATATTTATTTATAAAAATATTTGGATTAGTAGTTCCCTTAACATAATTTTTTTGTAACAAAAATTTTGTATGTTTGTCATACTAGGCTCTTGGGGCTTGTTTAAGTCCATATAAAGCTTTGGTATATTTTAAATCATCTTCATGATGTTTTGTGTATTCAAAAACATTATGTTGATCAACATAAACATCCTATTGAACATATCCGTTAAGGAAATGCACACTTCACATCCATTGGAAAATGATTGAAATTAATGAATATTGCAAAGGCGAGTATAATGCGAATAGATTCAAGTCTAGATATTAGAGCATAAGTTTATTTATTTTCTATTCATTTTTTTAGATTATAACCTTTAGAAACATGTCTAGAATTATTTCTTACTATGATTCCATTTTCATGACACTTATTGCTAATGACCCATTCTACTCGAATTATAGTTGTTTCCTTAGGTCTTTCACCCAAGGTCCATACATTTTCCTTTCAAATTCATTTAGCTCATCTTGTATGAATTTAATACAATCCTAAAAACCTAATGCTTCATCAGTGATTTTGGTTCCTATTGGGAAATGAATTCTAGATATTCTACTTCATTTCATAAGTAACTTATAGTCCTTGCTGGTTTATTTACTTCAACAATGATACTATAACTGGGATAATTTTTAAGAAACAACTAATTTGGGTTATGGAAAACCTGTTCATCAACATATGGTAGAAAATCTTATGGGGTAAATGCTTCAAAAAACTTTTCTTGAACATTTTCCTTATTAGAGGAATCTTCTATCAATGGTTAATAATTATTTTTTTAAAATACATTTGAGGATGTAGGTTTGGGATGTTTATGCCTAAAAGGATCAGTTTCATCAAATTTGACATGTTCTGTTTCATCAATAGTACAAGTTATTTTATTAAAAAACTTATGAGCCATAGAAGTAGTGGAATAACAAAAGAAAATTCCCTCATTAGATTTAGGTGAAAATTTATGTAGGATATCTTTAGTATTCAGGATGTATACTTTGAATCAAAATACATTGAAGTAATAATGTATAGGTTTTCTTCCAGTCCACAATTCATATGGTATTTTTATTGAGAAAAGATCTTATTAATACTTGATTTATAGTATAATAAGAGGTAATAATAGCTTCATCCCAAAAAAAAATTTGCAATAGAATATTCACTCAACATGGTTCTAGTTATTTCTTGAACAATTTGATTTTTTCTTTCAACAAAACCATTCTGTTGAGGAGTGCTTTGTAACGACCAAAAAATTTGTTTACGAAAATCCTTATTGATCCAATTAAATGTCTTAATATGTGCAATGGTTATAAACCATATGAAATTATTTTGTTTTATATTTCTGTATTTTAAAATACCATTTAGAATTGTGACTGTTTCTAATATTTTCATTGAACAGTGATCACATGAATAGTATAAATATAGGGCTTTAACAAATCCAATTTACTCAGTCAATGGATGTGATGGCCTCATCTTGTAGACTTTCCTTGTACGAAGCCTGTTTGTCGTGGCCTGGAAAGAAGGTGGAGTCATTGGGGATTTCTCTTGACTGGGTCCAAGATGTGCTTGAACAAATTAAACTTGAGAGGAACTTACTATGGGAGAAGTGTAAGTTAATAGAGATTACCACTCGAGCAATGTTGTCCGAGCCACCCAAAGAGTCGGTCACCATTGTGCACCTTACCCTAAGGTATTATGAGGGTGTTATAAGGGGTTATGAAACAAGACATTTGCAATATGAATATGTGCATTATTATTTTATATAATAATTAATATACCTTCATTTAATTAATGTTACGTTGTAAATAGGTTTCAAAGTGAAAATAGTATTTTTAGTTAATATTCAACTTAGAAATCTATTTTTATGAATTTATGGATTTTTTAATTAAATAATATTTTAATAAATTATTAGTATTATTATTAAATTAATTTTTATTATATATAAATGATCATATAATTTTATGAATGCAATTGTACTTTTTATTATGGTTTGAAATTTGCGTCTGTTAAAACCCACGAATTTTAGATAAATGTCGGTTTTTATTTTAAAAGATAAAATTAACATATTTATAAAATTATTTGTATCAAATGAATATTATTTTTTGAATCATGACTTCAAAATTATCCAATGGTGAATTTTTCATAATTTTATGAGACCGTCGAATTTCTGGGTAAAAATTAAATACTGTTTAAATATATAATGTGATTTATGACATCATAATGACCCAGTAGTGATGTAATAAAATACCATAAACATTATGTTCGGAAAATATATGTTTTAACATTGAAATAATGTGATTTTGAGTTTTTTTTATTTATTTTACAAAGCATTAGTGGTCCCTTCAAGACTTATAAAAGATTTTTACTTTTTAAATTGTTTTCCTTGAGAGTGTGACTCACCTCCACCTAAGCAGCCCTATTATTTTATGAAGTTCGGACTTTGGCCTTATAAAATATTGTTTTACACTCCCCATGGGAAAAAATATTGGAAAAAAAAACGAGTTATGGTTTCTGGTTTGGATTAGTTTAATATGAGGTGTCCCAAACCCAAATAATAAATAATTCCCTCTCCTTTCATATATAAACCCACACAAGCTACCAATTCATCTTCACTAAAATCCTTTGGAGTTCATCCAATCTCTAGCCTCATCTCTCTAAAATCCTCCCAATGTACCCCAATATCCCAAGCCTCTCTTAAGCCTTTGGGATCACATTTCCATGTAAGGGATTCCAAACTTTCTCTTTTTATCCAAGTTTTATATTGTTATGACCTTTTATATTCAATTTTAAATGTCGGGGTATGATTTCTCACCTCCCCCATTCTGCCCTATTTATGTTTTAGTGATCAAAGACCCCTTTATATCTCATTAAATTCCTCCTATGTACACCCATTACCATCCTGAAATTCCATAAGGAATTTATCTCCCCTCATTTACATTCATGAAATTATTTTGTATTATGAATCAAAACTCCATTACATTAGCTGGGAAATGTATCTATGTGAACCCCTTACTGTCAATTTCATGAACATATGATGAGACACCTACTTCTATTTCATCAACCTTTTTTTATGAATTCTTATGTCACGCCGTTATGTTTCTGAAATTGCATCGCGATTTTACAAGATAAGGTTATTGTGTAGTGAATACAATGCCCATTTCTCTATCAAGGGAATTCACCTTTACAAACATCTACTTATTTATTATATAGTGTCATGTATGTATTAAAAATACATTTATCATGGAATAAATTATGATGTTTAATGATTCCAGGTTGTATGATCCATGGGGCACACTTATGCATGAAATGAATGGTTTTAGAAGGGTGCGCCCTAATAGCGCTCCAATGCATTGGGTAAAGTATAGTATCATGACACATCATGTGTAATGAGTGTGGAATCATAATAATTCAAGTTGAATGAGTGTTTACTCATTCCTCATGTGCAATGAGGTTTTACTCAAGCTCCATTTTCAATGAGCCTTGTCTTATCCAAATTTTATTTTAAGTGTTGTTTCCACATTTCCATGTTATGATTATCATTTTTCATCATGCCTTTATGTTCATTTTTCTATTATGCTCCATTGATATGCCTATTTTCTAACAATAATTGTAATCATCATGTTATACCTTGTTTACTCCCTTACTATTCTTTATAGCTCACTGTTTTCTTATGCATGTCCTCAGGTTATCCAATGAAATGCAGTGTACGAGGGAATGTAGTGGTCCTGTAAAAGATGTTTTCAATAAAGAAGTTGTGTTTTCATGTTTTAAGTTGTTTGTAATGTTCCTAAGCCCCAAATACACTAGACCTATAGATATGAATTGTTGTATTAAGTGAAGGATTTATGTAATAAATCATGTTTACGTATGTAATAAAGTGTGGGGTTGTTATCGTTAGTATTAGAGGATAGGTTTAGTTATTTCTGGGATTAGGATTAGAAAACCCTAGTGAATACTGATAGAAAAGACTAAGTATAATAAAAAATACCTATATTTTTGTGATTATTGAGTAAGTGGTTTATCAAAAAACTACATCCTTGTCCGAATACGAGCATATAGAGGCAGCTCTGGCACAGCTGTACCTAGGGGTGAAAAACAAGACAAGGAGTTTCGGGCTTGACCCAGGGTATCCTGGTACACGAAAAAGGGCCTTGCTGCACTCTTGGTTAAAACATGTCTGGGGGATATGGTTTGGTAAATTCATAATATTAACAGGAACCACTATAAATGGAATAAAAAAATACCCCCCCCGGAATATATGTTAGAAAGTAGATCACGGATAGCATAGATTGAAGCCTATATATTCATAAGCTGAGGAAATAAATGTAATTTATATGTCATCCATTTTTTATTTGGATTACCATTTATGTGTTACCCCTAACAATCCTTTTATTCCATCCAATCGCCGGTAATAGGAGGACTTGGGCTGACAACTGAAGTGAAGATCAATTCGATGACTGTTCTAATGAGATACCCAATCCAATGGGAGAAGGAATCACGAAAATTGTCACGATACACTCTTATTTAACTCAAGAATTGACTAGAAAAATTGGTCAAGAGGAACGTTCAACCCCTCCCCCCCCCCAATAAAAGAACAAGTCGCTATCTAGAGCTTCAAGAGACAAAGGCCTCCTACAATTAATGGATCATCTAATCCCTCAATCGCCAAACAATGGATCAACTATATAGAAAAGATGTTCTCTATCCTTCAATGATCCAAACAAAATAATGTTCTTCTGGCTTCTTATCATATGGAGGGTGAAGTTGATCAATGGTGGGCATTGATAAAAAAATATGATGCTTGATGAGGATATCGAGGCGTTGGAAATAAAGGATTTCAAGAAGATGTTTTTCGATAAATATTTTCCATGCACCCTCGGACATAAGATGAGATGAGACTTCCTTGCCCTAATGAAAAAAAAGAGGAATCTGTTAGATCATATGAGAAAAAAATCACAAGTCTTTCATGATACACCTTTGGCTTTGTCGTTACCCGTGAATTCATGGTTGACCGCTTCTCTGGTGGGATAAAACCTATCCTGCAGAAATCCCTTGCAATCCATGACTTCGACAGCTGTGAGGAAATTGTATGATGTGCCCTATAGGTTGAAATGGATATCGGCGAATCGCAGGGGTATCATGGGGATAAGAAGTGTAAAGTGGACATCAATTCTGGTTGTCTGATGGTTGAATCCAACAGTGATAAGAAAATACAATGCCTCACTTTCCAATGGTGTGTAATAAAGCACCACAGAAATTTTATGAAGGGGGCGAGGAAATGTTCTAAGTGTAGAAGAAAACGGAACCTAGATATTAACTGTCGACAAGAGAAAACCGCAACTGTGATACGGGAGTTGAATGCTCTGTTTGACTCTCAATGGACTGTTCATTGCTTCAACTAAAAATAACCAGTGCACCTTGAAAATCAGTGCCCTATTCCATGTATTTTCAGAGGCAACCAACAACCTCCAAGGCAGAAAGGGATAGATTGTTCCATCACTGCTGCCAAAGTGGACCCCGACAATGAAATTGTGATAGGTACTCTAGATATTCATTCAAGAATAGCAAATGTACTTTTTGATTCTGGTTATACTCATTATATTATATCCCTATAGTTTAGTAGAACCATCCCAACACCACCAAAAAATCATGGAAGTAAAGATTTCAGTTAGTACAGTAAATGGGAAAATCATTGCATCTCATTAATATAACTCCTCCCCTATCATATTGTTAGGATTGAAATTCTTGGTGAACCTCTTCATACTCCCTCTTGTGGAATTTGATGCAATTTTTGGCATGTATTCGATTTCCTTATATAGAACCAACATAAATTTCCGTGAGATGGAAATGACTCTCCAAATGGAGAATTGACCCCTGATTCTATACAAGTGCAAGGAGGATGATGAATCTTATTTAGATCTATCATCTCAAGCAAGGATATTATTACCCTATGATAATGTGTAACTAGATATGATGATTGAGTCCATGGAACAACGATCTTTGAAGACATGCATATTATGAAGGAATTCGCATAAGTTTTTCCTGAGGAATTTCTTGGTCTTCCTCCTAGAAGAGATATTGAATTCTCAACTGACCTTATGCCATGGGAATTTCCAATATCCAAGACACTATATAGAATTTTTGTTTTGGAGCTTGAGGAGATGAAGAAACCACTACAGGAGAATCTGGATAAAGGGTTTATATACCCAAGTGCTTCACCATGGGGTGCACATGTCCTCTTCGTCAAGAAGAAGGATGGGTCAATGCACCTTTACATCAATTATCACAAGCTTATCAAAATCACGAAAAATAATAAGTGTCCTCTACCATGAATTGAGGACTTCTTTAATCATATCCATGGATCAAAATACTTCCCCAAGGTGGATTTGTGGTCGAGATATTATCGAGTAAGGGTATTGAAGGAAGATATCCCCAAGACTACTTTTCGAACAAGATACGAGTTCTATGAATTTATAGTAATTCCTTTCGGACTCAAAAATGCTTCATAAATCATCATGGAATTCATGAATTTATTATTTAGAGATTACCTCAAAAAATTTGTGGTAGTCTATATATATGATATTCTAATATACTCCAATACCAAGGAGGATCATGAGGAGCATTGGAGAACTATACTAGAGAGCTTAGGAAAGGTGAAGCTCTATGTAATGTATAGTAAGTGTGAGTTCTGGTTGAAGGAGGCCTAATTCTTGGGTAATATCATCATAAGAAATGGGATATCTGTGGATCCCTCCAAGAAATATACAATTTAGGGATGGATGAGGCCAACATCGGTAACCGATATCCGTAGATTATTTGAGTTAGCTGGATATTATCGCCAATTTGTGAGAAATTTATCATGATTGTCCAACCCTCTTATCAAGATAACTCTAAAGGGAGTAAAGTTTTTTTGGAGTGATAAATGTGATGAATGAAACGAGGAGTAAAAAGGAGGATTATCACTGTGACAGTGCTCACATTACCCACAAGTGGAGAACGTTTTGTGGTATTTAGTGATTCTTTAAAAAAGTTCATGGGTTGTGTGTTGATGAAGAATGATAAAGTGATAGCCTACAACTCAAGGAAACTGAAAATCCATGAGAAAAACTATTTCACACAAGATCTAGAGTTGGCAGATGTGCTCTTTGCATTGAAAATCTAGTGGGATTATCTCTATTGGGAGAAGTTTGAGATATATACTAATCACAACGGCCTAAAATATATATTCACACAAAAAGAGCTTAATATGTGCCAATGAAGATGGATAGAACTCCTCAAGGATT
Organism: Viscum album; assembly: GCA_963277665.1. NCBI lineage: Eukaryota > Viridiplantae > Streptophyta > Magnoliopsida > Santalales > Viscaceae > Viscum > Viscum album. Next base: position 277,616,814 of record OY728167.1, on the reverse strand, counting down.
ATGACTACTCAATCCATTACCACCCTATAAAGGGAACAAGGTTGCATAAGCTCTATGTAGAGAGGATCCTGCATCTTTATCAATGATGAGAATTGAAAAGGATCAAATATTCTTTGATTTGTAGAGGATGGACATGGGAATCATTAAGGTAGGAACATCATAAATCCTTTCACATAATTATTGCTCAAAAATATCTCATGGAGAAAATATAAGATACTTAAAGAAATGATGTGGAAATTCTGAAAAGGGTGGAAGCTATCAGAAATAGTAAATCCTCAAATTTTGTGGTTGACAATGATGGGATAATGAGATTTGAGATATAATTATGCGTACCATCTGATCCATAGATAAAGAAGGAGCTTCTGAATGATTCACATAGCTCAACATTCTCTATTCACCAGGGGTCACACAGATGTATCGAGATCTCCAAGTGAATTTTTGGTGGGACCATATGAAAAGAGAGATTTTTGAATATACATCAAATGCCTAGTATGTCAGCAAGGGAAGGTTGAGATGATATGGACTAATGGGATGATGCCACCAATACCCATACTAACATGGATGTGGGGAAACATTACCATGGACTTTGTCACTAAAATTCTAATGAAATCCATAGGAAACAATGCTATATGGGTCATTGTGGAACATCTTACAAAGAGAACTCACTTTATCACGATTCGAGAGGACTTATCATTGGATCAAATTGCACCGATCTTTATCAAAGAAGTGGAAAGTCTTCATGGAGTACCACTATCTATTTTATCCAATCGTGATCCTAGATTTACCTTGATTTTCTGGAAAATTAACCAACATGATCTATGCACTGAACTTAATATAAGTACGACCTATCATCCTCAAACTGATGGACAATATAAGAGAACTATTCAGACACTGGAAGATATGATAAGATCATGTTCTATAGACATCAAAGGAGGATGGGACCAACATCTTCCACTAGTTTAATTCTATTATAATAATCGTTTCCACTCAAGCGTCTGAATGGAACCATATGAACCCCTTTATGAGAAAAGGTGCAGAACACTGGCGTGTTGGGATGAATTCAGTGAAAGTAAGCTGTTAGGACCTGAAATGGTAGAGGAAATTGGGGAGAAGGTGAAAACTATTCAGTGGCATATCAAGGCATCCCAAAGTTGATAGAAGATATTTGTAGATAACCATCGACGAGACCTTGAGTTCAATGTTGGATACATGGTGTTTTTATGCATATCTCCATGGAATAAGGTCATGAGGTTTGGGAATAAAGGGATGTTAAGTCCTAGGTACATCGGCCCCTTCAAGATTCTTGATCGTGTAAGGGGTTGTGGCCTATCGACTAGCACTTCCACCTACCATGGCCAAAGTACATGATGTCATTCATATATCCCCCTTCAAGAAGTATATACTAGACCCTTCAAAAGTAATTTCATTAGAGTTAGTATAGTTAGAGGATGATTTTTCTTATGATTAGAAACCAGTGAAGATCATAGATCGTAGTGATAATGTTCTACGAAATAAGACAATGACCTTCATCAAGGTGTTGTAGCCAGACCACAATTTTGAAGAAGCGATGTGGGGATCAGAGGAAGTGATGAAGAATAGTTACCTGAATCTGTTTTAGTATGGGGAAAGGAATTTTTGTTGGAAACTTTCTTAAGAGGGAATTGTGGGGGAAACATAAAACATTAAAACCCAGTTGACTTGCCCCATGCGAAGCCCATCGGTCGAAGCTCGGAAAGGAGGTGGTGTCATGGAGATTATCTCTTGACCAATCCTAAGCCGAGCTTGAACATGTTATGCTTGAGTGAATCTAACTATAGGAGAATAGGAAGTTAATATAGATTACCACTCGAGAAATGTTGTCCGAGCCACCATAGGAGTTCGTCACCATCGCGCACCTTACCCTAAGGTCTTGTGAGGGTGATATAAGGGGTTATGTAACAAGACCATATCACTAAGAATATGTGAATTATTTTTTATATAATAATCAATATACATTCATTTTATTAATGTTACTTTTTAAATAGTTTTTAAATTGAAAATAATATTTTTAGTTAGAATTTGACTAAGAAATCTATTTTCATGAAATAATGAATTTTTGAATTATAAAATATTTTAATAAAATATTATTAATATTATTAAATTAATTTTTATTAAATATAAATGATTGTATAATTTTATGAATGCAATTGTAATTTTTATTAATGTTTGAAAGGTGTTTCTGTCGAAACCCATGAATTTTCGACAAATATCAGTTTTTTTTTTAAAAGTGAAAATTCACATATTTAGAAAATTATTTGGATAATATGAATATTATTTTTTGAGTCAGGATGTCAAAATTATCCAAAGGTGAATTTTTCATAATATTCTGAGACTGTCGAATTTTTGGGTAAAAATTAAATACCGTTTAAATATATAATGTGTTTTATGACATCATAATGACCAAATAGTGATTTAATAAAATACTATAAACATTATTATCTGACAATATATGTTTTAAAATTAAAATAATGTGATTTTGGGTATGTTTTATTTATTTTACAAAGCATTAGTGGACCCTTCAAGACTTATAAAACATTTTTCCTCTTTAAATTGGTTTCCTTGTGAGTGTGACTCACCTCCAAATAAGAAACACTATTATTTTAAGAATAAATGAAATTGTCCATATAAAATATAGTTTTACACTCCCCTTTGGAAAAAACCATGGGCAAAAGTCATGGTATGGTTTGTGTTTTTGATTAGTTTAATGTGAGGTGTCCCAAACCTAAATAATAAATAATTCCTCATCTATTTGTATATAAACCCACCCAAACTCCCACTTCATCTTCACTAAAATCATTTGGAGTTCCTCTAACATCTAACCTCCAATCTCTTGAATCCTTCCAAGGCATCAAAATATCCCAAGAATCCTCTCTTAGGCCTCTCCCAAGCCTTTGGGATCACACTTCCAAGTAAGGGATTCCAACCCTTCTTGTTTTATCCACGTTTCTTAATGTTGTTATGCCCTTTTATTTTCAATTATAAATGTTGGGTATGATTTTTAACCTCTCCCATTATCTCCTATTTATTATTTAATGATGATATAACTCTTTATCTCTCATTAAAATCCTCCCATGTACACCCGTTACCTTGCTGAAATTCCATATGGAATTTCTCTCCCCTCATTTACATTCGAGAAATTAATTTGTATAATGAATCTAAATTCTAGTACATTTTTAGGAAATTTATATATTTGAACCCCTTAATGTCCATTTCATGTACATATTATTAGACACCCATTTCTCTCCCATCAAACCTTTTTTTATGAATTCTTATGTCACGTCGTTATGTTGCTGAAATTGCACCGTGATTTTCCAAGCTAATGTTATTGTGTAGTGAATACCATTCCCAGGTATCTATCAAGGGTATTCACCTTTACAAAAATATATATATTTATTATAGAGTTTCATGTTTTTATTACACATTCCTATGCCATTGAATAAATTATGATGCTGAATGATTCAATGGTGTATGATCCATGTGGCACACTTATGTATGAAAGTAAATGTTTCATAAGGGTGTTCCCTAATAGAGCTCCACTACATTGGGTAAAGTATAGAATCAAGAAACATCATGTAAAATGAGTGTTGAATCATGGTAATTCAAGTGAAATGATGTTTTACTCGTGCTTCATGTGAACTGAGGGTTTACTTATTCTCCATGGGCAATGAGCCTTGGCTCATGCTAATTCCACATTAAGTGTTGTTGCAACATTTCCATGTTATGATTATCATGTTTTATCATGCCTTTATGTTCATGTTTCTCTTTTCATCCTTTGATATATCAATTTCCTAACATGTATTGTAATCTTCATGTTATTCTTTATATACTCCCTTACTAGGATTTGTAGACCACCCTTTTCTTATGCATGTCCTCAGGTTATCCCAAGCAATGCTAAGTATGAGGTAATGTAGTGGTCATGTAAATGATGTTTTCAATAAATATGTTGGGTTTTAATTTTTTAAGTTTTTATTTAATGTTTCTATGCCCCAAATACAGTAAACCACTCTATCTTCTATGTTTTATCAAGTGATGGTTTTATGTAATAAATCAGGATTATGTAATTCATAAAGGGAATTATTGTTATATTCTTGAAGCTGAGAAGTTATGAGTAATGGCTTTATTACTATAATTTTTTTTAAATATGCTTTTTTAAATTCTCTTCCATGATCACTATGTATATTTATCAAAGGATAGTTTTTTTTAATTTTTTAACTTGGGATCTAAATGTTTTTAAATAAAAAAATCTTTATATTTCTTTGCAACAAAATAGACCCACGTAAATCTCTTATAATCATCAATTAAAACAAATACATAATATTTTCCGCCAATACTTCCAGTTTGTGTTGGACTAAAAAGGTCCATATACAATAATTGTAATTTATAAGAATTTGAGACTTAGCCAATTGATTTAAAACTCGATTTATGTTTCTTTCCATATTGACAAGGATCACACACTACTGAAGAATCAAATCTAAGCTCTGGTAGATCCTTAAAAAGTATTTTCTTTGAGAGTATTCATATATTCTTAAGGTTAAAATGTCCTAAAATTCTATTCCATGACCAAGATTGATCTTCCATTTCACTAAGACAAGGTAGATCTTGGCTCTTATGGACTTCTATGTTTATTGTATATACATTCTCATACATATGGGTAGAAAGAATAAAATCTTCCATTGAATTGTATACAAATAATTTTCGTTCCTAAAATTCACAAGGAAACCTTAATCACATAATTGGATTATTCTAATGAGGTTGTGAATAATACCATTTACAATTAAAACATTTTAAATTATATTTTTTCAAGAAGAAAAATGTTTTATATACAACCAATTTCTCCATGAGAATTATCTCCAAAAGTTACTTTTAATCCTATCATCATGATAATCATTTCAATGAAATATCTTTTAGCAGTCATATTTCAGGAACATCCACTATCCATGTACCAGGTATTGCTACTGGAACTTTCTTTATTTTCCTGAAAATAAAAGTTTTAGAATTTCAGAATCCCAACATTCTAGGATCCAGAAATGTTAGAAAGTAAAACATTAGGCACCCACATTTTCATGGAAAAGTATGATTTATGAAAACCTACATATTGGGTTTTATTTAAAGAACAAATTTTCAGCTAATGTCCACAACATTGACACTTATTAAAAAAGAAGAATTTTTGGGAATAATATAATCATTACTAAAACGGGTTTTGAATGACTGTAACCAAATCCAAAACTATTTCTTAAATGATGAATTTGGGAAAACATCATGTCAATGTTTTCCATACCAAATGTATTATCTTCCAGGAATTTCCTTATGGAAAATATTTCTGACATTATTTTAATAACCATGTTATTATCGTTAATGTTATTAGTTTTATAACATGCGATTTCCTATAAAATATCTTTCTTAGAAAAAACATCTTTTAGATCCTTAGAATGCATATCCTTCTCAGAACTATCTTTCTAATGGTTTTTAGAAACACTTTCAAAATCAGCATTTTTCAGATCAAGATCCCTAGAAATATATTATACATCTTTATATAAGATAATAATACTAGAATTTTCTTTCTCTAACTTCTTTTTTATCTTACAATTTTCATTTAATGTAGTTTGGAAAACCTAGAAACTTCTTTATAATAAGTTAAAGAATTATATTAATTAGAATAATATTCTTAATCTAAAGACTTATAATATTTATCATCATTAAAATTTAATTTCAATGAAACATTAGTGATAGATTTTTATTTGTGTACCTTGTCCATTTGACAATGATTTTCAATTGGTAGTTTGGCTAGTAGAACAAGGTTCTTCAAACTAGAATATTCATACTCTGTGGATTCATTAGATGAGTACCCACCACTAGAACTCCAGGTATCATTAGAATTCAAGACTTTATTTGCTTTATATTTGTAATACTTCTTCCTATTCCTCCTAGAAATATTTTTTTCTATCTTTTTTAAGCAAGGAACAGTCTGGCCTGATGTGTCTGACTCTTTTGCATTCACAACAGGTTACTTAAGAATATTTCTTATCATTTATTTATTTCTTCACATGTCTATACTAAAAAGAATTTATTTCCCAATTTCTTTTTCATCCTCCGAGAAAGATTATCTAACTCATTTTCAGAATGACCATTTTCACTAAACTCGGATAGAACACTGACATCCTTACACGTAGATCTTGTAACCCTTTTCATAGTCTTCACTTTTGTAGTAGTTTATGCCACACTTCCATTCCAATTATTCTTTTTGTTGAAATTAGCATCTCTCTTCATCAATGGTTCTTTCTAAAGAAGAGTTCCAAATAACTAATTAAGAGTAATATTTGATACTTTCTTGTTCTCATCAATAGATATCCTTTTTTATTCCCACTAATTTGGAATGATGTCAATTATCTTATCTACAAGAACATAATCATCAATAAATTTCTCTCCCATTGATTTAAGACTATTTAAAATGATCATAAATATTTTTTGTACTTTACAAATAGGTTCTCTATAAGGAAATAAGAATCCCTGATATTCAGCTCTTAACCTAACTCTTCTAGTTTCTATAACATTAGAAGTCCCAAAATGTGAAACTTCAAGTTTCTTCCAGATATAGTTGGAAGCTTCACAAGAAGATATTTGACTGTATATCTTCCTGGTCATAGAACACAACAAACTACTCCATACCATGTTATTTAGATGATATTATGAGTTTTATTGGTTGGTGATGGTTATGACTTCCTAGTCTTGTATTTTTTAATCACCAGTGTGCAATAGAAAATTATATACTCCATTGATGATAAAAAAATTCTTCATCCTATATCACAATTACTCATAATCATTACCATCAAAAATTGGTGGTTTGTTATGATTAATATTGTCAATGGAACCAATATTTATTCATGCCATTCTATAATAAAATATCTTTTCCAAAAAACTTGTTAATAGTATAATGTTTATAAACAAAGATAAAAAATCATTAAAAAATAGAACAAGAATAGTTAAGAAAGAAAATTTTGAACAAGAATAACTTGAGCGAGAAAATATATATTTGAGTCTAAGTATTTTAGAGACCTTGATCTGATACAGATTGTAGGATCTAAATAGGGTATGTAGATGCTCAATAACAATAGGGGTGACTTGTAAGTTAAAAACACTCTTTTTTAACCTTAAGGAAAACTATGTGTAATAAAGTTAATCAAGTTAATTTCACATATCCTCTTTTTTTTATGAAATAAATTTTCTTAGGGTCCAGAAATATGGATCTAGAAATGAAACATAAGAAAGGTTTACTTGATGATAGATTCTACCTTAATGCATATAAAATCTTATTTAGTATATTATACAAGTATAATAATGTTTAAGAAAACAATACATTCTTTATTTAATAAAATTGAAGTGGAAAAAACATTAAACAATAACTAGTATCATGTATGAAAACTTCTAACCCAAAGAGTAGGGTATCCAATAGCCTGAGATAAACGTACCTTGATTAATACATTAAAGAATGTCGGTCATCCCACACCAGATTAATCCCTCAAAAGGACTATTGGAATCTATCTTACTATTCCTGCAAGCCCTCGATCTTTAAGGTAGTCATAAAATTTTTCTTCCTATCCCTAGAATCCCTCTATTGTTCCCAGAAATAATTGGAGTCACACGAAGCAAGGTGTACAAGGTGTTTATGGATGAAAAATATGTTCATGAAACGGACAAGGCATGAGAGTCTTTCTCTCTCTCGAAATCACATCCCAGCCATTAATCTTTAGGATCATTGAATGATTCATTGATTTATTAACATTATTCTTGTTCAAATGAGGACCATATATAGGAAACACTTCAATGGTCGTCTCCCTGCTCCAATGGTCATATTCTTCCTTGAATCTTGGAGGGATTTGTCCATATGTCGCTCAACCAATTGTTAGTTAGAAAAAAATTGTACAACATCATTTTATTGTTACAAAAGCATGTGTAAGGAAAATGAATTATCTTGATGAAATTTGAATATCTAGAAACTATGGAAAATTAGAATTTGGTGTCTAATCATATAAACAATAATATTCTATAAAACTTGGATATTCAAGTTATATTTTACAAATAATTCAGAATATGAATTATAGAAATTCCTGATTCTGGATTATAATGGATTCGGAGTTTGAATTTTAAAGAATTTGTTTTCTTAATTTTGAGGAATTTTGAGTCTCAATTATAAGGAATTCGACGTCTGAATTCTGATGAGTTCGATGTTTGAATTCTAAGGAATTTATAGTCTAAATTATGAGGAATTAAGATTTTCAATTTTAAGGAATTATAAGTCTGAATTTCATATAATTCACAGTCTATATTTCATATAATTCGGAGTCTGAATTTGAAAAGTATTCAGAGTCTTAATTTCAATGAATTCGGAGTCTGAATTTCAATGAAACCAATGTCCTAATTTCCGAGAAATCACAGTCTAAAAACAGAAAAACCAATATCTGAATATTTATAGGATTTAGAGGATTTAGATAATAATACTATTTTTTGTCTAATTTATAAGATGAGTTTTGTTATAAGAGATTATAAAATAGAGCAATGAAAACCAAGATAAGGATAAAAATTTCCTTCGAGAAGGAAAATTTTTCTTATGAAAATAATTCTTAGGAAATGATAATTTGTCGTAAAATAAATTGTTTTTGATTTTCAAAACATAAAGTAATGGAAAAGTCATAAGGAAACCATATTGACTCAATAGACAAAACTAGAATATATTGGGATAATTTTGTGTGGGAAAAAACACAAATAGTATTGTGCCCAAGTAATTTAATATAGAGGTGTCTACATAGAAATACATACATATATATATAGTTATTCTATTACTAACATCTTTGATAATACTACTTATATTGGAACCAATGAATATTTGGTTTCAAATTTCACACGTCTGGTAGTTCTTTCCTAATGATTTTGTACCCTCAATTTAAATTATATATATGTTCCATATAAACTTCAATATATAGGTATTTATTGATCCCTAACCTCACATTCCACCAATAAAGACCCATATAAAAAATCATTTATTTATATTTTTATAACTTATTATTACATTCATAAAATACATAAATACTTATAATTTATATCCTTTTATGATATAATCATCTGTTATATTTATATTTATTTTTAATTATATACTAATTTAAAATTAATCATCTTCATATAACACCACTCCATTGATTTGATATTCTCTATCTAAACTCTTATATTCCCTATTCATGGGTGAAATTTTTTTTAATGGTTATATATTATATATTATTTATTTTTCCCCCCTTGTATACTTTTATTTCAAGTATCATATTAATATTTTGAATATATAATGTGACGAGTGGGCATAATGTTATATAGTCTCCCAATTAATTGTATAATATTTCATCTATATGAACACAATGTATGGGTAACTGAATATGATATCATTAAATGGTAAATAACATTTTCATAATACCTCATTATGATATCATGGATTGATAAATAACCTTATAATATGTGGTATTGGTTATTATATTTGACCATGTGTTTATCGGATATTGATATTTAAAATTGAAATTATTTCTTTGATAAATAATAATGATAACCTACTTATATATCATGATTATTTTTATACTTATATGGTTATCATAATGTAATCGTTTATCGAATTATATATGTTTGAATATTCATTTATATGATATCATAATATTCCAAATCCCTGTCGAGATTTTATATTCTTCCTTTACTCATTCGATATAAATACTTAGGAAACCATATATATTTATAATACATAGGGATTCTAAGGATCGTGATTAGATCAAAAACTACCATAACATTTTAGAAATATTTTTTATACCTACAATTATGTTATTAAGTCTTAATGGAACTAGGATTTTGATTATGTGGAAGAGTTGAAAAAAAGAAATTGTATGTCGCTTATTGAAATATGTATTATTACAGAACTAAATTTTAAATTTTCACTTAGGGGTGTCATGGTTGGTATAAAAGTTTTATTTTATAATTTTTGGGAAAGATGATGTAAAAATATTGGAGAAAATTCTTTTTTCTAGATTAATTCTTCAAGTCCACCAATTATTTTTATATTGTTCTGAAATTTAAAATTTTACAATATTTATGATGAGTTGTATTATGTTTTATAATGAGTTTATACTAATAAAATTTATTAAATTTATAATATTGATAGATAAAGGAATAACTATTCTATAAATAATAATTGAGTTAAATATCATATAAATGTGTAATTGAATATCATGAGGGATGTTATTAAAAATATCATGGCTATATTATCTAAAAATTTAGTTGTGACTAACAATTATAACCATTTATAGTGTCCTACATCCCTATGTTATATCCTTCTATATTATAGAAGTTTATAGAAAATAATTTAACATTCAGTGGGTGTATGGATCTATTTATGGTTAAATAATATATATCATCCCTACAAAATATATACATTTTGATGGAATATATAGTACATAAAATTCACAATAATAGTTTATGGGTAAGAGGGATAAAACCTTCAGTTGTGGTTATTCTTAATGAATACAAAGGGTAAAGAGGGATTGAAAAATATATTTTGGAGATATTTCAAAAAGTTATTTTTAAGAAATATTTTCCTCACATTGAAAATATCATGGTAGAGAATCAATTCATGAATATAAAATAGAAAATTGAGGAAGTTATTTGGGAATATGAAGCTAACATCACATAGTTAACAAGGATTTCCAAAGATTTTCCACAAAAAATAGATAAAGATTAATGGATATTACATGATTGGAGATGGATCGTCAATCACTGGGAGTAGAAACATCTAAATCTAGGGTTTTTAGATCTACTCGGTGGCCCTGAGTTTTTTCACTCAGTTTAATTGGTGGGATTTGGGTGTGCCTTCGATCTCTAGATACCCTCCTATTAATCATGTGGTGTCATGTGTCTAATCTTCTCAAATTATTCACCTATATTATTATCTAGGTAGAATATATACATTCAGTTATAATGATCTGTGTTTTATTTGAATCCTTCCTGAATTCATTTTACCTTGATCTAGTTCAGATCTAGACTCCCTCGGTGATGATCGTCGCTCGGGTGAGTGGCGGGTTTGTTCTCGACTGGTGGTTACACATCAGGTGTTGATGGATTGTCTTCTTTCCCATGTGGTGGATTGAAGGCCTAGTGGTGCCCAAGCTTCCAATAGGTGATAATGGTTTTTGTTCAAGAGGGTATTTTTATCTTTTGATAGCTTTGGTTCATGTCTGGTATGCTATAGTTAGCATAGTGACAACAGTAGGGTTTCCATGGATTCTGGTTTTTTGAAAATGCTCATCAGTGGTCCGTGGATCTACATTGACTTTTGGAAGGGTTGGATGTTCTTCAGAATTTTATCTACATGTGGTATCTATATTTTTTCTATATTACTTCAAGTTTTTTATTCACTGTCTAGAGAAACAATTTGGTTTCATGTTTTTTGGTCTTGGGTTTGGATGTATGACCGGATGCTTTTTTACTATATTAACTGGATAAGTCTTATTGCCTTTGGAAATCATCTCTATTTATTTCGAGTGATGTTAGGTGGGTGGACTCGAAAGAGGGATCTGTGTGCTGACCCGCATCATTTAACCTTCTATCCTCATCTCTGATGAATGGATAGGCACCCATTCATTTATTTTTTAATGGCGTTTTTATATATTTTTTTGATTCATGAGCTATATATTTCATTTAGTTCCTCATAAGAACTGTCAAGTGGTTGGCTTGTGAGATAGATATGTGTTCTTGAATTTATCATCTAGTCCGCATCACACATTTCAGTGAGAGTTGGCGGAGTTCTCTTCCATTTTCTATCACCATAATGACACAATTCTTTGCAGGGGTGACACATCTTCATGGACATTAATCATTACTACATTGTATGAAAGGGGGAAACAAGACCACTTGAAAGCACTTGTTTTTATCTATGTTCTTTACTGGTCATTTTGATCCATGTATTCTTTTGGAGACATGTTTTTTTATATTTTTTCATCTAGTTCACGTAATGTGTTTACCCCTTTTCTAGATTTTAAAAGGGGATCTCTTTTTGTAATATTTAATAAAGGGGGATGGACCCACATTCTTTAAAAAATTCAGGTCTTCTTAAAAATTTCGTGAACAGAAAATATAGATGTTATAAAATAATTTTTTGTATTGAGGGGATAGAGGAAGAGATATAAAATTTCCAATTTTCACATGGAATTTTTTTGAAATGAAATGGAAAATTGAATAGCATTTGGAAGATCATAATATAAGGAACAAGAAAATAGAAAAATCCCAATAACCCAACATCTTAATACACAAAATGAATCCCTCTAAATATTTTCTATAAGGAACTAGGAAATACAACAATTATGTAAAATCTAAAAATGATCCTTGATTATGTTATCATTGAATAAATTAGTGGACAACAAGTAGTCATGTTGGGATTCAATAGGAGGGAATAATGTTTTTTTAAAATTCTAAAATAGTGTTTTGATTCTTTGGTTATAATGAATTTAAGAATTATATTAATAATTTCTATTATTATAGAATATAGTATTAGAATCAATCTAAATATTCAATGAATCATTAAGGAATGGTCATGTATATATTATGATGAATGATTTGGACCAGCCCAATATGATTTCCATAATTATTTTATTCATATGATCACATATGAAATAAAATTTGTTTGATTTTTCAAAAAATCAGTCATTATAATTATTAATGCACATGTTCAATATGAATTATATAACTAAAATGATAAATTTTTATTTATCGGTTAAAACTCTAAATGATCCATCAATATTTATTAAAATACTCGAGGATAGTTCCATCATTATTTCTGGGAAAATATTATTATCAAAACTAATGGATCATTATTAAGAAAAATTTTATATTGTTATCAGTATGTGTTTACACTCTAAATATTTGTTAATTATTCATATTATAGGGAAATATTTTAAATTTTATCTCCCATACAATATCAAATTTATAGAAAAATATAATATGTGAAATTATAATCATTCAATACTACTTTTTAGTTATAGATATGTATTATTGGTAAATGATTTTTTCAAACCCAGTTATTTAGTGTGTATTTTTTAATAGTTTTATGGAAGTGGTATTTGTCTCATTAGGGGTATCTGTTGAGGTATATGTACTGTTTAGAATATATTTCATTTGATAAAGATGTAATTAATTGTAATAATATTTTAATATTTTTCTGATTACATTGGAGAGAATGAAACCTAACCATGTTTCCAGAAAATTCAATCAAAACAATTTAATCTCTAAATAAAACCTCACGTAATAAAATATAATTAATAAATGTAAAAAATACATAACTAATAATGAAATCATGGTTGTTATAATTTTCCATAACGTGACACTCTCTACCCCTAAAATCATGAAATATATCCCTATATATTTGAATCACCCTCAATACCTTACCATCGGTATGGGGGAAATACACTATGTTATTCCAAATGAAAGCCATCACACCCTCTTGATGAAACTTCCAAAATAAAAAATTCAAAGAATGATCTATATCAGAGATAGATGATGAAGGTTCCCCATTTAATTTTAAATAAAATTACACTAATAACATTCTTGTGTTTTAGAATTAAGATTTACTTTAATCAAAATAAAATTAATGGACTTCATATGTCCATCTATAAAAATCAATATTTCATATATCCACATGGTTTCTATGGTAGTCGAATGATCAAATCCATGGATTCCTCTTCCCACTTCCATGTAGAAGTTATAAATATCTGAATAATACTTTTTGGATTTTTATGATTACCCATATGTTTTGAAAATTAACAAATTAAAGTTACCCATGCCTAACATATATAGATATTACATCATATCTTATGAATATTAAAAAAATAAAAAATTACATAACTAGGGACCATAAGAGTTTACTACAATTGTAAAATTATAAATATACTCTTAAATCCTATTGATAGATTATCAAAATCTCCCTTAAGGATATTCCCCTTTTGTACTACTACTTAAAACCTAACTTCCTGACCTAGGGAAATGAAACACAAGAATGGGGTGGTCTCAGATGCTCAGTAAGGGTAAAAATAAAAGAGATATGTAACATTTACATAATAATTAAGTGTATGAGAAGATGACAGAAACATGGAAAAACATAACATGAATATCAGAGAACATAAACATGAATCTTCAAATAAATTTTGGCAGTTAATAAGACAAGAATCATAAGGGAATAAAAATAATAATTCATGACATCATAATGTAATCACAATAAATTGGATTGTGGTAGACACATAAACATATAAAATGATTTCCATTGTATTAAATACATACTTCTAATGTTATCTTGTTGGAATGGGGTCTCTCCCCAAACATATTAGTAGTTATGGTTCACTCCCAAGACCATCATAGTGGAAAAATCCATTATTGAATTAGGTTTACTCTAGGATCCACCACTTTATTTATAACCCAATCTCACTTCCTATTCTAGCCATTTATTATGGCACTGAGTTCACTCCTCATTATATCCTTGTATTAATAAACTGATTTCACTACTCATTAAAGCCTTGTCATACTGAACTAAGTTCACTCCTCATTCAATACCTTTCATACTGAACCGATTTCACTCCTTATTATTGTTTTGTCATAATGAACTAAGTTCACTCCTCATTCTAACCATGTCAAACTGAATCGAGTTAAATACTCATTCTAGCCCTATCATGTTGAACTGAGTTCACTTCTCATATCAACACTATTATACTAGACTAGGTTCACTCCTCATTCCATCCATGTCTATCTCCTGGTATATAAGCCTTTTCCCATTGTATTGGAGGGAGATATATGTCCCACCCATATCGTAATGAAATCATACATATGTGTTTCATAATAGCATAAACAATAATATTATAGACCATGAAATCAAATTGTTATCATAAACATGTTATCATATCATAACATGTGGAAGATAGAAAGGATTCCTAACCATTTCTTCAAAACAGAACCCGTGAAAAGAAGCAGCTATCATATGTATATAACCAATGAAATTGAAATGAGTTCATACACATATCACACATGAAATAGAAATGGGGTTCATAAAATTATAACCCATTAAAAATAAAGGAATTTCAAAAAAATATAACACGTGAAAGATAAATGAGTTTCATAAACATAATGTCATCAAAACATAAACCATTGTGAGAAATAGTTTGAACTGAACCCTTAGATAATATCCCCATTTTGGCAAGAGTTACACAAACTGATTTCATCTTATATGTAACATAATTTTTTTTAAGTCTACGAAAATAATTTATTCAGGAAAGTCTCCTCTATTATTTTATAAAATTACTTTTAAAACATAAAACATTTTGGAATACCATCTTTATTGAAAAATAACCCAGATAACTTATAATAGGTCTTGAAAACATCTTGTAACCCATTTTACCGAAAAATATATATATCAATCATGGAAGCATTTTGAAAAAAAATTACCTTGAAAACTTATAAATAAAGCTTAATTTTTTTTTTGATAACCTTATTCATTATAAATTATAAAGGAAGATTTAAAAAAAATCAAACCCTTTTCCCTTGAAAAAAAATTTATAACAAAGAATATTTATAGTATTAGGAAAAAAAATTCATAATAAAATTATTCTTTTAAACA
Organism: Viscum album; assembly: GCA_963277665.1. Classification (NCBI taxonomy): domain Eukaryota; kingdom Viridiplantae; phylum Streptophyta; class Magnoliopsida; order Santalales; family Viscaceae; genus Viscum; species Viscum album. The sequence goes on along the minus strand of OY728167.1, from coordinate 277,601,099 downwards.
TGAAAAGTAAGAATCAAAAAATGATGGCCATGATGGTGGATAAATCTGTATGTTCGCAACATTTCATTTTCACTGTAGAAATTATTGAAAAATTCATCGATCATAAAATAAAAATAATATCTCTTCTTAAATCCCCTTTTTTAAGATAAAACATGTGTGAAAATGACTTTTAGTGATCATAGGAGAATATCAGATCTTTTTTTAAAACATTTTTAGAAAACATGGTTTTGAAATAACACCGATTTCTGACAAAATAAAGAGATAAATCATTATTTTTTTAAAAGACTTTTTTAATTATCTTAAGTCACATATAGTAGAAAAATTATACCATCACAAGAAGATATCAAGAATAACCAGAGGACAAGAAAATTAATTATATTTATTAAGTTATGGAATATACAATTTCGTCAATTCAAGTATAATCCCAAAAAAATCCTAATAAACTATGATATTGTAGAAATAATGTAACACCCCAATTATTTTATGGAACGTCACTTTATAAATTCAATTTTTTGATAGCTTACGTTGCACGTAATAGACAGCTTAAACAAACAATAAAATATTATTATTTAAAATCTATTATTATAACCTAAATTTTAAATTATTAGTTATAAATAGTATTAAATAACTTATTAAAATATATGGTTTATAAAAATATAATATGAATTCATTAGCTACCAATTAATTATAAAAGAAAAAATAAAATATTTTAATATTTCTGTAAATATTTTTATTTTTGTGCTCGTAAAGGTTTTTTTTCTTAATAAATTAAATTAATTACAATTATTAAATTAAATTGATGAAATATATATTTTATATATTCAATAAAATATTTTTCATATTCAAAAAATACATTTTATATTCATAAGATAATAACAAAAACAGTTTTATTCACAAAAACTTATATTTTTTTAAGCTCAGTTTAACCACCATTAAATGGAGAACCAGTTTTAAATAAAAAATTAAAACATTAATAATTTAAATTTGATATAATAAACATATTATTTTAAATTTGAATGTAAATATTTTCATTGCTTTATTTTTTGTATTTTCTGATAAGATTCATGTTTTCATTTATTGTGAAAAATACGAAATATTAATTGAATACAACTATTTTCAAAGAATTTTTTTTATTAATTAATTATATTATTTAAAGGTTTCATATTATAAATAGTTTACTCTTTTATAATTACATCCAATTTATGTCATTTATATCAATATTACTTCAAATTAAGATATAAAAATGATTCAATATTTTTCATGTTTTAATCATTAATAAATTGTTCTCCCAAACCATCAAAGGGATTAGTTTTAAATTAAACACTAAAAATTCTCTATTTTGAATTTAGAAAAATATATTCCATATAAGGAATCATGAAGTAAAAATTATTTAAATAGTTTTCTCTTATTTTTGACCATCATAAATAGTATCATTAATGATTTTTTTTATTAACAGAGTAATAGATAAATTGGGTAATTAAGCCAAATAAAAATATTAAAAATATGTGAAAATTAACTAACAATTGTCCAAATTTCATTGGATGAGTGTTAATCGACCATAACCATCATTTTTATGTTATAATTTCCCTATATGAGAAACTAGTTTGAGAATATGTCATTTATTATATTTTATTTAAAGATGAGTTAAATATGTAATATTCATATTTTGATTACTATACCTTTTTTTAATATAGGGTTATACGTAAGATAAATTCCAATAAAAAATTAATTTTAAATATAAAATTATTTTATTTATTATGGTAATATATTCTAATTTTTATGAATTAAATAATTTCCATAAATGTATATACAATGATGATACAATAATTGTTTAATTAATAGAAATATCAAATAAATGATATTCCAAATATTTAAATAAAAAAATTTCACATAATGTCATACCAGAATTTTTAAGATGACTTTTAAATTTTTTGGATAAAATAATAAAGTTGGATAAAATATATCATGTGGGTATACTATTTTTAGAAAAACAATAGTGACAAAATTGACACTAATGTTATTTTTCCAAATTAATATTTTACTAAATTATTTAAAAAAATAAAACCTATTTTAAAATAAATAATAATAACTATATTGTAAAAATTTTATAAATTTTTCATTAATGGGGTAATTTACATCAAATAAGTGAAAATTACAACCTTTTAATATTGAAAATTTGTTACTATAGTTTAAATTAAAATGGGGTTAATTAAAATGATAAGGTTTAAAACAATACTCAATCTTGCCTAAAATATATTGGTTTATAATTTTATATACTTTTATAATCTTAACATAGAATACATGAAATTTTGGTGTTATTGGGATAGATATTTATTTTGTTATAAATTAACATTTTTAGAATTTCTAAAAGATCTCCTCACCTCAATTATAAAAAGGCACCTAATTCCTCCTATCATTTTGTCACATTGAGACTTCTAGCTCAACCAATCCCTACTAATTTATTTTATCGACTTCCCTATCTATGTCCTGCAGGTTCTTTTATTCTCAAAAGACCAACCCTAGTGTTCGTATGAAGACATCCAAAAGATATTCTATAATCAACTGGTAACCGTCTATACCGACTCCGTAAGATTATTTCTTCTTATAATTCCAATTTATTTATTGTTTCTATTAACAAGTAGTAAATAAACTATAATCTGTAAGATGATACGTTATTATGAATATTGGAGAACTATAATCCACCTTTTATCCATCCTATGAAAAATTGAAATCACCATGCTTTTGTACGTACGGTCTACCGTCTCTAAGTCATAGTGTAATTTTTCTTTCATATCTCCTTTTTTAGGATTGGTATATTTATGTATATAATTATTATAATTAATAAACATAACCAGATATTTATTCTCTATAATTAATACACCATAATATTCTTTATCATTTCACTATTAATGGAATGACATTGTCGCTCATGCATACGTATGGCATACCGTCTCCACGATGCGATTTGATTAATTTTCCATGTTAACCATTAATGAATGATTATAAAGATATATATAAGGAGAAAATATAATATATATGATCTTAATTTAATTATGGGTGTTAAATTAATATATCATGTTCATAATATGTGGGACATACATGAAAATATATATGTGTGAAAATGAATCTGTTAATCCGCGAATCATGGGTTATAATGAAATATTATTAACAAACAGGTGATAAAATATTATAGTATGATCATATATGATATAATAAAGATGAATATGGTTCTGGTATAAATTAATAAGACGTTTTAAACCATTATACAGGAGGATAATTCACATCTAAGAAAATTAAAGTACATAGTAAGGGTTTGTTTCACAATATCATTATTACTTATGATTGTTTAAGTTTATGTCTCCACTTCGGAACATCTTTCGTCCATATCCATGTTTTCTAAAAAAATCCAAACTAATCTCACTATTTTACTAATAATGCTAAAGTAATTTTTACCGATTTTTTATTTTATTTTTTAAATAATTTTATGGGAATCTTTTTTCATTTTCCAAACAAGGTTATTTGTGGCTTTTTTACATATTGAATATTCTTTTTAACTTATCTAGTGTTAGTGTATATCTCCGCTTTCAAGGTTCCTTAATGATTTGAAGGTCACATTACATGTTTACAATGTTATTTTATAGTTAAAATTTTCAATTTACAATTTCATATATTTTTAAATAATTGATTTCAGAGAAAAAATGTGATTTCTCTCAAAACAATTCGTTGATTTTATAATTTTATTTTCATCTATGTCAACATACATTGTTGACTATTATTGTTAATTGATTTTGATCTTATAAGATATCATTTTCCATATTTCATTGACTATTTTATGAAATTTTTATGACTATGGATGTTCTATATTGGTACCATTCATGGATTATGGGTAAATTATTCAAATTTTGTATGTCATTTTTAATATGAATGATTATATTTATTTTGAATCATCACCCTTTTCATATGAGAAAATAATTAGACATAGAAATTTATGTTAGGGGGATACTATAGCAGCTCTATGCATTGGTAGGTCTCATGAGACATACTAGTTTGGGTATTGTCTTATATATTAACCATTTACATATGGTGTCTTGGTAGAAACCTAGATGGTATGTTTAGGATGTCTAGAATTTTGAATTCTCCCATTATCAGATTAGTTATTGATATTCCATGTTATTATTTGACTAGTAGAATATTCATTGTCATTTTTTCTAGGTCATTTTATTTTTTTATGGTATTATTTATTCTCGACATATTAAGACCATGACTATGTCTAAATGGATTGTGTTTTACCGATTCACTTTTCCATACTGTTTATTATTATTAATGATAGCTCCTATTGTGTGCTTACCCTTATTAAGAATAAAATCTAACCCATTTCTTATGTTTTATTTTTTCCAAGATTCTAGGAGGTGTATTTCTATTGATATTTATGGTTAATCTAGAGTAATAAATTAATTTTCGTCGGATTTTTTATGTCATACTTTATGTTATAATTTTTAATGTATGGTTCATAAATGTAATATGGATTCCAAGACCAATAAATTGATCGGTCCTTTGGGATTAAAGTCTTTTATCTATGCCAATGTTGTAAAGTCATTCACCAACTCTGGGCTACTAGGGTTAGTGTTTTTATTGTTGTAATTAGTGCATGTTTAGTAGTAATCTTGGAAAGTATATTTAGAAAACAGAGACTAGGTAACCTAACTCTAAGATAGACTTTGATTACAATCATTTAAGAATATGCTATAATTTAGGTATGTTTGAGAATATATCTGTATAAAAAGAAGTATGTCCATGATTGGATACTACAGGTGGACATAGTTTTGGAATGGATGTACACAGGGGTATCAACTCTGACACAGTGTATTGTATTGACTCGGTGTAATAGAGTTCTTGACAAAGAGCCTTACTGCACACCATATTTAACACTTAGGGGGAGATATACTAATTATAATTCAAATTTTCATTAGAACCAATTTTGAATTTTTTTGAATATATGATTAATATTAATAACCTAGGTTAATCCTATGGTGTTTAAGATTTAAAATAATTTGTCACGATATATTATAAATGATTATATGTTTTCCTCGCTGTGACTAGTATTACCCAAAGTATTATTTACATTTTAGTGGAGGTAGTAAACCAAAAGGAATTTTGATTGGAGTAAATGATATTATCTTTAATCTGAATTAGTTTTCCAAAAATATGATTAACAAAAAATACATTAAACAACTTTTAAACTCACTGTATAAGAGAAGGATAGAGCATTATACGAGATCCAATGATGGAGACCATGGACAAAAGAAGGAATTATTTCCAATATGAATGAAATTTGGATGGAGAAACCTAGGAAAGTGTCTCAATATACCGGAGAAATTATTTATGTGTGGAACCAAAGGACATAAGTAAAATAATATTCAAACAAAAATTTAGAGTTCAATGGTAGGAAATAATACTCATCCTAAGTTTCTATTTTTATTTCATTTCCTTAAATGTGGGGAATTTGGAAATAACCTGAGTTAATTCCCTCTTCGATAGGTTAAACTCTATTCCCGAGGAAGGACCTATATGGAAATGAATTGATGGAGTATTTTTGTATTCAGATTCTATTGAAAGCATTAGTGAATAACATTATTTTTATAATTTCCATCTTATCTATTTTGGATTTTATATAAATATAGTTTTAGAAAAAAAAATAGAGAACTCATAGTCGAGGTGACAAACTGTCATGTCCGGCATGTCGTAGGGTTTGAACCCCCAACCGACAGGAGAAAAGTGTCTGGTTATGACTACTATACTGTATGAAGTCCTAAGTAGCATGAACATATTTAAATATTTTATGGATAATGGTTGTTTTTTATTTTAGGGAAATGTTTTTTATCAAATAGATAACCATGGTATTGGAAAATGATCCAGTCATTAAGTGATTAATTTTATTTTGGAAGATGTTTTCTATTTTTTAAAATCCTATAAGATTAAGGTAATGTGAATATATTATTGAATAAAAGATGAAATTTATTTTGGATTCAAATATGATTTTATTGTAGAATTATTCTGATTTGGGTAATCTATGGATGTGGTTATCATATCTTGGAGATTATGTGATAGGGAGAATTAATTGTTTTATATGAAAAAAAATTGATTGATGTTATTCGGAATACTATATGAATAAATACTTATGATTTTTGGTTTTCAATATTACTCAAGAATATTTGTAAGGACATATAGTTATTTTCTGAATGATCTATGTTGAAATTTGGGATTTACTATTGAATTTTTGAGAAACCGTTTTCATAATTATCTTATTTAATAATAACCATTTTTGTTTTGGTTAATGTATAATGATATGAGGAATATATAATTATACTTTTTTTATTTTTTGATTCATTTATGTTGACTATAAATCTTCATTCATGAAAAAAATCATCTTAAATAATCATCGTTTTGAGAAAAACATCATTTTTATGGTGGAATTTGATTAGAGGATGAAACACTACTTATCTTGTAAGTATTTTTCATTATGTTCATATTCTATGAATTAAATTAATTCTTCGAATCTGTGGAAATGATCTTGAAACTAAAAATGTTATCTGAATACGATTTTTTGGTGAATCAAATGGACTCCTATATCATCAATGATTTATAAGATTTGTGATTATTACCATCCTCCTAACCATGTTCTGTATGACTCTTCAACATAACAGGATGATTATATTTATCTTCCAAGTCTATTTTTTCCTACATGTTACCCTAGTATGTGTTATCTCCGGTGACCTTCATACTTATAATTCTTTATTTTGATGTGCATTTTTATCAACCCCTGATCCTATGTGGGATCTCAATTAAAGTATTTTGAATAGTCAAAACCTAGTTATTGAACCTGAATTACAAAAATAGGACCTAATTTATTGAAGGAGTTTAGAATTTAACATCCCAATAGTTTTATGGTATGTCTCTCTTTTAGTTCAAATTTGTCAATAGCTTATGTTGCACAAAATAGGGAGCTCAAACAAACCACTAAATAATATTATATAAATTGTACCACTATAACCTAGAAATTAAATATTCAGTAATAAATACTATTAAAAAAATTATTAAAATATAGTTTTATAAAAATATAATATGAATTCATTTATTACCAATTAATTAGAAATGAAAATATAATCCCATGTAATATAGAGGAAATATTTTTATATTTATGCAACTGAAGGAGTTTTGTATTAATTAATTAAATTAATTACAATTGGTAAATGATATTGATGATATATATATATATAATTCAATAAAATATTTTTTTACATTAATCTAATTGATTTTATAAGCAAAATATAAGAACAACCCTAATTTGAAGCATAAAATCCTATTTTGTGTAAAGGTAGTTTAACCACCTTTTAATGAAGAACCTATTTTTAATCCAATTTTGACACTTTTGTAATTTCTATTTGATAAAATAAAATTATAATTTTAAATATAAATATAATAAAAATTCTTTTTTAATTATTGGTATTTTTTGATAAGTTTCATGTGTTGATGAATATAGGAAATTACTTAATTTTAAATGAAACCTACTATTTTAATTGAAATAATTTAATGTTTTGAATTATATTATTTAATGTATTTGAAGTATTAATATCTTATTTCTTATCATTTAATCCAATTATGGTCATTTACGTTAATTTTACAATGAATTTTGATATAAAAACCTTTCAATATTTTGCATGTTTTAAACATTAATAACTCGTTTTCCCACCCCGTCAATGGGATTAATTTTAAATTGATTACTCCAACATTATTGTTTTTTAATTTTACAAATGGATTCAATATTTTTAATCATGTTTCCAAATTATGTAAATAGATTCCTTTTATTTGTGGGTTTTATGAATACTAAATTTATTAATTATTTATTAATATGGTAAAGGGTAAATCAGGTAATTAAGGGTAAAAAATAATATTATAATTATTATAAAACTATTCTATAAATTTTCATAGTTTTATTGGGAGAGTGTGTTTCAACCAAATCCATCATTTTTCTAAGATTAGAACCCTTTTTAATCCATGTTTCTAAAAATGTGACATTTTTTATATTTAATGTAAAGAAGAGTTATAGATTTCATACTAATATTTTAATTAATATACCATTTTTAATATAGGGTAATATAGAATAAAAATTTTCCAATAAATATTCATGTGAAATATAATTTTTTTTTTCTTTATTATGATAAATTATCTCTAATTTTTAGAAAAAAATTAATTATTTTGAGGGCTTATACAATGATGATGTACTAATTTATTAATTAAGAGAGATATAACATAAATGATATTAAAAATATTGAAATAAATATAATTTTATATAATTAATGAAATCAATGAATTATTTGTAATACTTTTCCTTGTAATGGATGATTTAATGAAGATGGTTTGAAGATATCATGTTGTTATGATATTTTTAAAAAGACAAATAATGAATAGTGTCAAAATTGACACGAGTTATATTTCATCAAATTAATTTTTTACTAAATTATTTAATAATAATAATAAAATATTTTTGTAACACCCCAAACTTCCATGGTACATTTCCCTTTGAATAAAGTAATAGCGTGCATTGTACGCAACATTGAGACTCTAACACACTACGACTAATCAAAGTAGCTGTTATGAATAGTAATACCCACTTTTTAAAATTTTATAAATTTTATCTTTCAAAATGGTCTTCATATTTGGAATCGGAATATCGAAATTAGCCTAGGGTGAATTTATCTTATTTTTCTGAAAACATTCAATTTTTGATGAATAATGACAAAAACACTGAGTTATAGTTTAAAAATGACTTTTTATATGAACAATTATTTATTGTATTTAAATTTAATTAAGGTCAAAATAGATACATAATACCTATATAGGTTTAATATAATTCATTGAAGTTAGTTTAGAATAATTTTAGATATATAAAAATTTTATTGAACTTTTCACCGTCTTCTACCCACCTCCTAGGAGAATTTGGAAATTCACATAAAACATAGATTTACTGCTTCTGTGAGTGGAATTTTGAAAATCTAAGAGTCACGGTTAATATCAAGGAGTAAAATGTGGTTCAATAAGATAATAATAATTTTTGGTGAATAATAACTTTTTACTTTTATTTACCACGGTTAAAAGTAAATAGGGTAATTAGGGGTTAAAATGATAATAATATTACCCTACCACATGTCCTAATTTCATTGGACAAGTGTATCTCGAACAAAAACAACCTTCTGAATAAAATATTATTATTTAGGTCCACTTGGATTAGATTAAGAAATTTTTAATTATTTAATTCAAAGAAGAGTTAAAAGAGTTAAAATCAAAGTTTAATTACTAAAACATTTTTCATATAGGGATAAACATAAGATACATTCGATTGTAAATATTCATTAGAAAGATAAAACTATTTCCTACATAATGGTATTTTATTTATAATTTTTTGACATTAAAGAATTTGTGTTATTTATGAAACAATGGTGATGTAGTAATTACCAAATTAGTAAAATAGAAAAATAATTGATATTATAAATATCCAAATAAATAAAATTTGAGACTTTTTATGAATTAAACTAATTTTATAGGATAATATGACATGTTTGGATTGATTTAATTAACTTTTTTTTGAATTAATCAAGCTGTTATGATTTTCACAAAAGTGAAATTCCAAATAGTGTCAAAATTGACATAAAAGAGTTTTTAAAATAAATATTATATTATTAATTCATATTCTATTCCTAAAAATCTATGGTTTGGAAAAATGACTTGAATCATGATAATTGTATCATTAATGGATCACTTGGGGGTCTCTTGGAGGTATATAGTATGTTTATTGACTATAAAATAAAAAAATACAAAGAGACATGGTAAATGTCAAACTAATTAACTAAGAGTTAAAACTTAAAGATAAGGTTAATAATGTGACCAAAACCCGTCTAAAACCTATTGGTTGAGTTGTTTTTGACCTATCCCCACCTTAACATTTAAATAATCCACTTTTTATCATTTATAAACCGAATATGAATTTATTATAAAAGAATATTTCTAACTTTTCCAAGGGAGCCCCTCACCCCTCTTATAAAAGGGCACTCACGCTTCTCACAAATTAATACCTTCAAAGCCATTTTTCTCGGCCAAACCCTACCCAAATATTCTCTAAACTTCCCTAACCTCAACCTAGAGGCCTTATTTTGATCAAAATTCCAACCTAAGGAGTCCTTTTGATCAAATCAAAAGGAAGAACACGAAGAGGAGGTAATGTTTTCACCACCCTCTTTCAAGTTCCATTCTTCTTCAACTTCTTCTTTATTTATTATTTACATTCTAAATTAATAACTCCAGAATCTCCTATATACTATGATGTTATTATAAATCTGGTACAAACATATTCATTATTCTATCCATCCCTTGAATGACATGTCACCATTCGTACGTACGTACGGCTTACTCTCTCCACATCGTGGTGTAATTGTTATTCAATATATTATTATTTTAATGGGTATAATAATGACATGTAATTCATGTAAATAAAAAATATAACATGATAATAATTCTGTATATAAGATATATCATCCGATTATATATTATTTTAATATCAAAAGGGTGATATTGTCGCTCGTGCGTACGTACGGACTACAGTCTCCACGAACGCGATTAGATCCATTCCCCATCATATCCATTCAAGTGTAATTATCATTTGATGATTAAAAATAATTTTTAAGGACTTGATATCATTCTATATATGAATAAGATACAACCTATCCATAACAAATATGGATTATGTTACAAAACATATAAAATAAAACGAGTAAGTTAACACCCGAAACGACGATAATACTAAAATATTATTAACAATGAAATATTAAAAGATTATATATGATGTCATATTAATGTATATGATTCTTGTATAATTTAATAACAATTATTTAACCATTATACAGGATGTTAACCTACCCTCAACAGAGGAAAAGTACATTGTAAGGGGTTTTCATCTCACTCCTTATTCCCGTGAGATTCCTGCCATATTACCACTATTACCTTTTTAGTGGTGTGTGTAATGCCCATAATTGTATTCTTTTTGTAATAAAATTTAATTTATGTGTATTTACATATTCATTGTTTGATACCTCTTTCATGGGTTTTATGTTTCGTAAGATACCAAATTGGTAAGGGTTTATTTCACAATCTCTTCATTATCCGAGGTTGTTTATACGTAATTATCTACTAGGACCTCTTTAAAATCAACATCCATGTTTCTCAATAATGTATATCAAAAGAATCTTACTATTTTACAGAATATGTGTTAAAGTCATTTACACCCTTTTTTACTTTTTATAATAATTTTATAAAGTAATATTTCTGTCATTTTCCAAATAAGGTTCTTTTTATCCTTTTCGAAAGAATTAAGGTAAGAATGTCTTTTTTTAACATATACGGCGGGTGCGGCTATTTTTTGTCGTTATAAAATCATCAAAGTGACCCTTACAAGCTTATAATAACATTTTTAAAGTAAATGTTTTCTTTTATAATTATGTGACTTTTAAATTATTTCAAAAAAAGAGGTATTTCTCTCAAATAGTTTTCATTTCATCTATGTCAACATCCTTTGATGGATTTTAAGCTTATTTGAAGTTGATTTGTTATGATAAAAATCATCCATACTGTATTTAAGGTTTTGTGATATGTTTGACCATGTGTGAGTTATTTTTTTGGAATTAATGGGTTATGATTAATTTTTTGGCATTCCGTATCCTAGTTTTAATACGAATGTTTATGTTATATTTCATCCTCTTCTTAAGATGAATGTGTTAGACTAGTATGTTCCTGGTTGGGGTCCGGTTATAGAAGACCCTCTAGGTTGTTGTCTGGTTATTAGAGGCACTCTGGGTTGGTGTACGGTTATTAGAGGCACTCCGGGTTGGTGTCCAGTTATTAGAGGCACTTCGGGATGGTGTGCGGTTATTAGAGGCACTCCGTGTTGGGTTCCGGTTATAGTTATCCCTTAGGTCTTGGCACGAGGCCTTGACACAGAAATTAAAGTTCGACATTATGCATTCCATCATTATGAAAGTGGTTATTGATATTTCATGTGATTATTCGACTAGAAGAATATCCATGTGAATAAGTAAATGGCATTATTTTATTTCATATTTTCCATATTATGCTGATGTTCAAGTTTAAAAGGATTTTGTTTTAGTTATACATTGCATTAAAAGTTTATGCTTATTTATGAATGTTTCCGCTATATTATAATCCTTATTGAGCATCTGAGCTCACCCCTTTCAATGTTTTATTTTTCCCAAGAAGTGAAAAAGTATTTTATGAATGACCTGCAGGGATAGTATAAGGAGATATGACTGTGAAGACAAGATGTAGTGGTAGTTTTCACTTTTTGATGTAATGTAAACATTATGAATGTATCTAGTGATTCCAAGGCTACTAAATAAATCGGTCTTTCGAGACTTGATCTTTTGGGATCGTGCAAATATTATGTAATAATACACTGATTCTGGGTAACTGGGGTCGGGGCATTACAGTTGGTATAAGAGGAAGTTTAGTACAAACCTTAGAAGCTAGATTTAGATATACTCTGATTAAAGCACATATCCCTAAGATAGAATTTTAGGATTAGTTTAGAAGAACTTCCTATAATTTTGGTATTGTATATATTTCGTGAGTTTTCTGTGAGATACATCCTTGTCTAGATACAAGCAGATAGAGGTGGCTCTGGCATAGATGTACCTAGGGATAAAACCCGAAAACACCACTTTGAGCAAGACTCGAATGAGAACTGGTGCACGACAACGGGCCTTGCTGTACTCTTGGTTATGACACTCTTGGGGGATATTCCTAGGATAATTATCATTTTATTTACGAACCATTATGAAGGGTTTATTAGTATATACTTCCTCAATGAAAACATTTTTATGATTAGGGATTATATGCATAAACTGTTCAATTTATGTTAAGTGTTTTACAAGTATGGAATTATGTATTTTGATTCATAAACTGATCTACATTATTCCATTGTTTAGAAGTGGTGCCTAGTGGAAGAAATGGAAATTGTATCAATGCATGCACTCCATGTAGTGATTTCCCTCCTACTCAAGATAATTTTAGTGGAGTTGGTGATGCAACTGGTGCTGATCAGCTAATCACCATACTGGGAAAACTCACTCAGGTTATGAATAATAACCTTACCCGTATGGATCACACTGATCTGCATCATGGAGGATCAATGTTAGATCAATTCATGTGGAAACCAACACAAAAATTCAATGGGAGTACAAATCCCTTAGTAGCTAAAAATGGATAAATTCTTTAGAGAAAATATTCCATGCCTTGGGGTAGTGAAAGGAAAAAAGTTATTAAGTCAGTTTACCGCCTCACTGGAGATGCTGACCAATGGTGGTCATTGATTCAAAACAAAAAGAGGATGATGAAGTATCAAATATGGAATGGAGGGAGTTCAAAAATCTTTTAATAGAAAAATAATTTCCTTCTGACCATCGAACAGATATGGAAAGGTTATTTCTGAGTCGGAGACAAAAGGAGGATGAGAATGTCGCAATGTATGAGGCTATCTTTACAAGGGTATCAAGGTATGCTAGATATTTTATATGTAACCCAATAAGTAAGATTTATCGTTTCTTTGATGGGTTAAAACCATTAATTCATCGAGCATTGATCTCATAATCCTTCTCATCGTAGGAAGACATTGTCTCATGTGCTATCAAGACAGAAAAGGAATTCTCTAAATCTTATGACAATAAAGTAAAGTAAGAGAAGAAGAGAATAATGGAGAAAGAGACAGATAAAGGGAAAAAGGGAAAGAAGGATTTTCCATTATGTGAAAATTGTGGGAAGAAACACCCCGGTACTTGCCTAAAAGGAATGGGAGTTTGTTACAAATGTGGAGAAAAAGGTCACCAGACTCATGATTGAAAGGGAAAGAAGGAGGTTGTCAATGTTGAATGCTACAATTGTAGAGAAATGGGGCATTATGAAAATTAATTTCCTAAGATTCGGGGAAACTTACCTCAGAAACGGCCAAGGGATCAAGTCCAAGATTATGATGTTACTACGGTTGAAGAGGAATAATTAATGTTTTTGTGTTTTTGGAATCAAGGATTATATTTTGGCCATGAGAATAACGTGATATATATAAGGATTTTACTACATTACTTTTTGTTTTCATTAAGGTTTTAATATGAATAAGGTAATCATATTTTCAGTACGTAACAATAAGAGAAGCTTTACTCTGTTTGGAGAATCTGATGTTGCGATTGATTTTGGAATTTAGATAACTTTTATAGAGAGTCTGAACGGAGGTACTTTGGATAACTATAATGTTTTGGAATTGATTAAGTTGAACATAGGATAGTATTTTCCAAGGTTAAAACATTTCTTATGATTATTTTTTTGAATATTATGATACTATAGTGTTAGAAAAAGAACAACCTGCAGGTCGGGTGATAACCCATCGCGTCAGACAAGCTACAGGAATCGAACCAATAACCATAGTGCGATAGGACATTCTTACCTACCACTAGCCTACAGGAAGTCCTTGGTTATTACAAAATATTTTCTTCATTATAATGGTATGTGTTAATTATTGGAACCTTATACTATTAGGACAAATATAATATTTTTGAGTTATATTATCTTTTGGATTGAAAGTTGAGTTTTTGGTAGAAATTAGTTGAAGGATGAAAACTCTACTTGTCAAGATGTATATATATATATATCTTATTCTATAAAGAAATTAATACTAAAATATTACTAAAAAGGAAATGTTAAAAGATCATATATGATATCATATTAATGTATATTATTCTTGCATAATTTAATAACAATTATTTCACCATTATAAAGTAGTTTAACCTACACTCAACCAAGGAAAAGTAAAAGGTAAGGGGTTTTCATATCACTCCTTATTCACGTGAGATTCCTGCCATATTGCCACTATTACCTTTTGTGTGTTGTGTGTACATCCCATAATTGTATTCTTTGTGTAATACACTTTAATTTATGTGTATTTACATATTCATTGTATGATACCTCTTTCATGGGGTTTATGTTTCGTAAGATACCAAATTGGTAAGGGTTTATTTCACAATCTTTTCATTATCTGAGGCTGTTTATACGTAATTATCTACTGGGACCTCTTTATCATCCACATCCATGTTTCTTAAAAATTCATTTCAAAACATTGTTAATATTTAACAGAATATGGGTTAAAGTCATTTTTACCCTTGTTTAATTTTTATAAGATGTTTATAAAGGAATCTTTCTGTCGTTTTCCAAACAAGGTCCTTTTTAACCTTTTCGAAAGAATTAAGGTAAGAATGTCTTTTTTTAATTAAACGGTGGGTGTGTCTATTTACCACCATTATAAAATCTTCAAAGATTCCCTTTAAAGCTTATAATAATATTTTTAAATTAAATTTTTTCTTTTATAATTATGTTACTTTTAAATGATTTCAAAAAAGTGATATTTCTCTCAAATAGTTTTGATTTCATCTATATAAACATCCTTTGATGGATTTAAAGCTTATTTGAAGTTGAGTTATTATGATACGAATAATCCATATTGTATTTAAGGTTTTGTGATATGTTTGACCATGGATGAGTTATTTTTGTTCCATTAATGTTTTATGATTATTGTTTTGGAATTCCATATGAAAGTTTTAATACGAATGTTTATGTTATATTTCATCCTCTTATTAAGATGAATGTGTTGGACTAGTATGTTCTGGGTTGGGGTCCGGTTACAGCAGACCCTCCGAGTTGGTGTCCGGTTATTAGAGGCACTCTGAGTTGGTGTCTAGTTATTAGATGCACTCCGGGTTGGTGTCCGGTTATTAGAGGAACTCCGGTATGGGTTCCTGTTACATTTATCCCTTAGGTCTTGGCACGAGGCCTTGACACAAAAATTAATGTTCGGATTTATGCATTCCATCATTATGAAAGTGGTTATTGATATTTCATGTGATTATTCGACTAGTAGAATATCCATGTGAATAAGTAAATGGAATTATTTCATTTTATCTTTTCCATATTATTCTGAATTTCACGTTTAAGAGGCTTTTGTTTTAGTTATACATTACATTAAATGTTTATTCTTATTTATGATTGTTTCCTCTATATTGTTATCCTTACTGAGCATCTGAGCTCACCCATTTCAATGTTTTATTTTTTCTAGGATGTGAATAAGTATTTTAGGAATGACCTGTAGGGATAGTATAAGGAGATATGACAGTGAAGACAATATGTTGTTGTAGTTTTAACTATTTGATGTAATGTAAACTTTATGAATGTATCTAGTGATTCCAAGGCTTCTAAACTAATCGGTCTTTTGAGACTTGATCTTTTGGGATCATTCCAATATTATGTAATAATGCATTTACTCTGGGTAACTGGGGTCAGGGCGTGACAGTTGGTATCAGAGGAAGTTTAATACAAACCTTGGAAACTAGATTTAGATAAACTCTAATTAGAACACATAGCCCTAAGATAGACTTTTATGATTAGTATAGAAGAACTTCCTAGAATTTTGGTATTTTAGATATTTTGTGATTTTTCCGATAAATACATCCCTTTTTGGATACAAGCAGATAAGGGCTGCTCTGGCACCGATATACCTAGGGATAAAACCCGAAAACACCGCTTTGAGCGAGACTCGAACGGGAACTGGTGCATGCCAACGGGCCTTGCTGCACTGTTGGTTACGACACTCTCAGGGGATATGATTAGGATAATTCTCATTTTCTTTATGAACCATTATGAAGGGTTTATGATTATATACTTTCTCAAATAAAACATTTTTATGATTATGGATTATATCCATAAACTGATCAATTTATGTTAAGTATTTTACAAGTATGGAATTATGTATTTTGATTCATAAACTGATCTATTTTATACCCTTGTTTAGAAATGGTGCCTAGTGGATGAAATGGAAACTGTATCAATTCACGCATTACATGTAGGGATTTCCCTCCTTCTCAAGATAATTATAGTGGAGCTAGTGATGCAACTGGTGTTGATCAGCTAATCACCATACTGGGACAACTCACTCAGGTTATGAAAAATAACCTTACCCGTATGGAGCACCCTGATCCGTAGTGTGGAGGATCAATGTTAGATCACTTCATGAGGCAACAACCACCAAAATTAAATGGGAGTACAAATCCCTTAGTAGTTGAGCGACGGATAAATTCCTTAGAGAAAATATTCAATGCCTTGGGGAGTAGTGAAAGGGAAAAAGTTATCAGGGCAGTTTACCGCCTCACTGGAAATGCTGACCAATGGTGGTCATTGATTCAAAACACAAAGGAAGATAATCAAGTATCAAATATGGAATGTAGGGAGTTCTAAGAGATTTTCTTAGAAAAATACATTCCTCATTACCATCGAGCAGATATGGAAAGGCAATTTCTGAGTCTCAGACAAAAGGTGGATGAGAATGTCGCAAAGTATGAGGCTAACTTTACAATGTTAGCAAGGTATACTAGAGATTATACACGTAAACCAAGAAGTAATATTGATCGTTTCTTTTATGGGTTAAAACCATTTCTTCATAGAGCATTTATCTCACAATCCTTCTCGTCGTACGAAGACATTGTCTCATGTGATATCAAGACAGAAAAGGAATTCCCTAAATCTTATGACAATAAAGTAAAGCAAGAGAATAAGAGAACGATGGAGAAAGAGGCATATAATGGGAAAATGGGAAAGAAGGATTTTCCATTATGTGAAAATTTTGGGAAGAAACACCCTGGTGCATGCCTAAAAGGAATGGGAGTTTGTTACAAATGTGAAGAAAAAGGTCACTAGACTCGTGATTGCAAGGGAATGAAGGAGGTTGTCAATGTTACATGCTACAATTGTAGAGAAATGGGGCATTATGCAAATTAATTTCCTAAGTATCATGGAAACATACCTCAGAAAAGGCCAAGGGATCAAGGCCAAGCTTATGTTGTTACTACAGTTTATGAGGAATAATTAATGTATTTATGTTTTTTGACTCAATGATTATATTCTAGTAATGAGAATAACGTGATATATATAAGGATTGTAATGCAGTAACTGTTGTTTTCATTAAGGTTTTAATATGACTAAGATAATGATATTTTTAGTATGTGACAATAAGAGAAACTTTACTCTATTTGTAGAATCTGATGTTGTGATTGAATTTCGAATTTAGATACCTTTTACAGAGAGTCTGGACAGAGGTACATTGGATAACTATAATGTTTTTGAATGGATTAAGTTGAGAATTGGATAGTATTTTTCAAGGTTAAAACATTTCTTATGATAATTTTTGGAATATTTTGATACACTAGTTTTAGGAAAAGGACAACCTGCAGGTCGGGCGATAACTCGTCGTGTCGAACAAAGCTGCAGGAATCGAACCGATAACCATAGTGTGACTGGCCTTTATTACCTACCACTAGCCTACAGGAAGTCCTTGGTTATTACAAAATATTTTTTCCATTATAATGGTATGTTTTAATGATTGTAACCTTATACTATTAAGATAAATATAATATTTCTGAGTTCTATTATCTTTTGGAGTGAAAGTTGAGTTTGTGGTAGAAATTAGTTGAAGGATGAAAACTGTACTTGTCATGATGTATATATATATATATATATTTATCTTATTCTATGAATAAATTAATTAATTAGATAAGGGATATGAAGCCCAAAAATGTGTTATCCTAATACCTTATGTTTTGTTGAACTGACGATATTTTAAATCATCATAGATTGATGGCTTTGAGGCCCTCAATTCTACACTTGTTTATAATTGATGACCTCAATCACTCCCTATAAATATTTACATTTTCCCTCTAATTATGTATTTATAATTTCCAGCAATGTTCTCCTATTCAAAACCCTAATTTGGTGGTGACATTATCATTTCCCTTCCCCTCTTATTTAAACTAAATTTTATTAACCCTATTTCCGATATGGGTTTTCCACAAAGGTATTTTCTATTTTCAACCTTTTATTTTCAAAGATCAATTTCAAATTGTGCGGACGCAATTATTTCAAGGTGGGGAGAATGTGACACCCCAAGCTTCCACAGAATGTTTCCCTTTGAATAAAGAAATATCTTGCATTGTACGCAACTTCGAGGCTCTAACACACCGCGACTAAACGAAGAAGCCGTTATGAATAGTAATACCCACTTTTTGAAATTTTATAAATTTTATCATTCAAAATGGACTTAATATTTGAATTCGGAATATCGAAATTATCCTAGGGTGAATTTTTGGTATTTTTCTAAAAGCTTTCAATTTTTGATGAATAGTGAAAAAAACTTTGAGTTATAGTTTAAAAACGAATTTTTATTTGAATAATTATATATTTTATTTAAATTTAATTAATGTCAAAATAGTTACATAATACCTATATAATTTTAATTTAATTCATTGAATATAGTTTAGAATATTTTTAGATATATTAAAATTTTATTGAACATTTCACCTTCTTTTACCCACCTCCTAGGAGAATTTGGAAATTCACGTAAAACATAATTTTACCAGTTCTATGAGTAGAATTTCGAAAATCCAAGAGACATGGTTAATATTAAGGAGTAAAATGTGGTTCAATAAGATAAAAATAATTTTTGGTGAAAAGTAACTTTTAACTTTTATTTACCACAGTTAAAATTAAATAGGATAATTAGGGGTAAAAATTATATTAATATTACCCTAACACATGTTCTAATTCATTTAGACAAGTGTATCTCGACCAAAAAAACATTAGGAATAAAATATTATCATTTAGGTCCACTTGGGTTAGATTAGGACATTTATTATTTTTTAATTCAAAGAAGAGTTAAAAGAGTTAAAATCAAAGATTAATTAATAAAACATTTTTAACATAGGGTTAAACATAATATAAATTCGATTTTAAATATTCATTAGAAAGATAAAAAGATTTCCTACATAATGGTATTTTATTTATAATTTTTATATATTAAATAATTTATTTTATTTATGACACAATGGTGATGCAGTAAATACCAAATTAATCCAATATTAAAATAATTGATATTATAAATATCGCAATAAATTTAATTTAAGACTTTTTATGATTTAAAATAATTTTATAGGATAATGTGACATGTTAGGATTTTTTTAATTATCGTTTTTTGGAGTATTCATGCTGTTATGATTTTCAAAAAATCAAATTCCAAATAGTGTCAAAATTGACATAAATGAGTTTTTAAATCAAATATTAGATTATTAATTCATATTCTATTCCTAAAAATCTAAGACTCAGATAAAGGACTTGTATCATGATTATTTTATAATTTATGGACCACTTGGGGGTCTCTTGGAGGTATATAGTATGTTTATTAACTATATAATATAAAAATACAAAGAGACACGGTAAATGTCAAACTAATTAACTAAGAGTTAAAACTAAAAGATAAGGTTAATAATGTTACCCAAACCTATCTAAAACCTATTGGTTGAGTTTTTTTGACCTATACCCACCTTAAAATTTAAATAATACACTTTTTAGCCATTAGAAACCAAATATGAATTCATTATAAAATAATATTTCAAGCTTTTCCAAAGGATCCCCTCACCCCACTTATAAAATGTCACTCCCCCATCTCACTAATTCACACCTTCAAAGACATTTGGCTCGGCCAACCCCCACCCAAATATTCTCTAAACTTCCCTAAATTCAACCTAGAGGCCTTAGTTTGATCATAATTCCAACCTAGGGAGTCCTTTGGATCGAATCAAAAGGAAGAACCCGAAAAAGAGGTATTGTTTTCACCACCCTATTTCAAGTTCCTTTCTTCTTCAACATCTACTTTCTTTATTATTTCCATTATAAAATAATAAATCAAGAATCTCCTATATAATTTTATGTTATTATAAATATGGTACAAACATATTCAGTATTCTATCCATCCCATGAATGAAATTTCACCATACATGTGTACGTACGGCTTACAGTCTCCACTTCGTTGTGTAATTATTATTCAATACATTATTATTTGAATGGGTATAATAATGATTTTAATTCATGTAAATAATAAATATAACATGATAATGATTCTGTATATATGATATACCATCCAATTATATATTATTTTAATATCAAAAGATTGATATTGTCGCTCGTGCGTACGTACGGACTACCGTCTCTACGAACGCGATGAGATTCATTCTCCATCGTATCCATTCAAGTATAATTCTCATTTGATGATTAAAAATAATGTTTAAGGACTTTATATAATTATGTATATGAATATGATACAACCTATCAATAAAATTACATATTATGTAACAAAACATATAAAATAAAACAAGTCAGTTAACACTTGAAACGACGATAATACTAAAATATTATTAACAAAGCAATGTTAAAATATCATATATGATATCATATTAATGTATATGATTATTGTATAATTTAATAAAAAAAATTTAACCATTATATGAGAGGTTAACCTACCCTCTACCAAGGAAAAGTACAAGGTATGGGGTTTTCATCTCACTCTTTATTCCCGTGAGATTCATGCCATATTGCCACTATTACCTTTTGTGTGGTGTGTGTACTACCCATAATTTTATTCTTTGTGTAATACACTATAAATTATGTTTATTTACGTATTCATTGTATGATACCTGTTTCATGGGGTTTATGTTTCTTAAGATACCAAATTGGTAAGGTTTTATTTCACAATCTGTTCATTATCTGAGGTTGTTTATACGTAATTATCTACTAGGACCTCTTTATCATCAACATCCATGTTTCTTAAAAATGTATTTCAAAACATTCTTACTATTTCACAGAATATGGGTTAAAGTCATTTTTACCCTTGTTTACTTTTTATAAGAACATTATAAAGGAATCTTTCTGTCGTTTTCCAAATAAGGTATTTTTTAACCTTTTTGAAATAATTAAGATAAGAATGTCTTTTTTTAACTTATACGGCAGGTGCGACTATTTTCCACCATTATAAAATCTTTAAAGCATCCCTTAAAAGCTCATAATAATATTTTTAAAGTAATTTTTTTCTTTTATAATTATGTGACTTTTAAATGATTTCAAAAAAGAGATATTTCTCTCAAATAGTTTTGATTTCATCTATGTCAACATCCTTTGATGGATTTTATGTTTATTTGAAGTTGAGTTATAATGATACAAATCATCCTTATTGTATTTAAGGTTTTGTGATATGTTTGACCATGTATGAGTTATATTTATGCCATTAATGGGTTATGATTAATGTTTTGGCATTTCGTATGCTAGTTTTAATATGAATTTTTATGCTATATTTCATCCTCTTCTTAAGATGAATGTGTTGGACTAGTTTGTTCCGGGTTGGGTTTTGGTTACATCAGACCCTCCGGTTTGGTGTTCGGTTATTAAAGGAACTCCAGTTTGGTGTCCGGTTATTAGAGGCACTCCGGTTTGGTGTCCGGTTATTAGAGGCACTCCGGGTTGGTTTCCGGTTGTTAGAGGCACTCCGTGTTGGGTTCTGGTTATAGTTATCCCTTAGGTCTTGGCACGATGCCTTGACACAGAAATTAAAGTTCGGCATTATGCATTCTATCATTATGAAAGTGTTTATTGATATTGCATGTGATTATTTTACTAGATGAATATACATGTGAATAATTAAATGGAATTATTTCATTTTATATTTTCCATATTATGCAGAAGTTCAAGTTTTAAAGGATTTTGTTTTAGTTATACATTGCCTTATATGTTTATGATTTTTTATGAAAGTTTCGGCTATATTTTTATCCTTACTGAGCGTCTGAGATCACCCCTTTCAATGTTTTATTTTTTCCAAAATGTGAAGAAGTATCTTATGAATGACCTGTAGGGATAGTATAAGGAGATATGACTGTGAAGACAAGATGTTTTTGTAGTTTTCACTTTTTGATGTAGTGTAAACTTTATGAATGTATCCACTGATTCCAAGGCTACTAACCTAATCGGTCTTTGGAGACGTGATCTTTTGGTATCATGCCAATATTATGTAATAATGCACCGATTCTGGGTAACTGGGGTCGGGGTGTTACAGTTGGTATCAGAGGAAGTTTAGTACAATCCTTGGAAGATAGATTTAGATAAACTCTGATTATAGCACATAGCCCTAAGATAGACTTTTAGGATTAGTATAGAAGAACTTCCAGAATTTTGGTATTGTAGAGATTTTGTGAGTATTCCGAGCAATGCATCCTTGTCTAGATATGAGCAGATAGAGGTGGCTCTGGCACAGATGAACCTACGGATAAAACCTGAAAACACCACTTTGAGCTAGAATCGAATGGGAAATGGTGCATGACAACGGGCCTTGCTACAGTCTTGGTTACGACACTCCCGGGGGATATGCTTAAGATAATTCTCATTTTTTTATGAACTATTATGAAGGGTTTATGAGTATATAATTCCTCAATGAAATTTTTTTATGATTATGGATTATATCCATAAACTGTTCAAATTATGTTAAGTGTTTTACAAGTATGGAATTATGTATTTTGATTCATAAACTGGTCTAGTTTTTTCCATTGTTTAGAAATGGGGCCTAGTGGAAGAAATGGAAACCGTATCAATGCATGCACTCCATGTAGAGATTTCCCTCCTACTGAAGGTAATTATAGTGGAGCTGGTGATGCAACTGGTGCTGATCATCTAATCACCATAATGGGACAACTCACTCAGGTTATGAATAATACCATACCAGTATGGAGCACCCTGATCCACAGCGTGGAGTATCAATGTTATATAGCATCATGAGGCAACAACCACCAACATTCAATGGGAGTAAAAATCCCTTAGTAGCTGAGAAATGGATAAATTCCTTAGAGAAAATATTCCATGCCTTGGGGGGTAGTGAAAGGGAAAAATATATCATGGCAGTTTACCGCCTCACTGGAGATGCTGACCAATGGTGGTCATTGATTCAAAACACAAAGAAGATGATAAAGTATCAAATATGGAATGGAGGGAGTTCAAAGATCTTTTCTTAGAAAAAAAATTTCCTCATGACCATCGAGCAGATACGAAAAGGCAATTTCTGAGTTTGAAACAAAAGGAGGATGAGAATGTCGCAATGTATGAGGATAACTTTACAAGGTTAGCAAGGTATGCTGGGGATTTTATACGTAACCCAAGAAGTAAGATTGATTGTTTATTTGATGGGTAAAAACAATTTCTTCATCAAGAATTGATCTCACAATCCTTCTCATCGTACGAAGACATTGTCTCAAGTGCTATCAAGACAGAAAAGAAATTCTCTAAATCTTATGAAAATAGTGTAAAGCAATAGAAGAAGAGAAAAATGGAGCAAGAGACAGATAAAAGGAAAAATGGAAAGAAGGATTTTCCATTATGTGAATTTTTTTAGAAGAAACACCTCGGTACTTGCCTAAAAGGAATGGGAGTTTGTTACAAATGTAGAGAAAAAGGTCACTAGACTCGTGATTGCATGGGAAAGAAGGAGGATATCAATGATGAATGCTACAATTGTAGAAAAATGGGGCATTATGAAAATTAATTTCTTAAGTGTCGGGGAAACTTACCTCAGAAATGGCCAAGGGATCTAGGCCAAGCTTATGTTGTTACTATGGTTGAAGAGTAATAATTAATGTATTTGTGTTTTTGAACTCAAGGATTATATTCTGGTCATGAGAATAACTTGATATATATAAGGATTGTACTACAGTACTTTTTGTTTTCATTAAGGTTTTAAAATTACTAAGGTAATCATATTTTTAGTATGTAACAATAAGAGAAGCTTTACTCTATTTGGAGAATCTGATGTTGCGATTGATTTTGGAATTTAGATAACTTTTACAGAGAATCTGGACAGAGGTACTTTGGATAACAATAATTTTTTGGATTGGATTAAGATGAACATTGGATATTATTGATCAAGGTTAAAACATTTCTTATGATTATTTTTGGAATATTATGATACTATAGTGTTAGGAAAAGGACATCCTTCAGGTCTGGCGATAACCCGTCGCGTCGGACAAAGCTGCATGAATCGAACCGATAACCATAGTGCGACAGGCCTTTATTACCTACCACTAGCCTAGAGGAAGTATTTGGTTATTAAAAAATATTTTTTTCATTATAATGGTATGTGTTAATTATTGTAACCTTATAATATTAGGATAAATATAATATTTTTGAGTTCTATTAACTTTTGGAGTGAAAGTTGAGTTTGTGGTAGAAATTAGTTGAACCATGAAAAATATACTTGTCAAGATGTATATATATATATATATATATATTATTCTATGAAGAAATTAATTCTTTAGGGATATGATATTAAGGCCCAAAATTTGTTATCCTAATACCTAATGGTTTTTGGAACAGATGATATTTTAAACCATCTTAGATTCATGGCTTTGAGGCCCTCAATTATACACTTGTTTGTGTTTGATGACCACAATCACTCCCTATAAATATTTATGGTTTTCCACTAATTACGTGTCTATAATTTCCAAAAAATTTCTCCGATTCTAAACCATAATTTGGTGGTGACATTCTCCTTTACCTTTCCCTCACTACTACAAATACGGCTTTTATCAGCGCTAAAAATGGCCTTTATCACCGCTAGAAAAGCGCTGATAAAGCCGGCGAAGATAAAGGGGGGGTCCCTTTTATCAGCGCTAAAACGAAGCGCTGATGAAAGGGTCTTTTATCAGTGGTTTCTTTTTAGAACTGATAAAAGACCACTTTTATCAGCGCTTTTTTTTAGCGCTGATAAAAATAAAAAAATTAAAAAAAATTAAAAAAAATTAAAAAAAAATTAAAAAACAAATACTGCCAATCTCAGGGGGGATTTGTACAGCGCTTTAGCCCCCCTTTATCAGTGCTTTCCCACACCTTCAGCGCCCGCCCGCACCACCTACACCCTTTATCAGTGTTATCCCTTTAAATCAACCTTGCACGCGCACCCGTTCCTCCACCCGGATTTGATCTCGAGACCTCCCCCTACGCACCTAAAGCCTTTTCCACTACCCTATATTGATTTGTTCTCTTATTCATGATATATCTATTTACATATATATATATTTAGTTATATTTATTCGTATAGTAATATATATTTATATTAATATATATAGTTATATTAATATATATATAGTTATATTAATATATACATATAGTTATATTAATATAGATATAGTTATATTAATATATGTATAGTTATATTAATATATAGTAGATATATAAATATTCATATATTGGTATTTTAAATAAAATGGATATTAGTTACTATTTAGATAAAGCTAATATATTTTATAAGTAAATATGTTTAATTATTTATTTAAAAAATTTAATTTTTAGGTGTGAATATATAAAAAATAGGTACATATAGTTATATATTTGATTATAAATAGCAGTACATTATAAAAAATGATGAAATTTCAAAAACATAACATCGATATGAATGTAATACCTTGGAATAAATTTAGTCTCCGCCAAAAAAAACCAATAATACCCCCTTAAACGAGGTTGAAAATCCACAAAATGTTAAAAAATCTGTGTACCCCGACAAAAAACTCAGTTTTGAAGGTATTTTGGGCCTCTTTTGGCCTCGAAAAACACTTGACTGGGCCCCCCCGTGTTACAAAGAAGTAGAGCTTGTCGCAGGCTTCGATTTGATATGTGGTAGAGCTCAAACGGACACCCGGATCAAAAGTTATGGTCGTTTGAATTTTGAGTTGCGTTTTCAACATATTTTGGATCTTTTTTTAATTTTTTAAATTTTTTTATTCTTCAAATTGTTATTAAATTACTATTACTCCATAATAATTATCAAATTATTAATTAAAAATATTTTTTTAATTTTTTAAGAATCCATTTTCACTAAATATCTTATATATTAAGTATATTAAGTGTAAATGTACATTTATACTTATCTAAAATATATTGAAAAATTATATATTATATTTATATCAATATAACTATATAACTATATTTATATATTAATATATTTTTAAATTTTTTTTGAAGTCGACCCTTTATCAGCGCTTTTAAAAAAATCACTGATAAAGGCCCCCCCTTTATCAGCGCTACTAAACAAGCGCTGATAAAGGGGGGCCTTTATCAGCGCTTTTTCTTCAGCGCTGATAAAGGGGCGGCGTTGGCCTTGCCCAGTTTTGTGGTAGTGCCTCTTGTTAAAACAAAATTTTATTAACCCTATTTCCGATATGGATTTTCCACAAAGGTATTTTCTATTTTCAACCTTTTATTTTCAAATAACAATTTCAAATTGTGAGGATGCAATTATTTGAAGGAGGGGAGAATTTAACACCCCAAGCTTCCACGGTACGTTTCCCTTTGAATAGAGCAATAGCTTGCGTTGTACGCTACTTCGAGACTCTTACACAACGTGACTAATCAAAGTAGTCTTTATGAATTGTAATACCCACTTTTTGAAATTTTATTAAATTTATGTTCCAAATGGACTTCATATTTGGATTCGGAATATCCATATTATCCTAGGGTGATTTTTTTTGTATGTTTCTGTAAACTTTAAATTTTTGATGAATAGTTAAAAAACACTGAGTTATAGTTTAAAAACAAATTTTTATTTTAATAATTATTTATTTTATTTAAATTTAATTAAGGTAAGAATAGATACATAATATCTATATAAGTTCAACATAATTCATTGATGTTATTTTAGAATAATTTTAGACATATAAAAATTTTATTGAACTTTTCACCGTCTTTTAGCCACCTCATAGGATAATTTGGAAATTCACGTAAAACATAATTTTACCACTTTTGTGAGTGGAATTTCAAAATTCTGAGAGAAAAAGTTAATATCAAAGAGTAAAAAGTTGTTAAATAAGATAAAATTAATTTTTGGTGAATAGTAACGTTTTACTTTTATTTACCATGGTTAAAAGTAACTAGGGTAATTAGGGGTAAAAATGATATTAATATTACCCTAAAACATGTCCTAATTCTATTGGAAAAGTGTATCTCGACCAAAACCAACCTTAGGAATAAAATATTATCATTTAGGTCCACTTGGATTAGATTAGGACATTTATTTTTATTAAATTCAAAGAAGAGTTAAAAGAGTTAAAATCAAAGTTTAATTACTAAAACATTTGTAATATAGAGTTAAACATAAGATAAATTCGATTGTAAATATTCATTAGAAGCTAAAAATAATTCCTACATAATGTTTTTTTATTTATTATTTTTAGACATTAAATAATTTATTTTTTAGGACACAATGGTGATGCAGTAATTACCAAATTAATGAAATATTAAAATAATTGATATTATAAATATACCAATAAATGTAATTTATGACTTTTTATAAATTACGCTAATTTTATAGGATAATATTACATGTTATTATTGATTTAATTATCATTTTTTGAATTAATATTGATTTTATTATTTTCACAAAAATCAAATTCCAAATAGTGTCAAAATTGACATAAAAGAGTTTTTAAAGAAAATATTATATTATTAATTCATATTCTATTCCTAAAAATATAAGGTTCGGCCAAAGGACTTGTATCATGATAATTGTATCATTAATGGACCACTTGGGGGTCTCTTGGAGATATATAGTATGTTTATTAACTATATAATATAAATATACAAAGAGACACGGTAAATGTCAAACTAATTAACTAAGAGTTAAAACTAAAAGATAAGGTTAATAATATGACCCAAAACTATCTAAAACCTATTGGTTGAGATTTTATAGTGACCTATCCCCACCTTACCTTTTAAATAATTCATTTTGGAGCCATTAGAAACCGAATATGAATTTATTATAAAATAATATTTCTAGCTTCTCCAAAGGAGCCCCTCACCCCTCTTATAAAAGGGCACTCCCCCTTCTCACTAATTAACACCATCAAAGCCATTTGGCTCGGCCACAAACTGACCAAATATTCTCTCAACTTCCCTAAATTCACCCTAGAGGCCTTAGTTTTATCAGAAAGCCGACGTAAGGAGTTCTTTTGATCAAATCAAAAGGAAGAACCCGAAGAAGAGGTAATGTTTTCACCACCCTCTTTCAAGTTCCTTTTTTCTTCAACTTTTTATTTCTATATTATTTCCATTATAAAATAATAACTCCAGAATATCCTATATAATTTGATGTTATTATAAATATAGTACAACAATATTCAGTATTCTATCCATCCCTTGAATGACCTGTCACCCTACGTTCGTACGTACGGCTTACCGTCTCCACATCAGGGTGTAATTGTTATTCAATACATTATTATTTGGATGGGTATAATAATGATGTTCAATTCATATAAATAATAAATATAACATGATAATGATTCTGTATATATGATATACCTTCTAATTATATATTATTTCAAAATTAAAAGAGTGATATAGTCGCTCGTGTGTATGTACGTACTATCGTCTCCACGAACGCGATGAGATTTATTCCCCATCGTATCCATTCAAGTCTAATTATCATTTAATGATTAAAAATAATATTTAAGGACATGATATCATTCTGTATATGAATAATATACATCCTATCCATAAAAATCATGGATTATGTAACAAAACATATAAAATAAAATGAGTAAGTTAACACCCAAAACGACGATAATACTAATATATTATTAACAAAGCAATGTTAAAAGATCATATATGATATCATATTAATTATATGATTCGTTTATAATTTAATAAAAATTACTTCACCATTATACAGGAGTTTAACCTACCCTCAACCAAGGAAAATTACAAGGTAAGGGGTTTTCATCTCACTCCTTATTCTCATGATATTCGGGCCATATTCCCAGTATTACCTTTTGTGTGGTGTGTGTATTGACCATAATTGTATTATTTGTGTAATACACTTTAATATATGAGTATTTACATATTTATTATATGATACCTCATTCATGGGGTTTATTTTTCGTAAGATACCAAATTGGTAAGGGTTTATTTCACAATATCTTCATTATCTGAGGATGTTTATACGTAATTATCTACTGGGACCTCTTTATCATCCACATCCATGATTCTTAAAAATGTATTTCAAAACATTCTTACTATTTAACAGAATATGGGTTAAATTCATTTTTACCCTTTTGACTTTTTATAAGATGTTTATAAAGGAATATTTCTATCATTTTCCAAACATGGTCATTTTTAACCTTTTCGAAAGAATTAACGTAAGAATGTATTTTTTTTAACTTATACGGCGGGTGCGGCTATTTTCTGCCATTATAAAATCTTCAAAGCTTCCATTACAAGCTTATAAGAATATTTTTAAAGTAAATGTTTTATTTTATAATTATGTGACTTTTAAATGATTTCAAAAAAAGAGATATTTCTCTCCAATAGTTTTGATTTCATCTATGCCAACATCCTTTGATGGATTTTAAGGTTATTTGAAGTTGAGTTATTATGATACAAATCATCCATATTGAATTTAAGGTTTTGTGATATGTTTGACCATGGATGAGTTATTTTTATGCCATTAATGGTTTATGATTAATCTTTTGGCATTCTGTATGCTAGTTTTAATATTAATGTTTATGTTATAGTTCATCCTCTTATTAAGATGAATGTGTTGGACTAGTATGTTCTGGGTTGGGTCCCGGTTACAGAAAACCCTTCGTGTTGGTGTCCGGTTATTAGAGGCACTCCGGGTTGGTTTCCGGTTATTAGAGGCACTTCGGAATGGTGTCCGGTTATTACAGGCACTCTGGGTTACTGTCCTATTATTAGAGGCATTCCGGGTTGGGTTCCAGTTACAGTTATCCCTTGGGTCTTGGCACGAGGCCTTGACACAAAAATTAAAGTTCAACATTATTCATTCCATCATAATGAAAGTGGTTATTTATATTGCATTTGATTATTCGACTGGTAGAATATCCATGTTAATAAGTAAATGGCATTATTTCATTTTATCTTTACCATATTATGCTAAAGATCAAGTTTAAAATGCTTTTGTTTTAGTTATAAATTTCCTTAAATGTTTATGATTATTTATGAAATTTTCCGCTATATTGTTATCCTTAGTGAGCATCTGCGATCACCCCTTTCAATGTTTTATTTTTCCCAGGATGTGAAGAAGTAATTTACGAATGACCTGTTGGGATTGTATAAGGAGATATGACTGTGAAGACAAGATGTTGTTGTAGTTTTCACTTTTTGATTTAATGTAATCTTTATGAATGTATCTAGTGATTCCAAGGCTACTAAACTAATCTGTCTTTCGAGACATGATCTTTTGGGATCAAGAAAATATTATGTAGTAATGCACCGAGTCTAGGTAACTAGGGTCGAGGAATTAAAATTTTAATATAATAATTATTAATAAATGGACTATAATGTTATAAATTATTCATTTATGGCCTAATGTTCCTCCAATAAGTAAACATTGTGTCTTTTTAATATTGAAAGTGTTTTTACCTAAGTTAAAAATAAAACATGGTTATTTAAAATGATATTTTGTAAACCAATACCAAAACGGGAATTAAATATGTTATTTTATGATATTGAAGACATATCTCACATTAAATTTGAATAAATTTCATTTTTTTGGTATTTTTATTGAGATTTAATTTATTATTAATTAATATTTTTCAAAAATTCCAAAAGGTCCCCTCTCCTCAATTATAAAAAGGAACCTCTTCCCTCATCTAATTTCTCACATTGATCCATAAAGATCGACCAAAACCCACCCATTCATCTTGTTAAATTCTCTATACACCTCATAGAGGTTTTGGTCTTCTCAAAATACTAACCCATATATCCCTAAGAAGGGATCCAAAGGAGGTTTGTTAAAAAGAGGTAATCGTCTTTACCAGCTCCTTCAATATTATTTTTTCTTCTACTTACTAATTATGTGTTTTTCCATTTTAAATTAATACTATCAGTATAATATATATTTTGATATGTAATGATGAATATGGGATAGTTTTCTTCCACCTTTTATCCATCTTATGAAAAATGATTTCACCATGTGTGTGTACATACAACCTAATGTTTCCACAACGTGGTGTAAGCATTATTTTATCGATATGTTATTTAGATGGGTGTAGTTATTGATATAATTGATATAAAAATTAAATATAAAATGATATTAAAGCATTATAATTAATACACATCCATTTCCTTACTATTTTAAAATTAAATAATGATATTGTCACTCGTGCGTACGTACGACCTACTATTTCAATGACGCGATGTGATTCATTTTCCATGTCAACCATTAAATAATGACTATAAATACTTATATAATTATTAAAGATAATATATATGAACTAAATATTATTCTTGATATGAAATAATTATATCTTAGGAATAATATACATGACTTACATGAAAAAACATGCATTGGAAAATGAAGTTAGCTTCAAAACCAATTGTAATAACGAAATATTATTAGATAATTAGTGATTTGATAACATAAGTGGATCATATATGATATCATAAATATTTATATGGTAATATTATAAATTAATAAAAAAATTCATCCATTATACATGAGGATAAATAATATCCAAATAAAGGAAAGTACAAGGTAAGGGTTTATTTCATAATCTCATTATTATTCGGGATTGTTTAAGTTTAAGTCTCCGTTGGGGAACATTATTTTTCCATATACATGTCTCATAAATATGTTTCCAAACATATTTTCACTATTATAATAATAAGCTTTAATTCCTTTTTTCCCATGTTTTACAATTTATAAAACTGTTTGAAATAAATCATTTTTTCATTTTCCAAATGAGGTACTTTGTGACTTTTTTGATGAACCAAATTTTTTAACTTATTAAGTGTGACCAGATTTTTCTAACATAATGATGCTATAATGTTTTTAAGATTACATTACATGTTTACAATGATATTTTTAAATAAACTTTTCTCATTTATAATTTTTCTTCATTTTAAGAAATGATTTCAAAGTAAAAATTGATGTTTCTCTCAAAAAAGTTCATTGATTTTATTAGAGTATTTTCATAGAAGTCAACATCCTTTTATGATTCATATGATTAATTGTGTTTG
This sequence comes from Viscum album, assembly GCA_963277665.1. NCBI lineage: Eukaryota > Viridiplantae > Streptophyta > Magnoliopsida > Santalales > Viscaceae > Viscum > Viscum album. The sequence goes on along the minus strand of OY728167.1, from coordinate 277,568,051 downwards.
ATCTATTATGATTTTATGTACCATATTTCATTGAATGGTTTATGATTTTAGTTTGATTGTGGATGATTCATTTTGATACCATTTATGGTTTATAGTTACAGTATACACATTTTGTATGCTTATTTTAATTTAAACTACTAGTCTGCCTATGAAAATGCACGGAAATAATTATTTTCCTTTCAAATAAAATGTTTATTCATAATTTATTTTTTTACTATCGTTGTACTCAATATAAGGTATAGAATAAAATTATGATAATGAATTGAGTGAGTTGATCATGGCTGAAGAAAATGGACTCAAGATTAATGATGACTAAGATTGAAAATGATGGAATGGGAGAGGCAGAGATTAGATATATAGATGAATAATAAAAAAATATAAAAATAAAATCAATCATTCATTGTAATCCTGAGTATAATTAAATTTTTAATTTTAAATAATGACATGCCTTTTTTAAAGAATGAGTGAAAATTGAGAACAATATCTATGATTCGCAATTTAATTTAACACCAATAATGAATTGATTCATAAAAAGAGAACAAATTATGGTAGTCAATTGAAAAAATAATCTATCCAATTAAGGAGATAAAAATATTGGATTCTCCTAGTTGATATCGTGTTGAAGTGGAACATTAACGCATTTATTTTTTCAATTTAAGAAAATAAACATGTGATTGAAAATATCAATAATAATAAATGTTTATTAAATTGAATGAAATAAGAGAAGATGTTAACTGTATCTAGTACCCAAATCATGAATTTGCATGGAATGATAATTTTAATTATAAATTCATAGACATGAACACATAGTTTACAGTTATTAAAATTGTTAAACAAATTCATTATAGAAATTTAACGAAATTTAATGGATAATAATATTTTATATTGACCGTTTTTTGGGAATCTAACATGGTGGACGATATATGAAGAGACACATGTCTATAAACTCATTCATTATAGTGTAGATGTAGAATATAGGTAAATAGAAAATAAAAATATTTCCAGAATATGGTATAATTATGAGAAAAAGGAAGGTCATATTTAGAAGATTATGTCATGAAATAATGTTCCTATGTGGTAAATGATGGAAGAAGATTAAATGGTAAAGTATAAATTATCCTATTATTTTATGGATATAAATGTATGGAGAATAAATATTATAATCCATTAGTACTGACATATTCTCTGATGATAAATAAACTATAAGGTATTTTCTAGAAGAGATTGATGTAATATGAAATATAAATGATACAATTAAAAAAGATGAAAATGAAAAAAAAGTACGTAGTATGATTTTTTAAAGAGATTATGGTTATCATGGGTAGAGTTGGACAAAATTAATCTTGGGATTAATGGATATAAAATTAATATATAAATTAAATACGAGAACCAATAAAATAAAAAAACATTAGTATTATAAAATAATAACAATAAAGGGAAATGATTATGTTGATGGAAAATAAATTTTCGCAGATCAATCCCACAAATGATATTACATTCCTCAAGTAAAATAGAAATAATAATTTTTTATACTAATATAATATAAATTGAAAATCCAAAATTTGTGTTTAAGTCTTTAAATTAAGACACAGTGTATGAGAAATGCTGACATCACTTGTAGTTCCTTAAATTCTCTTTAGTTAACCTTATGTATAAGGACTCGACCTTTAACGTTACATAATCTTAAATTAAATGAATAATTCACATTTAGGATCTTTTCAGGATTAGACTTATAGATAATTAAGCCATAACTATTACTTATCAACTTGAAAATTACATGTAGACACTACTACTTAGTATCCATTTTTTTAAATAAAAACTTTTAAAAAAACATGTCTAGTTCTATGTTTTAGACTGCATGACTTTTCCTTTATCCCATCCATGACCCTATTCATCATTAAGTCCTATGGAAAACATTTCAAAAACTTGGGGTGAGCATAAAAAGCTCCGTAAGGGTTATAAAATAAAGGAAGGAAACATTAACCCATCAATATATACTAATCAATGAAAACAATACTTTTCTATCATAACATACCTCATTAAATCAAATGATTTATGAATAACATACAGAAATCATAAATCAAAATGGTAACTTATGGATTTCATAACATAATTGCTTTTAGCTATCATAGCTACATAGGGAGTCACATTTGGAATACCCATCACAGTATATTCCATAAATCATTTAGGAGAAACATTCACATTTACCTCTGTCATGTTACCTAATGCATTGGAGAGATATCTCGGGCTCACCCACCCTAGGTTTATCACAGAACCACCCAAATACATAATAAATGGCCAATAACTATACAATATTCATAACAAATAACACAATCATAAAGGAAAGATACATTTCTGTATTCCAATCATAGTTTATCAAATCAATATATTGAAATAATCAATGTTTTATCAAATCATATTCAAAACCACTTAAAACATTTTATAATCATATTTTTGAATCAAAGTGTCCCCTACCAATTTGAATCTTTTAAAGGAATTAACATTTTAAAAAATTAATGTCCATATAAATAAATCCCAAACCCATTTTTGAAAACTTGGACATTAATGGGAAATATTTAGAAGGATAAATCTTTAAAACATTTAAAATGATATTTTAGTTAAAGAGTTCATAACAAAATGAGAGATGCTTGAATAAAAATAATTGAGGAATAACCTTTAATAATAATGTTATAATATCTTGAGAATAAAATGATTCATGGTATAATATGCCAAAGGATAGTATATACTCCATATATGAGTGAATTGGTGCATAAAAACAATGAAGCCGGAATTGAATGTAAATTGAGATGTTATCCCTTATATAAACGGTATCATTAGATTATGGATAAATCAATGACATAATTATGTGTGAAAAACATATATACACCCAATATAAGAGGATATTAAGTGTAAAAAAATCATAGGTCATTCACACATATTCATAAGACTACATATTTAAAAAGTACATGTTGAACCCAAAGAATCGAAATTGGGTTAAGAAGTTCCCTTGTAAAAATTCGACAGCCTAACGGTGTCACTTTAGAATTAAAAAAATGACTTGATGAGAAAAAAATGGTATCCCATTACATGTAAATAATTTTTGCATCAATAAGTATATTGAAGAACATATACCAACATAATAACATGTAAATTAAAAGACATAATTAAACAAAGTCTTTAAAAAAGAGGAGGGTGAAAGGTTCCCTTACCGATTTGGTAACTTACAAAACATACGCCACATAAAAGAAGGATCTTACAATGAATATGTAAATACTCATAAATGATAGTATATTACTCAAATATTCCAATCATGGGCATTACATACACAATAAAAAAGGAAATAGTGGCAAATATAGCATGAATCTCACAGGAATAAAAAGTGAGATGAAAACCCATACTATGTTGTAATCAATCGATTCCTATGAAAAAAAGCTAATATCCACCAAATGGACTACATAATAACATGAATATAAATAGAATCATGATAATATATATCAAATGGTAGTACACAATACACCACATGCTATGAATAAGTGGCGAACAATGGAAATCTATCGGAATTAAAAGTGAGATAAGAAATCCCTTACCATATGTCTGACTTGACCGGTTCGGTATTTAATCTCCTAAATAATAAACTAAAGATAATTTATAATATCTTAAAAACCTTTTTAAAGTTTATTAATCCTCTTATATCACTTATTACCATGTTATAAACATTACATAGTCATTTATGTTAACAATTGTCATTTTGTCGATATTTGGTAATTGAGTCGAAAATGGACTCCTTATAATTACAATTTGTTCATGTGGTAAGATATCCATTATCTTCAGAATTATATTAATTATTTAGATATCATATATTTCATATATATCCAGTATGTACATGTATTTATAATAGTACATAACATTTAAAGGTAATAAATGAAATGCACTGTTCATGGAGACGGTAAGCCGTACGTACCCATGAACGCTTCTTCAATTTCCATTTATTATTTTAATGGAATTAAACAATAATGATACATATTTATATTATAATTCCAGTATAATATAATATATAATGTTATTAACTCTATCCTTTATACATCCCACATAAGGCATTAACGACTCATATCACTTTGAGAGGGAGGTAGTCTGCACTTTATCAAATGAAATTATCATGTTTACCATAATGGAAACCATAAAGGTATGATATAAAATAAAAATACCGAAGAATAAAGAAAACATAAACATAATATATATCATATATAAATACAGTGACATCATAATGGCCACCATTAGAGGTGTAAGGAGATAATTGAACAATCATCGTTTCGTGAGGCGTTAGTTTTCCATCCACAGAAACAGTATGGTCTTCACCCATTAGATGGATGTGTGTGTATGTGTAGTTGGAATCCTTATCATAAAAACATTCTAGTATATTGAGGATAATGTTGTTTGTTACAAATTAAATTAATAAAAATATTTTATTGGTAGGAGAAGTAAAATAACAGAAAACAATTTAAGAGAATCGTTACCTTTAATTTTTGGTAACTCCCTTTGGTTTGAACCAAAAGGACTCCTTGAAGTGCCTCCATCCTATGGTAAGGCTTCTAAGAGGAGTCGAGGTATTTAGGGAGTTTAATTGGGAAGAGGGTGGACGAGCCAAAATGATTGAGAGGTGTGAGGAATTTGATAGAAGTGGTCTCCTTTTATAAGGGAGAGGAAGGGCTATTTAGGAAAGTGTAAAAACATTATTTTATTATAAACATATCTTCGGTTCCAAAAGGTCCAAAACACATTAAAGTTGAAGATAAGATGACTAATATTTGAAATAAAATAATCCAATATGAATTGGACTAGTTTTTTCATATTAGTTTAGTCTTTATGATCTTATATATTTAAATCATTTATTAATGTGGTAAATACAGCATCATTATTGTGTCATAAGTAATTTAATTTATTCGATGACTATAAATTATAAAAAAATACCATGATTTAGTAAATATTTATAGATTTCCAATAAATATTTATAGTCAAAAATATTACTTATATAACACCATATAAAAATTAACTTACCAAAGGATATTTGTTTATCTCATTTTTTCCTTTACCTTAAATTAATTAATCTAAAGTGTCAATATCACTCCCATGTAGCTCAATGGGGTCCCAAAATCGACTCAAGGATGAAATTGGCCGGCTATTACTCATCCAATAATATAAGGACAAGTGTTAAGGTAATTTTGAATAATTATAATGTTCTTTTTACCTTGAATTACCCTCTTTACCTTTAACCACGATAAATAAAAGTCAAATGTTACTATTCACCAAAAATTATTTTTATCTTATTGAACCACATTTTACTTCTTGATATTAACCGTGTCTCCCAGATTTTTGAAATTCAACTCACAGAAGGGGTAAATTTTCATTTAGTGGAAAAATTTAGTTTTTTAACTACTACTAAGTGGTTTCACTATTCATCAAAAAATTGAAGTTTTTTCAGAAAAATACAAAAAACTCATCCTAATATATATTTGATATTCCAAATTCAAAAATCATGTCTATTTGAAAAATTTGAAAACATAGAAGTTTCATTAATTAATTTTATAATTAATTCTCATTGTCAAAGCAGATAGTGTGTTTTTAATAAACAATATCTATCAAAAGATTGACACTTGTTTATGTCCAATTTCATTGTGAAATTAAATCCAATGACCACCATTGGATTAAATAGGAAAAATATATTCTAATTAAACTTTAAAACCAATTAAAAAGATAATATAACCATATAAATAATTTATATTAAAACGCATTTTTGAATTAAAATACAATATTTTTCACTATTCATTAAAATTTGAACTTTATCGGAAAAATTCCAAAAATTTACACAAAGTAAATTTTGATGTCCCCATTCTAAAGAAGGATTTTATTTAGTAAAATAGAATGTATTAATGTGACCAAAACTGGAATTAAAGAGACTTCTCCATCAAAAGGCGGTAAATTGACCTTTTACGGAATATTAGTGAATTCATACTTAAAATTAGATTCATTCATATTTTAAGCCCCTAACATTAATTGGATGATTGTAAAAACATTTAACAAACATATATAATAATATTTTAGTTAGTTTTGTTCATTCCCTCCAATACAATGGCTAGAAGTTAACTACCATTATAAATAATAATATTATATTATTAGTGTGCAATGTTAGATTTCAATGAAACATGTTGTTACCTATCGAGTACGCTATCGAACATAGAAACCCCTTGAAAGTAAAATTAATATTCAGTTCACAAATATTAATATTTATGAAAATGTAAAATTCTTTATTTACCTAGGATGTTACATCCTTCCCCCCTTTTGGAAATTGCGTCCTCGCGTTTTTAAAACTGAGCTTGGAAACATCATTAAAAGTCCCACATCGGAAAAGAGTAAATAAAACAATCACTCTAAAAGAACGAAACATATGTACAAAGGTCACCTGAGATAACCCATAACCGGATTCCATGTAGGAAAACATGGATATGGAGGAGAAAACAAACCATCATGTTCAGATGGAGTGTGATAGAAAACATGATTAGGAGAATGTTAACAATAAGAAAACCACAAATTTGTGATGGGTTAAACGGTCATTGGTTTCCCAGTAGGAAAAGTAAACGAACAATGTTTCTATTTTTAGTGCATTTTCATAATGTCAGAGGATTTATTTATGATATTGAATAAGAACATAATGAAACTTACTTCTCATGTAGACTTTAATCCTTTTCTAAATTTCTACCCCAAACTCAACTTTTATCCCAACGATTAGTATTCAAACTGACTTGGTAACATCAAAAGTGATAGAATCAACATGTAGTGTATCAAATAATCCTAAAAAGATTAAATATACATTTCCCTTATCTTTAG